>OX276448.1:42500-1242500 GCA_946251915.1 Abrostola triplasia | reverse complement strand
AGCAGTCGCGCTTAGCAACCACTAGACCAACGAGGCAGTAAAAAATTGCAATAGAAAAAAAATTAACTCAAATAAAAGTCTTGTCGAATCTCCTGCCCCCTTACCATAGAACTCTTAAAGCAGGACAGTTTACGTAGTGGAAGCGAGACGCAGCTACTTACAGTGTAGCTGGGTGTTCATTGTAAGTTAAGTTTAAAAAAAAACGTCGCCCCACACTAGGAATTTCTCCTGTATCGTGAGTGCGTTTCACAAACATGAAATATCACATACAAACATCCAGACTCGGGACAAACATCTGTGGGTCGCACAAAGTTTTGCCCCGTGCGGGAATCGAACCCGCAACCCTTAGCGCAGCAGTCCAATCACTTAGCCACTTCGCCAATCAGGTCGTCAGGTCGTCATTAATTGCTCAGATCCATTTATCTAATTAAATGTTATATACACTAATATTATTGCATATAGAAGAACAATAATATTAAATTAAGTTATAAGTATAATGTTATCATCATCATCAGCCGGAAGACGTCCACTGTTGAACAAAGGCCTCCCCCTTAGAACGCCACAATGAACGACAGCTTGCCATTAGCATCCACCGGTCGCAACAACAGACGATATCGTCGGTCCACCTGGTGGGAGGCCGACTAAACCTTCCGAATTCTTTTTTTAATGGTATACGTTTCGGCTGTAGTTTTTTTAATAAATAAATAAACAAACCTTCTTCCTTATTAAGGTCACATTGCACACACAGGCAGACAGACAGACAAAGTATAATATACTTATACATATTTGTAGTTGATGTGTACGACACCTCAACAAAACACCAACTGAGTTGATAGTCTGAGACTCGTTCTTTTAAAAGATCCTACAACGACCGCTATAATAAAAAATTTCGGTGAAGTGCGAGTCTTACTCAAACGCTGGAGTTCCGTTTAACATAAATCACGCCTACACCCTTACTATGATCTCATAATTAATGCTAATGAGCGCAAAAACCTTCAATTAAACAAAAACACGCCTAGCGTGTTATCCGTACGAGGCACGCAGGCCTCACACAGCGTGTTTTGCCGCACCGCTGGATCGAAAATTTGAGACAGGTGTGTGCGCGCCACACTGGTTGGCTTTTAGAATAACATAGCGTATGTATGTGTTGTGCCGCAGTGATACATTGGCCTACAAAACGAATTATATTTTTTTCTGAGCTATAGAAGTTACAGATTTAAAATGAAAAACGTTTTAAAGACATATCAGCTTTAAGTGTCATTTCCATTAACATCAGAGTCATTTTCATTTCGGACTTTGAATTGTAGTACTTTTATTTACTTGCAAAGTTATTGCAATTTTAAAGGTGTGATCCATCACGTGGCCGTGACCGACGATATCGAGTTGTTGCAACCGGTGGCTGCTAATGGCAAGCTGTCGTTCATTGTGGCGTTCTAAGAGAGGCCTTTGTACAACAGTAGACGTCTTCCGGCTGATGATGAAGATACTGAGTATTGCAGGCCAGTGTATAAGTAGTTTGCCGAATGATATCCGGCTGAGAATTGACGCCCTTTGAGGATAATGCCTCCCCCCACACGTTACCTAAGTGGGAAGTCTTTGTTCGACAATGAACGCCTTCCAGCTGGTGATGATATATGTATGAATATTGTGATATTTATGGTAACTAACTCACTTATTTTATTAGTAAAGTGTTCCACTATACGCTTACAGAACTCTAAATACAAGTTCATTACCTATTTAAGTGATTCTCCCATATAACGAGTTTTATTATTTATTTCTATGTTTTCCTCATGTCAGTATACGCTAACTGCTAAGCCACGTTCACAGAGAACCTACTGTCAGCCGAGTGTGTTACTAACTGAATAGATTATTCTTATTATTTACTGTATATTCCGGTTATACTCACGGGTGTATTCGGGAATGCCCGACTAGTTTCGAACTCGAACGGAGCCCTTCTTCATGAGCTGGTTACGCGGCAGAGTCGCGAGCCGAACAGTTCGGCTCGCGACTCTGCCGCTTCGAAACTAGTCGGGCATTCCCGAATACACCTGTGAGTATAACCGGAATATACAGTAAATAATATGGATAACACTCGCGAAAGTTATTAACTATAGTAAAATAACGAACTTTTAAAGCAAGACAGCGTTAGATGTGGGAGCGAGACGCCGCATTACCTTGCACAGAGCGGCTTGCTACGTGAACTGTCCTGCGTAGTAAAGGGGCAGGTTGACAAATACATATCTTAAATTATGAATAACTAGCTGTTGCCCGCGACTTCGTCCGCGTGAATTTCGAATTAAGGGGTATGAAAAATAGATGTTGGTCGATTCTTAGACCTACTCAATACGCTCACAAAATTTCATGAGAATCGGTCTAGCTGTTTCCGAGGAGTATGGGAACGAAAACTGTGACACGAAAATTTGATATATATAGATAATGTTCTCCTGACCGAACGTTGGTAACGGCTGTCTCATCTGAGACTAGCCAACTACAGGAGATATTATAGTGCACAAGTATGCAAACACAGGTGCACTCCCTATTCCCTCACTCTCATAGTCCAGGACGGTGAGACACGAGAGAGAGATCAGGCGCAGGAGCAACGGCTTAACGTGCGTTGCAAAGCAATATTTGAAAACGGTCACCCATCACAACACTGATCGCAGTGAGCACAGCTTAACTTGCCGATCGATTAATCTGCGCGGTAGCCACGTAGCTAGATCCCTCAGATCATCATTATAGTGTGATATGAACGCGCGCTTACACTCGGTAACACATGTTATTGACATTGAATATTTGTTTTACTGATAATGATAATTTATATTCTATATTTAGGTAACTAACCTACCAATATGTCAAATCAAGTGGTATTATAATATACCTATACACGGAAAAAATTGTATTTAACTTTTCCACTGATATAAAGTCCTCTCGTACAAAAAAACAGGCATTTTCAGATACAAAATGCCTTTTTACAAGCTTTTATTTAACTTGCAATGTTTGTATGTATGTGACTTTCTTTAGGTCAAATCTTGCAATCTAAATTAGACCACTTTTTGACATTCGATTTAAATGAAATTTTGCATACTTAAATAGGTTTGGTGACAATACAATATTATAGTACTTTTGATTTAAAAGCTTGGGTTAAAAGTATATTTTTAATATTAACATTTTGTTGTTGCATTAATATTTCATTCTTCGCCAGTTATGTTGTAGGTCTCAATGCAATGTGCCAAGCATACTCAACCGGGCACAATTCCCAAATAAATAAAATAACAACAGCCTATAACTGTCCCACTGCTACAAAGACCTCTTCTCGTATAGAGAAGGATTGAGCATTGATCACCACGCTAGCTCGCTGCGGGCTGGCATTCCAGAATGCACCTCGTGCCCAGTACTCGCGCTTAGCGAATAAGACCACTGAGATAGTTGATAGCTAGGGTTTTATCTGCAATCTTGTGAATTGGCAATAAAAATGATGATAAGTACTCATTCCCCGTGTAGGATGTTTTAATTTTCTAGAATGTCTACAGGGTTGTCATCTATTTATTTATTTATTTAGATAGGGACAACAAACAGCAGTATATTAAATATTGTAACATACTGTCTTAACAGTAAAATCAACAAATACACTACTCACAACGTTATCCACAGATTACAACACAGAAGAACTATCTGTTAAAGAACAATCCCAAAAGTGCTTAGCTATAAAACAATCCATTTTTTTTTAAAAAACGTCGCCCCAAACTCGGTATTTCTCCTAAGTGGTGGGTGCGTTTCACAAACATGAAATATCACGTACACAAACACCCAGACTCGGGACAAACATCTGTGGTTCGCACAAAGTTTTGCCCCGTGCGGGAATCGAAACCGCAACCTTTAGCGCAGCAGTCCAATCGCTTAGCCACTGCGCTAATCAGGTCGCACCCACGCATACAGGAGAAATTCCTAGTGTGGGGCGACGTATTTTAAAAAAAAAACAAAAGTGGGCTGTGGTAAGTGGTAACCCTAATGTACACAGAATGTATCTAATATTGTATCCAACGTCAGGTAATTGGTTTAATTTAAGATCATAATAACCTTGTAACAATTGAATCAATTACAATAGTACCTATTAACACTTTGCCCGACCCGGGATTCGAACCCAGGACCTCGTGCTCAGCAGTCGCGCTTAGCAACCACAAGACCAACGAGGCAGTCAAGCGCTATTTTGTATAATTCATAAGTTTCTATAGTTATACAGAAAAATATTGGTACGTATCTGTTACACGTGTTACAAAGTCAGGAAACAAAATAAATAATTTAAAAAAATATAACTAATCGGACAAATTAACAATCGAACTAAAATACTTGCACAAAAATTATACATACATACATAACATCACGCCTGTATTCCCCGAAGGGGTAGGCAGAGGTGAACATACAGTACACCCACATTTCGCGTTATGTTTTAGGTCCCAATGTAATAGGGGGCGAGCTGGCCATCAACTGGACACAAATCCAGACTCCGTGCTGCCACTAAGAATTACCTAATGGAAAAACCCAGTAACACTTTACCCGACCAGGGATTCGAACCCAGGACATCGTGCTCAGCAGTCGCGCTTAGCAACCACTAGACCAACGAGGCAGTCAAAGTCATTTGTAAATAATAACACCTAAAAATGTAGTTGTATTGACTAAGTTTTAGGGATATACCTTGGTGGTTAATGTCAAAATGGGGAGTTGTTATACGTTTTTACTATAATAACTTTCGTGAGTGTTATCCATATTATTTACTATATATTCCGGTTATACTCAGTTCGGCTCGCGACTGCCGCGTAACCAGCTCATGAATAAGGGCTCCGGTCGAGTTCGAAACTAGTCGGGCAATCCCGAATACACCCGTGAGTATAACCGGAATATACAGTAAATAATGTTGTTATACGTTGGCTCAACCACATTATTTGTGTTTTTGTAGATTGATCTTAAGATTATTTACATCTATGTCACACATTGCATACAAATAAACATTTTTATTCTTGGAAATAAGGTTTATTGGCGTCTGGGGACGTTTCTGAGCGCGTAGGTAACATTTAGATTAGAGGTGCCCGACTGCTGTTTTATACTTTTTAGTTCAACAGTCGTGTTATTATTAATTTGATTATTTTTCCTTTTTTTACATCCCATATTAGATATTACTCGCGGATTATCGCGCACTATAGTTTTATCAAGGATTCTAACGACATCCCATATATCAAAATCGGTTCAGGCATTCAGAAGTTAAACCTTGTGAATTCAATACACTGTCACTACGAAATACTAAACAACATAACATCACGCCTGTATTCCCCGAAGGGGTGGCAGAGTGCACATATAGTACACCCACATTTCGCCAGTTATGTTTTAGGTCCCAATGTAATAGGGGGCGAGCCTATTGCCATCAACCAGGCACAAATCCAGACTCCGTGCTGCCACTGAGAATTACCTAATTGAAAAACCCAGTAACACTTTGCCCGACCCGGGATTCGAACCCAGGACCTCGTGCTCAGCAGTCGCGCTTAGCGACCACTAGACAGTCGAAATACTGATTTTGGGAAAACGAGCAAATTTGCTATTGTAACCTTCAGTTTTAGTTACATACAGTGTACTTTGGATTACAGAGATTGGAGACTGCCTAGTTGGTCTAGTGGTTGCTAAGCGCGACTGCTGAGCACGAGGTTCTGGGTTCGAATCCCGGGTCGGGCAAAGTGTTACTGCGTCGTTCGTGTTACCCGCTAAATTTTGTAGTCACCTGCGTAGTCGGTTAGTCGCAGCTGATTAAGCCGCTCTGGTCAAAATTCGATCAGGAAAACATTACTAACCTTTTGAACGCCACGGTCGGCTATAGCCGACAAATGAAAACGTGCTGAACACGCCACCGTCGGCTAATGCCGACAAAAGACGACCATTTCCTAGTGTCTTGGGGTAGAGTGGACGCCGATGCGTTTACGCTCTGGCGTTCAATAGGTTAATAAAAATAGGAAAGTAAAAAAAAAACAAATTGTATACAAAGTGTAATCGTTTATATCTCAAAAAAATTTAACAATAACTTAGTCACTTTTAATTGACAAAAATTAACATTAAAAATGATTGTTATGGCTATTTCGTTAAAACTAAAAAAAATAAAATAAAAATTTTACTTGAAATACTGCGGTAATCTCTCAATATGTTTAGGTTTATTAAAATGCTGTTAAAATTTAACATTATGTTCAATATTTACAAATTAATACGTTTCTAAAGAAAAATATTATCTAAAAAAAATTACCATAAAACGGGGTAAATTGAAACAAAAATCTTAAAAGGTATTTTCACATTGAATGAACATAGTTTCTTTTAAAATAAATAAGAACTATATATTCATATTATATACTACTCAATATTACCAGACTATAGCTGTCCCACTGCGGAAAGAACTCATCTTATACAGAGAATTTAATATACGTTTAAAAGTAAGTAGATATACATACATAAAGTCACGTTTCCCTGAGAGGTAGGCAGGGACCACGTTAGATATACGGTTCTTAAAAGCAAAAATCTATATTCTTTCAAAGTTAACATCACTACCAAAGTCTTTGCCCCGTTTTACCGGTAAATTACATTGTTAATACAACTTATAAACAACAAAGTTGTAGTTATGAGCTAAGTGCTCCATCGCGTTACAGTAAGAATCTATTCAGTTTTGGGGATAAAAATTAATGAACAATATATGAAATGATACCCTTTAGTTTACATAACGAATAACACATAATTTTCACAAGCAAAGAGCCTTCCACAAAATAATACTTAATTGATAATTTGATATACACGACTTACACGATAAAGCTTCGTTTGAATATTAAAAATATGTGAAACAACAAATTTATTCTATTATATTAATAGAATAAATTCGGCCTCTATTCACACATGAACTATTAATAATGTATTGGTAAGAGCTACAGTTCAGCTCACGTCGCGTCATCAGCTCATGAATGAAGGGCTCCGTTTGAGTTCGAAACTAGTCGGGCATTCCCGAAAATACACGTGAGTAAAACCGGGATACATGTGATTATTACGTATGGGTAAGTCGTATAGTGATGGTAAAAATCTTCTATAATACTGCTATTAAAATTCAATTTATTTTCGACCGACGATATCGTCAGAATTGCAGGCAACCGGTGGATGCAATTAGCAAGCTGTCGTTCATTGCGGCGTTCTAAGGAGGCCTTTGTTCAACAGTGTACGTCTTCCGGCTGATGATGAATTCAATTTTCGTAAGGTCTGTATTCCATTTCATATATTGAACATTAATTATGTTATCCATTAAGGTTTACACAATAAAGAAAAATTACATTGCTTTTTACATAAGAGCGTTATAAAGACAAGTGTAACCTAGCCAAGTTCCAGTTCAGTCGAACGCATGTCGACACCACACCGAAACTGACATGATGAGCTCGTAAAAAGATTTATACAATACAACTTAAGCAGATGTTATTAAAATAATAATAATAATTTAAGAAAAATCGGTATCGATGTCACGACTTAACAATAATACAATTATAATGTTATTCTACGTCTTTTTATCAGCCCAAGACTAGCCAGGTAAAAGCGTGTTTAAGTTGAATGCTGTTGGTATAAATGATGAAAAAAATATCTAATAAATTTCTACACACCATTAGAAAAAAAGTCATACGATAATTATACCGTAAAACAAAGGATTTGTGTACATTTTTAGTAAGACATTGTGTCTCAGAAATAGTCTTATAACTTAAACTGAAAAACTGTATAGACTGATATCGTAATTGTAAAATTTTTGTCTGTCTCGTTGAAAACTTCTTTAAGGCAAGATTATTATGATAAGAATAATGTTAACTTACCTTACAAGAACCAATAATAATCAGGTTAAAACGTACATAAGTGATTTTTTTTATTGTGACGTAAATCTCCAATTTGAAGTAATATTATTTTATATGAAAATAAATGTACATACAACCCAGCATACCGCATTAAACACGCCTTTAAAACAGAATGAAAGGATCTCTTTGGTTTTGACAGAAACACAGAAAATATAATGTTATGGCAGAACTTGAAGGATAGAATGTGGGTGCAGCCCTGATTGGTGGACGGGCTGTACATGTGCAAAGCTACGAATTGCCAAAAATGCCAGGAAAAAGGAGTTTTTTGCTTCGTCGTTGACCTCGTTAGTTGGTTTTGGGAGTGACGAAAACAGCGAATGAAGCTTCATTCGAAGCTACTTGTAAACACGTAACTAGCTATAATTCACCCTATCACTATCCAATGCACTACATATGGTACACATCGAATATTTAACTATTGTATCTACTAAGCGGACAGTCGAGTCAAATACATCGGTAAAAACTCACGAAAGTTGACGAAACTCCTTTTAAATGACATAAATACCACCGTATGCACAAACCCAAGCTGTAAAGAGAAACTGAGTATAAATTAGTAGACATGTTCCTAACTCTACTGTACATGAAAAAATAATTTCTTCTTAATAATTCTACATGTCAGTCATTTCTAAACTGACTACATCGCGTGCATGTTAAATAAACAATCGTCTGTACAAAATTTACAAGTAAACCAGTTATTGACTATAATATACGGTTAAAACGATGTATGCGTGAAAAACTGGTAATTAAAAACCAACATTATTATTATACAGTAAAATTCCAATAAAATTTTATCAAAAAAATACATGATTTTGGCTTTTTTTCTTACAATTCACTGTATGTTCTAACTTCTATTCGAGTGCGTTTATGAGCTCAATTTGAGTCCGAAATAAGTCTGATATTACGCATGAGTTTATCCAGAATTCAGCAACATTATTTTAACCGCATAACAATTTTAACTTATTTCGAGTTAAACGGTATTGAAGTGTGACGCACACTGATACCTAACCTTAAAATTATGGAATATATTGTAAGCATTAAGCTGAATGAGCAAAATGGTTGACAATCTCAATGTTAAAATGTCGCACCACAAAAAAGGAATGGAGAGGAATTTGGAGGAGCTACTAAAAACACAATTCTCCTCTACCAATACATTTTAAGGCATTGATAATATATAATACCTTAATTTCAAGCAACTCCTCCAAACTCCTCGGAACTCCTTTTTCATGGCATAAAAAAATCTTAGTGCACATCTTCAGGTGGATTTTAATGCAAAAGCGTTAGGACCCAATTGCATATAAAACGTTAATTTTAGCATATTTTGCATAAACCACTTACTGACGAATATCAGACGTATCAGTGCCATTACTTACAGTTAATTAATACACGCGTTAATTAAGAATCTAAATGTTCATTAGAAACATTTTAGGCCGAATTCAACTAGTTTTCACACAATCCTAGCAACGCTAATTAAATCTATCGAATTAAGTATTTTCATCGTTTTAGGGCAATTTTGACTTAGACCTTTTATCTTAGATAAGCTAGTTTCATGCTTAGTACCGGATAGACCTGAGTTAAGTGCGGGTTCGAGGCCCGCGTTAAGTATTAGACTTCTATTGACAACGTGTAACCTGTCTGTAATATTTTAGGGGGTATAAAGAACTTTATAAACAACTCTTGGGCATATATGTTTTTTTGATTAAGTTTTTCTTCCTTTCAAGCCCGTCTTGTACACAAGACAAGTCTTCGCGCCTTTCACGCCACTATATTATTAGAAGACACTATATAATCGTAACATTTATTACGATTATTGTTTGTAATAACACAAATATTAGGATTTGATATTATCTCCTGGTAAAGTCATGGCGTGGAGGGCGCGGAATCTTTGTCTTCTATACAAGACAGGCGCTCAAAGGGTTAAACAGTGTTCATTCTAAACACTCCTGCCCATTTTATTTGTATGTTACACGTTGATAAGTTCGCCTATGATCTCAATATTGTTGCTTTATATTTGCCAACTTACTAGTATCTAAGTAGTGTTTAAGTTAAATTGTTAGAAGTCAACTTTATGCTTAGAAGAAAGCCATACTTAATACTTGACTTAAAAAAGGCGTTTCTAAAAGTTTCAAATCAAAGTTCACTTTTCTGGCAGTCTAGTTTTTTTAAACAATTTTTTTCCCATGATAATTTTACTTGAATCAAGAAACTTTACACCACACTTAGAATTCCTCCTGTATCGTGGGTGCGTTTGACAAACACGAAACATGAGATACAAACATCCAGACACGGGACAAATATCTGTGGATCACACAATTTTGTGTGAGTCTAATCGCTTAGCCACTGCGCCAATCAGGTGGTCGAATATCACATACACAAACAAACTCGGGACAAACGTTTGACCCTTGATCTCTTTTCATTGACCCATCACGTAAATAGGTTCCCTTATTTAATTAGCACCCTTTCAGTCTAGCCTAGATAGGTCAGCCTACTAGGCAAATAGATCAAGTCTACAATACTCAATAAATTGATGTCCTTGCCGATCAGTGGCGCAGCTTTACTACTGAGCTATGGTGTCGCTGCTCGCACTCATAGAATTTCAAGTTCCCTTTTAGTATTTACGTCTTAAAGGTGACGTCAGGTTGTGACATTGACGCTACTCATTATCAAGCTCTCTTTTCCATCGATAATCGTTTATCTTAAACATAAAGTTGACTTCAGAACTATCCAAAATTTATTTGACAGTGTTAATTAATAATTAATTAGTTTTAATTACATTACAATTGCTTATCAATCTTGGCAAAAACACCCGATTCCCTTACTTTACTCAATTCCTTTTCACTAACAACCGTTTTTTCTCACTCGATAACTTAGAGCCGAAATTGAAAGGTCTAGCTTAGGCCAAACTATGAAGCGCACTCAGACTTAACTCAGTCTCAATCTTTGCTCGGAAATACGAAGACAATATAACATCAATTTATTTCGTTGGCTTTCCGTAAGTCGACTTTGTAGACGCATTTGCCGAGTTTAATCTCAGACGAATACAAAGTTTGCCTTATGTATTCATCACGCCTTATTCCCCAAGAGGTAGGTAGAATACTGTAAAGTACACCCACATCTCGCCAGTTACGTTATCGGTCCTAATGTAATAGGGGGCGAGCTGGCTATCAACCGGGCACTAATTCAGACTCCGTGCCGCTACTAAGAATTACCTAATGAAAAAACCTAATAACATTTTGCCCAACTCAAGACCTCATTCCCAGCAGTCGCATTTATTAACCACTAGACCACCGAGGTATTAATGGTTTATGAAAAAAAAAATCTAATTTAATATCTAAGTTCAGTTTTAAGTTTGAGTTGAGTGTAAGTGCGATCTACAGATCCTTAGTAACTTGCTACTAGATAAACTATACAAGCATTATCTACTCAGACCTATATCAGTTTACTTTGCCCAAGCAAACAATGGACAAAGACTACACATAGCCTTCACACAAAGTACATTGTTACCGCTAATACACAATTCTGAAAATCCTAGTTATAAGCCACATTGAAATATCGACACAACGACTTTAATTTACTATAATTATATATACTAACGCGCAGTACCGTAACTAGGGAGGTAACGGTGTCCAGGCAGGGCGCAGACCCTAGAGGTCAGAAAACACCAGCCTAGGACCACATACAATAAAAAAGAGCACTTTTAAAGCTCGGAACGGGTTCATAAACGACTAGTTACGGCACTATTCAAGTTATTCGGTCTAAGCAGACATACAGACGTGTGAAAACGCGCCATGACGCTAGGCTTTAATTAAGCCAAAATTTCAAAAGTCTATCTAATATATTCTATTTAAAATTCATCCAAAATTGTTTATATACATTTTAGTAACCTAAGCCCGCATTTCCACCGCTTTGAAGCAAAAGAGGAATTAATTTTGTTAATAATAATAATTTCGCGTTGTTTTTGGTGTCTCCTAACCAGTGTTTTTTTTTAATTTAATGCCCCGTATATTACTAATTAAGTAGATTGAAGCTGGGAACGATCTTTTAAGTTTTATACAGCGTGTTTATTTTTTTCTCCCTCGCGATTTTCTGAACATGTTGGATAATTCTCAATTTCTTAACAATTTGATTCAGTCTCAACGTTATAACTGTTAAAAACCACAGATTGATAATATTTTTATACAAATACATGCTATTTTTGATATGTAATCTTTGACCGAAATGAAAACTGAGAATTACCCTACAGTCTAAGCGCATACAGACAGAGCCCGGCAGAGTATAAGCAGAACTGTAAAACTGGCTTCAAGTTCTTATACTAGACTTATCTGACCAGAGTTTAAGAATACAATTCCAGTACAAGCAACTCCACAAGAGAGATTCATTACTTACATTTCAGTCTCAACAATCAACGCCATCTATGATCAACTCACGTCAACTAACATATTAAAGACAGCGCCATCTATTGGCAAAATGTGTCAACTTTTGACAGCTATGTCTACCTATTTGGCGACGGTTTGTGGTAAAAGTTTACGGTTTTATAACCGTGTATCAAGTCCCTAGTCGTAATGACTGGACGCTAGGCTTGTTCTAGAAGAGTGCAGCGTAGAACTGTGTTGTGGCATGGTGGTAGACGGTGCTGGCATGCGCGTGCTTGCCGCTTGCCTCTCCTGTTCGTCCAGCTGGACAGTGAACTCGTCTTCAAGGGCCTGAAAATTAAATCCAATTAATTGATGGTTCCGTACAGGGAATCTAAATTCTAAACTAAAACTAAAGAGTATATCTAGTCCACTTGGAATAATAGTTAACAATACCTATTTATATTGAGCTTACAACCAATTTTTAGTACAGTTTCATGTAACTTTCTCTTAACAAAAAGTCAGCATCAAATACTCTAACATACAGGTGGTACAAAAAGGCAAGCTTAGTGAAGTCGAAATTAGTTGTAATATAAAAATAGGTTTCGTTATCCATTATAACAAATAAAGTTTAGGCAATTGAAAAGCTGACCTAAAACATCAAGAAAACTATACATAAATATTGTTTTTTTTTTTTTTCTGAAATTATAAGCACCGGGTAAAATGGGGAGAATCGAAACTCAAGGGTGAATAGAGACAAAACTTTGGAACTGATGAGCAAAAAAAATATACATGGTCGCGGGTTCAAATTCCGCTCGTGCCCATCATTTCCTTTATCAATTTAGATTCAAGCTTAGGAACATGCAAAAATGACACCAAAACTCATATACATTGTTAACATTAAGGACCCTATACATTAAATATGTATTATAAACAACCATTTAGCGTCATTTTTGACAACTGTAATAATTTAACACATATATACATAAAATCCCGCTTGTTTCCCAGAGGGGTAGGCAGAGACCACGGAATTCTAATAATTTAATGTTAAAATCAATTCAATTTTTGTCTCTATTCACGCTTAATTTTTGATTTACCCCATAATGACCCAGTGTGATGATTTATTACATTTTTATATTGAGTCAGCTCGACAATTACCTTCCTTAAAATTAAAATATAGGTAACATTGTTTTTTTAACTTTATTAACAACAAAATATTCGTATGCCATATTTATTACACGTATAATTTTACAATGCCGGTTTATGCGTGACTTTTCTAGTAATCATTCTCATGCAATATTTAATATACGAAATAATAAAAAATGGGGAAAACATACAATAAATTACGTGCTAAATAAATGGTGCGATTCACCGTCTTCTTATGCCAACAATATTATAAAACAAAAACAAATTTAGACACAAAATAATTTATTGCTTTTCAAAAATGCGAAAGAAAATTATACAATTAACACGTGTTAAGTTTATTTCAATAAATCAACACATTTATTGCCAAGTTATTAATATGGGTGACGTAAGAAAATAGTTTTTATAACAGGGTACAGGAAACATGACACTTGTACAAACAGCGACACAGTCGCATGATTTAAATTGTCAATAAAATAACAATAGTACCGTATATATAGTTTAAA
This sequence comes from Abrostola triplasia, assembly GCA_946251915.1. Lineage (NCBI taxonomy): Eukaryota > Metazoa > Arthropoda > Insecta > Lepidoptera > Noctuidae > Abrostola > Abrostola triplasia. Next base: position 1,228,595 of record OX276448.1, on the reverse strand, counting down.
TCAATGCCAAGCTAATTTAAACTGTATTGCTCTTAAAATAAGGCGAAATTTCGTTTGACTTAGGGGCCTATAACATGAGTTTCATTTTGTTATTTGAACCATGCTATTTTAAACTCTATTTCACTTATTCTAAGGTAAAATTTTGTTTGACCTAGCGAGGCCTAAAAATTAAGTAGCATAAATTTTGTTATTTTATTAAGCTTTGCACTGTCATGTTTCCTGCACTCATGGTAGCAATTCTTAACATTTAAAATAAATCAAAATATAGTTCCAAGGTTACATTTACGCAATTTAAAAAAAAACATATTTAGTATTTGCGTAGGTGGCTTAAAACATTATTGTACAGACAACAACAATAGTAACTGAACATTTAAATTTGAATTACATTATTTGTCTACAAGGAAAGGGAGGCCTTTGCCCTGCAGTGGGACGATCGTGGCTGAAATAATAATAATAATAATTGGTCTACAGTCTCCGATCATTATCTGTATTCTTTTTTGTCAAAACACGTCGCCCCACACAAGGAGCTCCTCCTGTATCGTGGGTGCGTTTCACAAACATGAACCATCACATACACAAACACCTAGACTCGGGACATACATCTGCAGATCACAATTATTTTTGTCCCGTGCAGGAATCTCCACAACCCCTATCGCAGCAGTCCAATCGCTTAGCCTCTGCGCCAATAAGGTCGCCATTGTTGAAGAAGAACAGTTTCATAGTAAAGTCAACATTCTACGATCATCAGGATTCTTAGAATTTGAGACTATAACTTGAATTGATGTAAGTTCTTTCAATGAATAAACGAAAGAAGGGCGAAGTAAAGAGTTGAAGAAAGAATGAAAATTACGTTTCTTTACTTGTTAAACTACTGTTGCTAACTGTACAATTAAAATACTATAGTACTATATTTTGATAATTTTATATTATAGATGTTCTATCTCACAAGTCTGACTCTGAATGTAGTCAGGCGTTCACATGCGCATGTAGTGTGTGTCACTTGAAGAGCGCTCGGTCGCGGTTGTGACAGCGACACACACAAGCGCTTGTCAGTACACGTTACTACTACGGCGGGAGACAAACGTAGTGAGATAGAACTTCTGTATAAGAACTAATTAATTAATTAATAATGTTAATTAATAATGGTGCAGTAACTAAAACCACATACCATGCATCCGGCGCTCCATTCCTTGTTAATCCGTACCATACCGATGTTAGAATCCTGTTTATTGCTGAGGTTTTGATTGCTTTTAGCCGAAAATTATTAATCTAATTCCCCATTATTAAATATTTCAAACTTAAACCATGGATTAAATTACACCTGTCACTGTCGTTGGCATGTCAGAAGAGATTTCAGTAGACTTAGGTTTAAATTAATACAGGTATTATATGAAAGTCTATGAATGTCCAGAGTTCAGCGTAATTTGTGAAAATTATTATATTTTATTTTATTTGTAAGGGACAAAAAACAGTTACACGTTAATATTAATACTAAAAATAATTTCAATGCTATTTTATCACTTTTTCATTGTTTGTCTATAAATTTTCTGTATCCCAATATTTATGTATGTGGAGATCAAACCCGCAACTCTTAGGACAACAGTCCAAATATTCAGCCTTTACGCTAATCGGGTTACATACATACGTTATAATTGAACACCTCCTGCTTTTTACCATAATTTAAAATGCTCAATATTTTATTTAAATTATTATTTACTTTGTATAGCACTCATCTTACGCATAACTATGGACATGTATATGCAATTCGAGTATTATTGGACTTAAAATGATTTTTTTTTTCGGCTAAAAAGGCACAAAACCAAAGCAACATTATACTGAAAAGCACATGCTCATGCGTTGCGACCATTAGTCGCGCGATTGATGTCTGTACGAAAAGGCTTTATTTACATCTGTATGTAACAAAAAAAACACAAAGTTTGACGTTTTTACGCGTAATTTTCAAAAACCATTTAGCGTAATTTTGAAAATTACGCGCGACTTTTTTGTGACGTCCTTTTGTTACCCTTGTACCTGCTGTTTTAAGAAGCAAGCTCAAAATTAATCAATTAGAAGATTTATTTAAAAACAGCATTCTTTTTTAACCCAATATTATCCCAAGTTAAATCTATCTTGCTCAATTACTATTGATTAAAATAACCAAAATTGAATGAAAAACGTACATATTGATAAAACAACCCCCCTATTCTTCCTACCACCACCAAATAAATAAATGAAAAACATAAAAACTATGAAACATAACATCTTTATTTACATCATAATTTGCATAATATAAATGATTTATTTAATAATTAAAATGACATTTTACAATTACGCATACAGAATCGCGTAACTCGTGTTAATTCGCGTAATTTAACCGTATTTACGCTACCTTGTACATTTAGGGGTTAAGCTTTACGGAAATGATTATTTGTCACCTAAACAACTTACATATAAACTAATTCTAAACAAAAAGAACATAATTAAAAATAAATTCACAAAATATATTAATTATAGGCATTATTTGGCGAATTATAAAAATATTACAATTACACAAAGTTTATTAAAAGCAAGCATTACAAAATATATGTTAGAATTATTTGACACATGCATAATGGCAAAAATAAGTGATATTTACCATGGCAACATCAGTTTACAATGGTAACAATAGCCTACGTAAATTAGTACCGATTCCGCATGACAGCATCGCAAAACGACGGTACATGAACAAACTATAAACTACCTACCTATTCTATTAATATAACTACCTAACAAATACAGTTTATATCTAAAACTTCTATATATCAGTGACAGACTAATCCGTGTTTAATCTAGCCCCAATCAAGCCTCATTGGCAATTCAAGTTAATAAACGCCGAAACGCGAAAATTCGAAAAAGATTTCGAACTTTTCAACTTATCGAAAATTTGAAAAGTTGGGGGTCGAATCCTCCATCTTTACAAACAATCATTTCAGTAAAGCGTGAACAGGTTAACATACTTATTGATAAAGGGGTTGTGAATTTATGGCAGGGTTAACTCGCCATTATTTATTATATAGACTGTATCAACATCTTATTAGTATTTTACGAGTATTTGTGAAGGTAATAGCTCAATAGCATGTGCAAGCCGGAGATAAAAATATATTATTACAGTATTTAGATGTTTTACTCGGGCGTTCAACCATGTGGAAGATACCCGGTCTTTTAAAAGGCTAAAGATACTAGATAAAATAATTTGATTGGAAGAATATTACTATTACGTTCATAGCGTAGAATATTATACTCGTGTCGCATTCGTATCTCGTCGTATAATACTCGCGATGCGCGTACAGCAATAAGGCAGCTTAAAACTTTTTGTATATTAATTAAAGTGTATCTAAATTGATAAATCTCTTTGAAATACCACATGTTAAGAACTACAAAGATTATTGATGTCCAGCACGATTATTTAATTATAGCATAATAATACTTTGACACCTAACTGTCATATATTAGAGTAAAACATTTCGAATTCTAGAATCACTATTTCATATTCGCGAAAAATTTGTGACTACATTTTATTTTTCACGAATTTGTTTGCTGTTTTTCTGACCATTCGAATGTTTGGTACAGATTTTTTCATGACGTCATTTTTTAGGCTTTAAGTATTAGGTACAAACAAGTATACAATTATTTTTTACCGATTTTCTGGACATACAACTTTTAGTGTAAGAATAAGCCATTTAATTCCTACCTAATCGAGTTTTAAGTTAATTTTTTTTCTTGTAGTCTGCTAAGTTTCACACCACGCTTGACGCGTCTCCATGCGACAATAAGCCGATACGATAATACATATCAATACTAAAGTGTTGAAACAGTCAAATAATAAACATAACCTAATAAAATCTTAATAATTAAAATATTTTCGAAAAAAAAAGAATTAAAATTAATTTACAATAGACATATAAAAGTTGGTATTTTGTACAATGAAATAATTGTTAGAAAATAATGTTAATAATATATTTTATTTAGTTTAATGAACAAAGGCATTGCCTGCTTGTATAAATAGGTATTTTATGAGTTTCGATACGTTAAAAGGCTGGTGTTTTGGAAGAATTAATAATTAATCGTTGATTTTTTATGATTCAAACAACAGAAAGAAATGAATAGACCATGACAATATTCTAGATCGCTCTTTATACATATCAGCGGGCTTGCATTTGCGGATGCAGCTGGCTACATATGTTGTAACTCACGAAGTCCGTCTAACTACAAATGTAATCAGGCGTGGACATGCGCATTGTAGTGTGTGTCACTTGAAGAGCGCTCGGTCACGGTTGCGACGGCGACACACACTGGCGTTAATCAGTACACGTTACTACTACAGCGAGAGATAAACTGACTTCGTGAGATAAAACACCTGTAACATCGTGGAGCGACAGCCTATCTGGTCTCCACAACACAGATACTGTGAAATATCCTTCAGTAAGACTGGTTGTCCGACTTACGACTACCTTCATTACGTTTATCGTAAGAAAGTTAAGAGATGCAACGTCTACCCTAGATCTAAAGACAGTTGGGGCTGACGGCTTACATACTATCCAAGATACAGAAGCCACACATTATGAAAACACCAACCTTTTAATGCATTTCTAGGTAACTACATCTAATGGTCAAATTGCGCGCGTAAATTGACCACTACGCACCTACCATTACGCGTCGCGTAATTCTTTAATACTAATATTAATTTGCATAGTGCTTTCGCACGTATATTTTTCGTTCCTCTAGGAATGTTTTAATTATTTAATAGCTAGCGTATATTGAAATAAGTTCAATAATACACCGTGTATAATATAATTAATAAATTAACAATTAAAAATATCAATTTCAACGTTAATTAAATATAATTTAATCTAACCTAAGAGGCACATTGTAAATTCTAACTAATATATCAAATTTACGACAATACGATATTAATTCTTGAGCCGACAGTTGACCGATTTCCGTTTTAATTTTAACCCCCGCAATACTACTGCGTATCTAATATCTAATTAAGTTTTAATGAGCAAACACTAATTTTAGACCCATCTTATTAATGACCGCATGTTGAATTTCATTTATAGTAAGTAAGGTTAAAACCCGGGCACTCTCTAGCGAGCTGTGACTTTAATCGCTGGACGTTACTGTTATCAAATATAGTGTGTATGTGGCACGAACTCTAGTCTAGCGATGTCACGGATCTTCGGTTTCGATTCCGAAAAGTTAACGATTTTAGGATATTTCGGATCTTTGAAAAGTCGGAAATTTCGATTGATTTTACACTTTCGATACCGAAAGTTTTAAGCCGGATGTTCTATCGGAGCTTGATAGCAATTCACAGTGACTACGAACGTCAAGCGAAGACACAGCAGCAAAAAAACATAGTTTTACTAAAAGTTATTTGTTGTGTCCCATTCTAATTGCTTTTAAGACATACCGTCCTTAACATTGGTTTCGAATTCGGTTTCAACAATGCGACTTTCAACGTTCCGATTCTGATAAAATCAGTTCAAACATTCGATTCCAATTTCATAAATATTCCGATAAAATCACTTCCGAAATTACCTTGTAACAGTTACAGCTAGTGTTGCCTAGCGAGTATGTTCGGTGACAGCGCGCGATGGCCGTCGCGAACGAAGATCGTCACACATACACACTAGTACCTCAAATTATGTACTCGGCTACAGTAACAGCTTGCTAGTAAATACCCGGCTGAAGACGGCCCTTTTTGAATTGCCCTATTCATCCTACATAAAAACAAGCCTCTAAAATTTAGTATTGAATTAATTGATCCAATTTAGCTATAAAACTATGGCCATATTTCAAATTTGGCCCGGACTTTGGCTAGAAAACAGCCTCTAAGAGTAAGCAGTGAATGAGTAGATCCTAATGGTTTAAAACTATGCCTATTTTGCTAGTTTGACCTGGATATATGCCAGAAGGCTTTAATAACTAGCTGTGACGAAGTTGATCCAAATTGGCTTTAGTCTCAATTTTGTAAGTCTCAATTTCGTAAAGATAGTATTGGTGGGCGATTCTGAATGATTAAGATAATCGAATTTTGTAATACTTGTTATTGTTTTTAATCGATTATGAAATTAGTAACTAATCATAATCGAATGACGTTACCAAAGCCGCGTTTTCACTAGGTTGCGGAAACATATCCCCCAACACGTGGTCTTTGCGACTTGTGGGACAATGTCGCTCGACATTTGCCTTGTTCATACTATCCAATGGCAAATAGGATGTCGCCCGAGGATGTTGGTATTGTTCAATGCGACTTACATAACGCGACTCGAGTCCTCGCTATTCAAAACTTGTCGGGCGACACGCATGTCGCACAATCGACGTCGGGTGACATCGCGAGGTACAAGCACGATTTCACAATTTCGTGTCGAGCCACGGAGTCGCGAGACAAATGTCGTCTAGTGAAAACGCGGCTTGGTGTTGTCTCAAGAGTTTTCGTTTTTGTTAGATAGAGATTGAGTTGTGATGCTTTATTGAAGAGATATCTTTATAATAGAATAAATTCATTATTATATCTCATAATCGGCCACCACTATCATTTACCCCCATCAACCCTTTAAGCCCCACCGCGGTCACCGGTGACCGCAAACAGTATTTCTATAGTATCTACTACGCGGCAGTCAACGACTTCAGATGTTGGGAAATTGGTGCCAACATTGGTACAATAATACGACCATATATGTTATTTATATATATGTATATTATTAAGTTCGTTGACCCCGGAATATTAAGATTACCAACCTACAAATGCAGTGACGCCCCGCTCGCCATACTGCTCAAAAATATTTAAAAAAACGTCTATCAAAATTGGAAGATTTTTGTCTGAAGAGGGAAGATTTAGAAATGTTAGTATAACAGCTTTCTATCTTTTAAAAGCAATAATACTTTTTAAGACTGAATAGTTTAGAATATACTTTAATAACTTTCGTGAGTGTTATCCATATTATCTACTATATACACCGGTTATACTCACGTCAGTATCCGGGACTGCCCTGACGCGGCAGGGTCGCGAACCGGCTCCCAGCCCGCCGCGTCACCAGTTCATGAATAAGGACTCCGTTAGAGTCCGAAACTAGTCAGACATTCCCGAATATCGACGTGAGTATAACCGGTATATGTAGAAGATAATATAGTTTAGATATTTTTTTAAGTTACGTTTATTGTCCTTTTCATTATATTAAGAAGAAGTGAGATAGGAATTGGCGTGTTTAAATATGTATTTTATTACGTAAACAATACAAAAGCTTTTTGTTTAACAAATTTATATAATATTCTAATCTATGAATAAAAAGGGAAGCAGTTTTTGGCTTTTTGTTGGAAGCTTAGATTTAATTTGTTTGAGTATAAAAATTAGGATGAAGACACCTATTGCTAGATTATTGTTGGTGAAGTTTTGATCAACAAAACATCACGCCTGTATCCCCAAAGGGGGTATGCAGAGGTGTATAGTAAACCCAAATTTCGGCAGTAATATTAAAGGACTTAACTCCCTATGTAATAGGGGGCGAGATTATAGCCATCAACCGGGACCAAATTCAGACTTCGTGCTGGTACTGAAAATTACATAAAAGAAAATCCCAATTACACTGCCTGATATTCAAAGCTAGGACCTCATGCACAGCAGTCGTTCTTAGCGACCACTAGACGGATAAGATCATGTTTGGTCGAGATTTTGATCTATTTCAGTCAAGCTATTATTTCGCCAACCCGCAGTGAGCTAGCGTGGTGATCAATGCTCAATCCTTCTTTGTACTAGGAGAGGCCTTTGTAGCAGTGGGACAGTTATAGGCTGGTATTATTTATTGTTACAGAGACTGAAAATACAGTGAATTGGAAAATAATCCAACCTGGCTTTTAAAACTTGAAATAACACGACAATGGTTAGTACTCGTGATCTAGCGGCTGGTTTCTGGTGTCTTCACCCTACTTGACAAGTTTGTGACACCAATGAATATTATCAGAATCAGATATCTTTTATACATATAAAAATGAATTGCTGTTCGTTAGTCTCACTAAAACTCGAGAACGGCTGGACCGTTTAGGCTAATTTTAGTCTAGAATTATTCGTGGAAGTCCAGGGAAGGTTTAAATGGTGAGAAGGCGAAGTTCGCCGGGTTAGCAAGTTATCAAATAAATTATCTTTATCAGTATATAAAGGAAGATTTAATTAAATCTAGTATCAATATTAGTGTTACTATTTCTCAATAAAATTGGAAGTTTGAGGTGTAAAATTCCGCAATAGTATAATTTCAAATAATTCCGAAACCCTAGCCCGGAAGGTCTAATCGTAAAAGTAAAGGAAGTTATTCGTAAAGTCATTCAAAAAGCGACTCTCACTTTAACGCATTAGAGTACAATCTAGCTCGCGCCTCACAGGCGTATGCGTCTATGTATAACATGGTAAAATTACAGGTTTTTCATAAAGTCACTCAAAAAGCGACTCTAGTACGACGTAATAGAGTTGAATCTAGGTCGCGCTTCACAGGCGAATACGTCTGTGTGTAACCTAAACGCATGGTAAAATGACAGGCTTTTATGTCACTCAAAAAGCGACCCTACTTACATCGTAATAGAGTTTAATCTAGCTAGCGACTCAGGCGAATGCGTCTGTTGAATTATTGTTGCTAAAGAAGAAAGTTTAATTTTGTGTCATAATTAGTTATCGATAAAATATAGATGTCTATTCTGTTTATAAATTATCATGAAAAGTCAAAACCAGTGATTCTCAAAGTTTAATTCACTACAAATCTAAATAAAACAAAGTTTTGAATTTCATGTTTCTTTTGTTTACAATATACTAAATAGGTGTGCGCTTGCCCACAATTCACCCTGATGGTAAGCTACATTGCGGCCTACGCTGGAGCGCGACCACCTAACAAAAACCGGTACACTCTCGTTTTGAAAACCGTTAGATTATATGACAAAAATCGACCAAATTCAAAATCATTTCAGCTGGAACTTTGAGAAACCCTGGCCAACTTTATCATATAATAAAATCAATTAAAAAATCATCTACATAGATGAAAAAAGTCCTGTAAATATACAATTATATATGTACAATGCACAAAAATGATACAATATTAGGGACATGCCAAAACTTTGAGATTCATGCTATGCATGCTGTAAGGTAAATACTAAAGATGAGTATTTAAAACCATGTTATCCCTTTTAGCAATTAATTAGAATGGAAGCCTGCTCTTTCAATATACAAAAAAGTAAGTAAATCGTCGTGTGTTTTAGACACTGCGCAAACACAGATACAAGCTACCAATAAAAATTTGATTTCTATATAAAACATACATACACAACATCACGCCTGTATTCCCCGAAGGGGTAGGCAGAGGTGCACATATAGTACACCCACATTTCGCCAGTTATGTTTTTAGGTCCCAATGTAATAGAGAGCTATTGCCATCTACACACAAAACCAGACTCCGTGCTGCCACTGAGAATTACCTAATGGAAAATCCCAGTAACACTGCCCGACCCGGGATTTGAAAACCGGACCTCGTGCACAGCACTCGCGCTTAGCAACCACTAGACCAACGAGGCAGTCGGCATTTCTATATAACCAGTACGAAATCAGCCCTCGCAGAGGTAAATCGCCGCTACAAGGCAGATACTACGGTATCCTGTGATGGTGTGCCGTGTCGATAACAAAAAAGTATCTACGTTTGCGCAGCCTCTTATTAAAGCGTGGTGTCGTACCAAGTAATCGTATTTCTTTACCTCGGAATGAATGAAAACAGAAATTTTCAAGGCACTAAATATACCTACAAAGTTCATGTACTTTTACGTACATTTAAAAAGAAACAAGCTTCAAAGAGAAGACATAGGACAGATTTTGTTTCTCTATATAAAAGTGAGAGACAGACAAGATAATAAGGGTGTAAAGTCTACAATTTCAGGGTAAAATAACATTCGAAATATATATACACAATTTGTAGGTATTTCTTGATCATACATATTTTAATTAACCACCAATTTGACGATATAACTTGAAAGTTTCCCACAGAAATTGGGTAAATTTTCGAAACAACAAAGCCTAAGTTATCATAAAGCAAGAGAAGAGAAACCATCAAGCTATACCTTACCGGAGCAGAGCAGTAAGCGAAAGATTGGATTGCTTAATTATTATTATTTCAAATTTGACAATTAAAGTTGTTATAAGAGTATTTTTTTTTTTTATACGTCTCTTTACAAGACGCTTATTCCCGCAGTATAGCAACCTTCATGACGGAAGCACCGCGCCTAACAATAAACTAATGTATCGTCTACCACGAGTAATATCGCAACCTTGCAAGGACAATCTCATTCTATCGCGTCAAACTCAGACAACCGAATCTCGGTTTTCTGTCCTTTCATTTAAGATCGACTTTCGCAGATTGAGTGTCGAAAGTTGACTGACCGGTACTTCGTTGTTGGAGTAGCTGTTCGATCCTCTGACAGCGCCCCATCTACTGAAATGAGTTTCCATATCTTCATTGGAATCTATTGTGTAGGTGCTGTTGCTTCGGTCACTGCGCATCGTGTCGTAGGGGGTCTCTAGAGAGGGGAGGTCGATCATGACTGCTTCTAAAGCCCTGTCTTGCTTCAGACTCTGTTGGGAGATGCTCCTCTTCATCGGCTGCGGGACTTCCATCTTCAGCAGATGCTCGGACATGGACTGTCTGTTTAACTTCTTGTCCTTCGGCCTCTCCCTCTCCTCTGTGATCTTTCTCTCGTCCCCATAAGCCATGATTGGCTCTCTCCGCCAGTCGTCGCTTGAATTGAAGACTGAGAAACCCGATATCTTATCGGAGACGAGTTTTAGGTTAGACGTAGACGCGTATCTGTGTCCTTTAGTTAGTTTTCCGCGTTTAGTTGTGTTGTTAGCGCTTGTTACAGTTGACCTAGTGGCTCTACTGGGGCTGATACTCCTTCTCCTGTCCATATTAGGGGTGTTCGCAGCTGAGAGGAAGTTCAGACTTGTTCTGGATCTAGATAAGGAGCCAATGAACGAGGTCCGTTGGTGGTAAGCGCTGAGGACATGTTGCAGGACGTTTTTAGGCCACGGAGCGTTCAAGTACACCCCTCTGTCGGGGATTGGGATGCAGAACTTTTTCTCATGATCGTCCAGTTGCTTCTCGAACGTCTTAATGATGTTCTGTTCGAGATAACGGGTGTTATTAACTTGTGTTCGACGACACTTGTTATAAATACGGTTGCTGGACGACACTGGACGTATACGACGTTGTTTTTGGCTGATCGAGTCTTGAAATGCTTTGTGAGTGTTTAGAAGTATACTTAGACAGATGGCTTGTTACTACCCAACTGACGAATTTAAAACTAATATAATGTAAACATAATAAAAAAATACTCGAGTTCGATACACATAGGTTCGATCAAAAATTATGTTTACCTTTTGTATGAATTATCAAAATGTGCTGAACAATTTTTCTTCTTTCTTAATTTTTTATTGAACACAAAACTCAAATATCGAATAACAATATGTCCATTTTTTCGTTTTTTTTTTTTTTATAATAAAATAAGCTTTAAGCTTAAAGACCAATATTACAATTATAAGCCTGACTGTCCGCGAAACAGGCAAAGATAGTTAATCAATCGAAGTACCTGTGCCTGCCCCCTTACCATGTTCTCTTAGAGCAGGACAATTTACATTATGGAAGCAAGAGCGGAGTGTCACTTCCACATCGTAAAGTCTCCTACACTAAGAATTCATGGTAAGGGGGCTGTACCGTGTACACTGGACAGGGTAAAGGTTAAACAAGCCATCATATCTTAATTATTTGATTATTTATTAGTTTGCAAGCATTTCAGAACCCGTCAGTCCCTTCAAACCACATCCACATCCCACCACCACACATAAGACCAACCAAGCTATGGACAGACATGCTTCATAATGAGAAAGGGATGAATGTTACAAACAAATAAACTCCAAAACTAACGAAATCTAAAGAGACAGTATATATTTTTCACTTAGAAAAACATAACATAATATCACGCCTGTATTCCCTGAAGAGGTAGGCAGAGGTGCACATATATTACACCCACATTTCGTCAGTTATGTTTTAGGTCCCAATGTAATAGGGGGCGAGCTGGCCATCAACCGGGTACAAATCCAGACTCCGTGCTGCTACTAAGAATTACCTAATGGAAAATCCCAGTAACACTTTGACCGATCCGGGATTCGAACCCAGGACCTCGTGCTCAGCAGCCGCGCTTAGCAACCACAAGACCAACGAGGCAGTCACTTAGAAGTAGAAACTAAATGTATATTTCCTACTCCTCATATATATTCTTTTGTGATTAATTTCGCAGCGGGTTCCAAGACAGTCGAGTCATTTCTCTGGGACGCCTCGAGCTTCATTGCCGATGGTTCCCAACGGTTATCATTGTAGATCCTGGCTTACAGGAGTCACAGTGATGGGCACGAGTGGTGGGCTTGTCCCGATTCAACAATCACTTAGGATTAAATACATTTTCCTTTGCCAATAAGCTTGGAGATGGTAACACAATGTACCAAAGTCTGATCGTAGTTTGTCTGTTTGTTTGTAAATTCATCCGTTTTTCATTGAATTATGTAGATTGAACAAAATCATGCAACATTCCCCATTCCGTCGCAAGCTACCTTCATTTACATAATCGACTGTATTGAATTCATTTCAAATTTCAATCACGTTTAGATTTTATCTTTTCTTTTTAATAGATTTATATAAAACTGATTCTTAAAACACACAATCTTTAGTAGACTTATGTTGTGAATGCTGTGTGTACCTACAATAGGCATGCATATAAGAAATGTTGTCATTACTGTTTTAATTTTGTACACAATATATGTAATGCTGTTGGTATATCTAATAAATAAAAAAAACATTAAAAATTGTGTGAATTATTTGATCATCCAAATGTTGACAAACAGATTGTGATGCTGGGTACTTTGTTGCGCCGTTTCTTCTACACAGCTACAGCAGTAGGAAGCAGTGACAGGCTGATGTTTTTGGGGGCTGTTTTAATGTAATTTGACCAAGACACCACTGACTAACGGTGACGAAAAAGTTTGTAACTAAATATATAATAATGAATAATAATAAAAAAAATATAATGTCGTATCCGTATGACAACATTGGCATGCCTTTTACAAAAGGCGGGACACGTGAACTATTTATAATTTTACTAAGACCAAATAATGTACGATGAAGATGACTGTTCCTGCGAATAAATTTCTATTTCTAATAATCTGAAATCACCAGCAGTGAGCTAGCGTGGTGATCAATGCTCAATCCTTCTCTATACGAGAAGAGGGCTTTGGAGCAGTGGGACAGTTATGGGCTGGTATTAATATAAAACTTCTAATAATTTTGATTGCTGTTTAACAGGCTCTGATTCTTGCTGTGTTTGTTAAGTTTGTTCAAGTGTGAAGTTAAAAACGTGAGTTTAATAAATCCAATACAGTCGATGATATAAATACAATTAATACATGCATACGTCACGCGATAACTAACGACAGACACACAGCAGATATTTGTTATTTATAAAACAAATAATGGCTATGTCTCTGACGGTTAAAAAACTAAACTAATTGTAATCACAGTATGCGTCTTCAAACAAATATCATTCAGATATTACTAAATATATAGAACTGTTTAAGAAAAAGATACATGGAAATTTTGACCAAGTCCATGTTGATCGGTTGACCAAATCAATGCTGATCTGTTGACCGGATCAATGTTGATCGTTCAACCGGATCAATGTTGATCTGTTGAACAAATCAATGTTGATCTGTTGACCAAATCAATGTTAATCGGTTGACCGGATCAATGTTGATCAGTTGACCAAATCAGTGTTGATCTGTTGACCAAATCAATGTTGATGGGTTGACCGGATCAATGTTGATCAGTTGACCGGACCAATTTTGCTCAGTTGACTAATTGACCAAATCAATTTTACGGATTTCAATGATGACAATTCATATGATTCACTAAAATTAAACTATAATATCATGGTCTCAGGTAGACTCAATGGAAGTCAATAATTAATTGAATTTTATATTGACTGAAATATAAAAGGAGACTACCCACGGTTTTATTTATTAGAAAAGACAAGGTAAAATATAATATGCAGCGAATTCACCCGAAAATACTTTGAATTTGGTACTTATTACAAAGAAACATAGTGTGATACAATTAGTTAAGCTTATTATAAAAAATACTCCGGTATCTGAAAATATGATCACAAATCTTTCACAGCTGCACCTATAAGATGGACGATTACATAAGATGGCGGCGTGGACAAGATAGATTATAACACATATCTTATAATTACTATATTTCAAATCATAAAAAAGAAATTAAACCAAAGTTCATATCTTACTATAATAACTTTCGTGAGTTATCCATATTATTTACTGTATATTCCGGTTATAATAATAATAATAATAATAATAATAATGTTGGATAGATTATAAGAAGGCCTATGACTCTGTGCCTCACACATGGCTCATGAGAGTGCTGGAGTTGTACAAAATAGATGCAACTCTACGCACTTTCTTATTGTCATGTATGAGGCAGTGGAGGACGGTTCTTCACTATCCAGGATGTCGAAATATCCAACAGGACGGTGAACCGATCAGGATTGAGCGGGGAATATTCCAAGGCGATAGTCTGAGCCCTTTGTGGTTCTGTTTGGCCTTGAATCCTCTTAGTACTTTACTTGAGAATTCAGGGCTAGGCTATTCGTTGCGGAGAAGGAGTCAGGTAATTTCCCACCTGCTTTACATGGACGACCTTAAATTGTTTGCCCCCAGCAGAGTCCAACTGATAAAGCTACTAAAGATTACAGAAACTTTTAGTAACTCTATCAGGATGGAATTTGGTGTGGACAAATGTGCAGTCATGCATGTAAAACGTGGGGGGATTATGGAATCCCAGGGAATTCAACTCTCGGATTCTATAAACCTTAGGTCACTCTCCGCAACGGAAACCTACAAATACTTGGGTATGTCAGAGGCGTTAGGCATCAACGTGGTTGACATAAAACAATCATTGAGGGAACGTTTCTTTGGCCGCCTGCATAAAGTACTGAAAAGTCTGTTATCAGGTGGTAATAAGGCTCGTGCCTTTAATGGTTGGGTTATGCCAATCTTGATGTACTCCTTTGGTATACTCAAGTGGACTCAGACCGAATTGGATGCCTTGGATAGGAAAGTCCGTACACTGCTAACTGCAAATCGGATGCATCACCCACGTTCGTCGGTAATGAGGCTATACATCCCACGAAAATGTGGTGGTCGTGGTTTTTTAAACGCCAAGACTCTTCATAATCGTGAGGTGTGTAGCCTCAGAGAATATTTTCTGCATGCTGACGTGGGAATGCACCGAGAGGTAGTTGTAGTGGATAAAGGACTCACTCCGCTCTCCTTGGCTAAAGAGAACTGGTGCAAACCTGTGGTATTGAGTGTTAACGACCGCAGGGATGTATGGCAAAGCAAGGAGCTACACGGCCGGTTCTACAAGGCTCTTCATGGGCCCGATGTAGACCTCCTATCGTCCGTCTCCTGGCTACGCTTCGGTGATCTCTTTGGAGAAACCGAAGGGTTTGTTTGTGCAATTATGGACGAAGTTATCATGACGAATAATTACCGGAAACATATTATTAAGGATGGCACGGTTGACATATGTCGGGCTTGTCACCGTCCGGGTGAATCCTTGAGACATATTATTTCTGGTTGTTCTAGTCTTGCTAATGGCGAATACTTGCATAGACATAACCAAGTGGCCAGGATTATCCACCAGCAACTTGCTTTGAAATACAAACTTGTGGATTCCGAGATACCATACTACAGGTATGTCCCCGACCCAGTTCTTGAAAATGATCATATCACATTGTACTGGGATCGATCTATCATCACTGACAGGACTATTGTTGCCAATAAGCCTGATATAGTGGTGATAGATCGATTAGAACGCCGTGCAATGATTGTTGATATCACAATCCCACATGACGAGAATCTCGTGAAAGCTGAAAAAGATAAACAAATTAAATATCTTGATTTGGCGCACGAGGTTGTCGACATGTGGGAAGTGGATTCAGCAATCATTGTACCGATAGTCGTTTCGGCCAATGGCCTCGTGGCCAAGAGTCTCGACCAACACCTGAAGAGGCTCACGTTAGGCGGTTGGGTCAAGGGCTTGATGCAGAAAGCAGTACTCCTTGACACGGCACGCATTGTGAGGAGGTTCCTCTCTCTGGAGGCCTAACCACCGGTGGCTTGGACCCGGTTCCCGCTACTGGTTGGACCCTGTATTTTATATTTTTAAATTTTGTATTTTTTATATATAACATTTAAAAATGTAAATTATAAGATAATGTAAAAATAAAGAGAATAATAATAATAAATCATTTAATCTCAGGCTTCAATGGCCCATAGATATATACCTTACAGACTAACATATATAGATTAAATACAAATTGTGTTAGTAAATAAAAAACTTAAAACTATGTTAATAGCACTTCACTTTGCACTTGTCTTCGTGCTCTCCTGTGGTACTGATCCGCGGAAGCGACGGAACACCACGCCCTGCGGCCAAAAGTCTTCTTCCATGACGAGGGGCAGGAAACAGTTCGGTACTCGCACCACGAATGCCTTGAAATTTACATTGCGGCGCGACTCCAGTAACTGCACCCTCGGCCTGTACTTCGTCTTTTGGCGCACGTAATCAGCGATGTCCTCCTCCTTAGTGGTGTAGTGCAGGCGGGAGACGTACACCGGTGTGTTCGGCTGGGCAGCACGCACTGTGGTGTCGGGTTTCACAGAAGCTGTGCCGCAGCGGTTCTTGTTGGGTCTGCGACGGCGCTTCCTCCCTTGCACCTTCACAAAGCCATCTTCGTCTGCTTTTGCCATTTCCTATGGCTATAGTGGTTATACTCACATGTGTATTCGGGAATGCCCGACTAGTTTCGAACTCGAACGGAGCCCTTATTCATGAGCTGGTTACGCGGCAGAGTCGCGAGCCGAACTGTCTAAAACTAGTCGGGCATTCCCGAATACACCCGTGGATATATCCGGAATATACAGTATATAATAAAGTTCATATCCCTTGGAAGATATGTCTGTCGTGAGTTACAGCCAAAAATTATCGCTAACACTGGCCAAACTAGAGACAAATACGTTTTTCTGTACTTTAACTGTTTAATAATAAACCTTATTCTTGTCCACGCCATCACCAAAAATATAAAGACATCACAGTTACAATGGACACATTAACAAATACCTCCCAACATGGCCCATTGTGTAACATATATGTTGAAATACCTATAAAATAGACATGTTAGTGGTCTGAAAAGCGGCGTGTGTAGGTAAAGTAAATTCACTCATGTGTTTGAGTTGTGGGTGCAAGTAGAGAGCCCCCACAAGTGACGATACTCAAGTCTGTCCGTCACTGGACGGTCAACCTCGCTACCATCTATTTATCAGACAAAATTTAGTTACAGCTTTTAGCGACTTACACTAAATTGAAGATATAACTATATACAGGTGAATTTTTAGTCACCGTCCAAATTTTTTCTAGGCATTAGGTATCATTCAATAATTCCATTTTTGAAAAAAAAATCGATACGTAAATGTTTTATAAGCAATCATTTTCTTGAAAGAATTATCCGCTCTGCGTGGTCACTAAGTTAAACGTTAATAATACTACACTTGCCGCGCAAACATTCAATGAAAACCCCCCGCTACACCTAGCACACAAACATTCACTTTTTATAGATAACTTCGTGATGTTATAACTCAATATTTTCGTATTGAGTGATACTAAAAGAAAAAACACGTATTCAATGATTTTCGCCAAAGATAAATATATCAAAATTTGGACGGTGACTAAAAGTTCATCCGGTATATTTGTATATAAAAGAACATAAGAATATTGGCCGATACGATGAAGAAATTCACATTAAATTAAGTGTTTATGCTTGTCATTATCAGTATTGCTACTCGTGAGAACCTGTAATTGGCTTTATGTTTCATATTTTAACCACCTATCTCTGTTTATATAGCTGTTATAAATAAATAATTATAGAGTATAATAGGTTCCTATCTATCTTTTAACTTCTGCCGTACACACGCCGCTCCCCACCCGCATCAATGACGTCACAGTACAACAGACTCACCAGTTTCCTGTCCCCGAGGGTGGCCCGCCACTCCTTCAGCTCCTGGGAGTACCTCTCCTCCACCGCCTTCATCTTGTTACTCTCGTGGTTCATCAGAGCCTTGCGCTTCTCGTTCTGGTACTGCTCCAGCTCTCGGAGTAACGCCTGGGGGTAAAAGTAGAGTATGTCAAAAAGCGCATCTTCTTATCGTATAAGCTGGTGTCAGAGTTTAAACTGCCCGTAGGCATCTGGCGTGATGTTATGTATATATCTGAATCTATTAAGCAATTTGACTGCCTCGTTGGTCTAGTGGGTGCTAAGCGCAACTGCTGAGCACGAGGTCCTGAGTTCAAATCCCGGGTCGGGCAAAGTATTACTGGGTTTTTCCATTAGGCAATTCTCAGTAGCAGCACGAAGTCTGGATTTATGTCCGGTTGATGACCAGCTCGCCCCCTATTACATTGGGACCGAAAAACATAACTGGCGAATTGTGAGTGTACTATATGTGCACCTCTGCCTACCCCTTCGGGGAATACAGGCGTGATGTTACCGTACCTATATATCTAAATCTATTAAGTAGTATGTTATGACTCACCTCGCCGGCCGCCTTGAGTTCCTCTCTCGCTTTGGCATGCTTGGTCGCCAGTCGTTGCTGCTCCGCGCGGTAACGACGCTTCTCGTTCTCTTGGAACTGGAAGATGAATAATAAATAGAATAAAGGATAAAAAAACAAAACTTAGTACGATCGTAGCAAATGGAAATCCGTGGTCTCTGCCTACCCCTTAGGGAAACAGGCGTGACTTTATGTATGTATGTAAATCGAAACTTTGTAACTGATTTCATAGCAAAAAGATATATTAATATAGAAACATATATCTAACAATACCGCTGATATTGTTATCTAACAAATAATCCAAATTTAAAACTTAAAATTTTAATAGAAACTAAGGGAAAATCCAGAAGATGGGCAGCAGCGACTTCTGTAACTTCACCACCAATACTGCGATCCCCAAGCCGCTTGCCAAGCGTGGGGATTATGGTAACATCCCCCCCCCTCCCCTCTTTGTTCAACCATGGATGTCTTCGGGCTAATGATAATGTATGGAAAATGTTCATTGTCCTAACTTCAAATAGAAAGAGAAAGAATGCTTACCTTCTTAAGCCTTTCTCTTTCGTCCTCATGGCTGGGCGCGTTGACGGCGCTGATCCGCAGCGACTCCCTGAACATCATTTCCCGGGCCTTCTGTTCCGCGCGGATGCGCTTGGGCAACGATCTCTTCTCTAACGCCTGACACTTGGCCAACTCTTCTTCTTTTCGCGTGTTTTTCCTAGAGAAGACATTAGAATTAACATTTATCTATATATAATAACTATTATCAAAGCATGAAACAAGTCAGATCCCAGGTTAAGCGGCGCTAACCGCGGTCTACGCTTAGATTGGTGACCGATATTCACAAATATCACTCACAGTGTCCAAAACATGATGTTGCAAAGAAATTTTTGAAGATTCTTTATTCTCGAAATGATTGTTTATTTTTATGTTTCTCTTATACGTGTGTCTCCGTGTTAAGTAGCAATAAATGTTTTTTTATTTATTTATTTTATTTATTTATTTCTTAAGTTATTCTTGACTGAGGTCCTGGACAAAATGTTATTGGGTTTTTCCAAAGCAGCACAGAGTCTGGATTTATGATAGGATAATAACCAACTCACTGCCCCCTATAAACTAGGGACCTATAACATAACTGGTGGGGTCCCCACATACCCCCCTCCCCCCCTCGTAGTCTCCAAACAGCGGGGTATGCGTAAGGCATTTCACATCCACACGTTAAAAAAAAGTAACTAAACTAACCTCTTGATCTGCTCCAGCTCCTTGTCATGCCGCACCAGCATCTGGTGCCGCCGCAGCAGGAACTCGTCCTTCAGCTGCCGCTTGGCCAGCTGGTGCCGCTCGTGGATCTGCTTCTCCTCCAGCTCCCACAGCGCTGCCTCACGGGTCCGCATGATCTGAAAGGGTGGTGGAGTTAGTGATGGTGTTCGGTTACAATATATGGTTGGTTCTGGGCTGGTTATGTGTCTATCAGGGTGGCTTCCCCCCACATTTAGTATGACAGTGGAATGTCAAGTCAAAGGTCGCAAGTTCAAACACCGACACGCACTAATATCTTTAGAATGTACGTACTGTAAATTTGTTATCAGTTGCTGAAAACGGTGAAGGGAAACATCGTATTTGCCGCATACAAGGAATTCAGTGGGAGTGTTTCACAAACATGAAATATCACATACACAAACACCCAGACGCGGGACAAACATCTGCGGATCAGATTATTTTGTGACCCGTGCGGGAATTAGAGAAAATAAGTTTACATATATAAAGAACAAAGCGAATAAATTCGTAACCAGAACCTCCTAGTTTGGCTGCATAATGGAAAAATACAAATAGACATAAAAACATATTTAAAAGGCATATCAGTAGATCTGATCGTTAAGCAAAAAGATAAACATAGCAATCTTTCTAAATATAAAATACAACTATAAACGTTTACTATAATAACTTTCGTGAGTGTTATCCATATTACCTACTATATATACCGGTTATATACTATATATACCGAAACTAATCGTGCATTCGAATATCGAAGTGAGTATAACCGGTATATATAGTAGATAATACAACTATACACATGCGTAGATATATATAAAAACAAATAATGAATTTAAAAAAGTCAGGCGACTGACTTCTCTAGCACAAATGATTGACTCTTCTCCCATCTTCGGCAGTTTTCGTCAATCTTCGGCAGTTTTCGGTAATCTTCGGCAATCTTCGGCAGTCTTCGGTGTAGAGCGTCCGTCAAGTTTGCCAGACTGGAACATGCTTTTAGGTGGCACTATTATCACGCATCCAGAAACATGTACCAGTCTAACCCACTCGGATTAGCTTCGGCTATCTTCGGAAAACTCCGTCAATCTTCGGTATTTTCGACATTATACAGTAAACAATATGGATGATAACTACATAAAACACTACTTAGTTATATAAAATATATTATAAGTTGTAAAAATTATATGAACACTGAAAAAAACAAAGTGTAACAGGGGGCAAGCCTATTGCTATTAACTGGGCACCAAGAATTACACACTCACAACACTGCCCGACCCGGGAATCGAACCCAGGTAATTCCCCCTCAGCCGTCGCGCTATGCTACCACTAGACCTTCGAGGCAGTCTGCTGCAGGAAACAGGAACCCGTGAAGTCTTCTAGAAGAGCGCCCGTCATATGTCCGGCTAGAACATGGTTTTAGGTGGAACTCATCACGCATCTAGAACCATGGTCCAGCCGGACACTCACGGATTTGCTTCGGCCATCTTTGGAGATCTTCGGAAATCTTCGGCTATCTCCGGAAATCTTCGGTATTTTCCACAATAAGGACGACACTGTTACTATAATAACTTTAGTGAATATTAGCCATATTATTTACTATTATATGCCGAACTTCAGCTCGATACTCCGCCGTTCAAACAGCTCATGAATACGGACTCAGTTTGAGTTCGAAACTAGTCGGGCCTTCCCGAATACACACGCGAGTAAAACCGGCATATACAGTAAATATATACAGGTAATATGGATGATGACTACATAGAAGGACACTTATATACATAGCAATTTTTTAATCAGTACAATTAAACTTAATTACAATATTAATTACCAAAAGATATCCTAGAATATTGTAAGTCTACTGCAGAGGTATTAAAACCAATGTTATAAACGACCTAAGCAGTGGCTAAGTGATTGGACTGCGGCGTTAAGAGTTGCAGGTTCGATTACCGCACGTGACCAAATACTGTGTGATCCGCAGATGTTTGTCCCGAGTCTAGATGTTTGTGTATGTGATATTTCATGTTTGTTAGACGCACCCACGATACAAGAGAAATTACTAGTGTAGGGCGACGTTATTTTTTTTAACCAAAATCTAATTTTAAGACTACTGCAGCTACATGACGACCTGATTAGTGCAGTGGCTAAGCGATTGGACTGCTGCGCTAAGGGTCGCGGGTTCGATTCCCGCACGGGGCAAAAACTTTGTGCGAACCACAGATGTTTGTCCCGAGTCTGGGTGTTTGTGTATGTGATATTTCATGTTTGTAAAACGCACCCACGGCACAGGAGAACTTCCTAGCGTGGGGCGACGTTTTTTTATGAACACTAATAATAATTTTAAGTCTACTGCAGCGACAATTCAAACCAATATATTAGTATTTACTATGTGATAATTCCTGCAGATGAACACTGTTTCTTAAAATACAAACTTAAGCTTAGCCTGGACATCAGTTACAATAATAGAAAATAACAACACGAGAATAACGCGAACACAACTTTATACATTTTTGGCTTGACGTTTCGACCGAGTTACACCGGCCGCGGTCACAAGCAGACTGCAATAGCTTTTGTGGAATACATTTACGATGCATCCCCATCAGCCTACCTCAGTCTACTGTTATACATAGGCATATGTTAGCTTAATCTAAGATTAACTGTGTGATCTGGTGATAGTCGTTTTTTTTTTTTTAAGTAATGGGTCTCTCTGTACCCAAAAGACCCGTAGACCAACGAGGCAGTCTGCAGGTAATATCCGTGAAGTCTTCTAGAAGAGCGTCCGTCAAATGTCCGGCTAGAACATGGTTTTAGGTGGACACTCATCACGCATCTAGAACCATGGTCCAGCCGTACACTCACGGACTTGCTTCGGCCATCTTCGGCTGTCTTCGGCTATCTTCGGAAGTGTTCGGCTACCTTCGGAAATTTTCGGTAGTTTCAACAATAAGAACTAGACATTTACAACATTATAACTTTTCGTGTGTGTTAGAATAGAAGAGAATAGAATTTTATTTTGCAAATATGGGTATACAATAGTGTTATCCATATTATTTACTATGCATGCCGAATTTCGGCTCGCGACATTGCCAGTTCATAAATAAGTGCTCCATTTGAGTCCGAAAATAGTTGGCAATTCGCGAAAGTACACGTGAGATTTTTCTCACGGCATACATAATAAATATTATGGATAATAAAAATACTAGAAGAGCGCCCGTCAAATGTCCGGCTAGAACATGGTTTTAGGTGGACACTTATCACGCATCTAGAACCATGGTCCAGCCGGACACTCACGGATATGCTTCGGCTATCTTCGGATGTCTTCGGAAATCTTCGGCTATCTTCGGAAATCTTCGTCAATCTTCGGTAGTTTCAACAATATGGACGAGACATTTACACGTATATTTACATTTATTTTGACATTTAATAACTTTCGTGTGAGTTATCCATATTATTTACCATGCATACCGAATTTCGGCTCGCGACTTTGTCTGTACTCCATTTGAGTCCGAAAATAGTTGGCAATTCTCGAAAATACACGGGAGAAAAACCGGCATACATAGTAAATAATATGGATGATGAAAATCCTAGAAGAGCGCCCGTCAAATGTCCGGCTAGAACATGGTTTTAGGTGGACAGTTATCACGCATCTAGAACCATGGTCCAGCCGGACACTCACGGATATGCTTCGGCCTTCTTCGGAAGTCTTCGGCTATCTTCGGAAATCTTCGTCAATCTTCGGTAGTTTCAACAATAAGGATGAGACATTTACTATATAACAACTTTCGTGGGTGTTGTCCATATTATTTACTATGCATGCCGAATCTTGAATCGCGACTTTGCCGGCTTGAAAATAAGTGCTCCATTTGAGTCCGAAACTAGTTGGCAATTCTCGAAAATACACGTAAGAAAAACCGGCATACATAATAAATAATATGAATGATGAAAATCCTAGAAGAGCGCCCGTCAAATGTCCGGCTAGAACATGGTTTTAGGTGGAACTCATCACGCATCTAGAACCATGGTCCAGCCGGACACTCACGGACTTGCTTCGGCTATCTTCGGTTGTCTTCAGCTATCTTCGGAAATGTTCGGCTATCTTCGGAATCTTCGATAGTTTCAACAATATGGACGAGACATTTATTACATTATAACTTTTCGTGAATGTTATCCATATTATTTACTATGCATGCCGAATTTCGGTTCGCGCCTTTGCCTGTACTGCATTTGAGTCCGAAAATAGTTGACAATTCCCGAATATACACGGGATTAAAACCGGCATACATAATAAATAATATGGATGATGATAATAGAAGGAGAAGAGCGCCCGTCAAATGTCCGGCTAGAACATGGTTTTAGGTGGAACTCATCACGCATCTAGAACCATGGTCCAGCCGGACACTCACGGATATGCTTCGGCTATCTTCGGAGATCTTCGGCATTCTTCGGCTATCTTCGGAAAGCTTCCTTATTATAATTATCATCTATTTTAATTCATATAATATACACATTTAAATTCCCACAACTTAAATCTAACATACAACCATTTACAAGAATATCAAAAATTACATAAAAAAAAAAATCAGAAATTAAGAAGCATCATTGGCGTTCTAAGGAGGCCTTTGTTCAACAGTGGACGTCTTCCGGCTGATGATGATGAAGCTTACAGATCATTAAAACCGCCTAATATTGACTAGAATATACTTTTATAGGGAGCGAGCCTATTTGGTTTGTTTTTATGTTGTTTTAAAACATGAAATATCACATACACAAACACCATGAGTCGAGACAAACATCTGTAGTTTGCAAAAATTTTATCCCGTGCGGGGATCGAACCGGCAACAACGCAGGTCGTCATTGCCAACCAACTAGCATCCTAACGTTTCATAAGCGCCTGTAATAGGTTTATGTGAAATAAAAACAATTTGAATTTGAACCGAGCACAAATATAGACTCCAAATATCACTATATACAGAAAAAGACTAGCAGTGCCCAAGCTAGAAATCGAACTCTGGGCTTCCCGCTTAGTAGGCGCTGTGCTACCTCTAGACCTTCGAGGCAGTCTGCAGCAGATAACTGGAACCTGTGAAGTCTTCTAGAAGAGCGTCCGTCAAATGTCCGGCTAGAACATGGTTTTAGGTGGACAATTATCACGCATCTAGAACCATGGTCCAGCCGGACACTCGAGGATTTGCTTCGGCTATCTTCGGAAATCTTCGGCAATCTTCGTCAATCTTCGGCTATCTTCGGCAGTCTTAGGCTATTTTCGGCAAACCTCGTCAAATCGACAACACAGCTATATACAAAGGCGAAAAATCCCTAAACAAATTGAACTATTCTATACAGAACGTAAGTACCCCAGTATTTAAGTACGTAACTACTAAAGTACAGAGTACATAAGTATTAGAGTACGTAACTACCGCAGTACGTAATTACTACAGTACGCAAATATCACAGCACACAAGTACTTAAGTACTAGAGCACGTAATTACCGCAGTACGTTAGTACCACAGTACTTCAGTAGTTGTTTAATGAGCTGTGAAGGTAGTAGAAGCGTGTATAGAGTGTGGTGTGGCACCTGGTGGCGCTGCTGCAGGTACTGGCGGTCGGCCAGCGCCTGGCGGTCGCGGTGCGCGTCGTGTATGCGGCGCAGCACGGCGTCGCCCGCCTCGGCCAGCGCGGCCACGAAGGCGCGCTCCCGCTCGCCGTGCTCAGCGTCCAGCCGCCCGCGCCGCACGCGGTACGCGTCTTTACGGCGGTCTTTCGCTACTAGTTCTACTTCCTGGAAATAAAGATACAAATATATTATTACCTTAAATATAATAATAACAGCCTATAACTGTCCCACTGCTACAAAGGCCTCTTCTCGTATAGAGAAGGATTGAGCATCGATCACCACGCTAGCTCACTGCGGGCGATTTCAGATAATTAAATCCAGGTTTCCTCACGGTGTTTTCCGTCACCGTTAGTCAGTGGTGTCATAGAATAAGTAAAAAAATATTTATAATATTGAAAAAGTCACATTGATACTTGCCCGGGTTACTTAAATAACTTAAATAACAAATAATTAATATATTGTTATTATCTAAGAACTATCTTGATCATAACAACAATCAAATACAAGTTGCTTAGGGGAAAATTGGCGTTTTCCGGGACATCAGGCCCACTTCTCGTTGTTCCCCGTGTGTATACCTGCTTGAGCAGGCGCAGCTCCTGCTTGAGCGTGTCGCGGAAGTGCCGCAGGTCCCGCTCGTGGTCGTGGCGCAGCCTCTTGGCGGCGTGGCGCAGCTCGGCCTCCAGCTGCTGCTCGGCGCGCTCGGCCGCCCCGCGCTGCGCCCGCGCCAGCGCCTCCAGGTCCGCCTCGTGCGCGCGCTCCAGCGACACCAGCTCCGCTTCGAACCTGACCACGACCAATAAATCTTCTTGAAAAGACAATCTATGACCACAACTCTTTGGAAACGTTGTGAATTTGGCAAAATCCCGGGTGTCTATACTATAATATATAATATAATATATCCAAAATGGATCCCCACCGCCGGACGCCGAAGACCAGGTCGACCGAGAAGGCGATGGCGAGATGATCTGGACATTTTTGCGGGAAAGACGTGGCCTGAAATAGCATCGGACAGGGTTTTGTGGAGAAATAATGGGGAGGCCTTTGCCCAGCAGTGGGACACTAATCAGGCTAACTAAAAAAAAAAAAAAAAAAAAAATAATATAATATATAATATAATATATAATATAATATATAATATAATATATAATATAATATATAATATAATATAATATTATAAAGCTGAAGAGTTTGTTTGCTTGAACGTGCTAATCTCAGGAACTACTGGTCCGATTTGAATAATTCTTTCAGTGTTAGATAACCCATTTATTGAGGAAGGCTATAGGCTATAAAATATTCGAAATCCACGCGGACGGAGTCGCGGGCGGAAGCTAATATAAATACAATACTACACCCATACCTCTTGTCCTGCTGCTCCCTGAGCTGCAGCTCCTTGGCGTTGAGGTCCTGGAACTGCTTCTGCTCCTGTTTCTGGAGCATCTTGATCTCGCGCAGCTCCTGCTTGCGCAACGCGTGGTCGTCCCACGTGCGGCCGCTCTCCTCGTCGCCCCATATCACCTGATATAAACAAATAATTATTAGATAGACTGCCTCGTTGTTCGGTAAGTGCGACTGCTGATGCTGGTCCTAGGATCGAATCCCGAGTCGGTATAAGTGTTACTGGGTTTTTCCTTGAGGTAATTCTCAGTAGCAGCACGGAGTCTAGATTTGTGCCTGGTTGATGGCAATAGGCTCGCCTCCTATTACATTGGGACCTAAAACATAACCTGCGAAGTGTGTATGTACTATACACCTTATATAGAATAGAGGAGAAGCCATTTGAGGAGAGTATCACGCTCACCTTGGACGTCGTCGTGGTGACTATAACGCCATCGATCTCGAACTTTCTCGTGCGCTTGCGCGTTTTCTTCTTGAGGTTCGCCATATGGATGTCTTCTTTCGACCTGTAGACAATAAATTATCATAATAAATAAACATAACATAACATCACGCCTGTATTCCCCGAAGGGGTAGGCAGAGGTATATAGATACTCATATCATATCATAATAAATAGATACCTAATTTATTATGTCATTGATTACATAGTCGAAATTCTTTGTCATCTACCTGCATCCTACTGGAACTACTTGTATTATTTATAAGCCTTTTTTACTGTACAGTTTCATCAAAATCCGTCAAGCAATTTTTTTTTTCTACTATTTATTGAGGCTTTTATCCACAATGGCATGCCAGCCTCATTAATCAAGCAATTATGCGTGAACTCATTCATGCACGCTCACAAATTCGTAGATTCGGATAGTACAGCACATACCTTTGTATCCTGTTGACCGGCTGTCCGTCCTGCTGCTTCCTCCTCAACACGACCGGCTCGCCGTTGTCGAGGTTCTGACTGTCTGTGTTCACTCTGGAACATAAGGGTTAGGTCATGTTATGGTTTTGGGTGTCGAGCGGTAACGTGTGATTGGGTGAGAGTGTGTGTGAGTGTGAGTGGGTGTGTGAGTGGGTGTGTGTGTGTGTGAGTGGGTGGGTGTGTGTGTGAGTGGGTGGGTGTGGGTGTGTGTGTGAGTGGGTGGGTGTGTGGGTCTGTGTGTGTGAGTGGGTGGGTGTGTGTGTCTGTGTGTGTGAGTAGGTGTGTGTGTGTGATTAGGTGTGAGTGGGTGTGTGAGTGGGAGAGTGAAGGAGTGTGAGTGGGTGAGTGAAAGAGTGAGAGTGGGCAAGTGAATGAATAGATCAGTAAGTTAGTGTGAGTGAGTGAGTGACTAGTACGTACCGGGCGCCTCCGTTGAGATGCGCGAGGTGCAGCTGGTCGTCGTGCGAGGCGGTGGTGGCGGACGTGGCCAGCGAGTCCGCGTCCTGCGCCACGCGGGACGAGGACGACGCCACCGAGCCGCTGTCCGACTGGGAGCGGCTGGGGGGGGGGGAGGCAGTAGTTATTAATACGGTTTATTTCTCTTTACATATGATTCAGTACTTACAGTAGGAAATAACTAGTATCTAATAGGTATATACAATATATTTTAAAAGATGTTCTTATTAGATATAAAGGCAAAGTATAGGCCGGTAAATCGAGATTTATAAGTACGAGGGTCAAACTGAAAGTTCTTAGAAAATCAAAAACTGATTACATTAGCCAGTTATTAGTTTTATTATATCTTTTCAAAATATTGTCCATTCACGTCAATACACCACTGCATGCGATGGAACCACTGGGAAAAGCACTTTGCCCACTCGTCTTTAGGGTTCTCTTCAATGGCTTCGCGATACGCAGCCACCGCTTCTTCAGCATTCATAAACCGCTTTCCTTTAAGTTTTTCTTTAATTTTTGGAAATAAATAAAAATCACAAGGGGCGAGGTCGGGGCTATACGGCGGGTGACCCAGTAATTCAACGTTTGATGTCGCCAAATAGTCGATCGTTCGCTTAGCGGTGGGCGACAAGGCGTTGTCGTGGTGAAGGAGGATCCTACTGCGAGGTCGTTTCTCTCGAACTTTTTCCAAGACAAGTGGCAAACAATTGGTAGTGTACCATTCTGCGGAAACTGTTTTTTGATCCTCTAACACAATTGTTGCGAAATGACCTATCCTTCCAAAGAACGAGGCCACCATTTTTTTTCCCGCACTTCGATCTCTCTTCACTTTAGTTGGCAACCTCTCGAAAGGAAACACCCACTGAGCAGATTGTCTTTTGGTTTCAGGATCATAACAGTAAATCCAGCTTTCGTCACCTGTTAGTATGTCGAACACAGCATTTGAGTCACCTCCGTTAAATCTTTCAATCATTTTACGGCACCAATCCACACGATGGAGTTTTTGAGCCTCAGTCAAATTATGAGGTATCCACCGGGCGCAAAGCTTCCTGACTGCTAAATGTTCGTGGAGGATTTTGTGCACTTGACTCATACCGATGCCTAAGCTTGTCCGAATCTGCTGATAGGTCACTCTTTTGTCAGTCTCTATCATACGCCGCACAACACAGATGTTATCTTCAGTCGTCGCCGTAGAAGGCCGTCCCTTACGTAAATCATCAGTGAGATTAGTGCGACCACGTTTAAACTCATTAAACCAGTTGTAAACTGTCGCACGAGATGGGGCTTCATCGTGAAAGGCCAATCGTAGTCTATCATAACTTTCTTGTTGACTTAAATGACATCGAAAGTCATAAAAAATCATTGCACGAAAATTTTCTCGTGTTAATTCATGTTGACGTGACACAGACAATTTTCAATTTGCCGCCAAATCGTAAAACAAATGACAAATTAATGAAATATATACTCAGTAATATTGGCAAAGAGTTCTATTTTCAAATTTTAGAATAATTTTTTTATTATATTGTTTATAAGTGGCCAGTTCTAAGAACTTTCAGTTTGACCCTCGTATAAACTAACCTCTCAAAGCTATCCGGACTGAGCCTCGTACTGACAGATCCGAGAGCGATGTGCGTCGCGGCCGAGTCTCGTACCCGGACCTCTTCGTTGCCGACCGTCACCACTGACACGTGTGATGTGTCCTGGAAACGGAAAAAATCATAAATCATATAATAGCACTATTAATAGCGAATTAAATAACAGATCACCTACACTATTCTCACATAAAATATTGAGCTTGTCTGGACTTTAAAAGAGACCTTGACCCCTGAGTTTGTTTCGGTATTTCTTCTCAGAGGTAGTCAGTTAGGAAATGCCGATGCCATCTAGTTTAAAAAAAAATGACGTGTAAAAGTGTTTTTTTGCAACCTATTTGTAGAAATAAAATACTTTTCATTTATCACTTAGCTAGACGAGGAGACAGGTGGAGAAAGGCGTTGACAGAATGGTGGCCAAGAACAAGCAAGCGAAGCGTAGATCGTCCGGCAGCGAGATGGGTCGACGATATAATAAAGATTGCGGGGCACCTGGACAAGATTGGCACAGGACTGCGGATGGCATTGTACGGAGGCTTATACCCAGCAGTGGGGTATTGAAGGCTGTGGATGATGATGATGATGATGAATGAACTCACCAGGTTAAGTCCGTTAGTGACGCTGTCATCGAACACCCCGCTGTCGGTAGTGACGGCGGTCGGACTCAATATTAGAACTTCGCTGCTATCAAGGCGACGGCCGCGGGATTTTTCTGTAAGGAAATTAGATTATTAATAAGAATTATTATCATTTAAGTTTTAAATTTATTTTTCTCCTCGTTAGAGGGTTTAATAATCTTATACACGGGCCAAAGCCAAGTGTGCAAGATTGTGTGAAGAAAGCATTAATTAAATAATGAAGTTGGATGAAATTGATGAAGTTAAAAATTTTCCGAACAATGCGACAGGTATTAAGTATGGTGGCTTTATTGCGAATTTTGAGATTTTTTTGTAAGTCAATTAGATTATTAATAAGAATTATTATCATTATTATTAAAAAAGTATGCCAGGATCGTAGCAAATGGAAATCCGTGGTCTCTGCCTACCCCTCAGGGAAACAGGCGTGACTTTATGTATGTATGTATTATCATAATGTAACAAAATAGACTGCCTCGTCGGTCTAGTGGTTGCTAAGCGCAACTGCTAAGTACGAGGTCCTGAATTCGAATACCGGGGCGGGCAGTTACTGCGTGAATCGAACCCGCAACCCTTAGAGCAGCAGTCCAATCGCTTAGCCACTGCGACATCAGGTCGTCGTTAACACATTGTGATAGCTATTGATGAGTCAAACAGAGAGAGTATACTACTGACCGCTGTAGTGCGTGCAGTCGAGCGAGTCCAGCGAGGAGGGCGCGAAGCAGTCATCGTCGGAGGAGGAGCCGGCGCCCACGATCACCACCTCGTCCGCGATGGGCGGCGTCGTCGAGATCGTCACCGCGTTGGGCGGCAGCTGAAGGCAACACACGTCATGCTTATGCATTTATGTACATAACCTAACATAGTCGACAAAGAATATAGTCTAGTAATTTTGACAAAAGTTCCTGCGGGATCATTTTTTTTTTTTTAAAAAAAACGTCACCCCACACTAGGAATTTCTCCTGTCGTGGGTGCGTTTCACAAACATGAAATATCACATACACAAACACCCAGACGCGGGACATACATCTGTGGTTCGCACAAAGTTTTGCCGAATCGAACCCGCGACCCTTAGCGCTCAGCTAAGGCGTCACTATTTATTTGTCATTAAGGTTGACTTTACTGACGGAGTATAAAAGATGCACACAATGACGTATCATCCGAGATAACTGACATAATTTTAGGGAAAATCGACCTTATTGTTTCATGACGTTCAAATGAACCCCAACCGTAGGGTGGTAGACGATGTTTTTGTTTGACTGTTCACAAAGATAATGAATAAGAACAGCTTTGACTGTCTGCCATATTGTGACGTCATAGCTGAACAATTTGTTAAATTTATTTATTCAATAAAATCTTGGGGCCTAACGGGTTGGGACCCTATAGGGCTAAACCCGGTTGGCTTTTGTATAGCTCAACACATCCAAGTCCTATAAAGCGCAATCAGATCGGCTCCTGCTGGGCTCAATCTATTGAGCCCCTGTTGGGCTCCGGGCTGAAACTACTAAGGCCTGTATGACCGGGGAGTGTACTCACAGGCGCGGCCGTGCTAAGCACGGGCGGGTGCGTGGTGGTGACGGTGACGAGGCCGGCGGGCGCGGCCCCCAGGCTGTTGGGCTCGGCGCCGCGCCGCACCGGGACCACCACGGCCTGCAGGCCGGGGGGCGGGGGCGCCGGGGGCTTGGACTCGCGCACTAGGGAACCTTCTCGAGCGTGCGGCGGCTGCAACAATACGTTAAACATGGGACATTTACCTTTGAACTTTAAAAAGCATCTGGGACCCCCGGGGCCCAAAAAAACTTTAAACAGTAGCCTCTAAGTATAAAAAAAAAATATTAAAATATTTGAATTTTCGGTCGAGTTCAGGCAACTTATATAATATCTCAAATTTCATCAAAATCCGTCCAGCGGTTTAGTCGTGAAGGCCTATCAGACAGAGTTACTTTCACATTTACAATATTATTATGGAAGCATAGATTTATATTTGTCACTAACATATAATATGTGTGTGAATGAAGCAAAAGAAGTATGCCAGGATCGTAGCAAATGGAAATCCTTGGTCTCTGGCTACCACTCAAGGAGCCTGTTTCTACTATCTACTATAAGTAAAGGGAGACTTTATGTATTTATTTATTTAATTCTTAAGTACAGTTGTGTACAAGGCGGACTTAATGCCTTAGGCATTTTCTGTATATATACATATATATATTATAAGTAAAGTGATCAATTCTTACCGTAACAGGCCTGATCTCAACAGCATTGTGCTGCGATCTCCTCTCACTCCTCCTATCTCTCCTCTCTTCACCGACCTCGTCAACAGAACTCGTCCTAGAATAATTCTTCTCTAGCCTGCTAACTTCTGCGCTCACTCTGTTTATCTCTATACCAGTCTTCTCAAACTCCTTCCGTCCTTCTCTCTCGTGGACAGAGTTGGGTCTACTCTTCTCTGGTTTGTGTGTGACATCTTCTGTCGAGGTCGTTCTAGAGTTTTGTTTAACTTCTTTTGTTCTGTTTATTGTGAGTTTGACTTCTGGTTCCTGCTTTGGTTTGTCTATGTCTTGCTTTACTTTTAATGATTCCTTCTCTGTTTTGTCTTCTACTGCTTTTTCTGCTTCTCTGCATACCTGTTGGAATATAAGATAATTATTTTTAATTTCCATGATTAAGAATATAGTTCCTTCGTCGCCGAAAAAAAAGGGGAAATTGGGTATGGATTTAAAAAAAAAGTCGCTCCACATTAGGAATGTCTCCTGTATCGTGGGTGCGTTTCACAAACATGAAATATCACTATTATTTACTATATATTCCGGTTATACTCACGGGTTATACACCCGTTACACACCCGTGAGTGTGTGAATACACAAACACCCAGACACGGGACAAAAATCTGCGGATCGCACGAAGTTTCGTCCTGTACGGGAATCGAACCCGCAACCTCTAGCGCAGCGGTCCAATCGCTCAATTACGCCAATCAGGTCAATCAATTAAACAAAAAAAATACTAATTGTTCGATCCGAGTATGCCATGATCGTAGCAAATGGAAATCCGTGGTCTCTACCTACCCCTCAGAGAAACAGGCGTGAGTATGTATGTTCGGTCGAAAATGCATCATCAGTAGTAGAATGATAATCATATTAACATGATTTAGTTACCTGGTCTACTATAAGCCTGCCGGCGGTAGCGGCGGGGGAGGGCGCGGGGTCCGCGGGCTCCGGGGGCTGCGGAGGGGGCGGCGCGGGGGGCTTGCGGGCCGAAGGGGGCGCGGCGGCTGTGGGGGTAACGGGGGTCACGGGGGTCGCGGCGGGAGGAGGCACCGGTGCGGGGGGCGGCGGGCTGCTGGCGGGCGGGAGGGGCGCGGGGCCCTTCTCCTTCTTCGGTGCCTGTGAAAAGAATTGTTGATGAGATGGTTTCACATGTCTTTGACTTTACTGACAAGAGTATAAAAGATGCACACAATGATGTATTGTTTGAGATAACTGACATAATATGAAGGCATGGTTTTATTGTTATTTTGGGGAAAATCGACCTTATTGTTTCATGACGTTCAAATGAACATCAATTGTTGTAAATCATATTTTTAGTTGACTGTCATCATCAGCCGGAAGACGTCCACTGTTGAACAAAGGTAAGGGGGGAGGGGGGTTGCCATAATTCCTACGCTTAGCAAGCGACTTGGGGATCGCAGTGTTGGTGAAGTTGCAGAAGACGCTGCTGCCCATCTTCTGGATTTTCTTATAGTCACCTCTTACGACACCCACGGGACGAAAGGGGGTGGTCAATTCTAGGCCGAACATCACTCGGCACAAGAGCTGGTAGCCGGTCGACTGTACCTACATAATATAACATCACGCCTGTATTCCCCACAGGGATTATATAGGCAGCATATAGTACACCCACATTTCGGCAGTTACGTTTTAGGTCCCAATGTAATAGGGGGCGAGCCTATTGCCATCAACCGGGCACAAGACCAGACTCTGAGCTGCTACTGAGAATAACCTAATGGTAAATGCCCAGTAACACTGCCCGACCCGGGATTCGAACCCAGTACCTCGTGCTCAGCAGTCGCGTTATCAACCACTAGACCGACGAGTCAGTACATAATATTATATGGCGTATATTAGAATAGTGTCACACATACCGGTGGCTTCCTGTCAGCAGGCGGGTGCTCGTCTTCGTGCGGCCTCTTTGCCGCCGCGGCCGCCGGACTGGGGGGCGCGGGGCTGGGGGAGGGGGTGGCAGCAGCTGCGGGCAGGGGGGAGGGTGGGGAAGGCGCGGGCGCGGCCGCTGCGGGGGAGGGGGGCGCTCGGGGGGCGGGGGGCGCGGGGGTCGTGCCGGCTGTCGGCTCTTCCGACACTGGGAAGAAGAGTATACATTATAGTCACATCCCTAATCGCCTACACCTCATCTTCAATGGTCAAAGAACGTAAGAAATGCTGGTATACCTCACTCATCAAATTTATATAATAGCAACGCAACCTCGAATCCGTCCCTCTCTTTACATTGATCCCTGCCATTCATCATCTCGAAAGTCACTCAATTATTTCCTATATAAAATATAAAATATAAATTGATTGTGTGAGAGATCGTGCTCCCACAAAATCTTTTCACAAAATACTTCATCACTCTTTGAACCACAATATGGTTTCATCCCTCCTCTTGGTAATTTATATTCTACAGAAACATATAGATATGTCGTGGTGGCTTAATGGTTGACATACCAGATTTGTATGCAAGGTTGCAGGTAGCAAATGGAAATCCGTGGTCTCTGCCTACCCCTCAGGGAAACAGGCGTGACTTTATGTATGTATGTTGCAGGTTCACACCCAGGCAAGTATCAATGTGACTTTTTCAATGTCATAAATACATTCATAGTAATTCTAAGACACCACTGACTAACGGTGACGGAAAACATCGTGAGGAAACCTGGATTTAATTATCTGAAATTACCCGCAGTGAGCTAGCGTGGTGATCAATGCTCAATCCTTCTCTATACGAGAAGAGGCCTTTGTAGCAGTGGGACAGTTATAGGCTGTTGTTATGGTTCATCACACAATCCATCCATCTCTTCACCTACTTATTCATCACTCTTTCATAGTCTTCATCCCTCCTTTTGATGACTACATACTACACTAATACCTCTTTCGAAATATAATATTAAAAGAATACATACTCTTGACATCTGGCGTGTCGCCGGACCTCACAGATGTCGAGTCATCTTCCTCCATAGGCATATGAGAACTGCGCGGCTCCTGTAAGTAACAAGCGTGATAGTTAGCGTCATCATAGTATATTTAAGACATTCCAGAGGACTTATCCACGTGGCTACACTCGAGCGAGGATAAACTCGCCACGGTCAATCTTATGATGGGTGACCACATATCGAGCCTATCAGAGTTTTAGAAGACATGTTAAGCCGTTGTTTGCGCCTGATCTCTCCCCGGTCGTGTCTCACCGTCCTGGACTATGAGAGTGAGGGAATAGGGAGTGCACCTGTGTTCGCATACTTGTGCACTATAATATCTTCGTAGTTGGCTAGTCTCAGCTGAGGTATGCCGTGAGCAAAATTCGTTCTGAACATTAACAATACGGCCGACGTATTTCATCGAACCTAAAGTTACCCCAATTAGCTACGCAATGGATCTTTTAAGAACGAAATTCGTCTACTGTGCGGCTAATAGGCTATCTTCAGTTTCGCTAGATACGTCGGGTGTATTGTACTTGTGTATACGAGGGTCAAACTGAAAGTTCTTAGAACTGGCCACTTATAAACAATATAATAAAAAAATAATTCTAAAATTTGAAAATAGAACTCTTTGCCAATATTACTGAGTATATATTTCATTAATTTGTCATTTGTTTTACGATTTGGCGGCAAATTGAAAATTGTCTGTGTCACGTCAACATGAATTTAACACGAGAAAATTTTCGTGCAATGATTTTTTATGACTTTCGATGTCATTTAAGTCAACAAGAAAGTTATGATAGACTACGATTGGCCTTTCACGATGAAGCCCCATCTCGTGCGACAGTTTACAACTGGTTTAATGAGTTTAAACGTGGTCGCACTAATCTCACTGATGATTTACGTGAGGGACTTCTACGGCGACGACTGAAGATAACATCTGTGTTGTGCGGCGTATGATAGAGACTGACAAAAGAGTGACCTATCAGCAGATTCGGACAAGCTTAGGCATCGGTATGAGTCAAGTGCACAAAATCCTCCACGAACATTTAGCAGTCAGGAAGCTTTGCGCCCGGTGGATACCTCATAATTTGACTGAGGCTCAAAAACTCCATCGTGTGGATTGGTGCCGTAAAATGATTTAAAGATTTAACGGAGGTGACTCAAATGCTGTGTTCGACATACTAACAGGTGACGAAAGCTGGATTTACTGTTATGATCCTGAAACCAAAAGACAATCTGCTCAGTGGGTGTTTCCTTTCGAGAGGTTGCCAACTAAAGTGAAGAGAGATCGAAGTGCGGGAAAAAAAATGGTGGCCTCGTTCTTTGGAAGGATAGGTCATTTCGCAACAATTGTGTTAGAGGATCAAAAAACAGTTTCTGCAGAATGGTACACTACCAATTGTTTGCCACTTGTCTTGGAAAAAGTTCGAGAGAAACGACCTCGCAGTAGGATCCTCCTTCACCACGACAACGCCTCGTCGCACACCGCTAAGCGAACGATCGACTATTTGGCGACATTAAACGTTGAATTACTGGGTCACCCGCCGTATAGCCCCGACCTCGCCCCTTGTGATTTTTATTTATTTCCAAAAATTAAAGAAAAACTTAAAGGAAAGCGGTTTATGAATGCTGAAGAAGCGTTGGCTGCGTATCGCGATGCCATTGAAGAGAACCCTAAAGACGAGTGGGCAAAGTGCTTTTCCCAGTGGTTCCATCGCATGCAGCGGTGTATTGACGTGAATGGACAATATTTTGAAAAGATATAATAAAACTAATAACTGGCTAATGTAATCAGTTTTTGATTTTCTAAGAACTTTCAGTTTGACCCTCGTATACATAGATCACGGAGCTGATATAACTATTTTTGTTGTTAGCAATGGAGGCATGTTACTGTTACCTTCGACGCAGGCGGACGCTCTGGCGGCTGGCAGTCCGATTCGATTGCAATGTAAACCATACACACAACGAATTAACGTATTGTTACATACATACATACTAATTTATATAAGAATGTAGCGACATCTACAAGTCGAAGGACGAGTGACATTGCGAATCCTGCATCGCGCTAGCGAAGTAATCGCATTCGCTAGTTATATACACAGCCTCCCCGAGTTGAGAATTGGGGCGTTGCGGCCCACCAGGCTACCACCGCCTGGTTGGAAGATCTTCCCTTTTCGTTAGAGGAACTCCATATCCCTTCCTCCAGAAAAATATAACATCTCCTTTGTTGAAGTTGATATTTGGTGTAAAAAAATGTTAAATTAAAAAATTTAAACCTTCAAAAAACTAACTCGAAAGTGAGAAATAATATTTTGTCTAGTTCACTTTACATAATCGAAGTGGAAGTCGGTGCCAAATCGGTCCATTCATTGATTCAGAAAAACCTATATTAAAGCACCTATGAGCTGCATTCTCTTAAGTACTTTTTTTGTCTTAATTAATTGAGAACCTCCCTTTTTTAAAGTCGGTTAAAAAACCAGTTATACATTTTTATACTTATAAATTAATATAATAAACTATATATATATATCAACATTATATACTAACCAATTCTCTGGTACTGTTCCTTATTTTTCTTGCCTCTCCTCGATTTCGACTATATATTTTAAGAGTTCCATCGAAAAGAGGCAAGCATGTTAGTAAGCGTGCAACAGAAGCAAACACACGTGTTAAATTAGATTATAACTTTAAATATATAAGAAATACACAATTTGATACACCATTTAAAAAAAATAAAATTACTAATCTTTTTTAACTGAAATGGTGAAATATTGTAGAATTTAAATTATAGTATAACATCAGCAGACCTAGAAGGAATGCAATAAAGTATTGAGTATACTGACCTCAGAATCATCATCCAGGACCTCTTCCTCCACCACTTCAGCTCTGTACTCTAGGAGGAGGTCCCTCAGAGGTTTGGAGTCCAGGTCCCCGTTGACGAACTCGTGTTTCAGGAGCTCTATCGCCGTCGGCCTTTTCTCTGGATCCTGGGGGTGAAGGGAGGCGGTTTAGTAAGCTACAACTCTCTTTACTAACATAACATATACATTTTTTTTTTCGGGACAAACCCACCACTCTTGCCCATCACTGTGACTCCTGTAAGCCATGATCTACAATGATAACCATTGAGAACCATCGGCAATGAAGCACGAGGCGTCCCAGCCAGAGGAATGACTCGACTGTCTTGGAACCCGCAACGAAATTAATCATAAAAGTGGGAACTAAACCTATAACTGTCGCCAGTATTAAGCTGCGTTTTTACCGGGCGACATTTGTCCCGCGACTCTGTTGTTCAACACGAAGTTCACGTGTCCCGCGAGACAACCGACGTCGCCTGCGACATCTACTTGGTGCAGGACAGGCGCAACATGTATGTATTCATATAGAAATTTGTACGCATGAGCTGTGGGATGACCTTAATAAATAAATAATAAAATAAAAAAAAACATCCGTGTCCCTTGTTTGTCGCCCGACATATCCCACAAAGTCGCAAGACATGCCACGTAATTGTTGGAAAACATGTTCCCTAGTAAAATCGCGGCATTATCCATAACATTATTGAGTATACGCCGGTTTAACTCACATGTATATTCGGTAATGCCCGACTAGTTTCGAACTCAAACGGAGCCCTTATTAATGAGCTGGTGACGCGGTGAAGATGCGAGCCAAACTCTTTACTAGAGACTCTTTACTACAAGAGACTTTTTTTTTTATAACGTCGCCCCACTCTATGAATGTCTCCTGTGTCGTGGGTGCGTTTCACAAACACGAAATATCACATACACTAACACCCAGACTCGAGACAAACATCTGTGGTTCGCACAAAGTTTTGCCCCGTGCGGGAATCGAACCCGCAACCCTCAGCGCAGCAGGCCAATCGCTAAGCCACTGAGCTAATCAGGTAAACATCACCTTTACTTATCGTCACCACACATATCTCGAGGAGTGCTCTCATCACCTTCTCAGTAATCACCAACTCACCTTAACGAGCGCCCTCGCTATGAAGTCGTTGAAGGACTTGCTCCACCGCGACGGCTGGTCCAGGGTGGGCGGCTCGCTCTTCTGTATCTTGAGGAGCACCCTCATGGGCGTCATCTCGTGGTTGGGCGGCTCCATCTGGGCGAACTCTATCAATGTGATGCCCAATGACCAGATGTCCACCTGGAAATATAACCGAGTTGCTTGTTATCATACCGTAAATGTTTTTACACAACAGGGGAATTCTTAGATTTAAAAATTACAAAATAAGATAATAGTTATTATTACAACATAACATCACGCCTGTATTCCCCGAAGGGGTAGGCAGAGGTGCACATTTAGTACACCCACATTTCGCCAGTTATGTTTTAGGTCCCAATGTAATAGGGGGCGAGCCTATTGCCATCAACCGGGCACAAATCCAGACTCCGTGCTGCTACTGAGAATTACCTAATGGAAAAACCCAGTAACACTTTGCCCGACCCGGGATTCGAACCCAGGACCTCGTGCTCAGCAGTCGCACTTAGCGACCACTAGACCAACGAGGCAGTCCATAGTTATTATTAATGTATATGAATTTAGAAATTTAACTTTAGTTGTAAGTTTTAAATATTGTAGGTATGTCCAGAACTGGCTGATTGATGTGACACTTTTTTACATGAACAACTGTATATACCTACTCAATCAAAGACAATAAAGATTACTTTACTTTACTAAAACAGAGTGAATCGAGACAAAACTTTAGAACTGATTTTAACATTAAATTATTATTAGTTGTCAAAAAGTACTCTAGATTTAACTATAATAAATTTCATGAGAGTTATCCATATTATTTACTGTATATTCCGGTTGTACTCACGGGTGTATTCGGGAATGCCCGACTAGTTTCGTTACGTTAGGCCGCGTAACCACCTCATGAATAAGGGCTCCGTTAGAGTTCGAAACTAGTCAGACAAAAGCCTGTGGTTCGCACAAAGTTTTGTCCCGTGCGGGAATCGAACCCGCAACCCTTAGCGCAGTAGTCCAATCGCTTAGCCACTGCGCTAATCAGGCCTTCAAAAAATATCTTCAACAAGTTATAGTCATAGCTTACCTTGAAGTCATAGGAACCAAGTTATAGTCATAGCTTACCTTGAAGTCATAGGGATGATCCCTGAAGGTCTCACACAGCACGACTTCTGGAGCCATCCAGTACGGAGTTCCAATGAACGTGTCATGCTTCTGCAACGTGGACTTGTTCTTCGCCGACACGCCGAAGTCCGCTGCAGAACATACATAATATTATATAACTGTTAAGTAACACAAAAATGACAGAAATCTAAG
Source organism: Abrostola triplasia (assembly GCA_946251915.1). Classification (NCBI taxonomy): domain Eukaryota; kingdom Metazoa; phylum Arthropoda; class Insecta; order Lepidoptera; family Noctuidae; genus Abrostola; species Abrostola triplasia. The sequence continues at coordinate 1,187,438 of OX276448.1, read as the reverse complement.
TGACTGCCTTGTTGGTCTAGTGGTTGCTAAGCGCGACTGCTGAGCACGAGGTCCTGCCCTTATACTGGGTATTTCCATTAGTAATTTAGTTGATGGCAATAGGCTCGCCCCCTATTACATTGGGACCTAAAAACATAACTGGCGAAATGTGGATGTACTGTATGTGCACCTCTGCCTACCCCTTCGGGGAATACAGGCGTAATGTTATGTTATCTAAGTGTCTAAACACACTCAATCAAACAATTCTTGAAGGTTATGGCTCCATCGCTAAACACACTACCCCCCCCCCCCCCTTACTTATAAAATTAACAGAGTTGAACAATTGATTAAATTATACTTGTCACTGTCGTTTGCACATCAAACAATAGAGGTGACAGTGCAAAACCCGGGATTTGAACCCAGGACGTCATGCTCAGCAGCCGCGTTTATTGACCAGTTTACCAAACGAGACAGTCGAATTATATTCAAAGGCTAAAATTGTCATTTAGACTGATAATAATATATAAAACAAATTAAAAACACCAAATTAATTCTACTGAGAAAAAAAATCAGGAAATTGTAAAATCGGCCCAATTTTTTTATGTTAACAGCTACTTTACTATCCTAAATACATAAAAACACACAAACACAGATACACAAACATACCCACACTCCCACGGCGCTGTAGCAATACACAGACGCGACCAATCATACACAGAGATTTGAAGGTCAAAGACCCCTTCAGGTCTCTATGTACGACTGGACGTGAATGTGACCTCGACTCCCGGAGAGCTAGATGCTTGGGATTCATTATATCTAATCTATATATCTATACTAATATTACAGGTAAGATATTTCCAATATTTCCAAATTCATTCAAAATATATTTATTGATTTATCACCAACCCGCAGTGAGCTAGCGTGGTGATTAATGCTCAATCCTTCTGTATACGAGAAGAGACCTTTACCATGTATTAGGACAGTTATAGGCTGTTAATATTTTAATATATTTATTTTATTTCGTTTAAAAACCATAATTTCAAGACACTACTTCTCTAAAAAAAAATGCTTTATTATAGCCCTAAAAACCCTATACATTTTTAAAGAACTCTTAAATTAGACTATTAATTGCTTTGAAATCAATAAATAGGGAGCAAATTGAGTGTGCGAACTAGTGACGTCACAGGCTCCTATCTCCATACAAAATCTATGGAGGAATAGTGTTTTGACAGCTCATAAAAAATATGTCAATTGATTGATGGTGTCATCATCCCTGTAAGGACATCATCCATATTATATGAACGTAGACTAATCTCGGAAAAGACAAATTGACTATTAGACGAAACTATTCATATAATTTTCACTTTTTTTTTATTTTAAAAACGTCGCCCTACACTAGGAATTTCTCCTGTATCGTAGGTGCGTTTCACAAACATGAAATATTCACATACACTAACACCCAGACTCGGGACAAACATCTGTGGTTCGCACAAAATGTTTCCCCGTGCGGGAATCGAACCCACTGCGCTATTCAGGTCGTCGTCTTCAAACCATACCAGGCTACTTTAAACCATATTCGAAAAAGACTTGTGTAGACCATTTAAAACAAAATACTATTTTCTATTCTTTATCGTTACCCCAGTATCTTTCCCGTGTTGTTCCAATTATCTATTCACAAATCAATTACATTAATGTCTTTTTAATGTGTTCATGTTTTAATTTTTTTAACGCCAAACTCACAAATATTAGTAACTATACTAAGTTATATACAACCCCAAAACATCACACAAAACCCAAAATTGCACGAAAATACGGGAGAGAACCTTCCAAAACTCCACCATACAAGGATATATATCAACTCACCCAGTTTAACGCCTCCCGTCATAGTCGCCAACACGTTCCCGGCCTTGAGGTCCCTGTGTATGACCCTGCGCGAGTGCAAGAACTGCAGGCCCCTACACATCTCGCGACACACATATGCTATTTGGATCTCGTTTAACCCCTTCTCCAGTTCCGCCATCACAGAATCGAGGGCGCCACCGTCGCAGTATTCCAGTAGCATCTGTAATGTGGTGGAAATTGTGTTCATAAAAATCCCACTAATCACCAAGTCACACTCAATATTATTTAAGACTCTAATACATTCGTATAACAACACATACCAATGTAATAATTATAGGTATAATCATTTATTCAATCACAATGTTTTTAACAAAATCACAACACAATAATTACATGACTTGACCAAACTTTCAAAATTAACCATTAATCACCAACCTGCCTACACCATTTTGACAACATCTGTCGTACACGACTCCACCAAACATCAATCACAACATTATTTGACAAGTTTAACACTAATCACCAACTCACACACAACATACTTTAATCAAAATCTGTCTTACAAGACTCATTTCACATCAATCACACCAGACTAACAAAAATCACTAATCACCAACTCACCCATAGCTTGTTGTCAATGAAATAGGCCTCGTGCAACTCCACGACGTTTGGATGGCGACACTCTGACAGTATGTCAATCTCCACGGTGAAGTCCGCGAGATCATCCTCGTTGTCGAGCACGCACATCTTGGCCGCCGCCAGCTGGTTTGTCGTCTTGTGTTGGGCTTTGTATACCTGCGGGTGAAGGTCGTGTGGTTATTAAGGGAAAGACAATATCGGTTCAGTTACCGTTCGTTTTAATCGGATCGGCTTCTATTGGATTATTATTATTTCAGCCATGATCGTGCCACTGCATAACATAACATCGCGACTGTATTTCCCGAAGGCGTATGCAGATGTATATAGTGCTCTCAAATGCGAGCCTATAGCTATCCGGGCACAAAACAGAACTGACCTTCCCAAAAGCGCCATCGCCGAGCTCGCCGACCATGTCCCAGTTCTCAGAGGGATCGCTGTTGTCCCTGATGTTGTTGAACACCTTCTTCTTCTTGCCATCGTTGCCGCTGCCCAGGTGCAGCACCTGTAACACACATTACGATCAAGTACCTATTGTAAGACAAACATTAAGATATTTTACTATAATAACTTTCGTGAGTGTTATCCATATTATTTACTATATATTCCGGTTATACTCATTAAGATATATTACTTTTACTATACGTAGTAGAAGTCTTGTCACGGCATATGGATAACCTAATTTATTAATGAAGGCCTCGTAGCTACATAGCTGTTACGTAGATTAGTTGATGTAAGAGGTTAAGCAGTGCTCGCTGCGGTTCGTCTTGTGATGGGTGACCGTTTTCACAGCCTCCGTGTTTCGGAAGGTACGTTTCCTGGTCTAGATCTCTCTTCGGTCGTGTCGGTCTACCGTCCCATCGAGCTATGAAAGTGAAGGAGTGCACCTCTATTTGCGCGCATACTTGTACACTATAATATCTTCTGCGTAGTTGGCTAGTCTCAGATGAGACAGGTCGCCGTGAAATTCGATCAGAACATTTTTTTTTTTTTTTCGTGAAAAAGTTAAACCAACTCCATTTCATATCGGAACAATGTGGATATCCTGGGTTCTAAGATTATCATAATTTCACCGTGTTCCTGCTTACCTTCTTAAGATTATTAAAGAACGACATATTGTTTATCTGCGCGTCGCGTGAGCGCGCGCCGGCGCCTCATCCGCCTTTACACATCGTGTCACACCGCCACTTTGCCTCTGCGCATCTCTGTGGACAACAAAATATATAAATTATTATATTGCACTAAAATTAAGATAGTATACATTTATTTCAACAAATCACAGATGTCGTGGTAGCCTAGAGGTTAAAGGACTGGAGTTGTATGCACAAGGTTGCAGGTTCAAACCCAGACAAGTATCAATGTAATGACTGTTCAAATGATATACTTCGTGCCTATGTTACATTGTCAAATATCCGACTGAGTCGAAAATAATTGTCTTTAAACTAAATAATTATAATACTCCGAAATCACCAACCCGCAACTTACAAGCGTGGTGATTAATTATCGTTCCTTCTGTATGAAAAGAGTTCTCAGCCGCAGTGGGACAATTATAAGCTATACGTATTATCATATACGTATAAGTAGCTACAAATTGTACCAACTTGAGAAGTAAATCGGCAGATATAAATTTAGTAATATCTTCTTTTAAACACCAAAACCCCGGCCCATTCAGCCATATTAAAAACGTGATAAAACATAAACACATATTCAACTTGTTTGAGAACAAACATAGTTTTTTTTACTATTTGTTTTATTTTACGTGGTTAAAGGTGAGTTCACATTACGAGAAACCGCTGTTATAAAAATGAGCGTTTTTAAAACGCTTAAACTACAATGTCCCTCTCACCGCTCTGATTTCGTGCACTCTACCTTCTTCGTACAGTCCATTCTTCTGTGGAACGCCCTCCCTGTTGAAATCAGGATGGCTAACAGTCGGTACACATTCAAGAAGAAAGTTCGGGCATTTTTTTACAATAAGTCTCCGGCAGTGTCATCTCAGCTGTGATTATCTCTTCCCTTCTTTAATTAGCAAAATCACAGTTTCTACTCTATTTAGTTATTTAGTCTATGTATGTATAAATATTATTATTTATAATATGTAGTAATGTATCTATGCATGTATATCGTATTTAGTTTATGTATTAGTACTTTATTTTTATTTTTGGTTAATGTTTGTCCCCTTTGTACACTCAGTGCATCTACCACTGTTCAACTCTGCATCACCCTAAGGTTGACTGGTAGAAAATGCCTAATGGCATTAAGTCCGCCTTTGTACAAATGTGCATCAAGTATAAATAAATAAATAAATAACCCAATGTTTTCAACGACATGCAATAGCAACCTATGGACTGTCCCACTGTACAGTGAGGGCTTTTTCTTACAACTACAGAAAAGAATCGCGCATTAATGACCACACTCTTATAAAATGCGGGTTGGTGATTTAAGCCTTTTAATGTAGGTTTCATCGCTTGTCCCTTCCCTGTGAATCAATGGTATCTTAAAATATCTAAAAGAAATAAATATACCTTTGGATTGCCTATAAATCTGTGTTAAATATCCAAAGTTGCCGTCCCAGATAAAACGAACTGAAAAACAAAAACTAAGAAACCTCAATTTACTAGTATATGGAATTGATAGCTGGAGAAACCCTGGTGCCGCTTAATAAGAACCTACCATTCAGGTTCGAGAGATGCGGTGAAGCGTACGTAAATCCAGCATCCCTCGCCCTACGGTAGTTAGGAGGACACCCTGGGATTTTAGTCGCATAATACCCTTTCCGACCGGCCTAGGACGGAGGCGTTCAATGAGAATTTCTCCAGTAATAAAAAACGTTGGTTCGTCCTACAGCGTTCGAAACGCAAAACGCTGCGTTTTCTGTGCCCCATGTAAATACCACTTAATACAAGTTATGTAGTATTAGCACGTCTTATCAACCCAAGGTCGGGCAGCGAAGCGTTCGAATTTACAAACTTAACTCTGCTATATTAGTTTATTGACAAATTCTAGAAAAGAGACAATCTTCTACGTGTTAATACTTAGTGAGAAATCTTTGTATTCTAAGCATATTGACGAACGGAGTGTGAGATTTAGCATAGGTTAAGTTTATATTAATATTGCTGAATGGTATCCGGCCTAGAATTGACCACCGCCTTTCCTCCCGTGAGTATCGTAAGTGGCGACTAAAGAAAAATCCAGAAGATGGGCAGCAGCGTCTTCCGTAATTTCACCACCAATACTGCGATCCCCAAGCCGCGGGGGGTATGGCAACCTCCCTCCCCTGTGTTCCGGCTGATGATGATGATGAAAGTTTATATGGAGAAGCTCACATATAAAATTTATTTGTAACTAACTGATCTGGCGAACTTTGTACCGCCTCCTCACATTTAAACCTTCCCTCGACTACCACAAATGAAAACCAAAATTAGCCAAATCGGTTTTCAAGTTATAGCGTGACCAAGGGAAACAGGGATCATTCAATTTAAGTTATTATTTGAAATTATAGAAACGTCCAAATGATATTTTTAATACTTTTACTAAATAAGTTAATATTAAAAATATATTTTTAACACAAGCTACCATACCATAATATTGTATTGTCACCAAACCTGTTAAAGTATGCAAAATTTCATTTCAGTCGGATGTCAAAAAGTGGTTCTAATTTAGATTGCAAGATTTGACCTACAAAAACTCACATCCATACAAACATTGCAATTTAAATAGGCCAATACCTGAACTAGGATAAACCTGTGCCAGGCGTCAGGAAATTTAAAGGGTAAAGTTAAAAAAAAATCTACGAGTACATGTACATATGTTAGACAATGTATTATACTAGTGAACATACAACATATTTAAATAACATTAAAAGTATAGGCTATCAGTTGCTATCGGGTGAACGGAAGCGTGCGCGGGAGTTGATAAACACTTTAATAATGTATTAATATGATACACGGGTTAATTGATAAGGGAAGTTTGTGAATTTATTTATTTATAAATATTCGTTTTGTATTTGGTGTATGTAAAGTGTATTAGGCATGGAACGTATCATGAATAGCATGGGAAAAATCATTGGAAATTATTTTCATTCGTCACACCTGCTACTACTCAGTAGCAGCACGGAGTCTGGATTTGTGCCCGGCTGATGGCAATAGGCTCGCCCCCTATTACATTGGGACCTAAAAACATAACAGGCGAAATGTGGGTGTACTATATGTGAACCTCTGCCTACTCCTTCGGGGAATACAGGCGTGATATTATGTGTTTTACACCTGCTACTTTCCTTCACTGCTACATTCGCATTCTGTAAAACCACAGATCGTTCGCATTTCGGACTCTGCGAAATAAAAAACATTGCCTACGAAATTTTACATATGAAAAAAAAAATCATTTCATTAAATGAAAATGAATGAATTGTAGCAATAATTTCCAGGCCTAAAGTGTGTGGATTTGACATAGGCACATTCATTATCTTGCGACACAAGTCAAACATTTTTAATTTTTTACGTATACTCTGCTCAACAGTGTTCTTTGCCAATATTGCGAATACCGTTGCCTAATAGGCTGCGTAACGTCGCTGACATACTGGTTTGACGCCCGGCGAGGAACTCTGTGAAACACAAGGATGTACCTACCTCGGCTCTATCTATGTCTTGGTCGTACACAAAAATATACAAACGATAATTCATAATATTAACTGTATACTGCCCGTTATAACTAGATACATATTATTGTTTAGTAGAAAGGTCACCTCACACTAAGAATTTCTCTTATATCGTGGATAAGTTTCACAATCGTGAAATATCACATACACGAAAACCCAGACTCGGGACAAACATCTGCGGATCATACAAATTTTTGTCCCGTGCGAGTATCGAACTTATATGCATAGTTACTATATCAATCCAGCCGTGCCGTTAACTATATTTTATACGTATAACATATCGTTAAATAGTTCTACATAACTCCGTCTGACAGTAAGATGCGACAATTGCGAGACAAGGCATCATACCACGCGAGAAGATTTAATTGAGTAGGGCACGACGCAAGCGCATAAGCGACAGCGGGAACGATAAACCATCTTACTTCTTATCGTATGGTTGACGAACAACCTGGTGTCAGAGTTTAAACCGCCTGTAGGCCTCTGACATGGCTTTACACACCGTTGAAAAATCTCTCAGGTGTGCCGGTTTCCTTACAACATTTTCCTTCACCGTTTTTAGCAACTGATAACTAATTTATAATACGCACATGAATTCTAAAAGATATTGGTGCGTGCTGGGATTTTACTTGGCAGTCTACCGGTAATACCATTACAAACGAACAGTATTCCACCAAACTACCTATATACAAAACATCAATATTATATAATACCCGGTACCGCTTATAACTTGCACCAATCACAACCCGACCGCATGATGTCATCAACCACTACTACGTCACCCGTATTTGTGTTTACCCCGTAATAACGACAGCGTGAACATGCACTGACGTTTACGCATTACTATAGACACTTTGACGCATCATTTACGTACGATAAACTCTTGGCATAGTCATGTTTTATTTCATCATCAGCCGGAAGATATCCACTGTTAAACTGAGGCCTCACCCTTGGGGGTTGCCATTATCCTCACGCTTAGCAAGCGGCTTGAGGATCGCAATAATGGTGAAGTTACAGAAGACGCTGCTACCCATCTTCTGGATCTTCCCTTAGTCGCCTCTAAAGAAACGAGGAGCCTAAAAACAGCGACTAAACATATAAACCGAAAAAAAAAATATAGGAAAAGTTTAATAATAAAATTCCACTCAGTCGACAATTAGGTTAACATATTGGTTAAATGTAATCCCTTCTATCCCTACTAATATTATAAACGCGAAAGTTTGTAAATATGGATGGATGTTTGTTACTCTTTCACGTAAAAACTACTGACATCCTGCATTAACACATAGGCTACTTTTTATCCCGAAAAAATGTAACTGGTAACATCGCGGGGCGCAGTTAGTAAAATTTTAATATTGGGGGACGCCTTTGTTCAACAGTGGACGTCTTGCTGATGCTGATGATTGGTTAAACGGTGAACTGGTTATTCAAAACCTGTTTTGTGACAATTAACTAATACAGACGCTAAGTTTGTCGCCCTAATCACATAATGACCTAACGCTTGTCCCGAGTAGGTATGACACCACGATGATATTGAATCATCATCGCTCGAGAATATATTTAGGATTTTGATGACTAACGCATAATATCACTCGTACACATGATTTATAATAAGACTTCTAAGAAACATAAAAACAGCTGGCGTGTAGAAGTGGGCTGGTATCGAGAGTGTAACACTTTTGCCTACTAATGGTTAAGGCAATTGACACACAGAAACGTAAGACGCATCACGACTTTTCAAAACAGAAAACATATTATAAACATCGTTAGTATGTCGCGACGTTAGTATTTCGACGACCTGATTAGCGCAGTGGCTAAGCGATTGGACTGCTGCGCTAAGGGTTGGGGGTTCAATTCCCGCACGGGGCAAAATTTTGTGCGAACCACCGATGTTTGTCCCGGGTCTGGGTGTTTGTGTATGTGATATTTCATTTTTGTAAAACGCACCCACGACACAGGAGAAATTGCTAGTGTGGGGCGACATTTTTTTTTAAGTATAAATTTTGTATGACAATAAATCAACAGCGTCTTCTGTAACTTCACGCCATCCGAAGCATCCTGGTCTTACGCTTGTCTGTGTGGCCATTGCCTAAGGGTGTTGAGAAATAGATTTACATAATATAACAGAGTATACCGACCTAAGACTGAAAACCAAGAAAAACCGGGAATAGGGTTACCAAATAGAAAATTTAAAGTCTGTAGATAAAGCCTGAATCCCATTGCAAAAACCTGAGATTTTCTTGAGTTTTGAGAATTCTCTCGCAAGCTTTGGTTTTTTAAAATTGGTTTAACAAGCTTTCATTTTTAAATATTACCTAAAGAATTAAATTGGTCTTAAGAAGATTATTATTTGATTTTGTTATAGAATGACTGACAAATGATTTTTATTTAATTGGAAAATTTCAAAAATCCTAATAATTAATTTTATTTAAAAAAAAAACACTTCTACACGTGTATTTTTTAAAATTAGATGGCATCCAACTGACTACCTCTGAGAAGAAATACCGAAACAAACTCAGAGGCGACATTTCCAAAATTCATGCCATGTATTAGGATTTTGAAGCTACAACCTTAAGAGCTTCAAAATCCTAATACATGGCAACCCTAGCCAGGAGCCGAAACAACGACCTACAGCGAAGCTATCATACGACCTAGACTAACAAGGCAGTGTCTATCTATTTAGCACAAAACTAAATCCGTCACATTAGCATATATTATTTGGTGGAATCGATACGATTTAGAAAACCTCCGTTAGTGTTTACTGACCGGATTGGATCGTCGCATGGAGAGGCATGGTGGGGGGCACGTCAGCATGCGGGTCAATGGGTGGCCGGGCGTGGCATCTGGTACTATCAATAACGCTGACATCTTCACAGTAACGCACAGACCTTGAAATGTCAGGTTTGGGTGCGGAAGTCCAGCGACATAACATCACGCCTGTATTCCCCGAAGGGGTAGGCAGAGGTGCACATACAGTACACCCACATTTCGTCAGTTATGTTTTTAGGTCCCAATGTAATAGTGGGCGAGCCTATTGCCATCAACCGAGCACTAATCCAGACTCCGTGCTGCTACTACGAATTACCTAATGGAAAAACCCTTTGCCCGACCCGGGATTCGAACCCAGGACCTCGTTATTTACTATATATTCCGGTTATACTCACGGGTGTATTCGGGAATGCCCAGGACCTCGTGCTCAGCAGTCGCGCTTAGCAACCACTAGACCAACAAGGCAGTCAAGCGACACATTTGTAGGATTCGCCAATTAATGCGATTTTTAACCTACTTCAAAAAGGAGAAGGTGTTATTTCAGTAATCAGTGAGTCAGAGAAATCATTATCTTCATCAAAATGAAGCTACTGACGGAAAATTAGCTTGATAGTAATCAATTGTGAAAATGATCCGTAGATCCAGCCCCATCACCATGTACTCTCAAAGCAGGACAGTTTAAGTCGTGGAAGCGAGACGCCACATTATACTACACGTAAATCTTGGCTCAACATCAGAGAAGCACTGTGATTGGCCAATTCAAGGACATCTCTGCACTCCGCTCAGCACCGCGTCAGTGGAAACACACCCTTCATGGTGACGGCCTGGGCCTCAAGTCTGCTATTACAATAGTGTCAGAATGATCGATCATTGATCTCATAATTGTCGATTTTGACAAGTTTGGTAATCTGCTAACATAAAAGCGTCATTATAACTTTCCAATGGTCGACCACTGACACTCCATTGAAATAAATGACATAGAATGGTAATCTGGTAGAATTACCACCATTCTATTACGAGACCATTGACTGACCAATGATCGGCCATTATGAATTTAACAGATTACGAACTTTTAACAAAATGACAATGGCATCGTGTTGGAATGACGAATTTATAAAAAATAGCAGACTCGGGGCCCTGGACTATAGAATAGATACATTTATTTGTATTCGATATACATATTCATCGGCCAATTAGCGGAGCGTCAGTGCTTGCTAATTGCTTTCGGAGTCATGTTTAAACAAATTAGTTGGATGTTATGTGGTACCGTTATCATCTACATAGCGTTATGGTTTACGCTACTGTATGTAAGTATACAGCTGTTTAACCGGCACACCTGAGAGATTTTTCAACGGTGTGTGTCGCCATGTCAGAGCCTACAAGTTTAAACTCTGACACCAGGTTGTTCATCAACCATACGGTAAGACAGCTGTATATGAAAATAGGATAGCAAAGTACTCGATAGGTTAAAAAAAACCAAACATAGAACATAACATCACGCCTGTATTCCTTAAAGGTGTAGGCAGAGGTAGTACACCCACACTCCGCCAGTTTTTTTAGGTCCCTATGTAAGAGAGCGAGCATATTGCCATCAACCGGGAACAAATGCAGACTCCGTGCTGCTATTGTCTATTAGCTTATAGATAAACTGTATGGTATGCTGGGTACACACGTCATATTCTTTCCTTAGATAGTCAGATCCGAGTATCGGATCGGACGCCCCCGAGTCAGTGTGTTTCAAGTTAAATGTTCTAACGAAAATATAGAATCAACGCCTCCAGATAGCCGGATCAGACTATCCGATGAAAAAATCTAACGTGTGTACTTGAGGAATAAAAAAAAGAAAAAGTCGGGCCTACGCTTTATCGGTCCTACATTCATAGTATGACCTAAGCTGGTCTCCCTAAAATTGTATGACGAAATGTGTGTATACTTAAACGTACACCTCTGCCTATCACTTAGGAATACAGGCGTGATTTTGTTATGATACTAGGCTACGTAGCCAGTAGCCACAACCCGCACGGCGACACACGTACCTATTGCTACTGACACGGTTCCAATCCGAACGCATTCCTCACTTTCAAGTTATCAACTTAGCGCTGACGTCACACGACGCGACACTGCCGCGCATGCGTGATAACTGCTAGGGCCGAAATCCTTGGCATGGCATTTGATATTGACGTCATAAATTCTGATGCTATTTTTATCCCGTAAGGCGTCTGCCTACCCCTTAAAGCGTAGGTGGTAGCGGAACGGGCTTAGTTTATGTAAAAGTTAAGTCTGTTGATTTTTATTGCAAAAGGAAAATGACAGGGCGAGTTTATTATAACTTAACTATAACAGCGGACGCCGCAGACTGGTCTACCCCCTGGCACGCAACTTGGGAATTACACTGCAGCACCGCCGGTTCCTGTAAGAAGCGCACTCTGCTCACCGGTACAACGCAGTCGCCCACATTCATCCCGACTCACTGGGATATTCTGCACTCCTCCCGACTCACTGGGATACGCAGCACCCGTTCCGACTCACTGGAACCAACCACTGGCATTGGCTCAATCGACTTCCAGTCCTGGAGGGGAGTGGTGTAGCGACGTCTACACGACGAAGGACGAGTGACGTAACCAATCCTGCATCGCGCTAGCGAAGTAATCACATTCGCTAGTATATACACAGCCGCCCCGAGTTGACAAATGGGGCGCCGCGGCCCACCAGGCACACCACCGCCTGGTTGGAAGATCTTCCCTTTTCGTTGGAGGAACTCCACATCCCTTCCTCCACAAACTCTTTCTGCTCGCCGAGTCCTTTCAGCTCGAGTTTAATGGTGGTAATATAAGTATGCAGTTTACTCTTGCGGAGAGTTGCCATCCATCAGGGTTTCCCCGGATTTGTTCTAGTTTGGACAGCGTCTGGGGACTGTCCGGGAGTTATCAAAAAGTGTCCGGATAAAACCAGAACACTTATTGTGTCAGAGGAATTAATTAAAAAATAGTGTTGAATTGAAATTAGTTAAAAATTCATTCGTTAAGGTTTTCTTTGTAAAAATATATTTTCAGAGGCGGGAAAAAAACTCAGTTATACCCAAATGTCCGGAGTTTTCAAAGTTATTGCCGGCAAAAATTCCTAGTGCGGGGCGACGTTTTTTATAAGAAAAAGAAAGGTAGTGCGGGACAAGCCCATTGCATTAAAAAACGTTAGCGGTTTTTGATTTTAGTGACCTACTTTGCATTTTGATTTTAGTGTACAAATAGTTTTAAAATTTCATTTATAGCTTTAAAATCTTCGACTTGCCATAAGACAAGCAATACAATAGTCTGACAACCCTAGTACCAAAACGTAACAATAACCTAACTTTTACTTTAGATATGCGCACACGCACGTTACAATAACACCCAATCGTCACGCCAAAACATTAACTTGTTGGACAATATCCGGTATTATTGTTATAAGTGTTATACGTTGTAGCGCTGAAGTCTCAAGTCCGGATTTATGTATGCAGTGTTGCAGGTTCAAATCTAGGGATTTTTTTTAAGTTCTGTATTCGATAATAATAATAAGAAAGCAGTAGTCTTTGACAAAGCACGCATAGTGAGGAGGTTCCTCTCTCTGCAGCCTTAACCACCGGTAGCTTGGACCCTGTTCCCGCTGCTGGTTGGGCCTTATGTTTTATATTTTTAAATATTGTATTTGATGTTATAGATATATTATTTAAAAATGTAATTTATTAGAAATGTGTATAAATAAAAGAAATAATAACAGCCTATAACTGTCCCACTGCAGGGCAAAGGTCTATTCTCGTATAGAGAAGGATTGAGCACTGATCACCACGCTAGCTCACTGCGGGCGATTTCAGATAATTAAATCCAGGTTTCCTCACGATGTTTTCGTCACCGTTAGTCAGTGGTGTCTTAGAATAACTGAGAAAGTATTTATAGCATTGAAAAAGGCACATTGATACTTGCCCGGGTTTGAACCTGCAACCTAGTGCATACAAATCCGGTATGTTAAACACTAGGCGACCACGATCAATATCAATATTCGATACCTAAACAAACTACATGCTTAAAGTACTTAATTTTTTTTTATCAGCCTGTGTTGTACCACAGCTGGGCAAAGGCCTCTCTTCCATTCTTCCACTTTATAAAATTCAAAATGTTTTTATTTCACATAAACCTATTACAGGCGCTTATGAAACGTTAGGATGCTAGTTGCACGGTTCCAAAATGTCATTCTAATGGAGAAGAACCGTCAAGAAACTCCAGTGTACCAGAAATTATAGGACGACCTGATTAGCGCAGTGGCTAAGCGATTGGACTGCTGCGCTAACGGTTGCGGGTTCGATTCCCGCACGGGGCAAAACTTTGTGCGAACCACAGATGTTTGTCCCGAGTCTGGGTGTTTGTGTATGTGAATATTTCATGTTTGTGAAACGCACCTACGATACAGGAGAAATTCCTAGTGTGGGGCGACGTTTTTTTAAAAAAAAAAAAAAAAAAAATATTCAATTCTACGTAATTATTCAACGTGGCAATGCCGCCAGCCTTTTGGGCACCCTACCACTACCAGTCGACAGCGATGAGAAAGAATACTTTGATGCATAATTTTTACTTAAAATTTTTCTTTTGTATATACCTATATATATTTTTAACGTAGGTGGTAGTGAGCTATAAATAGTCTAAATTATTAAATTGTATTAATTTATTATTTTGCTAATCTCCGTCCACACGTACGAAGTACGAACCAAAAGTTCCGTGTTCGATGTCCGCGTGCACCAAGTTCTTGTTCGGTCGTCCGAACACGGCTTCAGAAATACAAGTCGAATATATGGCAAAAGATAGCGATAGATAGAAGAGATATCTACTACATATGATCAAAACTCTATCATACATCACGCTAGTATCCGCTAAAGGAGGAAAGTAGAGTTCACACTCCATTATTACTCAAAGTGTAACACCATATGGAATAGAAGGCGTGCCTATTGTTACTAACCGGGCGCGATTAAAGATCGATACTGCTACTGAAATTTACCTAACGTTAAAACCCAACAGTCCCCGATCCGGGAATCGAATCCAGGACCTCATGCTCAGCCAACACCTCTGCTAACACTCAACAATCAAGGATCGGTGCTGCTACTAAAAATACCTAAAATTAAAACCAAAAATTTTACTCGACCCAAATCGAACTCAGGACCACGCACTCAGCAATCCCCTCTGCCAACACTAGACCAACGAATCAATCTCGAACCTAAAACAGCTTGAAAACTGCCACGCACACCAATCGCCAACGAGGAAAACTTCCAGAAAATTCTCCGTAGCAACAAGTAAAAATAGCACAAAAAACGCCAACATGGTTCTAACCAAACTGTAACATCCTTGTTCAATACAAACGAAAACCAAACTAGAAAAAAATACAGAACAAAAAAAAAAAGCCACTTACCTGAAACCCTGAGGATCTGAAGACAGCACAGCACGCCATCGTCTCTCACCGACGTCCGAACCCGAATAGCCGCGCAGAGCGACCGAATAAATCACTGTGGAGCGCCACCCTACTGCGCAACTCCACTATCGATCCGTGCGAGGGGTTTACTTGAGCTGGTAGACGGTCGGGGTGGCAACCAATGAGAGGAGAGCATTCTATGTATTACCGTGTAAAACTGTTATGCAACCAAATCGATAAACTGCAGTTCTACCTATCTAGATGCAGTGTATATTGGGCCGCACCCTGTTATGTAAGCCGTTGGCGCCTCGTGCTACTCGAGATAAAAACATAAAAAAGCACATATAACTCTAATTGAGAACCTCCTTGTTATTTTGAAGTCGATTTAAAACATATTCCCCGAAGGGATAGAGGTATAGTACGCCTACATTTCACCAGTTATAAGTCGTAATGGGAGCCTATAGACATCAATAAGAGGGAGGCCTTTGTTCAACAGTGGACGTCTTCCGGCTGATGATAATGACTCATCAATCTGGCACAATTCCTTGCTACTACTGAAAATTACCTAATAAAAAAATCTACTAACACTTCACTCTACCAAAGATTTAGACCAACAGGCCAATCAAATGTAACATAATATCATAAAACCACGCCTGTATTCCCCGACGGGGTAGGCGGTGTATAGTAACACATTTCGCCGGTTATGTTATAGGTCCCAATGTAATAGAGGGCGAGCTTATTGCCATCAATTGTAAAGAAATCCGTGCTGCTAAGAATTAACTAATGGATAAACCTACTAATACATTGCTCTACCTGGGATTTCAACCTATATGTAGCAGTCTAACCCAACAGACTACTAGACAAACGACGCAGTCAAATGCGATTTGAAAAAAATAATTATGGCGTTCTAAGGGGGCGACCGACGACATCGTCAGAATTGCGGGCAACTGGTGCACGGAATTGGCAAGCTGTCGTTCATTGTGGCGTTCTAAGGGGGAGGCCTTTGTTCAACAGTGGACGTCTTCCGGCTGATGATGATGATGTTCTAAGGGGGAGGCCTTTGTTCAACAGTGGAAGCATCGGGCTGATGATGAATATATACAGATATATCTGAACATAACAGGTACCAGCCAGTATTCCCTGATAGAGTCGAGAAGTGCTCTTTGTATTTAGACCCACAGTTCACACCCACGTTACATCAATGATACTTAATCTGAACATAACATCACGCCTGTATTCCCCGAAGGGGTAGGCAGAGGTGCTCATATAGTACACCCACATTTCGCCAGTTATATTTTTAGGTCCCAATGTAAAAGGGGGCGAGCCTATTGCCATCAACCGAGCACAAATCCAGGCTCCGTGCTGTTACTAAGAATTACCTGATAGAAAAACCCAGTAACACTTTGCCCGACCCGGGATTCGAACCCAGGACCTCGTGTTCAGCAGTCGCGCTTAGCAACTACTAGACCAACGAGGCAGTCCCACGTTCCATCAATGATACTTAATCCGAAGTAATTATGTAATTGAGAGCCCAATTATAATCTACTCAGGCCTGCTTCTTAGAATTTGCAAACAGGATAAGAAATAACACGTGGCATTTCCATATCCTCGAGATAATACACATACGGCAACTAAGGATAATGGTGTGCCAATGAGGTTACTCTCCTATATAAATTCTGGCCAAATTGCATTGGAATAGTAAAGTTTTATACTGTAACTCCAGCGTAAATAATTTCAATATTATATGTCCATTAGGAGGGACTAATTAATATCAAAAGATAGACAGCAATTTGTTTAATTCAAACTAGGTATAATATCCTATAAAACCCAATAAATAAAAATAACTCTGATCCATCAACAATGCCCTACATCGGAAGACGGAAGGTTTTTATCATCATCGGCCGCAAGACGGCCAATGTTGAACAAAGACCTCCCCCTTAATAGTAAGGGGGAGGAGGGTGCCATAATCCCTACGCTTGGCAAGCGGCTTGGGGATCGCAGTATTGGTGGGGAAGTTACAGAAGACGCTGCTGCCCATTTTTTTTTCTTACGACACCCACAGGAGAATCGGGGATGGTCAATTCTAGGCCGGATACCACTCGGTATCGGGGAAGAGGTCTTTATAATGCAACAAAACAATCGTTTTTAGTGATAATGATAGGAATGTAAATGAAATTATCAACACGACGCATAACTTCGAAATCTATTTAAATCAATGAATTCACACGTGAGCGCGATAATTATGATAATTTATATTGTCTGATAGTGGTGACTGATGATAAAAATGGCGGAATCATTGCAGGTGACCTAAAAGACTAGTTATTATGATACTTGGAGCTTTAGCTTTGATTTACTAGGCAAAAATCTATATAGACTTACTCCGTCCTGAGGCGGACGAAGGGGGTATGTTGGGCTGTTGGGCTCCCACCGGCTAAAACCTCAGGGTGTCAGTAAATACACGACTGCCATATTAAACAACAAAATGCAAAATTGCTGGCAGTGGTTGGAGGCGGAGGGCCGAAGATCGAGCTCAGTGTCGTGCCATGGGAGAGGCCTATGTCCAGCAGTGGACTGAGATAGGCTGATGATGATGATATCACAACGAACTAAAAAGTAAAAAACAAGTTTAATCGCAGTCGGGGGAGGGGGGTTCCTCTTAAATAACACAGTGTTCCACAGAACGCCCCCTTTTATATATTTAATTTTTTATAGCCTATATTACTCGCTACGGTTTACTGATTCTAACGACACTCCATTTAATGTTTTTTTGTAAAAAAAAAAAACGTCGCCCCACACTAGAATTTTTCCTGTATCGTGTGTGCGTTTCACAAACATGATACATCACAAACAAAAACACCCAGACTCGGGAAAAACATCTGTGGTTCGCACAAAGTTTTGCCCCGTGCGGGAATCGAACCCGCAACCCTTAGCGCAGCAGTCCAATCGCTTAGCCACTGCGCTAATCAGGTCGTCAAAATGAATGAAATGTAGCAATCATTTCCATGCCTGATGTCTTTCCTCCTTTATATAGTTTAGATCAAATGAACATATATATTGACTAGTATTCCCCTCTCAGCATACTACTGGCTGTTAGTTTACGAGAACTGCTGTGTTTACATCATTATTATCAGCGTAGATTATGATATATTATGATCATGACACAATAGTACATCGTACTTATTGTTGATAAACTATTGGATGACGTACCATACGGTGGATTAACCAAACTACTAGCTTGACTTGTAAATCGTTATTTTTATGTTCTGTCCGACGAATTGTTACTGGATTTTTCTATTAGGTAATTTTCAGTAGCAGCACGGAGTCTGGATTTGTGCCCGGTTGATGGCAATAGGCTCGCCCCCTATTACATTGGGACCGAAAACATAACTGGCGAAATGTGGGCGTACTATATGTGCACCTCTGCCTACCCCTTCGGGGAATACAGGCGTGATGTTATGTTATGTTGTCCGACGAATGTATAGTCGCAGTGTTTGAGGTATCGATTCTCACACAGAACAAGAGTTTGTGTGATCCGCAGATGTTTGTCCTGAGTCTGTGTTTGTGTATGTGATATTTCATGCTTGTGAAACGCACCCACGATACAGGAGTAAACCTGAGTGTGGGGAAACGTTTAAAAAAACTGGGCGTAAGTGAATTTCTAGGTACACTAGAACCAGCCACAGACTTCTCGTCTGTCGGTCCATTTTTGCGAAATCGAATGAATCGTTTCGAGGATTTCCCCCTACAGACAAACAAAAAAATCTTGGGTCTTTTACAAACTGCTACATAACAAATTTAAAATCTTAGTATAGAAAAAAAAAAGAATTTCTCCAGTATCGTGGACGCGTTTCGCAAACATGAAATATCACATACACAAACACCCAGATTCGGGACAAACATCTGCGGATCACACAATTTTTTGTCCCACGCTGGAATCGAACCCGCTACCCTTAGCGCAGCAGTCCAATAACTTAGCCATTGCGCCAACCATGTCGTCCAATTATTGTTATTAATTATTAATATAAACATCATCATCATCAGCCGGAAGACGTCCGCTGCAGAACAAAGGCCCCCCTAGAACACCACAATGAACGACAACTTGCCATTAGCATCCACCGCTTATAATAATAGGGTCATATTGTTTCCTGTATAATCAGAGGTGTCGCAGGATATCTGTAAACGCACCTATAGAGAGAAAAATCTTAGAATAAGATAGATGACACCATTAACCAATGATTCCAAGACACTACTTTTCTAAAAATAATGCTTTACTTTACGCCTTTATCTGATCCTATGGTTGATGAACAACCTGGTGTCAGAGTTTAAACCGCCTGTACACCTCTGACATGGTTTTACACGCCATTGAACAACCATGCCCTTAAAACCTATGAAATTTCAAACTGGTACAATAATTTTCTATTCAAAATCTTTGTAGGAAAAGCATTATGAACGTTGGACAGCTCATAAACAGTATGCCAATTGATTGGTGGTGTCAAATACCTTATAAAAAAAGTCAATACTCACCAACCGCCATTTTGTGAAATGCAACGCCCGAATATGCATCTCGGAGCGACGCGCGACGTTCGCTGAAAACGACTGATTCCGCCGCGGTCTATACTGCAGGCTAGCGGGCGCAGTACGCATGCCCGGTAGTTTGGTGCATTGTACATAAGTAAGTACATAACCAGCTAGGGTTGTCAAACGTACTCTGGATTATTGTACTCGATTTTTATGTAGATTTATAATCTGGTCGCCGGGCGGTCAAACTTGATCGTAAGTCCGTCATTATGATACAAATTTTAGCTTACTGCAATTCTCCACATAAACTGTTACTATAAAAATAATAAATGTTTTTATTTCAGACAGAAAGTCCATTTGGTTAGTACAACACACACAACTATGCCAAATCTCACAATCCGTGCGCGCAATATTTGATTGTGTATCTAGATGTTTGACATTCAGCAAGACTACAGAGACAAACATGATATCAAGCATATATTCCCCGAAGGGATAGGTAGAGGTGCACATATAGTATCGCCACATTTCACCAGACATATTTTAAGTCCCAATGGCGAACTGGCCATCAGCCAGGCACAAATCCAGACTCCGTGCTGCTACTGAGAATAACCTCATGGAAAAACCCAGTAGCCCGACCTGGGATCCGAACCAAAGACCTCATGCACAGAAGTCGCTCTCAGGGACCACTAGACCAACAAGACGTCTCTTCATTCACCCCCTCTATAAGCAGATAACACTTAATTCCCTATTTCTACTGTATTGACAACCCTACCTTCAGTACATAAGCCTCACCCCCCAGAAGGGGTAGAGAGACCTTTAAAACTAGCCACGCTCCGTCTGTGTGAGTGACAATATTGAACACACACACACACACACAGTCGCCTATTGCGATGCACCAATGTGTAAGGATGAGGAAGTATGCCGCCATTTTATGGACGCGAGCCCTGCAAGTACATTATATTACGTAACACAAAACCAATTACTTTAAGATAAATAAAACAGATACCTAAAACATAACTGGCGAAATGTGGGTGTACTATATTATGTGCACCTCTGCCTACCCCTTCAGGGAATACAGGCGTGATGTTATGTTTTATGTTTATGTGAAATAAAACAGTAAAAGAACCGGGTATAATGGAGTGAATCGAAACTTAAGGGTGTATGGAGACAAAACTTTGGAAT
Organism: Abrostola triplasia; assembly: GCA_946251915.1. Taxonomy (NCBI): domain Eukaryota; kingdom Metazoa; phylum Arthropoda; class Insecta; order Lepidoptera; family Noctuidae; genus Abrostola; species Abrostola triplasia. The sequence goes on along the minus strand of OX276448.1, from coordinate 1,166,425 downwards.
ACATTCTATAGCAAAAAGAATATAGATTGTTACCATTAAGGACCTATACTTTAACTTGTATTATAAACAGACTACCTCCTTGGTCTAGTGGTTGCTAAGCGCGACTGCTGAACATGAGGTCCTGGGTTCGAATCCCGGGTCGGTCAAAGTGTTACTGGGTTTTTCCGTTAGGTAATTCTCAGTAGCAGCGCGGTCTGGATTCGTGCCCGGTTGATGGCAATAGGCTCGCCCCTTATTACATTGGGACCGAAAAACATAACAGGCGAAATGTGGGTGTACTATATGCGCACCTCTGCCTACCCCTTCAGGGAATACAGGCGTGATGTTATGTTTGTTTATAGCAAAAGAGAGCAATAAGGATCCTATACAATCTAGAGTTCTTTTTAACATCATCATCATCAGCCGGAAGACTGATGTGACCGTGTCGACTGTTGAACAAAGGCCCTACGTAAAGGGAGGAGTTGCTATAATCTCCACGCTTGGCAAGCGGCTTAAAGATCGCAGTATTGGTGGTGAAGATACAGAAGACGCTGCTGCCCATCTTCTGGATTTCCCTTCGTCGCCTCTTAAGACACCCACTGCTACAAATGATGGATGGATGTTTGTTACTTTTTCACGCAAAAACTACTGAATAGAACTTAATGTAACTTTACAATAATATAGCTTATACATAAGAATAACACATAGGCTACTTTTTATCCCGAAAAAATGTAGCGGGTAATACCGCGGAGCGCAGCTAGTATTGTATAAGTATTTAATAAATCCTGCTGGCTAATTCACTTGGATACTATCAACACGTGTTTACACATGGCTTCACCAAGTTTAAACTAGTCACAAGGTATGGAAGCCATAGAATAGTTAGGAAAACAAACTATACTCCATTAAAAAAACTAGTTACCAGAATGCCTCGTAGGTCTGGTGAGCAAGTGAACGAGGCGAAAGAAGTATGCCAGGATCGTAGCAAATGAAAATCCGTGGTCTCTGCCTACCCCTCTGGGAAACAGGCGTGACTTTATGTATGTATAAAATCTGTAAACCTAGTTTTATTTCAATTCCTTTATCAATTTAGTTTTAAACTTAGTATGCATGCACAAATGACACCAAGTCACAAAATTTGGGTTGGTATTGTCGTTTCAGTCATTTATAGCTGTAAAGGTATAACACTGAGTTGGTAATCATAGATTCTAACAGATAATACCTGACGTCACCCTTAAGACGTAAATACTAAAAGGGAACTTGAAATTCGATGGATGCGAGTAGTGACACGATGGCTCAGTTGCCATAGCGGCGTCACACTACGGCAAAAGTCGCGGGTTCGAGCCCCACTCGTGTCTATCATTTTTTAAATTTACTTTACCAATTTAGAAGTATAATAAATGTATGTGAGAACAGACAGACACAGACTGCCTCGTTGGTCTAGTGGTTGCTAAGCGCGACTGCTGAGCACGAGATTCTGGGTTCGAATCCCGGGTCGGGCAAAGTGTTACTGGGTTTTTCCATTAGGTAACTCAATAGCAGCACGGAGTCTGGATTTGTGCCCGGTTGATGGCAATAGGTTCGCCCCCTATTACATTGGGACCTAAAACATAACTGGCGAAATGTGGGTGTACTATATGTGCACCTCTGCCTACCCCTTCGGGGAATACAGGCGTGATGTTATGTGAGAACAGTGTAGGTGGTCCTGGTACCTACACTAAAAACATGTAACAACTAATTCATTCACTTTCCTCCCGCCTCATACACTTGTTTGTCAATCTATGGTACTTATATTTGAGAGTTTTATCAAAAAAGATTCTGTGCTATCTCCGAAGAGGCTGTTATCTGTAGTGATCATTCTTATCTTTCAGTACACACATACCCGGATAACGTTAGAATTCTAGTTCGTAATTTTTTAGTAGTATATCAGCTTAGTATATTTTTAAAACTTATCCCTACTAATATTATAAATGCGTAAGTTTGTAAGTATGGATGGATGTTTGTTACTCTTTCACGTAAAAACTACTGAATGGATTTTAATTAAATTAAGCTGCACCCCGCAGTGTTACCCGCTACATTTATTCGGGATAAAAAGTAGCCTAAGTGTTAATCCAGGGTGTCAGCTACCTCCATAATATGAAATTTCATTAAAATCCATTCAGTAGTTTTTACGTGAAAGAGTAACAAACATCCATCCATACTTACAAACTTTCGCGTTTATAATATTAGTATGTTAGTATGTAATTATGTATGATAAAAATGTTTTTTCATTATCAAGTCGAGCCTAGTATATTCGTGTCATCTAACAAAACAGCAGACCGAGAATTCCCAACTGATAACAATCAATGTTGACCAACATTTATCTGAAAACCCTCAGCTTATCTCAGTTGTAAAACCCATCTCATATTAAGCTATCTTAGCTGTGCCTGGCTGCCGCACAGTTGCCTATACATCATCTTCTAGCCTGCAGTGGCCTTATGGAAGCCTACCAGGACTGCAAATTGGCAGACAACTGACCGCTTATATTCCCTTGCATGAGCTACAATGAATTAATATAATATTTGATGTTTGTTACATGTTTTTGTTATACCTAATCCTTATTATTCATAAATCAGGATCACACCAGCATTAACTAAACCAATGTTAAGTCTATTGGCATATCTATTCATTGACGTGCAAAAGACAGTGACAGGTATCATTTATTCCAGGAATTAAACTGTAATTTTATTAATAAGGGGGAATGTGGCCAGTTGATAGCAATAGGCTTGCTAACTATAACATTGGGACCTAAAAAACATAACTGGTAAAATGTCGGTGTACTGTATGTGCACCTCTGCCTACTCTTTTGGGGAATAGAGGTGTGACGTTATGTTATGTTTTAAGGGGGAATGTGTTCTTGTTATATATTTGTTTTCTCTTATGAGGCAATATGTCTTTAATTAGTGTAAATGGTTTATTTAAATCATACCAATAATATAATAATCCCTACTAATATTATAAACGCGAAAGTTTGTAAGTATGGATGGATGTTCGTTACTCTTTCACATAACAACTACTGAATGGATTTTAATGACTTTTCATATGGAGGTAGCTGACACCCTGGATTAACACATAGGCTACTTTTTATCCCGAAAAAATGTAGCGGGGCACAGCTAGTACACAAATAAATTAACTGTCTGTTGCCTTTAATTTCCCTCACACCCTACAGGATATACTTTATATAAGTATCCAGCATAAACATAAGATAAATGTTATTGTACTCAGGTGGTCTACACTTGAATTTAATTTCAATTTTAATACAAGAGCAATAAAAATTAATATTGATTTAATGGAAACATAATTCAGTTTTATTTACAAATAAATGCTGTCAATTTTTTTATCTGTTAGTTCCTCCCAATGGACATGTAATATTGAAATAATTTGGTGCCCATGTTAGGTTTAAGAGTCGGAATTAGGTGTTTATATGTGATATTTCATGTTTGTGAAACGCACAAACGATACAGGAGAAATTCCTAGAGTGTAATGAAGAAAAATGGAGAGTGAGCCCGCAGGTTGTAACCTAAAATTATACAACCCATGATTTCTGTTATGTATGTAAACTTTCCATTTTAATTACATATAAACAATTAGATAAATAAATAACAATTATGTTTCTTGCGTGTGTGTTTCCCAGATACACACAGAAGAGCTCTGCCGACTCCCGTGGGTCTAGACTTGTTTGTTTGTCCTTAAACACTATGTTTATACACCAAACAATATTGTGAATACCTATATTCAAAACTATGCAATTTAATATCATTACAAAGTTAAATAATTGTCATTCACGTCATATTATCACATCCTGTGTAGTGCATGAATCATTTAGTTCCATAATTGGCTATTTGATTACGAACCTACTTTACAATATGTCAAAATATGGTTATTTTGTGTTTAAAAAAAACTATGGACTAATTTATGCAATATTATTGGACAGAAAAGAGGTTGATGTGTACAAAACAGTGTAATACTCACAACTTCTTGCCCGACAGGCTCAGAACTGGTATTAATATTAATTAGTGCCACTAATACGCACTAATTGGGTCTAATAGGCTCCAACTCAATTGAAAGTTCAATTTTTTCAAATAGTTTTTGACTGAGTGATTATAACACTTAATCCTTAATCACCTCGTTTATTACGACCGAAAACTTTCGTTAGACAATCTGGCACAAGGAAAAGTCACAACACTGCAATCCAAATACGAGAAAATACACAAACACTGCATGATTGGTAAGTGAAACTAGTGAAAACGCGAGCCGACCGCGCCTGTTCACTAATTAAATTACAGTGCTATGCACCCACAATTATTTGTACATATTACGACGCTAGGCCAACCCGTAGACGGTGCGACGCGCGACAAGAATGAGGAACCGACAAAAGTGAAGATCTGACCCAACCTATGTAGGCTCTTGCGTCCTCGACTTGAAAAAAACCTGTTCCTTCATTCACCTACTAAACTATAGAACGGAGCTTCCGTCCGCGATAATTCAGCATCCATGCGCCACAGACACCGCAATACGAGAAACTAACGCAACGTTTAACGACGAGTTCGCGATAGTACGTCGATTATCAATATTAAATATTCGATAGGTGAAAGGAGACATACCTTAGAGTGAACTCGTATAGATGTATTAAAACAAATCCCAGTAAGTCCTTTATGAAAAAAAATGCACTTCAACACAGAATAGTCCTTCACAAATTGTTATAATCACAAATAAATAGTTACACCCACGATTATTGAAAACGGTGTTCAGTATGCGGCGGATAAGCGCTAGCCCGTAAAAGACGCCATTTTGATTTCGTCAACTAAAGGCTATAGACAATACAGAATAAAACGTTACGTTATATCTATAATACATCATGAAAATGCTTATTTTGTGACAAAACTAAACGAGCTTGTAGAATAATTATTTTCTTCAAGCAATTATTTACCAAATACGTCTTCTTATAAAAAAACAAGATTTTTTTTAACAAAAAAATTTTTAAGTATAATTAACAACAAAACGTAAAATCAATAATGTTTTTGTCACATTGCACAAACAATTTTTATATTAATCCTATGATTTTAACATACGTATAATTCGATTTATTAGATGCTCACACAGTTTGAAAGAAACTAATCCTCATCCAAATAACACAATTCAAAAGTTTTATTATTTGTGTAATAAAACATAATAAATGTGTTTCACTTCTATTATGCTATAAACTTATGACCAAAACAACATTGTCTATGATTATCAGTGATACCATACTTAGTTATTTTACCCGATATTTACAAAAAACTGTGATTTCTAGGCGAAATTTCCTTCCTGTACTTTGCGTTAATATGAGATAATGGTCACATGAAAGAATAAAACAAAAAAAATAATGCGTTTTGCCACTCTTCTAGGGACTGACGTGACAGATTTTATTCATAAGCGCCTGTAATTGATTAACATGATCATAACAAATTTAAATTACACGTAAAACGTAAAAAATATATTTATAGATAATTAAAAAACACGACTGCTATGTCAAGAATCGAACAAAAAAGTAAAAAACAAGTTTTATCGAAGTCATCTAAGAGGTACCCCGATAACGATGGAACTTGGTTATTCTTTATACTTAGTTCGTTTTTTGACATGGTAGTCATGTTTTTATTTTATAAATACATTTTATTATTACTTGTAGTCGTTGTTTTCCCACTATAAGAATAACGATATCTCTTATTGTGTCTGAAAACATCAATTCCTTGATTGAAAAAATATTTTTTGCTTCTAATTTTGATCCTTGTAATGTTGTCGTAGACACTGCTATAAATAAAACCACGCCATGTTTTAGTGAGAGAAAACTTTGATTCAAATTTTATTTAGACTTACACTAAATCGTTCTATATACGAGAAGAGGCCTTTGCCCTACTGTGGGTCATTTATAGGCTGTTATTATTACTATAACACAGTTGACACCCTAGACATTAATATGCCAAATAACTTATTGAACGCATGGTTAGATCATTCAATAAAAATATTATACTTAACTAAAGTAAAGTAAAGTACATAATTGCAAGATAATTATTATAATATTCAAAAGTGACCATTCTGTGCCATCGTCTTACAATTAGCACTCTTTTCTAGGGTAATTCAATTTTGTAGTAGCAACCCTAAGTCTAATTGTCAAATAAAACTAGCAAGCAGCTGTGCCTATACGTGTTTTTATTTAATAATATCTCGATAATGTGTGTTTAATACACAAAAAATAAATGTGAAACGCGAAATCATCATGTCGAGCCGTCGTTCGATACTCGGATCGGCGCTTGACGCGTTACCACCGCCTACAGACCCATTGCGTGAATTATTTGAAGCATGCAAAACGGGCGATGCGGTCCGTGTAAAAAAGCTAATTACTCCCCAAACGGTGAATGCCAGGGACACAGCCGGGAGAAAATCGACTCCTCTACACTTCGCTGCAGGTAAGAAAACATATAAAACATATGCAAACAGTTAAATTTTGTCATAAAACATGATTATAAAGTAGTGAAAGGACAGACAAATAATAGTAGGAAGTCACAAGTTTTGAAAATTGCATAATTAGTTACGCTAGATGATTGGCGTTTCGTGTTTTATGTCTTCTGTTGTGTTTTATTCATGTTTTGTGACGTAATTTGTTGTTATAATGTAAAATTTCGCAAGACACCCAAAATTCGGGCTGTGTGCAAGTGAACCGATACGCTCTATTAAATTTTGCTTGTTTATCATCACGCTATGTCCGCTGTGAGGTAAAGCGGGCTGTGGAGTAATGTTCCAGTGTTTTTGTGAAGTTTTTTTAGTGTTGGTGAAAAAAATACTACAATATAACATGTCAATGTTAAAGAAAAAGGGTAAAGGTATAGTGTTTATCTCAATTTAATTCCTATCTACATATTGATGGCCTAATCGAATGATGCAATGGCTCGTACAGATTTTTTTTTGTGCATATTTGTTGTCTACATCCCACCCAGTACCCATCCAATTATTCTTAAGTTTTTATCTAAAAATACTGCAGTTAAAAGCAATGAAGCCATTCTTGTATGGATAACTAATCATGTTACATCACAAGAATAAAATTACAAAATGGTATTTCATGTATTGTCTGAAAACTACAAATATCTCTCTTCAATCTATTACTACCTCTTTGCTGTAGTGATCACTTAACACAACTGCTGAACATGAAGTCCTGGGTTCAAACCCCAGGTAGGTATTATTGGGTTTTTAGTAGTAGCACAGTCTGGTTTTGTGCCCGGTTGATGACCACCCTACTACATTGGGTCCTATAACATAACTGGTGAGTTGTTGGTGTAATACACACCTCTGCCTACCCCTTTAAGAATACAGGCGTGATGTTATGTTATTAAATTACATTAAAACTATTATAAGGCTATTCTGACTGTTTCATTTGATAAAATATGTTGAAATAAAGTGTTTTCACTGTTAAACAGTGATAACAGGTATTTGTCATGCAGTACTTACATCTGATCATGATAACAATGAATAAAATGTCCTACACAAACATAACATAACATCACGCTTGTATTCCCCGAAGGGGTAGGCAGAGGTGCACATATAGTACACCCACATTTCGCCAGTTATGTTTTTAGGTCCCAATGTAATAGTGGGCGAGCTGGCCATCAACCGGGCACAAATCCAGACTCCGTGCTGCTACTAAGAATTTATCTAGTATACTAGCACATTAGTTATCTAGTATACTAGCTTCCTCGTTGGTCTAGTGGTCGCTAAGCGCGACTGCTGAGCACGAGGTCCTGTGTTCGAATCCCGGGTCGGGCAAAGTGTTATTGGGTTTTTCCATTAGGTAATTCTCAGTAGCAGCACGGAGTCTGGATTTGTGCCCGGATGATGGCAATTGGCTCGCCCCCTATTACATTGGGACCTAAAACATAACTGGCGAAATGTGGGTGTACTATATGTGCACCTCTGCCTACCCCTTCGGGGAATACAGGCGTGATGTTATGTATAGTAAATAATACAAGCGTGATACATTCACACATTTTTATAATTACTTTCAAGAAATTCAATAGCATTATTTACTTTAAAAATTGAAAACATTTGATTAAACATCTCACAATAGTGGACATTGTGCATATTGATATCAATAGACATAGCTGCTGCGTTGTTCTGCGACGTTAAGCAGTGTTAGCCGCGGTCAGTCTTGTGATGGGCGACCGCTTTTGTCCGGGTTTTGGTAAATTGAAGCCATTTTTGAAGTATTCTTGTTAGGGTCGGTGCAGATAGAGAGGAAGATTCCTTGCGCGTTGCTTGTGCGTGCGTACTCGATAAAATATATAGTAATAATACTTTTATATCGATTCTGTGACATATGGGTTACTAGCTTTTGCCCGCAGCTTCGCCCGCGTTAAGTAGCCTATGTCCCTTCTCGGGTCTTAAACTTTCTACATGCTAAATTTCATCAAAATCCGTCTAGCGGTTTAGTCGTAAAGTAACAGACAGACAGAGTTACTTTCACATCCCTACTAATATTATAAACGCGAAATTTTGCAAGTATAGATGGATGTTTGTTACTCTTTCACGAAAAAACTACAGAATGGATTGTAATGAAATTTCATATGGAGGTAGCTCAACACCCTACATTAACACATAGGCTACTTTTTATCCCGAAAAAATGTAGCGGGTAACACCGCGGGGCGCAGCTAGTTTATAATATTAGTATGGAGGACGGATGTTTATTTTCGAGTTTCTTAAAAACCCTGTCTTCTGCGCTCCTCTCGATCTGCGCTGGCCCTTATAAGTATTTTTATTTTATTTTTTTTTATTAAAAGGTCGCCCCTACACTAGGAATTTCTCCTGTATCGTGGGTGCGTTTCACAAACATGAAATATCACATACACAAACACCCAGACTCGGGACAAACATCTGCGGATCACACAAATTTTTGTCCCGTGCGGGAATCGACCCCGCAACCCCAAGCGCAGCAGTCCAATCGCTTAGCCACTGCGCCAACCAGGTCGTCATTTATCTAATACCTTCATCATAATCTGAATAGCTTCAGTTCTTTGTTTATTCTTTGTTTTCAGTCCTTGTCCTTGCACAGCGATTTCTATATTATTGTAAGATTGTATTCTAAGTAAATACGTTTTTTGTTGCCTCAATCTTTTATACACAAAAATAGAATAAATTTTACAGTAAATTGTCGTTCTTTGTTGCCATTCTATCCTATCACAAAATCCCTACTAATATAATAAACGCGAAAGTTTGTATGGATGGATGTTTGTTACTCTTTAACGTAAAAACTACTGAATGGATTTTAATGAAATTTCATATGGAGGTAGCTGACACCCTGGATTAACACATAGGCTACTTTTTATTCCGAAAAAATGCGGGTAGCACCGCGGGGCGCAGCTAGTAATAACATACAACAGGCCCCTATTATACATACATACATAAAGTCACGCCTGTTACCCTGAGGGGTAGGCAGAGACCACGGATTTCCATTTGCTACGTTCCTGGCATACTTCTTTTGTTTTATTCACACGCATCACATTCCTCATACACGCTCGTCGTTTGAGGGTACTCCTCACTTGCCCTTTTTGCAGAACATCACCGATTTGGTCTAGGTATGTTCGCCTAGGTCTTCCCCTTTCCGATACTCCATTAACACTCGCTTATTATAAAAACGTCAGATACCAAATTAATTAAACACGAACGTGATGTAACGGCTATATAATCAGATTATCTAACATGTGATCGATATTTAATTTATGTATTCATTGATTTGTCAATTTTTCTCACCTACTTTATAATATTGGCTATTCTAGTTTTTACTGAATAATTTTGCCGTATTTCGCACATACATATATATATTCACAAGAATATTACTACATTTCTTCTTCCGGTAAAACAAGGCAAATGTCCTCATGAACTTAGGGAAATTGCCAGGTTTTTGGTTGAAAACACACACACACACACACACACACACGCACACACACACCATACACACACAAACACACACACCACAAAGACATTTTTTATCTAATGATTTCTATTACTTACGCGAATATTAGTCATTGAAATAAAACTAGGTTTACGGATTTTATCGCGGTTTTTTAATTTATATATAGTATTTTTTTTATTATATAGTGACGACATTTTTTATCTCTCCATTTCTTTTCCACCAGGCTATGGACGCAGGGATGTGGTAGAGATTCTCATAGCAGCTGGGGCAGCCCTCCAAGCTCGTGACGACGGCGGCCTCCAACCTCTGCACAACGCCTGCTCCTTCGGCCATGCGGACGTTGTGCGGGCGCTGCTAGGGGCCGGGGCGGCGCCCGCGGCGAGGGACAACTGGGGCTACACACCGCTACACGAGGCAGCGGCGAAGGGGAAGGTCGATGTGTGTATTGGTGAGTACATCAATATTAAGCCACCACACCCGGCGAACTTTAAACACGGTGACACGGTGGCTTAGTTGGCAGAGCGGCGCCACGGTACGGCGAATGTCGCGGGTTCGAGTCCCGCTCGTGTCCATCATTTTTCAAGTTTCCTTTTATCAATTTAAAACGCCTTCTTACCATTGAAACCCTGGATTTCCACGAATAATTCAAGATCAAAATTATCGAAATCGGTCCAGTAGTTCTCAAGTTATGGCGTGACTGAAGAAAACAGGGATGAGTTTTTATATGACTGTCTCGTTGGTCTAGTGGTTGCTAAACGCGACTGCTGAGCACGAGGTCCTATTCGAATCCCGGGTCGGGCAAAGTGTGTCTAGGTTTTTCCGTTGGGTAATTCTCAGTAGCAGCACGGAGTCTGGATTTGTGCCCGGTTGATGGCAATAGGCTCGCCCCCTATTACATTGGGACCGAAAAACATAAGTGGCGAAATGTGGGTGTACTATATGTGCACCTCTGCCTACCCCTTCGGGGAATACAGGCGTGATGTTATGTTTATGTATGTTAAAAAACTTGTGTTTGTCCACAGCGTTGCTGCAACACGGTGCAGATCCGAATATTCGCAACACTGAGGGCAAGACGCCGCTGGACCTGGCGGACTCCGCTACCAGGCCTGTGCTGACAGGTACGGTACACATCCGGAAGAATGAGCCTGTCGTTGAAATTATATAGAAAAAAGTGGACGTAGTATATCTCTACACCCCTCGACCCTTGGGATATTTCGTGATTTTTCCGTACCCCTCTCCCATTTTCCAATAGGTCACTACACCCCTCTTCTTTCCTTCGGGAAATATTTTTCCAAACCCCTCCCCCGTTTTCTAGTAGCTCACTACACCCCCCTCTCCCCTTGGGATGTTTCGAGATTTTTCCTAAACCCTCTCCCATTTTCCAATAGGTCACTACACCCCTCTTTTTCCCTTGGGGAAATATATTTCCAAACCCCTCCCCCATTTTCCAGTATCTCACTACATCCCTTCTCTCCCCTTGGGATATTTTGTAATTTTTTCTGACGCCTTCCCCCTTTTCTAGCTCAGAAATAATTTGATTGTGTCGGAAAATCAGAGCTATAAACGACTTCTAATTCACCAATTGTAAACACAGTTAAACACCTACATTCTGTGCAAATAAATGATTACTTACTTATTTTATACTCCAGAACCCCCCATAAAAGCTGATGATCATGAACCTTCCATTCCCAGGTGAATACTGCGCAGCGGATGTCCTAGAAGCGGCGCGATCAGGAGCCGACGACCGCCTCGCGTCCCTCCTCACCCCCCTCAACGTGAACGTGCACGCGAGCGACGGAAGACGCTCCACCCCCCTCCACCTCGCAGCTGGCTACAACAGGGCGAGAGCTGTGCGTCTGCTGCTGCAGCGAGGAGCTGACGTGCACGCCAAGGATAAAGGGTGAGAGTTAGGTCACGGGCGACGGGAGACAATCCCCCCCCTCCCCTACACCTGGCAGCTAGCAGTCTATATACGAAACATATTATCTACAAAATTCTCTATCGCATTGGGACATGCCTGTAATAATAGTGGATAATAATGAATATCAATAAATACTATATATACCGGTTATACTCACGTCGATGTTCGGGAATGCCCGACTAGTTTCGGACTCTAACGGAGCCCTTATTCAGGAGCTGGTGACGCCGCGAGTATAACCGGTGTATATACTAGATAATATGGATAACACTCACGAAAGTTATTATAGCTAAATATATACGAAACAGTCTCTTAAAACCCTTGCTTGGAACGGTCACCCATCCAAATACAGACCTCAGCATGCTCTGCTTAACCTTGAAGATCACCTAACCTATACTTTTTTTTTTTTTACCTTCTACTATATATTATATTCTATTTTATGTGTACCCTTTCCAGCGGTCTGGTGCCTCTCCACAACGCGTGTTCGTACGGCCACTATGAGGTGACTGAGCTGCTGGTGCGCGCAGGCGCAGACGTCAACGCTACAGACCTGTGGGCCTTCACGCCTCTGCATGAGGCGGCTAGCAAGGCGAGGCTTGAGGTTTGTACTCCTTCTTCTTCATAACATAACATCACGCCTGTATTCCCTGAAGGGGTAGGCAGAGGTGCACATATAGTACACCCACATTTCGCCAGTTATGTTTTAAGTCCCAATGTAATAGGGGGCGAGCCTATTGCCATCAACCGGGCACAAATCCAGACTCCGTGCTGCTACTGAGAATTACCTAATGGAAAAACCCAGTAACACTTTTCCCGACCCAGGATTCGAACCCAGGACCCCGTGCTCAGCAGTCGCGCTTAGCAACCACTAGACCAACGAGGCAGTCGTACTACATAAACTGTATATAATACAATGCCATATCCCCTACTTCCAGGTGTGCTCCCTCCTCCTAAGCGAGGGCGCGGACCCCACACTCCTGAACTGCCATGGCAAGTCGGCCCTCGACGTGGCACCCACCAGAGAACTACAAGAAAGACTGGCTTGTAAGTTATATTAAATTCTCCAATGACATGCAAATATCAACCTTAAGCACAAGGAAATAAAGTCGAAAGTAAATTAACCAAGTATTATAATCTCTAGTTATCGATTTGGAAGCCGTTCATGGCCTGAATCTCGCTTTGGGGAATATTTGTCAGCTCATCAACAACAAACAAGCAAATATGAACCTTATGGACAGTTAAATAAAGTCATCATCAGCCGGAAGACGTCCACTGTTGAACAAAGGCCTCCTCCTCAAAGGGGAGGGGGATAGCCATAATCCCCACGCTTGGCAGGCTTGGGGATCGCAGTATTGGTGGTGAAGTTACAGAAGACGCTGCTGCCCATCTTCTGGATTTTCCCTTAGTTAGCTTACGACACCTACGGGAGGAAAGAGGTTGGTCAATTCTAGGCCGGATACCTCGCTTATCCATCTCCTGAATCAGGCATTAGGGAATATTCGACCGTTCAACAATTGCCAAGCGAATAACAACATTACTGCCTATGAAATAAAGTTGAAAATAAAACACTATTTTTCGTTCCAGTTGAGTATCGAGGACACTGTCTCCTAGAAGCTTGCCGGCTGGCTGAGCCGGCGAGGGTCAAGAAGCAGCTGTCGGCTGTCTCCGGGCATCAGCACCAGGTGAGGAGTTCTAGTGGAGCCTGATTGGTTGGAACCCGGCCAATAGGGAAGAAGATATTTAATACATAATACATACGTAACATCACGCCTGTATTCCCCGAAGGAGTAGGCAGAGGGGTATATAGTGCATCCACATTTCGACAGTTTTTAGGTCCCAATGTAATAGGGGGCGAGCTGGCCAAAAAAAACATAACATAACATAACATCACGCCTGTATTCCCCGAAGGAGTAGGCAGGGGTGTATATATACACCCACATTTCGACAGTTTTTAGGTCCGAATGTAATAGGGGTCGACCTGGCCAAAAACCGGGTACAAATCCAGACTCCGTGCTGCGACTGAATTACCTAATGGAAAAACCCAGTAATACTTTGCTCGACCCGGGATTCGAACCCAGGACCTCGTGCTCAGCAGTCGCGCTTAGCGACCACTAGACCAGTCTAACGGTGACGGAGAACATCGTGAGGAAACCTGGATTTAATTATCTGAAATCGCCCGCAGTGAGCTAGCGTGGTGATCAATGCTCAATCCTTCTCTATACGAGAAGAGGCCTTTGTAGCAGTGGGACAGTTATAGGCTGTTATTATTTTTATATTACCCCCATTTCTCAGAGCTCTCAAGCATCAACTAGTGGTAGCAGTCCGTCTCTTCCTGGCGAATGCAGTGCTGAAGCGCTGGTCAATTTCCAACACGTGGGCACCGGGGACAGGCCGCTGCACTGCGCTGCCGCCAGCGTCTACCCCAAGAGGAAGCAGGTGAGCGCGAGGACAGGAAACCGATGGGTGGGCGGGAATCGTACAAAATCCAATCGTTAATGGTATTTATCGAGGGGGTTTTAGTACATAGCTAAGATAGATCACAGATCGGGGCGGTTAAGCAGTTCTTGCCGCGGTCAGGCTTGTGATGGGTGATCGTTTTCACACGTCGGAACTTCTGGGCTTCGGAAGGCTAGGGCAGCCGTTGGTCCTGCGCCTGATCTCTCTCTGGTCGTGTCTCACCGTCCTGGACTATGAGAGTGAGGGAATAGGGAGTGCACCTGTGTTTGCATACTTGTGCAATATTCAGACATTATTTATTTTCTTATTATATACTAGCTGTGCCCCGCGGTTTCATCGCGTTTCATTTCATCTGTTATCCTAGTATATTGCAATACATATCATCATCTTATCAAAATCAACATTTAGCTGCTTTGGGGTTGCATTATCGCAATTTACTTCCTGATAATTGAGCTATCTATTGGTGAAAATTTTGTTAAAATCTGTGCAGTAGTTTCGGAGCCTATTCGGTACAAACAAACAAACAAAAAAGCCTTACCTCTTTTTGTATTACTAGTTTTTTTGTTTCTAATATCGCTTTATTTTTTTATTATATTATTTTTATTTATATATATATTTTTTTATTATATATTACTTTATAGATAATATCATCATCACTACTGTCCCCCAGGTCATGGAGATGTTAATCAGGAAGGGGGCGCGCGTCAACGAGAAGAACAAGGACGGACAGACCCCGTTGCACGTGTCCACTGAGCATGCGCACCTCGATGCTATGGACCTACTGCTCAGACATGGTGAGTATTCAATAATGTCATCATCATCATCAGCCGGAACACGTCCACTGTTGAATAAAGGCCTCCGAAGAGTGGGAGGGGTGTTTGCCATAATCTATTTACTTTATTTTGCTTTTAGTATTTGTCTAGACTGCCTCGTTGGTCTAGTGGTTGCTAAGCGCGACTGCTGAGCACGAGGTCCTAAGTTCCAATCCCGGGTCAGGCAAAGTGTTACTGCGTTTTTTCTTTAGATAATTCTCAATAGCGGCACGGAGTCTGGATTTGTGCCCGGTTGATGGCAATAGGCTCGCCCCCTATTACATTGGGACCTAAAAACATAACTGGCAAAATGTGGGTGTACTGTATGTGCACCTCTGCCTACCCCTTCGGGGAATACAGGCGTGATGTTATGTTATGTAGTATTTGTTCTTATAGTGGCAACAGAAATATATAATTTATGAAAATTTCAAGTGTCCAGCTATCGCGGTTCTTAAAGTACTCCCTGGTGACAGACAGACGAACGGATAGATAGAGAAGTCTTAGTAATAGGGTCCCGTTTTTCCCCTTTGGGTTCGGAACCCAAAAAAATAGTAATGTTTTCAGGCTTCATGTATATTTGTGAGTTTGTTTGTTTCACCATAACTTTTGAATGCCTGAACCGATTTTGATGTATGGCCTGTCATTAGAATCTTTGCATCATTACGACTAATATAGGCCATAATTTTTTTTTATGAAACACGTCTGTCAGGTCAAAAAAATTACCAAAAAAAAAATATGTTGTACCATGTTTTTTTATATTTTTTTCTTATTCTTACAAATTTGATATTTTGGTAAATCTTTTTAGACAAAATGGTTAATTGAATTTAACTTATATTTCTTAGGTGCCAAAGTGAATGCTTGCGATGGGCGCGGCTCCAGCGCTTTGGCTGTAGCCGCGAGAAGAGACTCAGCAGCCGCCTGCCGCCTGCTGCTGGCCTGCGGAGCTGACACGACCCCGGACTGTCTATACCCCCAGCCTGACGGTGAGTTCCCCGCTGACACGACCCACATCTGTCTGTACCCCCAGCCTGAAGGTGAGTCCCACGCCGACACGACCCCCGACTGTCTGTACCCCCAGCCTTAAGGTAAATCCCCCGCCCACACGACCCCCGACTGTCTGTACCCCCAGCCTTAAGGTAAATCCCCCGCCCACATGACCCTCGAATGTCTGTACCTCCAGCCTAATGGTGATTCTAGCGTGACACGTCCCCCGACTGTATATATTCCCAGCCTGATTCTGAGTCCCCGCCCACACAATCTCCGACTGTCTGTACGTAGCCTGATGAGGAATACTTGTCCACAGATGCCTGCGCAAACGCAGCAGCCTTGCGTCTCCTGGAGGCAGCTCGCACGGGGGATGTGGAGAACGCTCGAGGCATCCTTGATGCGAGACCTCGCCTCGTCAACTGTAGGGATGTAGATGGGCGACATTCCACGCCTTTACATTTTGCTGCTGGGTGAGTGTGGCCATATTACCTTATCCATATCCATACTATAATATTATTAATGTAAAAGTAGCTCTGTCTGTCTGGTACGCCTTCACGACTAAACTGGACGGATTTTGATGAAATTTGGCACTTCAAAAGTTTAAGACCCGAGAAAGGACATAGGCTACTTAACGTGAGCGAAGCTGCAGGCAAAAGCTAGTTTACAATGTATATATCTGAGGGGAACTTAATGATTACTTATTAGCAATCTTATGTAGGTATTAGCTTGATATTAAGGACAATTTGTGCCACAAAAGAAATATATTATTGTAAAATAGACCATATTATTTTCTAATAGTTTTCCCGCAACAAAATTTGAACGCATCATTTCCAGTACATAGATTATAGACTATAATATACTATATGGAAGACGCAGCGTTGGCAGGCCTCCCACCAGATGGACCGACGATATCGTCAGAGCAGCAACCGGTGGATGATAATGGCAAGCTGTCGTTCATTGTGGCGTTCTAAGGGGGAGGCCTTTGTTCAACAGTGGACGTCTTCCGGCTGATGATGATAGACTATACGTTTGTCAATTTTCATCCAAATCGATTTAGGTTTTAAACTGACTAAATAGTATATTTTCTTTATTTTCTCAGGTATAATCGTCTTCCACTTGCTCAATTACTATTGCAAAGAGGTGCCGACGTCCATGCGAAGGATAAAGGGTGAGTTTATTGTATACTAGCTGCGTCCTGCGGTGTTACCCGCTACATTTTTTCGGGATAAAAAGTAGCCTATGGGTCAGCTACCTCCATATGAAATTTCATTAAAATCCATTCAGTAGTTTTTACGTGAAAGAGTTTTTTTTTTTCTTTTTTTTTTTTTTTTTTTTTTTTAAAAAAAAACGTCGCCCCACACTAGGAATTTCTCCTGTATCGTGGGTGCGTTTCACAAACATGAAATATCACAAACACAAACACCCAGACTCGGGACAAACATCTGTGGTTCGCACAAAGTTTTGCCCCGTGCGGGAATCGAACCTGCAACCCTTAGCGCAGCAGTCCATTCGCTTAGCCACTGCGCTAATCAGGTCGTCATCAAATATCCATCCATATTTACAAACTTTCGCGTTTATAATATTAGTAGGGATTACCATTTACTTACCACGTTTATACCAGGTGAAAAGTACCTCTTCTACAGTCTTAAACAAACAACATAACATCACGCCTGTATTCCCCGAAGGGGTAGGCAGAGGTGCACATATAGTACACCCACATTTTGCCTGTTATGTTTTAGGCCCCAATGTAATAGGGGGCGAGCCTATTGCCATCAACCGGGCACAAATCCAGTCTCTGTGCTGCTACTGAGATTTACCCAATGGAGAAACCCAGTAACACTGCCCGACCCGGGATTCGAAACCAGGACCTCGTGCTCAGCAGTCGCGCTTAGCGACCACTAGACCAACGAGGCAGTCATAAGATAAGATGATGATAAGATAAATAAAATAAATATTATTAGTCGTATTAAAAGGCTGCCTATCAAAGTAAATTACTTATTTAAAAACTATATTTCATCCAAATAAAAACCTTATCTTATAAATAACTTGCCAAGCGTGGGGATAATAGCACACCCCCTCTTACCTAAAGAGAAGGGGTTTGTTCAACAGTGGACGTCTTCCGGCTGATGATTAAGTCACTAGGCCCAGCTCTAGTCTGGCACGTAAATAAAGACAGTTTATTTTTTTATTTTCTGTCAAAAACACAACCTGGTCCTTTGACCAAACATTAGTACCAATCCTAAAACTGGTCCTTCCTCCCCGTGTCCAGCGGTCTGGTGCCTCTCCACAACGCGTGTTCGTACGGCCACTATGAGGTGACTGAGCTGCTGGTGTCTGCCGGCGCCGGTGTCAATGCTGCAGACCTCTGGAGGTTCACACCATTACACGAAGCTGCTGCTAAGGGGAAGGCGGATATTGTCAGGCTCCTGCTAAAGGTGAGTTTAAATTGGCTATTTAAAATTTGAACTGGAAAATGGTGTCTTTTCTGAGATTAAACTAGCCTATGTGTACCTTGGCCGTGTGGTGTACGGTCTAGATTTTTTTTTTTTTTTTTAAAAAAACGTCGCCCCACTCTAGGAATTTCTCCTGTGTCGTGGGTGCGTTTCACAAACATGAAATATCACATACACAAACACCCAGACTCGGGGCAAACATCTGTGGTTCGCACAAAGTTTTGTCCCTTGCGGGAATCGAACCCGCAACCCTTAGCGCAGCAGTCCAATCACTTAGCCACTGCGCTAATCAGGTCGTCAATTGACCACCCCCTTTCCTCCCGTGGGTGTAGTACAGGGCGACTAAAGGAAAATCCTTTGCTTTTGCATGGCGAAAAAATGTAGGCGAAATATGTGAGACTACTGTTACATTATTTCCGCCTGTAATCACCACTATTTCCAGTAAATAAACAATTCTTCTCACCTCTAACCCTAAAAGATGGGCAGCAGCATCTTCTATAACTTCACCAGCAATACTGCGATCCCCAAGCCGCTTGCTAAGCGTGGGGATTATGCCAACCCCTCGCTTTACCTAAGGGGGACGCCTTTGTTCAACAGTGGACGTCTGATGATGAAGGATAGTAGATGGGAAGAAAATAGCATACATGTTTTTTAGCTTTCGTTGGCTACATTTAGTTGTGTCCCCCAGCACGGCGCGGACCCCACGCGCCGCAACCGCGACGGTCTGACCCCCCTGCAGCTGGTGCGCGCGGGGGACAGCGACACGGCCGACGCGCTGCGGGGGGACGCCGCGCTGCTCGACGCGGCCAAGCGTGGGGACCTCGCCAGGGCCAGGTGACTATGGTTGATGAACTACCTGGTGTCAGAGTTTAAACCGCCTGTAGGCCTCTGTCATGGCTTTCTAATGACAGAAGAAGTGGGGTTTAAATATTACTAACAGCGCCCCGCGATGTTACCAGTCACATTTTCTCGGGATAAAAAGTAGCCTATGTTTTAAACCAGGGTGTCAGCTACCACAATACCAAATTTTATCAAAATCGGTCCAGTCGTTGAAGCGTGAAGAGGTGACAAACATACAAACACAGTCAAACTTACCTTTATAATATTAGTCTTATTCTTCTTATCGTATGGTTGATGAACAGCCTGGTGTCAGAGTGTAAACCGCCTGTAGGCCTCTGACAGCGACACACACCGTTGAACAATCTCTCAGGTGTGTATTTCCTCACGATGTTTTCCTTCACCGTTTTCAGCAACTGATAACTAATGCTTCGCACATGTATTCAATAAGACATTGGTGCGTGCCGGGTGAACTGGCGACCTTTGACTTGGCAGTCCAACGGTCATACCTGCTATCACTGCTTATATAGCTAAGATGAGCTGTTTTGTTTCAGAAAACTAATAACACCACAGAATGTGAACTGCAGGGATGCTCATGGGAGAAACTCCACACCTTTACACTTGGCTGGTGAGTTGTTTGATAGTATACGAGAGAGCGACGAGAATAACCATCTCTACTCCGACTGTTGTGTCTCTCTTTTAGCTGACAACCGAATAAAATAAGCTTATATTAAAAATATATTTTTAAATTATATATATATATATATAATTTTTATTAGGTAATTCTCAGTAGCAGCACGGAGTCTGGATTTGTGCCCGGTTGATGGCAATAGGCTCGCCCCCTATTACATTGGGACCTAGAAATGTGGGTGTACTATATGTGCACCTCTGCCTACATCTTCGGGGAATACGGCGTGATGTTATGTTATGTAGTTTATGTCTACGACCCCAAGGGGGGTCTTATTGGACGTACGCAACCCTTGAAGGCATTCTAGTAAGTCCAAACAGGACTTATGAGCAGTGTTGTTATGGATATCCATATCCGTAACCGAAACTATCGGATATCCGAAATAAAAAAATATCCGTAACCGTAACCGAAATAAAAGCATTGGATAGTTTCGGATAGGGCGGAGTCTAACTAAATACTACACTCCCGCTATCTAATGCGAAACCTACAATGTACAATTAAAGTCGAATATAATCTTATTAGTATTTCATTTTACAGTTCCTTAAAAAAATAATATCCGTAACCGAAACTATCGGATAATCCGAAATAATTTAATATCCATAACCGTAACCGAAACCGATATTATATTTTACCAATATCCATATCCATATCCGGATCGGATATTATATATCCATAACTGTTTAATTGTTTTTTTTTGTACATTTGTATTCGTTCTTTCTAACAATTAGTATTTCTTTATAGTAATACTAGCTGCGCCCCGCGGTGTTACCCGCGACATTTTTTCGGGATAAAAAGTAGCCTATATGTTAATCCAGGGTATAACCTATGTACATACCAAATTTCAACCAAATCGGTCCAGCCGTTTATGCGTGAAAGAGTAACAAACATCCACACATCCATACATCCATACTCACAAACTTTCACATTTATAATATTAGTAGGATAGTAGGATTAGTAGGATGTGGATAACGTTGTGAGTAGTGTATTTGTCACCTCTATTATTAAGTATTTTTCTGTAATGTTCACATATTGTTACACTGCTGTTTGTTGTTCTTAAGTAAATAAATAAATAACATCCCTGCTTATGAGTTATTTATGGCCTGTAGCCGGCTACAACAACCTGGAGGTGGCCGAGGCTCTGCTGGCGGCGGGCGGCGCGGTGTCCGCGCGCGACAAGGGCGGGCTGGTGCCGCTGCACAACGCGGCGTCGTACGGCCACGTGGAGCTGGCCGCGCTGCTGCTGCGCGCCGGCACGCCGCCCAACGCGCCCGACCGCTGGGGCTTCACGCCGCTGCACGAGGCCGCGCATAAGGCGCGCACGCAGCTCTGCGCGCTGCTCGTGAGTACCCTCGCCGGAGCCGGCGCTGCTGCTGGCCACCGCTCCAACGCATATCACACATAAATCAAGTACTAGGTTAGACGTCATCGAGAAGAAGAAGACCAGTTCTGGAGAAGAACCTAAAAGAACATCTAAGGATACTCTTGTTCTCCATTTATTGTTGCTTTTGCAAAAATGAAATTAGTCAAAAATAAATAAAATTAGTCTGACTGCCCAAGCTTGTCCAATATTAATAATACCAGCCTATAACTGTCCCACTGCTACAAAGACCTGTCGTATAGAGAAGGATTGAGCATTGATCACCACGCTAGCTCACTGCGGGCGATTTCAGATAATTAAATCCAGGTTTCCTCACGATGTTTTCTGTCACCATTAGTCTGTGTCTTAGAATAACTAAGAAAGTATTTATAATATTGAAAAAGTCACATTGATACTTACCTGGATTTTGATCTGCAACCTTGTGCATACAAATCCGGTATGTCAACCATTAAGCCACCACGACTTAAAGCTTGCCCAAGCCTCTCTATATATGACCAACTCGCCTGCCTGGCCAGCTCGCCCACGGCGCGGACCCGTACCTGAAGAACCAGGAGGGCCAGACGGCGCTGGACCTGGCGGGGGCGGAGGACGTGCGCTCCCTGCTGCAGGACGCGATGACGTCAGCGGCGGGGGACGTGGCCGCGCCCGCGCCGCCCCCCCCGCCGCTGCCCCCCCCACACCACCCCGTGCTCATGCCTAGCGGGGACACCGTGCCGCTCGCGTTGCCTGTAAGTATAAATACATATTTATAGGGTAACGTGCGCATATAACGGAACCCTTTTAGAAATACATAGCTTCTGTCAAATGTCTAATATTCGCGTCATCATCATCATCAGCCGGAAGACGTCCACTGCTGACGCGTAAGTGATAGAAATAATTTAGCATGTATATAATAAAATAATACGAATAACACTCACGATTAAGTTAAGGGGCGAGTATACGAGAGGGGGGGATACAATTTCTGTCAAAAATAACCATCTAAATTGATAAAGGAAACTTGAAAAATGATGGACACGAGCGGGACTCGAACCCGCGACAGTCGCCGTACCTGTCGCCGCTCTGCCAACTGAGCCACCGTGTCACTGCTCGCATCCATCGAATTTCAAGTTCCCTTTTAGTATTTACGTCTTAAGCGTGACGTCAGGTATTATCTGTTGGAATCTACGATTACCAACTCAGTGTTGTACCTTTACAGCTATGAATAGATTCCAATTTAGATTTTAGCTTAGTATGGGCAACATGCAAAAATGACACAAAAGGTCATATAAATATATCTTATATATAAAATTCTCGTGTCACAGTTTTCGTTCCCGTACTCCTCCGAAACGGCTTGACCGATTCTCATGAAATTTTGTGAGCATATTGAGTAGGTCTGAGAATCGGCTAACATCTATTTTTCATACCCCTTAGTGATAAGAGTTTTTTACCTGAAATTCACGCGGACGAAGTCGCGGGCAACAGCTATAAAAATCTTCATATTATAATAGTATTTTAAACAACCACCTATTTCTATATCAACAGGTTGTCCCATCCAATTACTGGGCGGAGGGATCGCGCGGCAGCCTAGAGGACGCCGCGGGCAGGCCTGCGTCTGCGCTGTCCACCTCCGAGTCCTTACAGACGTTCCTATCCAGGTGAGGGGCTAGGTTAAGCTGTACATGCCGAGGTCGGGTTTTTGATGGGTGGCCATGAGTCATCTGTTAACTTGTCTGCTGAGTTATGTTAAACTGTATAAGCCAGGTTTGGGTTTTGGATGGGTGACCATCATCTGCCTTGCTGGAGTTAGCTGGTAACTGAGTTTAAGTCTGCCTCGTTGGTCTAGTGGTTGCTAAACGCGACTGCAGAGCACGAGGTCCTCGGTTCGAATCCCGGGTCGGGCAATGTGTAACTGGGTTTTTTCATTAGATATTTCTCAGTAGCAGCACGGAGTCTGGATTTGTGCCCGGATGATGGCCAGCTCGCCCCCTATTACATTGGGACCTAAAAACATAACTGGCGAAATGTGAGTGTACTATATGTGCACCGCTGCTTACCCCTTCGGGGAATACAGGCGTGATGTTATGTTATGTCTTCCCTTAGCATCGGGCTGGAGCAGCTGACGGTGGTGCTGGAGCGCGAGCAGATCACGGTGGACATCCTCTCGGAGATGTCCCACGAGGACCTGCGGGCCGTGGGGGTCGCGGCCTACGGGCACCGCCATCGGCTGCTGAAGGCGGCGCGACACTCGCTGCATGCAGCCACTGGTAATCATACACTAGTTTGTTTGATCTGGATCTCACTTTATAATTTTTACTTTAATTAACGAGTATTAGCTTTTTTCTTGACACCCACCTACACTGTTCTCACATAAAATATTGAGCTTGTCTGGACTTTAAAAGAGACCTTGACCCCTCCTGAGTTTGTTTCGGCATTTCTTCTCAGAGGTAGTTAGTTAGGAAATGCCGATGCCATCTAGTTTAAAAAAAAAATACGTGTAAAAGTGTTTTTTTGAAACCTATTTACAGAAATAAAATCATTTATCACTTGTAAGTGCTGTGTACTTCGATAAGTGACAAATCCACCATAATCCGAAATTTATGTTATTAATTATTTTGTATGTGTATTAGTGGATAAGTCGTTAACCTTTAATAAATACATAAATACTGCTCTCACACTCGCTGCTACGATTAGCAGCGACTGCTATTGTTACACTTCAGTGATACTATTTTATTTTAATGATCGATTAGTGCTACAGAATGAGGCGAAAGGCTAACTAAACCTGTAGGTTTAGTCGTTTAGCCTTTAGACGTGAAACTTAAATTCATATAGCTGTAATTCTTCTTATCGTATGGTTGATGAACAACCTGGTGTCAGAGTGTAAACCGGCTGTAGGCCTCTGACAGCGACACACACCGTTGAACAATCTCTCAGGTGTGTATTTCCTCACGATGTTTTCCTTCACCGTTTTTAGCGACTGATAACTAATTTATAGTACGCACATTTATATAGTTAGGTACACACTTTTATAATACTCTCAGTATTTTATAAAACACTATTTAACTTCATAAGTTGTCAAAAAAATCCTATTTACAATATATATTGTATCCATCACAGAATGGTACGGAGGCACAACCCTGGTAGAAGTCCTCCCGCCCTCCGAGGGGGAGTGCGCGGAGAGCGAGTACACGATAGTGGAGAGGGAGATGCAAGCCTCGGTGCGCGCGCACAGAGACCACTCGGGCGGCATGTTCACACACTATAATGTTGTCAGGGTAAGTACTTCATCTTTTTTTAATACTAGCTGACCCGGCAGACTTCGTACTGCCATTTAAACCTTCCCTGGACTTCCACAAATATTTCAAAGACCAAAATTAGCCAAGTCGGTCTAGACGTTCTCAAGTTTTAGCGAGACTAACGAACAGCAATTCATTTTTTATATATTACCGCGGAACCTTAAGTATTTTTAATATGAAAAGTAAACCTAAGTTACTCCTTATAAAACCAGCTATCTGCCAGTAAAAGTCTCGTCAAAATCGGTCCAGCCGTTTCGGAGATGAGGATCAAACACAAACAAAAGAGAAATGTTTTTCCCTTTTTACAGGCTTATCAATTAACTTTTATTTATTTTAGTGTCTCTTTATTTATCCACTATGTGAAGCAGATGCCGCGGCGGGGGTTTCCGGCCTAGAATTGACCACCCCCTTTCCTCCCGTGGGTGTCGTAAGCCGACTAAGGGAAAATCCTGAATAAATGGGCAGCAGCGTCTTCTGTAACTTCACCACCAATACTGCGATCCCCAAGCCGCTTGCCAAGCGTGGTTATTATGGATCCCCCCCCCCTTTACCTGAGGATTGGACGTATTCCAGCTGATGATGATGATGTACTCATTTTTCACAAAAATAAATAATCTATTATATTCTTATACTCTAGATACAAAAGCTGGTGAACGGCCGCCTGTGGGAGCGCTACCAGCACCGGCGGCGCGAGGTGTGCGGGGAGGCGGGGGCGCACAACGAGCGCATGCTGTTCCACGGCTCGCCCTTCATCAACGCCATCGTGCAGAAGGGCTTCGACGAGCGGCACGCCTACATCGGTGAGTGGGGGGGACTAGGGGGGGAAACACCAGGTTTTGTGGTGGGAGAGGTTTGAGTGGGAGTAGCTCAATCTGGCGCCATGACGTGTGTACCTTGCAAGTCTCAAGACGAATAGAGGAAAGCCAAAATATTCGATTTGAACCGTCCATTATTCTTGTTCAATACATCCCTACTAATATTATAAACGCGAAAGTTTGTAAGTATGGATGTTTGTTACTCTTTCACGTAAAAACTACTGAATGGATTTTAATGAAATTTCATATGGAGGTAGCTGACACCCTGGATTAACACATAGGCTAGTTTTTATCCCGAAAAAATGTAGCGGGTAACACCGCGGGGCGCAGCTAGTTTATAATATTAGTATGTATATTGAATTACAAATACTTGCTATATAACCTTATATATAAAAATCTCGTGTCACAATGTTCGTTCCCGTACTCCTCCGAAACGGCTTGACCGATTCTCATGAAATTTTCTGAGCATATTGAGTAGGTCTGAGAATCGGCCAACATCTATTTTTCATACCCCGGGTCAGCTAGTTGTTAATGTAACAATCAACCGTGTGTATGACTGCCTCGTTGCTCTAGTGGTCGCTAAGCACGACTGCTGAGCACGAGGTCCCGGGTTCGAATCCCGGGTCGGGCAAATTGTTATTGGGTTTTTCCACTAGGTAATTCTCAGTAGCAGCGCGGAGTCTGGATTTGTGCCCGGTTGATGGCCAGCTCGCCCCCTATTACATTGGGACCTAAAACATAACTGGCGAAATGTGGGTGTACTGTATGTGCACCTCTGCCTACCCCTTCGGGGAATACAGGCGTGATGTTATGTTATGTTATGCAACTGTGTGTAACTCCTCAGGCGGCATGTTCGGCGCGGGCATATACTTCGCGGAGCACTCGTCCAAGAGCAACCAATACGTGTACGGCTTCGGGGGGGGCTCCGGCTGCCCCGCGCACAAGGACCGTAGCTGCTACCTGTGCCATCGGTGAGAACTCACCGTATGGTTGATGGACAACCTGGTGTCAAATGATAAATGATAAATCGTCGTTGATAGTCCAATTCCGCGTAACTAACAATGTTAAATACAGCGTATGTGCACTTTCGCTAATTTCACATTAGGGCTAAAAGCTAAGTTACTGAAAAACTAATCGGCATTTCTACGGACTTGAGTATAAGACCGTTTCGTTCTCTATAATCTAATGTAGGTACTATTCTTAAAATCAATATTCTCATTAGTTAATTTTCGTAATTTCATTTTTGCTTTTTTTGTACATACGCGGTATTTAACAATGTTAGTTACGCGGAATTGGACTATCAACGACGAAATGATTTTATTTCTGTAAATAGGTTTTAAAAAAACACTTTTACACGTCATTTTTTTAAAAACTAGATGGCATCGGCTGTCAGAGTTTAACCTATTGAATGCCGAGTGTGAACCCATCGGCGCCACTTCTACGCCAGGACAAAGTAAATAATCGTTTTTTGTCGGCATTACCCGACGGTGGAGTGTTGGGCGCGTTTTTATTTGTCGGCTATATCCGACCGTGGCGTTCAAAAGGTTAAAGCGCCTGTCTCTGACAGCGACACACACCGTTGAACAATCTCTCAGGTGTGTTTCCTCACGATGTTTTCCTTCACCGTTTTTAGCGACTGATAACTAATTTATAGTACGCACATGAATTTGAAAAGACATTGGTGCGTGCCGGGGTTTGGATTTGCGGCCGTTGACTTGGCAGTCCAACGGTCATACCACTCTGCTATTATTATTAAATCAGTATTATAAAAGTATAACTACCTACATCAACAAGAATCTCATGTTATAGACGGTAAAATTTCGTTATTAACATATTATGTCGATTGCGTAAATTATTATTATTTATTATTATTTCAGCCATGATCGTCCCACTGCAGGGCAAAGGCTCCCCTTTCCTTCCTCAAATTGCGTAAATGCTATTTTTAATCTTAATGTTAGAAAAAAAATATGAGCAGGATTCGAACTCACGACCCCAGCCGTTTCCTACCTTGGGTTCCGGGCCAGAATAGCGCTTCCCCATCCCGTGGGTGTCGTAAGAGGCGACTAAGGGAAAATCCAGAAGATGGGCAGCAGCGTCTTCTGTAACTTCACCACCAATACTGCGATCCCCAAGCCGCTTGCCAAGCGTCGGGATTATGCCCCCCCCCCCCCCACTTTAAATAGACGCCTTTGTTCAACAGTGGAGGTCTTCCGGCTGATTCTACTCTATTCTATTCTTTTCTCTAGACAAATGCTGCTGTGCCGCGTGACGCTGGGCCGCGCCTTCCAGCTGATGAGCGCGATGAAGATGGCGCACGCCCCGCCCGGACACCACTCGGTGGCCGGCCGGCCCTCGCAGGGGGGGCTCTGCTTCCCGGAGTACGTCGTGTATAGGGGGGAACAGGTATATACCATTGTATTGTATTGGTTATGGTAACACCCTGTATATGGGAAACTGGTACTTGAGTTTATAAATGTGAACAGCCTGTATAGTGGTCTGTCTAGGGGATGAGGTTCATGATATCACTCTAATATTATAAAGGCGAAAGTGTGAGTGTGAGTGTGTTTGTATGTTTGTTACCTCTTCACGCTCAAACGGCTAAACCGATTTTGATGAAATTTCATATGGAGGTAGCTGACACCCTGGATTAACACATAGGCTACTTTCTATCGTGAAAAACTGCAGCGGGTAACACCGCGGAGCGCAGCTTGTATTTATATATACTCTAGGATTTTTTCTAGTATTGTGCTTATGACACATGAACAGGTACAGACTAGGAACGAACGACCTGATTGGCGCAATGGTTAAGCGATTGGACTGCTCCGCTATCGGTAGCGGGTTCGGTTCCTGCGCGGTACAAAAAAAACAGGTACAGATCACAAAAAAAATTGTTTCGCGCAGCAATGGAACCCGTAACCTTTAACGCAACAGTCCAAACACTAAGCCACTGCGCCAATGAAGGCTTAAAATTATAATGTAATAAATATAATAATGTAGTATAAAAATAATGAATAATATTTTCTTTTCCAGGCGTATCCAGAATATCTGATAACCTACCAAATAGTGAGCACCGAAACCAACTCCGGCGCAGTTTGAAGCGGACAGTGTTCAGTGATTTGTAACGATTGCTTCACCAAGCGGTGATTCAGTGGCGTGACTATAGTGTGGCAAAAAATGAGGGGCCCCGGCTGGAGGGGGGCCCCTGTCGGAGGGGACCCCCAGTTTAAGAGCGCAGGGGGAGTTACTCTATCCTATCTACAGTTGGAGAGACAGTGAGATTACCAGTAATGTTTTCCTAATAGAATTCCAGTGTTGACGGCCTGTCGCATCTGAGACTAGCTTACGCAGGAGATATTATAGTGCACAAGTATGCAAACACAGGTGCACTCCCTATTCCCTCACTCTCATAGTCCAGGACGGTGAGACGCGACCGGAGAGAGATCAGGCGTACCAATATCCCTAGCAGGAATATTCACAATATAGTATTCATATCGAACTCGAAGCTAATTGATATAGGACGATAAACGGTAAAATTCTTCTTCTTATCGTATGGTTGATGAACAACCTGGTGTCAGAGTTTAAACCGCCTGTAGGCCTCTGACAGCGACACACACCGTTGAACAATCTCTCAGGTGTGCATCATATCATTCAAATTACTATACATGTTCTATCACTTTTTTACTATAATAACTTTCGTGAGTGTTATCCCATATTATTTACTGTATATTCCGGTTATACTCAGATACGAGATACGGCAGGGTAACCAGCTCATAAATAAGGGCTTCGTTCGAGTTCGAAACTAGTCGGGCATTCCCGAATACACCCGTGAGTATAACCGGAATATACAGTAAATAATATGAATGTGATGCGTGTGAATGAAGCAAAAGAAGTATGCCAGGATCGTAGCAAATGGAAATCCGTGGTCTCTGCCTACCCCTCAGGGAAACAGGCGTGACTTTATGTTTGTATGTATGTAATATGTTCTATCTCACGAAGTCAGTCTCTGTAGTTAGGCGTGCGCATGCGCATTGTAGTGTGTGTCACTTGAAGAGCGCTCGGTCACGGTTGTGACGGCGACACACTCAAGCGCTTGTCAGTACACGTTACTTCTACAGCGAGAGACTAACAGACTCCGTGAGAACTATATCGAGTTCGATACGAATAGTTTATCGAGAATATTCGTGATGGGGTCAAAAATAGGGGCCCCCGATGAATTTACGCCACAGTACCCCCCAGTTACGCCACTGCGGTGATTAGTGATAACCGAGTGACTATAAGACATGGTGATTAATGTTAGTCGCGCGAATTGCGCGGAGATAAATTGTGGAGATGTTCGTTTTTTAATAATTATTGATATATAATGTAATTTATGTCTGTGTCGCGCAGGAGTTATGTATTTAGAAAAAATAATTAAACTACATTTATTGTAAAATAAACTATACCTTTTGCTCGATATATGGTTTTATTCTTCATCAAATCCATACTTATATAATAACTAGTTTATAATTTAATGAACTATGTTAATGAATAAATGTTAATAACAGTTTCGGGATAAAAAGTAGCCTTCGTGTTAATCCAGGGCATCAGCTACCTCCATGCAAAATTTTATCAAAATCGGTCCAGGCTTTTAAGCGTGAAGAGGTAACAAACACACTAATACTCTTTCTGTGATATTATAAAGCTGAAGAGTTTTGTTTGACTTAACATGCTAATCTCATGAACTACTGATACGAATTGAAAAATTGTTTCTGTGTTGAATAGTCCATTTATCAAGGAAAGCTAGGCTATAAAGCATTCGAAATCCACGCGGACGAAGCCGCGGGCGGAAGCTAATAACTAAAACACAACATGGCGTCCCACACGAATCTTTCTTTCCCTTGGTCATGCCATAACTTGAGAACGACTGGACCGATTTGGCTATGTTACTTTAGAATTATTTGAATATGTCCAGGGAAGGTTTAAATGGTGTGTTACTTCACTGCACTACACCTTTTAGATAATAGTCGCAATGATAGGAAACGACAAATATAACGAACTTGTTCCTTGAGAGTATATACATTTATTATACATGAATTTAAAAAGTTTAGTTTAGAATTGTTAGTGTGTATCCCTTATAATATAAGCAAACAAATCGTATATCATTATGTCATTTAAATACTATATTGTATTGAAATTAATTCGACGACCTGATTAGCGCAGTGGCTAAGCGATTGGACTGCTGCGCTAAGGGTTGCGGGTTCGATTCCCGCACGGGGCAAAACTTTGTGCGACCCACAGATGTTTGTCCCGAGTCTGGGTGTTAGTGTATGTGATATTTCATGTTTGTGAAACGCACCCACGACACAGGAGAAATTCCTAGTGTGGGGCAACGTTTTAAAAAAAAAAAAAATTTAGTCTACTATTTTTACCTGAAATTTACGCAGACGAAGTCGCGGGCAACAGCTAGTTAGTAAATAAAACTACAGAATTATTGACTAGTTTCGTTTATTATAACATAACAACTATAATATTGTAAATAGTTAAATACAAATGCTTTTAAAACAATTGTCTAATGATACGAGGGTCAAACTGAAAGTTCTTAGAACTGGCCACTTATAAACAATATAATAAAAAAATAATTCTAAAATTTGAAAATAGAACTCTTTGCCAATATTACTGAGTATATATTTCATTAATTTGTCATTTGTTTTACGATTTGGCGGCAAATTGAAAATTGTCTGTGTCACGTCAACATGAATTTAACACGAGAAAATTTTCGTGCAATGATTTTTTATGACTTTCGATGTCATTTAAGTCAACAAGAAAGTTATGATAGACTACGATTGGCCTTTCACGATGAAGCCCCATCTCGTGCGACAGTTTACAACTGGTTTAATGAGTTTAAACGTGGTCGCACTAATCTCACTGATGATTTACGTGAAGGACGGCCTTCAACGGCGACGACTGAAGATAACATCTGTGTTGTGCGGCGTATGATAGAGACTGACAAAAGAGTGACCTATCAGCAGATTCGGACAAGCTTAGGCATCGGTATGAGTCAAGTGCACAAAATCCTCCACGAACATTTAGCAGTCAGGAAGCTTTGCGCCCGGTGGATACCTCATAATTTGACTGAGGCTCAAAAACTCCATCGTGTGGATTGGTGCCGTAAAATGATTGAAAGATTTAACGGAGGTGACTCAAATGCTGTGTTCGACATACTAACAGGTGACGAAAGCTGGATTTACTGTTATGATCCTGAAACCAAAAGACAATCTGCTCAGTGGGTGTTTCCTTTCGAGAGGTTGCCAACTAAAGTGAAGAGAGATCGAAGTGCGGGAAAAAAAATGGTGGCCTCGTTCTTTGGAAGGATAGGTCATTTCGCAACAATTGTGTTAGAGGATCAAAAAACAGTTTCTGCAGAATGGTACACTACCAATTGTTTGCCACTTGTCTTGGAAAAAGTTCGAGAGAAACGACCTCGCAGTAGGATCCTCCTTCACCACGACAACGCCTCGTCGCACACCGCTAAGCGAACGATCGACTATTTGGCGACATCAAACGTTGAATTACTGGGTCACCCGCCGTATAGCCCCGACCTCGCCCCTTGTGATTTTTATTTATTTCCAAAAATTAAAGAAAAACTTAAAGGAAAGCGGTTTATGAATGCTGAAGAAGCGGTGGCTGCGTATCGCGATGCCATTGAAGAGAACCCTAAAGACGAGTGGGCAAAGTGCTTTTCCCAGTGGTTCTATCGCATGCAGCGGTGTATTGACGTGAATGGACAATATTTTGAAAAGATATAATAAAACTAATAACTGGCTAATGTAATCAGTTTTTGATTTTCTAAGAACTTTCAGTTTGACCCTCGTAAACACACACAAAACAGTGTAGTTAGTAGGCCTCTCATAGTTACTAGCAGTCTCTGTCCACTGCTGGACATAGGCCGAAGTATAACTTAGTGGGTATAGTCTTTGGGCCGAAGATCAGAGCTCAGTGGCGTGCCATACGAGAGGCATATAATTCGCACCTTTGGTAGAACAAGGGCACAATTGCAGTGTTTGCAATTTCACAGGAGAGTAATTTTAATATATTTTTTGTACTTAATGTGGTTTAGCTATGTTAATAATTTTTTATGGTTGTTCTGCTTTGCATGACTTAAACTATATACTATATTCTTTTTAGGTGTATCGTTTACAAATATTGAAAAGTGCTAGTTTTTTTATTGGTATTTTTCTAAAGTAGGTGTACATTTGTGCCCTTGTTCTACCAAAGGTGCGAATTATGTTAGGGATGATGACTACGGAACAATAAATTGTAGTTAATAATTAAGTCTAAAAAAACATTCCAAAGGGGGGGAAAACTAAAAAAAAATGGAGGAAATCCAGTGATTTTAAGTTTGTAAACGGCATTCTCCATCAATCTCTCATAAAATGCTTAATGCACGGGGCATGGGCGCCAGCAGGGGGGTGCAAGGGTGCAAGCAAGGTGCAAAGGTGCACCCCCTAGCTACATTATTATATTGGGTGAATACTTGTAAAAATGATGTATGTTTTGTATATAAATAAATAAATTCATACATACATAAAGTCACGCCTGTTTCCCTGAGGGGTAGGCAGAGACCACGGATTTCCATTTGCAAATTCATTATGCATTTACTAAAGCATGACGTCATTTCTATGCAGATGCCATCTCTATATGACAAAAATTAAAATTGCTTATAACTCAATTTTTTGTCGAATTCAATTTGTTTTTTCAGTCTTTATATTTCTGAATATATTAAAAAAATTGTAGTCATCATCTCTATTGTAACAATCAAAATATAACAGTCTTAACTCAAGGTTAGACAGCCTCGTTAGTCTAGTGGTCGCTAAGCGCGACTGCCGACCACGAGGTCCTGGGTTCGAATCCCGGGTCGGGCAAATTGTTACTGGATTTTTCCATTAGGTTATTCTCAGTAGCAGCACGTAGTCTGGATTTGTGCCCGGTTGATGGCAATAGGCTCGCCCCCTACTACATTGGGACCTAAAACATAACTGGCGAAATGTGGGTGTACTATATGTATGTGCACCTTTGCCTACCCCTTCGGGGAATACAGGCGTGAAGGTAGAGGTGCACCAGTTATGTCTTAGGTCCCAATGTAATAGGGGGCGAGCCTATTACCATTGAAATGAGTGTATACTATTTTTATCAAAAAAAAACACTGTCTACAGTCAAGTGAAGACACAGGCGTAAATTAGTGAAGATGAATTATCTAATTGACTACTCTTGGTAAATTAATTCAGTATTAATGCCTCTAAATTCAGATTATTATATTAAATAACCTCTTACTACGAACCCTTGAAGCTGGACAGTTTCCATAATTTTACTATAATAACTTTCTCAAGTATTATCCATATTATTTACTGTATATTCCGGTTATACTCACAGGTGTATTCGAGAATGCCCGACTAGTTTCGAACTCGAACGGAGCCCTTATTCATGAGCTGGTTACGCGGCAGTCTCGAGCCGAATAAGGGCTCCGTTCGAGTTCGAAACTAGTCGGGCATTCCCGAATACACCCGTGAGTATAACCGGAATATATAGCAAATAATGACAGTTTCCACTGTGAAAGCAAGACGTACGTACAATATAATGCGGCGTCTCGCTTCCACAACGTACTGTCCTGCTTTAATAGATATATAAGGTAATGGGGCTAATGTATATCCTATATTAATTTATCTAAGTTAAAAACATTGTCCTCAACCTCCTAGGAAAAGAATGGCAAACCAATATTTTGACGACCCGATTAGCGCAGTGGCTAAGCGATTGGACTGCTGCGCTGAGGGTTGCGGGTTCGATTCCCGCACGGGGCAAAACTTTGTGCGAACCACAGATGTTTGTCCCAAGTCTGGGTGTTTGTGTATGTGAATATTTCATGTTTGTGAAACGCACCCACGATACAGGAGACATTCCTAGTGTAGGGCGACGTTTTTAAAAAAAAATTCTGAGAAAACACGTATTTTTTTAAATTATAGGTGTTCTATCTCAAGGGCAAGTTAGGAGAACCCTTAACCGACGAGCGTGTATGAGGAATGTGATGCGAGTGAATGAGGCGAAAGAAGTATGCCAGGACTGGTAGCAAATTTAAATCCGTGGTCTCTGCCTACCCCTCAGGGAAACAGGCGTGACTTTATGAAATTCTATCTCACGAAAGTTTGTAAGTATGGATGGATGTTTGTTACTCTTTCACATAAAAACTACTGAATGGTTTTAATGAAATTTCATATGGAGGTAGCCGACACCCTGGATTAACACATAGGCTACTTTTTATCCCGAAAAAATGTAGCGGGCAACACCGCGGGGCGCAGCTAGTGTTATATATTTTTTTTAAGAGCTGCCGACGCTTCTATCTAAAATCGCATGCAGATCCTAGATATTGGTTCACCATCCGACCTCAATCCAAAATAGACCTTAAAACTCACACACAAGGATTCAAATCCCCTGTCATATTAATATGGGAACATGTTACCTTCTGACCTGTGGGCACAGCTATCCTGAACAGCTTGCCTTGGGGCATACACACACAAACTTTGAACTGCCCTGTCCCGGTATACTTGTCAGTCTTGTTGGAAACACTTGCTATGGGCAAATATCTGACATCAATGAACACCCCTTCCTTCCCACTTAGAACTATGGAGCCATTGATGGACTTGAGGTATATGTCCTGATCTGCACTCCAGAACAGCTCTTTGGACTCCATGTGGGTGCCTTCGGCTCCTCGGAGGTGGGCGGAGTTCTCGGAGCGGAGGGTCAGGTCCTCGTCCACTGGTGACGTGATTCGTTTTACTGATATTTGCTGGAAGACAATTGTATAGACAATCTTTTTATAGGTTTTTAAATTGATAAAGGTAATTTGAAGAATGATGGATACGAGTGGGACTGGAACCCGCGACCTTCGCCCTTCGGTCTTCGCGCCACGGTACAGCGAAGGTCGCGGGTTCGAGACCCGCTCGTGTCCATCATTCTTCAAATTTCCTTTATTTAATTTTTTTTTTTAATTTAGATTTTATATTTATTTGAATATATTTATATTGTATCTTAACCTAGAACTTATATGTTTACAATTGTGTTAATAAAAGTTGGTTAAATAAATATATAAATTTTAGCGTAGCATAGGCAAAATGCTAAAATGGCACCAAAAAGTAAGAGATTTTTTATCAAAAGCGCCTGATATTGCTGAAATACAATTGTAAAGACAATCTTATTATTCTTTGTTTTCTAAAACATCTCCCCACGTTAGGCATTTCTCCTGTATCGTGTGTGCGTTTCACAAACATGAAATATCACATACACAAACAACTAGACTCGGGTCAAACATCTGCGGATCACACAAATTTTTGTCCCGTGCGGGAATCGAACCCCTAGCGGAGCAGTCCAATCGCCCAGAATTGGCACTAGTATTGAGTTTAATGGTGGCACTACAAAATACTTGCGATATAGACAAGTACAAAAATGAACCTTATTACATTCAACTTACGGTGTATTTTGCATTACTAAGATACCACCAATATTCGGGCAAATACGCCAAGTTGAGTGCCAGTACAAGAATCAGAAACTTAACAATTCTAATTCAATTTGGTCAAAAACGGGTCAGCAAATTGTAGAATAAGCCCACTATAGTCTATATATTTATATATCTAACCTTGGCTTGTAGATTATTGACTCCCTCAGGTATATTCATGTCTGCTGACGCCGTACTGAACACCACCTCCCCGGAGTCAGGATCCACCAGCTCTAGAGCGCTCACTCCTCGCACGAAGACGCCTGACGTGTTCACTGTTAGCTTGTTCTCGTAGCGAGACGGTCTGAGAGATTACAGTTAGACTCAAAACACATCGAGATTGCAACGGCCGGCATTATATATAGTAGTAGAGGCATATGCTCAGCAGTGGGTCATCTAAAAGCTGATGGTAATGATCTTATCGTATGGTTGATGAACAACCTGGTAATTATAATAATACCAGCCTATAACTGTCCCACTGCTGCAAAGGCCTCTTCTCGTATAGAGAAGGATTGAGCATTGATCACCGATGGGCGATTACAGATAATTAAATCCAGGTTTCCTCACGATGTTTTCCGTCACCGTTAGACAGTGTCTTAGAATAACTAAGAAAGTATTTATAACATTGAAAAAGTCACATTGATACTTGCCCGGTTTCAACCTGCAACCTTGTGTACAAATCCGGTATGTTCACCAGTAGGCCACCACCACATTTTTACAACAACCTGGTGTCAGAGTGTAAACCGCCTGTAGGCCTCTAACATGGCGACACACACAGATAATGATATACTACATAACTTACTTAATCTGTAAATTGAACATCACGGATCCGTTTTCAGAGGTTATGCTCATCGGAGTGTCCCGGAAGCTCTCTATCAGTCCATCCTTCTTGTACAGGTGCTCAAAGTCTGTGTCACCGAAGAACTTCACTGCATTATGCTCCAGTAGGAACTCCATGCTTTCCATGCCTGGAAAGGTAATGTTTTATATTAATATTTATTTATTTAATAACTTAATGCACAAAGCCAATAAAGATAACTTAATGACAACGGCATTTACTACCTGCCTACCTTAGGGCTATAGCTCACATATTGGAAAGAGATCGCCTTTCGTACGATATCCGATTAGTGTGCTTTGCAGTAGGAAGTTTTTAGTTTCATACAAAGAATACTGCTTGGTTCAAGTTGATATGGTGACAATCCGTTTCCAAGTTGTTATATGAACCTTTAAAGTGATGCCGAGACAAATTTATGGAGATGCACCTATATTATAGTAAAATTACTGTACAGAAGTTACTCAAAGGTGATTGATAGTTTATCAGGAGTCATATAATTTCATTTTGCTGCACATAAACAACATCAACACACAAAACCCATGTTTGAGTGGCTAGTTTATTGTCATTTATCTGTGTTTGTCACATATAAAGACTCATTTTTTTAGAGACGGAAGGGAATTATATTCTTGATCCATCCTTCCTCGATCTGAATAGTTAATATAATTCAGAATATATACTAATAAAGTCTCATTTGTTTCCTAAAGGGATGGTCAGAGGACCACAGATTTCCATTAGCTTTAGGAATAGGAGCATAAATGTTTATAACTAACGTATTATTAGTAAATAAAACACAAACTTAAGATTACCTTGACCAAGTCTAAGGACAGCTAAGATTGTAAAGGTAAGAACCAGGTTCCCGATAGCGAGGATAAACAGTAAACAAACGAGTGTCCAGAACGCAAACGTCTTCCTCCCTTTATAGACAGCCTTCGTAACATCATTACCATTCTTATCAGAATAGTTTTTAACGCCGCAATTATTGTTTTTCGGGAATAATTGACTATGAGTCGGTGTCTTAGTTATAAGTGCTTTTTCTGCCCGATTTCTCTCCAGAGTACCCTCGGACATGGTATCAGAGATAGGAGATACACCGCGTAAACCGCCTAGCATCACGCGAAACTGTTTATCCAGTGTTTTCAGTGAAAGATCATTAAATATTATAAATAGCACTGTGGCAATAAATAGCCATGTCAGTCAAATTATTGAGCGAATATCCTGTATTCTGATTGGCTGATTAAATAACCAATCAGAGATTTTATAATGATTTTGATACCAAGCTTTTCAGTTATAATTGATTAAATTTGTATGTATTCATAATTTAATATATTGTAATTATTTAGGAGAGCATAAAGAAGATATATTTTATATGATTTTTATTTGTAAAGTATTCAGTTAACTGGTCAAAATCTAACATGACATGCAAATATTTCAGCATGAAGCTACTAAACGTTGTTTTGGCATTTCTCTGTTGCTGACAACATGACGACGCAAAACTTTGACAATTTGCTTTGTAATCATGGCGTCCGAAAGATATAGTTTCTCTCTCACCACTTTTAGGTAAATATCTATTTAATTACGTGTTTTTCAATACAAAAAGCGGCAACAATATCATTATTAAAGACCCTGTAATGTATTTGAATAAATACAAAAGTTAATTTCTCGTTATTTTTCAGGGATTTTCATGTTTCAAACTCCGTCTATGTATTTGGTGAAATTACAATAAATGTTGTGTATTTCTCAACAGCCCTTCAGGGAAATTAGTTCAAATCGAATATGCGTTAGCTGCCGTAGCCGCCGGCGGGACGTCCGTCGGTATCAAAGGTAAGTTTTGTTTGTATTTGAGGTTATTTTGGCGTCGGTGGATGATATCAAATTTTATAACATAATTTCAAAGTAAAATCATCAAACCCTACGTCTTCCAATACTTGAATTTCATAATGTTTCTGACTAACACGATGTACAATTGAGCTATCTATGATTTGGGTATTCAACTTTGCCTAATTTAATGTTATTATGTTGTAGTATTCACAAAATGCACTAGTACTATACTCACACCTCCATGTCTTCATGTGCCAAACTAATTTCCTTTGTTCACTAGACTACATCTTGTTTTTATAAGAAATTAGATTTAACTTAGTTTAAGAAAAGGCTTAAGTAAAAAGGCTTAAATAACTCCTTATAAAAAAATGCTGCTATTCTATAGTTGAGTTCATAGAATAAGTAAATTTGTACTAAAAAATATTGTTGTAAATTTAATATTGTAAAAATTGGCATGTGTAATACCATGTCCCTATGTACTAATATTAAGAAACTTAGTTATAATAGCCAAATAAAATTTTCGTATGCATAAAAGCACAATGTAGCGACCTATATTGTAACATTAACACCTATTGTAACATTAAAGACATTTGAATTTACAGGCAGTGGCAGGCTAATAAAGCTACTATACATATAAGTTAACCAATATAGCTATATATTAGTACTATGGTTTTGTCATCAATAATAAACAAGTTTGTTTTCTATTACAGCATCCAATGGCGTAGTGATCGCCACAGAGAACAAGCATAAGAGCATTCTCTATGATGAGCACAGCGTCAACAAAGTTGAGATGATCACCGGACATATTGGTGAGTTTATATTACAATAATATAACAAAACATCACGCCTGTATTCCCCGAAGGGGTAGGGAGAGGTGCGCATATAGTACACCCACATTTCGCCAGTTACGTTTTAAGGTCCCAATGTAATAGGGGGCGAGCCTATTGCCATCAATTGGGCACAAATCTAGACTCCAAGCTGCTATTGAGAATTACCTAATGGAAAAACCCAGTAACACTTTGCCCGATCCGGGATTCGAACCCAGGACCTCATGCTCAGCGGTCTCACTTAGCAACCACTAGACCAACGAGGCAGTCACTACAATAAACAACCAAGATTAATCTAAAAAATTAATCCCTTTTTGTTATTGAATGTCATCATCAGTCGGAAGACATTCACTATAGAACTATGACCTCCCTCGAAGATTACCACAATTAACTATAACTTGCGATTTGTATCCAATGGTTGCCTGCAACTCTGGCAATATTAGATCACTGATTCACTGCAGATTTAGAAGTGATTTCGTAGATGATGTATTTAGAATAGTCCGTCAAGTTTTAAGTCCTATATTAAATTGATATCCACTGGTCAGTAAGTATACATTGGGAAAGACCTATGTCCACCAGTGGCCTGATGAAGTATATATTTAATCTCCTCAATTCATTCCAGGTATGGTCTACTCCGGCATGGGTCCAGACTACCGTCTGCTGGTCACACAGGCCCGCAAGATGGCCCAGCAGTATTATCTCATGTACCACGAGCCGATCCCCACGGCGCAGCTGGTGCAGCGAGTGGCTACCGTCATGCAGGAGTATACACAGTCAGGGTGAGTTGTTAGCATCTCTTCAATTAATCATAGGGTCCAATGTAATAGGGGGTGTTGAGAACAATCTAGCTTTCGACCGCTAGATCGCGCTACATGCCTTTTGAAACACAATTTAATTATGTTATTCAAATGACAACCTGGTTAGCACTGTGGCTAAACGATTGGACTGCTGTGCTAAGGGTTGCGGGTTCGATTCCCGCACGGGGCAAAACTTTGTGTGTGGTTTTTTCAACCCATGATCGTCCCACTGCATGGCAAAGATTTTAATTTTATTTTACACACACACACACAATCGTCATGCCTGTATGTAGGGGGCGAGCCTATTGCCATCAACCGGGCACAAATACAGACTCCGTGCTGCCACTGAGAATTACCTAATGGAAAAACCCAGTAACACTTTGCTCGCCATAAGATAATTATTATTATAATTTGTGTTTCAGTGGCGTCCGTCCGTTCGGCGTGTCGCTGCTGATCTGCGGCTGGGACAACGACAGGCCATACCTGTTCCAGTGCGACCCCTCCGGCGCCTACTTCGCGTGGAAGGCCACCGCCATGGGCAAGAACTTCAACAATGGGAAGACATTCTTGGAGAAGAGGTAGCTTACCTATTTTTTTTTTTTTTTTTTTTTTTTTTCAGCATTCAGTAGTTTTTACGTGAAAGAGAAACAAACATCCATCCATACTTACAAACTTTCGAGTTTATAATATTACATACATAACATAACATCACGTCTGTATTCCCCGAAGGAGTAGGCAGAGGTGCACATACAGTACACC
Source organism: Abrostola triplasia (assembly GCA_946251915.1). Classification (NCBI taxonomy): domain Eukaryota; kingdom Metazoa; phylum Arthropoda; class Insecta; order Lepidoptera; family Noctuidae; genus Abrostola; species Abrostola triplasia. The sequence continues at coordinate 1,125,295 of OX276448.1, read as the reverse complement.
CACATTTCGGCAGTTATGTTTTTCGATCCCAATGTAATAGGGGGCGAGCCTATTGCCATCTACACACAAATCCAGACTCCGTGCTGCTACTGAGAATTACCTAATGGAAAAACCCAGTAACACTTTGCCCGACCCGGGATTCGAACCCAGGACCTCGTGCTCAGCAGTCGCGCTTAGCAACCACTAGACCAACGAGGCAGTATAATATTAGTAGGGATAATACATAAACATTATACATTAACATACATACATCAATATATATATTAATAATCTGTTCCACAGATACACTGAAGAATTGGAGCTAGATGATGCTGTTCACACAGCGATCTTGACCCTCAAGGAGGGGTTCGAAGGTCAGATGACGGCAGACAACATCGAGGTGGGCATATGTGACTCCAACGGCTTCCGGCGGCTAGAGCCAGCGCACGTCAAGGACTACCTGGCCAACATCCCCTAATGTGATCTGTAATGAAATATATATGGTTTTTTAATTATAGTGTTGCTTTTTATTTAAAACTAGCTGTGCCCGTGACTCCGTCCGCGTGGATATTCGGAAACAGCAGTAGTATTCTATGATTGTTTTTCTCACCCGGACTAAGTGACACAATATATGTATGTCTTAACTATAATAAGACATTGAATATAATAATATAGTATTTTGTAACACTAACGCAAAAATTGGACGGTGATAATGCAAATTAGAACAATTCTGTCCTACATGATTTTGGCGAATCTTAAACCGTTTACAAAAACGACCCGAGTTTGAAACATTCTTCATTGGTGCTCTGCTCCTATTGACCGTAGCGTGATATTATAACCTTCCTCGATAAATGGGCTATCTAACATCGAAAGTACTTTTCAAATCGGACCACTAATTCCTGAGATTAGCGCGTTCAAGTAAACAAACAAACAAACTAATATATAGTAATAAAATAATATAGTAAATAGATTTCCCTTACTGACAAGTGTAATGATATATTATACTATTTTTTTCCCGCGTTAAGTAGCGTATGTCCTTTCTCAGGTCTTAAACTTTCTACATGCCAAATTTTATCAAAATCCGTCCAGCGGTTTAGTCGTGAAGGAACAGACAGGGTTACTTTCACGTTTATAATATTAGTTGGCATGGTACGGAACCCTTCGTGCGCGAGTCCGACTCAAGCTTGGCCGGATTTTTCAATAGTACTGCACCTTCTGTGGACTTTTCATGGCTGCTTTGTTATAGAGAAGCTGTGGTGATTTTTCACATTAAAATTCTCAACTACCAGGTATCGTCTGTAAGGTTGATAGCCCGAGTGTAAAAGCGAGATACATAAAAATGTCCACCTGACCGAATTTCGGTCACGGCAGCCTTCCTCAGCTGAGACTAGCCAACTACGTAGATATTATAGTGCACAAGTATGCAAACACAGGTACACTCCCTATTCCCTCACTCTCATAGTCCAGGACGGTGAGACACGACCGGATAGAGATCAGGCGCAGGACCAACGGATTCCCTAGCCTTCCGAAGCACAGAGGGGTCTCACGCTCGACTTTAGAAAACGGTCACCCATCACAAGACTGACCGCGGCGAGCACGGCTTAACTTCGCAGTTCTACTGATCTGCGGGTAGCCACGTAGCTAGATAATATATGCAATAGGTTGATAATTAAGTAATTTGGTGATTAATTAATTTTGTTTTAATTGTTTTCCAAAATTACAACAATATAAGTATTAATCAGATTGGTAGCAATAGAATCAGATATAGGTACGTATCGTTTATCTTCATATCTATAGTTGTTTGATTGCCCCGTTGGCCTAGTGGTTACAAGGCACGGCTGCTAAGCGTAAGGTCCTGAGTTCCCGGGTCGGGCAAAGTGTTACTGGGTTTTTCAGTAGCAGCACGGAGTCTAGATTGGCGCCCGGTTGATGGTAAACTCGCCTCCTATTACATTAGGACCTATAACATACTGATACTAACAGTCTGCCTCCTTGGTCTAGTGGTTGCTAAGCGCGACTGCTGAGATCGAGATCCTGGGTTCGAATCCCGGGTCGGGCAAAGTGTTACTGGATTTTATCATTAGGTAATTCTCAGTAGCAGCACGGAGTCTGGATTTGTGCCCGGTTGATGGTAAACTCGCCCCCTATTACATTGGGACCTAAAAACAACTGGCGAAATGTGGTTGTACTATATGTGCACCTCTGCCTACCCCTTCGGGGAATACAGGCGTGATGTTATGTTTTATAATAAATATTTATTTGACATACGGGTTACAATATGCTATGAAGCCTCTGAAACCCAAACTAGTACTATTACTTTAGGCATATCCGAGTGTTACTAGTAGTCCACAGATAACATAGTGTACGGTAGGTTATTAGGAAAACCAAATACTTATCGCACAGATAAATAAAACAAATAAACTGATTTAATACAGATTGCGATCGTTACGTATTATAACACGGATAAATAAATATTGATATAATCTGTGACACTAAATTATATTTAGCTGACTTATATAATACGTACTCCGTGATGTAGCTACGGTGGATGGAATTGGCAAGCTGTCGTTCATTGTGGCGATCTAAGGGGGAGGCCTTTGTTCAACAGTGGACGTCTTCCGGCTGATGATGATGTAGCTACTAAAGTTACCTTAATATATTATATAATTCACTGACTCGTTGGTCTAGTGGTTGCTAAGCGCGACTGCTGGGCACGAGGTCCTGGGTTCGAATCCCGGGTCGGGCAAAGTGTTACTGGGTATTTCCATTGGGTAATTCTCAGTAGCAGCACGGAGTCTGGATTTGTGCCCGGTTGATGGCCAGCTCGCCCCCTATTACATTGGGACCCAAAAACATAACTGGCGAAATGTGGGTGTACTTTATGTGCACCTCTGCCGACCCCTTCGGGGAATGCAGGCGTGATGTTATGTATGTATGTATGTATATTTCACTGTACGTGTGTTTGTGACCCAACTCCTAAACGGCTGGACTGATTTGGATGAAACGTGTGTGTATTTCAATGGGTTCCTGCTGCCTAACCATAAGTTTATGATGAGGGAGCTGGTATTCGAACCCAAGACGTCGTGTTCAGCGGTCGGGCTTTCCGACCGATGCACCAACGCGGCTATCAAGAATATTAATATATAAAATAAACTATTTGCAGTCCAAATCATCATCATGATAACATCACGCCTGTATTTCCCGGAGGGGTAGGCAGAGCTGCAAATATAGTACACCCACATTTCGCCAGTTATGTTTTAGATGCCAAAACCTAAAAACATAACTGGCGAAATGTGGGTGTACTATATGTCGTGGGTGCGTTCCGCAAACATTAAGTAATATCACATACACAAACATCCAGATTCTAGACTCGAGACGAACGACTGCGGATCACACGATTTTTTGTACCCTGCGCGAATTGAACCTGCAACCCTTGACGCAGCAGTCCAATCGCTAAGCCACTGCGCAAATTAGCCCCCTTACCATGAACTCTTAAAGCAGGACAGTTTACGTTGTGAAAGCGAGACGTCGTTATGTGTAGTGTGGCTCGCTTCCATATCCGGACGGGTCGAACGTCACTTTACAATTAAATCTATAGATCAGAATGTTAGAACATCATGTACAGAATATCAGAAGATGGAATGTTTTGCTATTTTCCTTGTTCATTGAATATTATACTGATCAGTAGAAACGAGTTATCAATTAAATAAGTAATTTTATAATTTGTTTACCTCGTCACGTGGCTTATCTTCTAAATTGTCTAAAGTAAATAATTTTGTTTAAAAATGCACAAATAGTGATGTACTCCTGACCAAAATTCGGACACGCGACCGATCGCAATACTCACTCATTCAGTCGACGCAGAAGATGTTTTATGTTCAACAGGTCACACACTTACAGTCCTATGGCACGGGGACACCGTCGTGAGATCGGGAGCAGAGGTCGCAAATCGGGTAAATCGAATAAAAATCATTAAAATAAAACTAGGTTTACGGATTTTATCGCGGTTCTTTAATTGGTTTTTGATCCTGACGTTTCGAATCCTTTACAGCATTCATGGTCACGGTCATGGAATAAAAATCAGCCAAATACCGGATGTTTTGGTATATTTGCGACCCCTAATCAGGAGCAGAAACAACGGCTTCAAGTTCTTTTCAAAGCACAGAAAAGTCTAGAATGTGCCAAACGATTACAAAAATCGCGCAAACAGTCAACTGCCCCCTTACCATGAACTCTTAAAGCAGGGCAGTTTACGATGTGGAAGCGAGTGTTGCTTCCACAACATAAATTGACCTGCTTTGAGAGTTCATGGTACGGGGTCTATTTACTGCACTTATGCTTTACGATAGTAGCTACAAAACTCCTCGATTTTGTAAATAAAGGGTTCCTTTAACACGATCGGCTCTTTCCAACCGGTTTTTGTTTATCCCAATTTCTGTAGTAGTGTAGTGATATTTTGACTGAATTCTGTGCGAAAAGGTTAAATGTACAATCACTGCACTAAAAATTATCTTGTAATAGTGTTGTTCAACGTTTTGTATGAGAGTGAACAGGAAAAATGTTATAAATAGCAAGATATATTTAATTTTATTAATGAAGTAACCAGGATAATAGTCGATCTACACGGAATGCTTGAGTGTTCTTAGTTTTTTGTTCATTATGTTAAAATTTATCGCGCATTATTTACTGTTTTAGTGATGTGATGTTAACATCTCGATAATATGCTTAGGAATCGAGTTAAAGTATTTGAAGTTAACGATGTATTTATATATTAACAACATCGTCTAGTATTCGAAAGGAGGACTGGCCTTGAAGTTCTGTGTTCAAGTCCAGGCAAAGTAATATTAGGTTACTTTATTAAGTCATATTTTTTAACAGTAGTGTAGCGTGCCATAGACCTTGTAACATTTTTTTTTGGGGGGTGGTTTTTTGCTTACGCTATGTTGTACGTTTGGGGCCCCTGTAGCCCGGGGGCTCTGTATTATTGATACGGTTATTGCTACACCCCTGATTTTTAGCCAAAACACGGAGAATGGTTTTGTGTTCGGTCAATAGCCATAGCCTCTTCTCTTATTGTGAGACTGTATTATATAGTATATTATCTATGTGTGAGACTTACCACGAAACATGTCTGCCCACGCCTTTTCACATTTTCATCTCTGATACATCACGGCTGTATGCCTGTATGATGTATCAGAGTTGAAAATGTGTAGATAAAGACTTTTTGTTGTAAAACTTTAGAAACGAGACACTAAACGTGTACACATATCTAAAACGTGATTATTTTGTTTTCGTTTCCCTTTAATTGATACATTAATTACTCTAATGAAGGTAATAAATTATTATATTAAACCTCGTTCAAAGGATTAGAAAAAGACGACTTTATCAGTATTTTATAAGCTATTATATTTAGGTATTATGACGTATTGATATCGTATAATATATAATTCCGTCATGATAAACACACTTATAAATTCGACTCAGAAATCTAGCAAACTTATCGTATAGGATAAGACCAATCTTCAACAATGATTGATTGTGTGTATATCAGTACGATCTACTACAAAAACTTATGAAATGAAGCCATCAGCCATTGCCTACAATTAGAGATAAAGTTATCTGAAAACACTCGTTATCGATATGTCCTTCAGTTAATCGAGTTCGGTATAAAAGTGTTTGTAACGCGACGTCCCATCCCTACTCGACGCGAGAGCGCGCTCAACGCAGTTCAGTTCAGTTCACCTCGTTCATTCACGAAGTAGACATGGCTCTAGTGAGATTACGGACTAGTGAATTGTTTCTATTATTATTTTTAATAATTAACACGTGCGCCGTGACCCCGCCATGGATATTTTCTGTAAAACCAAACACTAAAACGTGTGATATTGTTAAATGTGTGTTTAATTTGGATGTGAACGCAAATAATGTAGACGAGTGGTCGCTAACTTTTGAGCCGGCATCGGATAAGCAATGTGATTGGTATTTTGTGAGTAAATCATTTGGGAAAGTCGATGTTACAGTTCCCAATGATGATAGGAAGATGTATTTCTGTGTTAAAAACGATGGCGTCTGGCATCACCACGGAGAAGGTGTATATTTGGATTCAAATGACGTCATTGAGCCAGTCGACACTGATCTGTAAGTACTCTACCGTCAATTTATAAATTAAAAAGTTTAATTGTTTGCAAATTGCTTGGTTGTGCGACAGCAACAAGTTTGACTATTGGCTGAGTCATCTTTTTATTCAGTTGGTATACCCTGGTTCGCCAAGTTTGTTTACTTTCTTACTTACAAAGTTTCAAAAAGTTTTAAAAGTTCTTATTAGTTGATAAAATGTACTTATTTACATCTAATTACTTTAGAATTATATTATAGATATGACTTTTATTCTATTTAATGAAGAGGAATGCCTAAAATTACAATTAAGTGATTATCGTTTTAACTAAAACTTTATTTGGAGGTTATTCGAAATATGAAAATTGTTCGACGCAAAAAAAATCCTGTTTGTTTCTTGATTGAAATTGAATAAGAATATGGCAGCTATTGGAAAATATTATGTAACTACCTATATTCAAAATGTTACAATATTTGTCATAATAATAGCGTAATAGTTAGACATTGTACTACTATCTTATCTGAGAACCAATATCAACATTAGCGTATGATCCTATGGTTAGGATTTAGATTTGATGGCGGGAATTTGAACAATTCGTCGTTTTTGCAAAGTCAAGCGTCCGTCATCGCTTACGAGAATATGATGGATCCTTTCTGTGGGCGTAATCAGGTCGCTTGCTGACGTCATACTCAGACGACGGCAGAAAAACGGTGAACAGTCAAAATTAGAAAAATATCAAAACTCGAAACTGATGTAGGAGTCTAAAATCGTTAGCTTAACGAGGTTAAGTTACCATTGACGAGGTTAGTTTTTGGATGGGTGACCATTTTGAGACTACATCAAATAGGAGTTTAAAAAAAAAGCATTCCCCCCCCTAGGAATTTCTCCTGTAACGTGTCTCCACAAACACGAAATATCACAGACGAACGCGCAGACTCGGGACAAACATCTGCGGTACACACAATTTTTTGCCCCTTGCGGGAATTGAAACCGGAACCCTTAGCGCAGCAGTCCAACCGCTAAGCCACTGCGCCAATCTGTTCGTCAAGGAATTGTCGGGCTTATTCAAGTCAGATTCTCATAGGAATCATACTACCACATAACACAATATATAATAAGGCGAAAGTTTGTGAGTATGTTTGTTACCTCTTCACGCTCAAACGGCTGGACCGATTTTGATGAAATTTCAAATAGAGGTAGCTGACACCCTGATCAACACGTAGGCTACTTTTTATCCCGAAAAAATGTAGCGGGTAACACCGCGGGACGCAGAAATTACTATAAAACTCATACTGTACTCTGGCCGGTAAACCTCGCTACAATAATTGCTGAAGAGACTACTACAATACACTATAGTATGGTCGATGTATCTTGGCAGTCCTGAAGCCAGTCAAATTAGCTGCGCAATGGATCTTTTATGAACAAAATTGTGTACTGCGCACCTAACAATCGGCTAACTTCAGGATCGAAGATACGTCGGGCCGTCGGCTGTATACATAACATAACATCACGCCTGTAATCCCCGAAGGGGTAGGCAGAGGTGCACATACAGTACACCCACATTTCGCCAGTTATGTTTTAGGTCCCAATGTAATAGGGGGCGAGCCTATTGCCATGAACCAGGCACAAATCCAGACTCCGTGCTGCTACTGAGAATTACCTAATGGAAAACCCAATAACACTGCTCGACCCGGGATTCGAACCCAGGACCTCGTGCTCAGCAGTCACGCTTAGCGACCACTAGACCAACGAGGCAGTCGGCTGTATACATCATGTCGATACAAGGATTGCAGAAGTGATACACGCTATTTTGCGTGATTACTTAGTGTATTGATAGTAAAAACATGCTACATCCATGCCTGTCTTAGAAAAGGATTAAGATATATCTGTTTAACGCAGTTTATGACTGATAAAAGCCACGCCGTTTAATTATTACATAATTATACTGCAAGATTATATCCCTACTAATATTATAAACGCGATAGTTTGGATGTACGGATGGATGTTTGTTACTCTTTCACGTATAAACTACTGAATGGATTTTAATAAAATTTTGTATGGAGGTAGCTGACACTCTGGATTAACACACAGGCTTTTTATACCGAAAAAATGTACCGGGTAACACTGCGGGGCGCAGCTAGTATTTTATAAGTCTGACCTTAAATTTGAAAAACATAATATTCGGGGTCATTGACCGCTGATAATAAAAATAATGCTAACCAGTTTTATGTTTATCAAACTTCAAACTATTTTGTTTTGTATAGCATTTATATATATATAATATCTAAAACAAGTTTGATGTGAATTGCGAATGTAACTGACAACCTTACGAAACCATTTTGTCACAATTGTTTACCACTGACGTTTAACTGCCTCGCTGGTCTAGTGGTTGCTAAGCGCGACTGCTGAGTACGAGGTCCTGGGTTCGAATCCCGTGTCGGGCAGTGTTACTGGCTTTTTCCATTAGCTAATTCTCAGTAGCAGCACGGAGTCTGGATATGTGCCCGGTTGATGGCAATAGGCTCGCCCTCTATTACATTGGGACCTAAAAACATAACTGGCGAAATGTGGGTATACTATATGTATACCTCTGCCTACCCCTTCGGGGAATACAGGCGTGATGTCATGTATGTTTATGTTTGTTTTGTTTGCCAAATAAACACAAACCCAAATAAGGAACTAGTCAATTTTTATCCGGAAAATATCCCCCAAAATTACACACGGTAGATTTACCGGGCGGTGACTAGTTGACTACAAATTTCTCGTCAGTCAGCATTGCTCACCGGCTGACGTCAGCATTGGACAGACATTCAAACACATGGCTATAGACCATGACACAGATACTAGAACATGTCTAGACTGTTACTGGCTTATTGGAGCCAAATATATGTACATGCATACATACATAAAGTCACGCCAGTTTCCCTGAGAGGTAGGCAGACACCACGGATTTACTTTTGCTGCGGTCCTGGTATACTTTTGCTTTATTCACACGCATGACATACACGCTCGTCGGTTGAGGGTACTCCTCACTTGCCCTTTTTGCAGAACATCTCCGATTTGGTCTAGGTATGTTCGCCTAGGTCTTCCCCTTTCCGATACTCCACTAACACTCGCCTCATATATTCGTTTTGTCAGCCAAATATTAGGTAAACACCTCCCAAATGATAAGCCTTTTATATTAAACACAATGATATAACAAAAAATACAGATATATTACCAGCCTCCTCATTGAAGACTCGAAAAGGGGACAATAGTAGTCTTGGGTAGTACAAATTGTTGTCCGATTTGACCTGACTAGTGCAGTTCGGACTCAGAGTTCGGAATACTTTTCTTGTTCGTTTTGTTAGCATAATTATGACATATCTATTCTATATGACTTTTTAAAAAGTCATTACAAACCTTGCTGTTATTTTCGATTTCGTCTGGCATCCTGTCTGGTGGCGTGCCAAACTCTTTATGATATATCTACACTATACATAGTAGGCTTACTATGTTGGGAGCATTAGGAACGTATTTTTAGGCGCCGCGCTCTCTGAAGATTGGACTTACAGACGTCTGACGAGGCTAATTTCAATCGCAGATACTGTGTTATATAATAGGTGGTTAACACCAGATTTTTGATGGTCATCATCAGCCGGAAGACTCCCACTCGAAGGTTTATGGCAAATTTTAAGATGGTAACATAACATCACGTCTGTATTCCCCGAAGGGGTAGGCAGAGTTGCACATTTAGTACCTACACACCCACATTTCGCCAGTTATGTTTTAGGTCCTAATGTAATAGGGGGCGAGCCTATTGCCATCAACCGGGCACAAATCCAGACTCCGTGCTGCTACTGAGAATTACCTAATGGAGAAACACAGTAACACTTTGCCCGACCCGGGATTCGAACCCAGGACCTCGTGCTCAGCAGTCCCGCTTAGCGACCACTAGACCAACGAGGCAGTTAAAATAATTTATGAAGGAACCAAATAAGCTCTGTTAATGTATATAACTACCTACTTGTTTTTGTAGATATACCTAGGTAGGTAGTTGTTTTGCCAGTAGGCGACAGTAAGCAAGATAAAGTCCTCTAAAAATGGCGCGCCTGACTCAAGCAATTGCTTCCCTTTATTACTTTGTTGTTTTAGTCACTATACGTAATCAGACGCCTGCTTTTCCCAAAAGGGTAGACAGAGGTAATGGTTTCGCCAGTTATGTTATAGGTCCCGATCTAATAGGAAGCGAGCCTATTGCTATCATCATCATCATCATCCACAGCCTTCAATATCCAACTGCTGGGTATAAGCCTCTCTTAAACAATGCCATTGCTATGTTATGTTTATGTTAGCGTAGGTACTTTGTTTTTTTAGTTAGACCAATATACGTAACTCACTCGCCTGCATATCCTAAAGGAGTAGGTAGTGGTGATAAGCCCTTTTTTATTGTTATTTTTACAAGAAAAGTCGTCAAACACTAGGAATTTTTCTCCTGGGTGCGTTTCACAAACATGAAGTATCACATACACAAACACCCAGACTCGGGACAAACATCTGTGGTTTGCACAAATTTTTGCTCCGTGCGCGAATCGAACTAACAACCCTAAGCGCAGCAGTCTAGTCGCTTAGCCACTGTGCCAGTCAGGTCATCGCCAGCCTTGGATGGAGGCTCATGGGTCTCGCCAAAAAGTCTACATTTTTAACTTTTGAGAATATTAATCTAGGTAGGTTCTTACATTGTGTTTTCATTCTCACACAAATAAGTGAGCGCAACGCTCCAGTGCCCGGGTTGCGTAACCAGTGGTAATAGGGTTCAATACCCTGGCGGAAGACCTTGGTTACTGTATTTTGAACCGACTTCAAAAAATGTGCGTTCAATTTGAGTGTATTTTGTGCGGTTTACATAATATTATGTTAACCAAATGTAATGATTTGAGTATTTTTGTATGGGTTTTTGAAATGGTCTGATATTAATTTAAATGCTATTAAAATCTAGTCAAGGCTCAAAAGTTATGTAGACTGTGTCAATCCAGGGTGTCAGCTACCTCCATAGCAAACTTTATCTAAACCGGTCCAGCCGTTTTCGAGTTAAGAAGTAACAAAAAACAAATGTATTTACAAACTTTCGTCTTTATAATATTCATCATCATTAGCTTTCAAGTGACCCCCTGCTGGTCATAACCCTCCTCCCCTAAACGCCATTGCTGCCTGTTTTGGGCATTTTGCATCCAGGCATTTCACCATCAATATTAGTGTGATATAATATGTAGGTACCTAGTATCTCTTTTTCTATACTCGGGCTATCAACCATGCTGAAGATACCCGGACTTTTAAAAGGCTTACGTGGGGACACAGGTCCAACACGCAGAGGCCTGTTGAGAACGCTAATCTAAAAGGGGATGGGACACCAGCTAGGGACACCACACAACTGCTCTATAACAGAAAAGCCATGAAAAGTCCCCAGAAGGTGCGGGACTATTGAGAAAGATGGATACTAAAATGATTTGGTCTATTGTGTTGGGATGTTTCGTGTAATGGTTACTTTTAGTTACTGAATAAAAACGGCGTCTGCCTCTAACCAGTACCTAGTATTATTATTACCGTTTCAGACAGCTTCAATCCGCCCAAATGTATCACATCACGTACACCTTATCTCCCCCAGCGATAAACAGAGTAACACTCGTTTGTCTGTCGATAATATTATATGTATGTATATTTACAGGTTTACTCTGTTGAGCCTCCGATTTAAGAATATAATATAAACACTGCTTAAATATGCATAGTAATAGTCTTAATGTATTTATTTCATACTAGCTGCGGCTCGCGGTGTAACCCGCTATATTTTTTCGGGATAAAAAGTAGCCTATTATATGTGTTATATGTTAACAGTTTGACTGTGCGTAAAGCAGTAAACAATAGTAAAACAATAGCTATGTCCCACCTGTGGTCCCACCTGTGGGTCATTACACTGGGAAAGGGTATTACATACATATGATTTTTGAAAGAGTAACAAACATCCATCCATACTAACAAACTTTCGCCTTATAATATTAGTAGGGCACAAATCCAGACTCCGTGCTGCTACTGAGAATTCCCTAATGGAAAAATTCAGTAACACTTTTCCCGGCTCGGGATTAGAACACAAGACCTCGTGCTCAGCAGTCACGCTTAGTAACTACTAGACCAGGCAGTCAACAGACAGTATTACGTCATCGCAGTATTTATATCGACTAAACAATAACTTGAGACAGCAATTAGAAGTATAATAAGGATTAAATACTTATTTGTCACACAATGTTGGGGCGGATGTCGGAGCGTTATAGTTATAACTAGTGTAATAGTGCTGCACCATGGTGAGGCCGAAACCGAAAATCTAGTTTCGGCCGAGAGGTTAAGCCGAAAATCAAAATGTAGGCCGACGAAGCTGGTTGCAAAAATAGTCAGTCTTTATTGCGTTTATGAGTAAAATGAGATGTTTCGTTAGAGATGTTGTTTTTCTTACATGAAAGTTTTTTTTAATAAATATTTTTTAAATTACTTAATAAAAAACTTTGGTTTGTAGCCCGACTTCATTCACTGCTGGGCCTAGACCTGTTTTTGTGCCTGTCTCACAATGGTTTTGTATAGAAATATAGAAAGAAAGAATCGTTTTTACAAGTTTTTATTTAACTTGCAATGTATCCTATGTGAGTTTGTTTAGGTCAAATCTTGTAATCTAAATTAGAACCACTTTAAGACATCCAATTGAAATGAAATTTTGCATACTTAAATAGGTTTGGTGACTATACAATATTATGGTGCTTTTGATTTAAAAGCTTGTGTTAAAAATAAATTTTTAATATTAACTTATTGTAACTATTTTATTTGGATTAACAAGCAATTTCATACTAGGTTATACAAAAATAACACTAAAATCTAATAATTATGTGATTAACAATGATAACCACAGTATACAAGAATAAAATTACACGCTTCGAGGAATCTAGACAAATAACATCCATGTAAATTAAATTCAGCAGGGTTCGGCGAAGTCATATTGATATTTGCGTGGGTTTTAGCCTTATACTTTGTGGATACAACACCTCTAGGCCAATAGTCATATCTGCATAATTATTTGGTGTTGTTATAAAAAAAAAATACAAACTTACGCAATTTAGATAATTGGTTTTTCTACAATTGGTATCAGTATGCCAATGAAACATTACGAAGATTTGGCAAGACATTTAAAAAAAAAGTTGTTTGGATAGGCCGAGGCCGAAACCAATCTTCGGCCTCCACATCTCTAAGGCCGAAACCGTATTTACAACTGGCAATAACTTCACAAATGTCCTTTTGTTCCCCATGCGACTATATTACGGTAAGCCGCGAACAATGAACCGTTTAGCGGTTCTGGTTGCTGGAAACCAACGGAAATAAGCCTTTTCATTGTATCTAACTATCTACCATCAGTGTATTTTATTTACAAGGTTATTTACATTTCTTAAAAATAAATAGATTAGATGGTTTGGGCATGTAGAAAGGATGGATGAAAGAAGAATGACAAAACGAATATATGAGGCGAGTGTTAGTGGAGTATCGGAAAGGGGAAGACCTAGGCGAACATACCTAGACCAAATCGGAGATTTTCTACAAAAAGGGCAAGTGAGGAGTACCCTCAACCGAAGAGCGTGTATGAGGAATGTGATGCGTGTGAATGAAGCAAAAGAAGTATGCTATATGTATGATCGTAGCAAATGGAAATCCGTGGTCTCTGCCTACCCCTCAGGGAAACAGGCGTGACTTTATGTATGTATGTATGTAAAAATAAATATATACAAAATAAAAAAATTAAACTAAAAATTATGCATCAAAGTATTCGTCCTCATCGCTGTCGACTGGTAGGGTGCCCAAAAGGCTGGAGGCATTATAAAGTAAATAATGTAGTTTTTAAATAGGGGAGACAGTATTATCACTTCACACTAATATCATAAAGGCGTAAAGTTGAGTATGTTTGTGACCTCTTTACGCTCAAACGGCTGGACCAATTTTGATAAAATTTATTTCGGCTTGATGTTACGTTATTTTCTATTATAATTTGAGTTTATTACTGAAATTCTAGTTATAAAATCCCAAGTGACAAATATTATAAAATTTAAATTTATCACTCCAATGATAATTGATTAATATGATATAAGGCTTAGAGAATTAGGCTTTAGATTGTATATTGTCATATGAGTCACAGCGATTATTGCCACTGGCAATATTATCTACTTGATTTAATCCTGTATCTTCTTTTATGACATCAACACGGACTGATAATAGTGCTATGTGTATCTTCACGCTAAATACAGCACGGAGGTAAAATTGCCTCGTTGGTTTAGTGGTTGCTAAGCGCGACTGCCGAGCACGAGCTTCCGGGTTCGCATCCCGGGTCGGGCAAAGTGTTACTAGGTTTTCCAGTAGGTAATTCTCAGTAGCAGCACGGAGTCTGGATTTGTGCCCTGTTGATGGCAATAGGCTCGCCCCCTATTACATTGGGTCCTAAAACATAACTGGCGAAATGTGGGTGTACTATATGTGCACCTCTGCCTACCCCTTAGGGGAATACAGGCGTGTGAATAGGAGAAAAAAAAATCCTCTATGATGAAGAGTAATGAAGTAAAAATTCTTGAAGGACAGAGGACACTAACACATAACTAACTAAAGAACCGGACTTGGCATAATGTTACTGCAAAAAAAATGGCTACCCCCCCTTCAGACGAACCCGCATCATTCGCATCTCATAATTAAAAACTAATTATAACTCGATCGCATTGTAAACAATACTACTGACGAAATAAATAAAAACATGACGGCTTTACATAAAAATATACCCTATTACCTATCAATAAGGTATATAACACCTTGTATTTAACCTTTTGAACGCCAATCACTTCTATACAAGTTCGAGATTTTCGTGCCCTCAGCGCCACTACTTGATTAGAAGTAATAAGAGTATAAAATAAATTTACGACTTCTACAAGACCTTTTGTTGTATTTTTATGAAAAAATACTCCGTTATAAGACATATTTTTAAGTTTTATCACACATATAAGTTCTTGTTTGTTTTATATTCAATAGAAACAAAAACGCCAGAAAATATTTTAGTGCCCCCAACGCCAATTACTTGGTATAAAGTAAGCCAGTGATGGGACACGATGAAGACCTCGCTATATTTCATCTCGTCGAAACGATCATAAATACTATTATTGCAAGAATACGACGTGAATAAATAATATTTTATAAATATTGTAAACTATAAACTACGTTTCATTCACCTTAATCGAGAATAAATAGGTTTTGTAATAATTGTCGATAGTGAAACACTGTTTGAAAAACCCATCCTTACAAAGTGGCTAGTTGTCAGTGCGCACAACGCCACGAACTTGTATAGAAGTAAATCTGTGACGTCATAAGCGGACGAGTTTCAAGGTCACAGTGACTTGGTGCATTTTAGTGTAGTGCAATGTTGACCACCTCGCGTTGGCGCACGTTAAAAATGACTGACAGTGATGACGAATTATTGCGACTTTTACAAGGTGTGGAGTCTGAAACAGATTTTTTTTTTAATATGAAGTAACAAGATACATTTGGAGACCAATATGGGATGTGACTTCTCAACACACGTCTAATAACTTTACAATTATTTTCTTTTAAATATGGGAAATATATCCAGGTTTTCATATTGATTTTTTTATGAAATAAATCAAAATATGAAAATAATTAATCAGTTTTTATTTAGCTTCGTAAATTGGTGAATAAACATTAATTTCAACTTATAATATTATTTGTCGATAAGTCGTTAATCCCATCCCTACGTTTTACTATAGATACGTTATACATTTGTAGCGTGGCGCTGGACGACACATCGCGTATTATATCGATGGGCGTCGAAAAGGTTAACCCACCGCTCGGTCAGGCCGTCTGCGCATGCGAAATCCGAGTTCTAATTTTAAATGTTCAACAGTCAATGTTCTCATAATGTTAGAAGATTTCGACCAGTTAGGACGTCTTTGACTAACCTTTGTGGAAACAAATAGATCTCGGTAGCCTAGTGGTTGAGGAGTCTTGGCTTCAATCGGGCATAGTGTTATTGGGTTTTTCCTTTCAGTAATTCTCTGATGGCAATACGCTCGCCCCCTATTACATTGGGACCTAAAAACATAACTGCCGAAATGTGGGTGAACTATATATGCACCTCTGCCTACCCCTTCGGGGAATACAGGCGTGATGTTATGTATTTCTCAGTAGCAGCACGGAGTCTAGATTAATGCCCGCTTAATGATAATCTCGTCCCCTATAACATTGAAACCTATAACATAACTGGCGAAATGTGTTTGTACTACACATCTGTGGTATACAGGATTGATGTTATGTTTTTTACAATAGAATAAACAGACTGCCTCGTTGGTCTAGTGGTCGCTAAGCGCGACTGTTGAGCACGAGGTCCTGGGTTCGAATCCCGGGTCAGGCAAAGTGTTACTGGGTTTTTCCATTAGGTAATTCTCAGTGGCAGCACGGAGTCTGGATTTGTGCCCGGTTGATGGCAATAGGCTCGCCCCCTGTTACATTGGAACCTAAAAACATAACTGGCGAAATGTAGGTGTATATTTGCACCTCTGCCTACCCCTTCGGGGAATACAGGCGTGATGTTATATATGAAATAAACAGACTTCAACGAAATTGATGGATTTTAGCGTCTGAGTAACCTTGAGCCACTGGTTTAACTCAGAACAACAATTATCAACAAATGAGGCCGTATGCGTCATCGGTTCTCTTTAGTATCTTCTTTTATAGTTTTTTTTTAGGAATTCTTATTATGAACCATGACTGTATGTAGGATAATGTGAGGAGGCGAAATGGTCAAGTGAGGAGAGGAGTACTGTAGCGACATCTACACGTCGAAGGATGAGTGACGTAGCTAATCCTGCATCGCGCTAGCGAAGTAATCGCATTCGCTAGCATATACACAGCCGCCCCGAGTTGAGAATTGGGTGCCGCGGCCCACCAGGCACACCACCGCCTGGTTGGAAGATCTTCCCTTTTCGTTGGAGGAACTCCACATCCCTTCCTCCACAGTACCCTCAACCGACGAGCGTGTATGAGGAATGTGATGCGAATGAATGAAGCGAAAGGAGTATGCCACGAGAAGGGACATACGCTGCTTCGTCATCAGCCAAAACACTTCCACTGTTGAACAAAGGCCTTCCCCTTAAGTTAAGGGAGGGGTTGCCTAATCCCCACGCTTGGCAAGCGTATGCAATAAAATGAGGAGAAAGAAGTATGTCAGGATCGTAGCAAATGGAAATCCGTGGCCTCTGCCCACCCCTCTGGGAAATAGGCGTGACTTTATATATGTATGTATATCTCTCATCACACTTCCTACTAATATTATAAATGTGAAAGTTTGTGAGAATGGATGTATGGATGTGTGGATGTTTGTTACTCTTTCACGCATAAACGGCTGGACCGATTTGGTTGAAATTTGGTATGTAGATAGGTTATATCCTGGATTAACATATAGGCTTTTTATCCCGAAAAAATGTAGCGGGTAACACCGCGGGGCGCAGCTAGTATATTATAAAGGCGAAAGTTTGTGAGTGTGTTTTTATGTTTGTTACCTCTTCACGCTCAAACGGGTCGACCGATTTTGATGAAATTTCATTCGAAGATAGCTGACACCTTGGATTAACACATAGGCTACTTTTTATTCCGAATAAATGTAGCGGGTAATACCACGGGGCGCAGTTAGTATTACATAAATCTAAACGACATTCCTCACCTAATCTCGCTCTCTAGCATCTCAACCCAAAATATCGGTCACAGCATTATTAATTATAGATTAGGAGAGCGTTCCCTGCCAAGCCGGCGTCTGTTGACGTCACCAGTGACGTCAAACGATGGCCCATTCATGACCACTGTGTATCTTGTGTTAGTGCCAATCACCTGTGGGTTAGCGTCGGCCGACATATCTTGGCGAACCTGAAGTTATCCGATTGGCTGTGCAGTAGACAATTATCATTCCTAAAAGATCCATTGCGCAGCTGGACTGGACTGCCTTTTTGGTCTAGTGGTTGCTAAGCGCGACTGTTGAGCACGAGCTCCTGGGTTCGAATCCCTTGTCGGGCAAAGTGTTACTGGGTTTTTCCATTAGGTAATTCCCGGGAATCGAATCCTCATGCTCAACAGTCGCGTTGTATAATCTGTTGTCATCTTACTCTCTGGATTAAGATTTCGGATTATGGCAGTATAGTAGATAACTGGACGTCTTATATGTTAAACGTCCATCAATGTCCGCGATTTGTTGTTATCTATGATTTGATAATGTCTATCTATTTTTTCCGTATCTTAAAAGGAAAAACGAAACCCTTATAGGATTGCTTTGTTGTTCATCTGCCCTGTCAACGCTGAAAAAACCCAGTAACACTGCCCGACTTAGATTCGAACCCAGGACCTCGTGCTCAGCAGTCGCGTTTAGCAACTACTAGACCAACGGGGCAGTCATGTCCCTTGAAGTCGTGAAATGAATCTACCCTCTACTCTTAATATCTAACTTAACTATTAAAGCATTCTGGCATTCTGATGATTAACAGATGAGTCATGGTTCCAAACTTCCAACAAATTACACTGAATTCACTTGGTATGGAGAAGAATGAGTGTATCAGTAAATAGATTAGTCATATTATCTGTTTTCTGCTAAATTCAAGGTTACTTTGTTGCTATGTATATACCTACATAGCAGTATAACGTGGCGATTCAAAAATGCTAGTCAGCTGTATTATCGACTAGCTGCGCCACGCGGTGTTTTCCGCTACATTTTTTCGGGATAAAAGTAGCCTATGTGTTAATCCAGGGTGTCAGCTACCTCCACATGAAATGTTATTAAAATCCATTCAATAGTTTTTCCGTGGAAGAGTAGCAAACATCCACCCATACTTACAAACTTTCGCGTTTATAATATTAGTAGGGACTAACGACACTTAATTGTTTTGTCTTCCCGGAATCTTGACTCGACTTTTTATCCCGAAAAAATGTAGCGGGTAACACCGCGGGGCGCACCTAGTATATCAATAAATAAACTAACGTTTGGTTTTACTATAATAACTTTCGTGAGTGTTATCCATATTATTTACTATATATTCCGGTTATACTCACGGGTGTATTCCAGTTCTGCTCGCGACTCTGCCGCGTAACCAGCTCATGAATAAGGGCTTCGGTCGAGTCCGAAACTAGTCGGGCATTCCCGAATACACCCGTGAGTATAACCGGAATATATAGTAAATAACAACGTTTGGTTTAATAAAAACGCTTAAAACGCTACATAGTAGACTTCCAGTCGATAAAAACGCGGTGCGTCCAATTGACATGAATTAACAGCATCACAACATCATGTAATTGAGATCAATGTACTCCAGAGATGAAAACAAAACCATTACGTGGCTACAAGCCGAACTGCGAGGTTTCTTGGTCATTCAATTACTTTTAATTCAATTAAACATCTTCTTATACGAGGAATTTCTCCTTTATCTTATTTTTTTTCTTTTTTAAAGAAACGTCGCCCCACACTAGGAATTTCTCCTGTGTCGTGGGTGCATTACTCGTACACAAACATGAAATATCACATACACTAACACCCAGACTCGGGACAAACATCTGTGGTTCGCACAAAGTTTTGCCCCGTGCGGGAATCGAACCCGCACCATCGCTTAGCCACTGCGCTAATCAGGTCGTCGTATCTAGATTATTCTAGATACAGAAGGAATTCCTAGTGTAGGCAGAATGTTCTGACCGAATTTCGGTCACAGCGGCCTGTCTCAGCTGAGACTAGCCAACTACGAAGATATTATAGTGCACAAGTATGCGAACACAGGTGCACTCCCTATTTCCTCACTCTCATAGTCCAGGACGGTAAGACCGGAGAGAGATCAGGCGCAGGACCAACGGCTTAACGTGCCTTCCGAAGCACGGTAGGTCTCTACATATGAAAACGGTCACCCATTACAAGACTAACCGTGGCGAGCACTGCTTAACCTCGCAGATTCACTGATATCCGCCGTAGCCACGGAGCTGAGAGCCCCTCTGTAGTATAGCGCTGTTATATTGTTTCAATTGACAGTTGGGAGTCGTTGTACCATTACAATCATTCCCCCTTGCGACACTTGTTTGCGGTGGCTAGTGATGATTCGAACAAGTTAGAACAGGCCTTCATAATTGGTACTTGGAATCAGATCGGTATTCTTATCGTAGAACATATGTTATGTTACCTACATATATATATAATAATATGTAGGTAACATAACATCACGCCTGTATTCCCCGAAGGGGTAGGCAGAGGTGCACATATAGTACACCCACATTTCGCCAGTTATGTTTTTAGGTCCCAATGTAATAGGGGGCGAGCCCATTACCATCATCCGGGCACAAAGCCAGACTCCGTGCTGCTACTGAGAATTACCTAATAGAAAAACCCAGTAACACTTTGCCCGACCCGGGATTCGAACCCAGGACCTCGTGCACAGCAGTCGCGCTTAGCAACCACTAGACCAACGAGGCAGTCAAAATTTTGCACAGAATTATTATAATATTGGTCATAGACCTTGGGCATTGGCCTCTTCGATAGTCTTGTCGTTGGTATTCTGCTCACGCGCATTCGAAATTCCGATTATAGACACATTATGGTCATGGTGATGTCATTGTAGCTGTTTCCAGTGGAAACTAATGTTAGAAAGCTGACGTGTTCAATTGTAGTGCATTAATGATAAATGATTTTATTTCTGCAAATATGTTTCACAAAAACACTTAGAGCTAGTTTAGAACCACGATTCCAATCCACGCAGGCTCCGCTGTCTGAACTTAGCTTTACACATCAATTTTTTTTAACTAGATGGCATCAGCATTTCCTAACTCACTACCTTTAAAAAGAAATACCGATACATATGTTATTTCATTATCATCATCAGCCGGAAGACTTTCACTGTTGAACCAAGGCCATCTTTCGCGAAAAAGTGTGATTTTTTTTTTTTCATTTACTTTTATAACTATGTTAGACAAGCAGTTTGTCCTCCAATTCAAAATCTCGTTAGCAAAGTTTGTTGTTATTATATCCATACTTACTAATAATATAAATGTGAAAGTAAAGTCTGTTACGCCTTCACGACTAAACCGCTGGACGGAATTTGATGAAATTTGGGGTGTAGAAAGTTTGAGACACAAGAAGGGACATACGCTACTTCGTCATCAAAACACTTCCACTGTTGAACAAAGGCCTCCCCCTTAAGTTAAGGGAGGGATTTCCCAATCCCCACGCTTGGCAAGCGTATGAAATAAAATGAGGCAAAAGAAGTATGTCAGGATCGTAGCAAATGGAAATCTGTGATCTCTGCCTACCCCTCTGGGAAGGCGTGACTTTATGTATGTCATCATCATCATCAGCCGGAAGACTTCCACTGTTGAACAAAGGCCTCCCCCTTAGAACGCCACAATGAACGACAGCTTGCCAATTCCATCCACCGGTTGCAGCAATTCTGACGATATCGTCGGTCCATCTGGTGGGAGGCCTGCCAACGCTGCGTCTTCCGGTTCGTGGTCGCCACTCGAGAACCTTTCTTCCCCAGCGGTTATCGGTTCTTCGAGCGATATGGCCTTATGTATGTATTTAGGGCTTAAAAATACTATGAAAGTCTTTAGATATTAAGCTGTCAGCTCTAACAGATAATTCCATAACAATCTTGTCAAGAAACACTTTATTTCCTTATGTGTTTGTACAAGAATTCATTATGATATTTTGTTAATTCTCTAATATTTATTTCATGATAACAAATTATGTTAAAACTGTGTAGCTGTCATTTTAATGAGTCAGTTGGCGCAGTGGTGGCTGTTGTGTTTACTCGACTGCGCCAGAAGGAGGTGTTATGTTTTTTAGTTTATTTAGGAAATAAAACTTTTGATTGCGTTAACTTAGAAGTTTCATTTTTTCACGGCTTCAAGAGGCAGCAGACCCGAGTATTTGATATTAATTTCAACTTTATATACCTTCACGCGTTCTTGAGAAAAAGCGTTGACAGCCCGACAGACAGTTGGACAACAAAGTGAGGGTTCCGCGTGGCCCTAGACATACAGAATCAAAATAGGTCCATTTTCTATATTGTCCCGCGATTCCTATGACCTGCATGCCTGAGGAGCTAATGATGGCTGCTGACAACGCCGTTCGCGCGGCGGAGTTAAGGGTCAAAATTTAAGTTTGCCATTGACTCGCTAAGGAGAAGAATCCAATTTAAGTTAGCCATTGACTCGCTAAGAAGGAGAATAATCCAATTTAAGTTTGCCATTGACTCGCTAAGAAGAAGAAGAATCAAAATATTCATCCATTTAGTAACTACAATGCCACAGACACATATACACACGTTAAACTAATAACACCCCTCTTTATATGCGTCGAAGGTTAAAATATCTACCAGCATATTGTTTTAGGCTAAATAATAACAGCTAGTGACTCAACAGTTAAAACCAATAGTTATTTTTGCTTAACCACTTGGCAATCGCGCTGACATTTTTTATGTGTATGACGTCAGTGAGGAGGAAAAGATGCTTCCCACATTCATAATATAACTATTATTGACACTGAGTAATCTCTTGATATGGTAGTCAATATGTCACACAAATGTGACAGAATGTCGGTCATGACGGCCAATCACAGCGGAAATTTGAGGGTTGCTTTAGGTTTCCTTGACGCACACGGAAATGTAAATAAGTTAACAATAAAAATATATTCTTAACATAAGATTTTAAATCAAAGGTACCATAATATTGTATTGTCACCAAACCTATAAGTATGCGTGGTTCTAATTTAGATTGCAAGATTTGACCTAAACAAACTCACATATATACCTATAGGTACAGCTTGTAAAAATAAGAATAACAATTTTACAATAAACTTTCGTGAGTGTTATCCATAATATATTCCGGTTGCGATTCTGCCGTGTAACCAGCTCATAAATAAGGGCTTCGTTCGAGTTCGAAACTAGTCGGGCATTGCCGAATACACCCGTGAGTATAACCAGAATATCCCTACTAATATTATAAACGCAAAAGTTTGTATGTATGTATGGATGTTTGTTACTATTTTACGTAAAAATTAAAAAAATAAATTTCATATGGATGTAGCTGACACTGGATTAACATACGCTACTTTTTATCCCGAAAAAATGTAGCGGGCAACATCGCGGGGCGGAGCTACAAGTAAATAATAATAATATCAATTTTGTTTACTTTTAGCATCCCTAATAACGAAAAAGATTTTCTACTAGCAGCCCTAACGTTGATAATCGGGCTATTTATGCCATAACACAACGATTTTTTTTTTTTTTTTTTTTTTTTTTATTTCTTTAAAAATTTTGGGACTTTTATGCCGCACAGCGTATGTCAGTCCCATCGTAACCTAAGACAAGTTACAAAACAAACGAGATCAATGGATCAGGGCCATAAATTCGAACAATTTTCTCGCATCATCGGAAGTCGGCTTACTTAATATATGGTGGAATGTGCCTATATTGTTCTTGTTCAACTTTAAAGCCCTGAACAACTTACTCCTATCAGCCTCATACTGGACACATTCCATCAACAGATGATGCATATCTTGTATAACTCCACACACTACACAGTTGGGGGAGGTTATCTTTTTCATCAAAAAAGCGAATTTGTTACATGGAATATGTCCCGATCTAAGTCTGTGAGCCGTCACCACAAATTTTCTGCTTAGGTTAATATTTGCAAACCAGGGTAAACGGGGAGGCCGACACTGTATGGTTTTATACCAAATTCCTTTTTCTAATGAAGTTCTGTCAAAGTATTCCTTCCAAAGATCATAACAAATATTTTTGAATTTTGGTAATATTTCGGAGTAATCAAGAGTGATATTGGTTTGTTTTCCGTGTTTGGCTGCGTATTTGGCCAACATGTCAGCCTGCTCATTACCCCGTATTCCAATATGCGATGGGACCCATTGCAATCTCAGCTGAACGCCTTTTTGATTGAGTTCATCTATCTTAGATAGAATGTCATAAGCTATCGAAGCACCTCTGAGAGCAGAGGCGCATCGAGCTATATGCTGTAGGGCACTTTTACTGTCAGTACAAATAACAGTATTTCTGTTTTGACAATTTATGACAAAGTTCAATGCTTCTGAGATTGCAATGAGTTCCAATGTCATAATGGATGCTGGTTTACTTATTTTAAAACAATTATTGTTTATGTTATTTACATCTTTATAGGGTATATAATAAGCCGCTCCGCGACCTTCTTCACTCTTTGACCCATCTGTGAATATAGTAAACCAACCGTTATACTTAGTGCATAATTCTTTAGTCACTTCGTGTTTTAGTAAACTATAATCATAATGCCCCTTCGGTAATTTCACTGATTCTAAATTACAGTCAATTATTTTGTTCACATCAATGTTAGTGACCCATGTTCTTAGTGTAAACATGAATAAAGGGTAAGAAGACGCTACTTCAATTTCTTTAACCTCGTTAAATGCTACCGCGATTATAGGAATAACTTTATTTCGCCAGTAACTATTTTGTCGAAGAGCATAAAGTTCATCTAACAAGGTATTTGTTATATTATTTTTTACGGATTTGGCTTTAAGACAAAACTTATAAGCTAAATATCTTCTTCGTATGCACAGCGGAACCACACAAAGCTCACTCTCCATAACGTGTATTGGAGTGGATTTGATAAAACCTCCTATAACGCGTAAAGCTTGATTTTGTAACTTATTCAACTTATCTAAATGACACTTCGCACTAGCATCGTAAACATAACAACTATAATCTAACACAACGATTCAAGTTTCACGTACGTTAAACATCTCCTGCAATCGTTATTTTGACGTACGTATGTGATGTTACCAGACTTTGAAGCAACGCAGCCTAAGCAGAAGGTATAGTACACAAGTGTGTAAACACTCTCAGTATTCTCTATTCCCGTACACTCATAGTCTGATGGGACCGTAAGACACGACCGGAGAAATCAGACGCAGGACCACCGGCTTCACATGCTTTTGAGGCACGACAATCTATATTCTAGAGGGACTTTAAATGATATCTTCGGATCAATAACATGACTGGTGTGTAAAATAATAATAATGAATAATAATAGAATAGGTGGGAGGGGATACCTCGTCTAACATACTCTAACCAGATTGTAGATGTTCTGAATAAAGACAAAGGACAGGTCGACTCAAACTCGCCGTGGTTCTTTCCTAAAAAGACCACTTCTCAGACCACCTACACTGTTCTCGCATAAAATATTGAGCTTGTCTGGACTTTAAAAGAGACTTGACCCCTGAGTTTGTTTCGGTATTTCTTCTCAGTGGTAGTCAGTTAGGAAATGCCGATGCCATCTAGTTTTTAAAAAAAAATGACGTGTAAAAGTGTTTTTTTTGAAACCTATTTACAGAAATAAAATCATTTATCATTTAGACCCCACTGGGGCAGGATACGCAATTGGACTGCTGCGCTTTGGTTCGCCGGTTCGCGGACAAACTTTTGTGTGGTCCGCAGATGTTTGTCCTGAGCCTGGGTGTTTTTGTACGTGATATTTCATGTTTGTGAAACGCACCCACGATACAGGAGAAATATCTAGTGTGGGAAGACGTCTTTTTTAGAAAGGCGCAGTTAGGAGTACCCTTAACCGACAGGCGCGTATGAAGAATGATAATAAAATATACACATTTGTGCAAGTTGCAGGCTTGACCTATGAGCTGTGAGCATATGTGAAGGTGATGAGTGAATGAACTGTAGAAATACACACGAATACCTGTTATACTAGGACTGCGTTCTACTGAATGTAGTCCTAACATAGCACCAGCATATGTTAGGCGAGGAGAATGTTAAGTATATACAAATAATTATGCTGGTACCGGTGTGACGTCGTAGGTACAGTTATGTGGCGAAATATAAAGCTATGTTAAATACTGCCTCGTTGGTCTAGTGCTAGTCGGTAAGCGCTACTGCGGAGCACGAGGTCCAGGGTTTGAAAACAGAGTCGGGCAAATTGTTATCGGGTTGTTCCATTAGGTAATTCTCAGTAGCAGCACGGATTCTGGATTTGTGCCCGGTTGTTTGCAATGTGGACGAACTAGACACATCTTTTACTTATTATTATTATTATAACTTTCATGAATATTCGGGAGTGCCCGACTAGTTTCGGACTCTAACGGAGCCCTTATTACGAGTAGGTGACGCGGTGAAGTCGCTTGCTCACTTGCTCCGAAATTAGTCGGGTATTCCCGAATATTGACGTGAGAAAAAACCGGTATATACTATACACTATCTGCCTACTCCTTCGGGGAATACAGGCGTGATGTTGTGTTTATATTAAAACTTACGCAATCTTGTGCTTACCAATTAATGATTCAGACTTATAAACAATCACGCCAGTAATCGCCGAAGAGATAAACAGAGGTGTTCTCCATAGTAAGGAATTTGTAACTCTATATTTCGCTGACCATTATAGTTATTACTTCAATGGAATCGGTGGCGAGACTTGACATTCTTTGGGTTCATATTATATAAGCTTATAAGCCGTGATAGCCGAGTGGTATGACTGTTAGACTGCCAAATCAAAGGTCGTAAGTTCAAACACCGGCACGCGCCAATGTCTTTTCGAATTCATGTGCGCACATAAATTAGTTATCAGTCGCTTAAAACGGTGAAGGAAAACATCGTGAGGAAACCGGCACACCTGAGAGATTTTTCAACGGTGTATAAAGTTATGTCAGAGGCCTACAGGCGGTTTAAACTCTGACACCAGGTTCATCAACCATACGATAAGAAATTAAATAATGAAAACAGCCCCCTTACCATGAACTAATAAAGCACGACATAGTCCACTGTGAAAGCGAGACACCGCTACGTGCAGTGTTGTGCGCCATCTCGCTTCCACAACGGAAAATGTCGTACTTTGAGAGTTTGTTAGGGGCTGTTAATGTGAACACCCTTATTCGTAGTTAATGGAAGCGAAACTCGATTTGTATGCTAATCAAAAACAAGGATATTGCACTGATGGAACAAAACTGGCTTTAGCGCGATTCATGTTACTGGTAGAGCATTTTATAGAACAAACTTGATACTATCTAACTGAACCCTAGCTGTAAAACTAAGTATCACAATTTTTGCAATCATCATCATGGTTAGCCGGAAGACGTACACTGTTGAACAAAGGGAGGCCTTTGTTCAATAGTAGACGTCACCATGAACGACAAAAAGGATTGAAATAAAAATATAATGTTACTAATGAATAGTTAACTATAGTTTCAATGACACAACATAACATCACGCCTGTATTCCCCGAAGGGGTAGGCAGAGGTGCACATATAGTACACCCACTTTTCGCCAGTTATGTTTTTAGGTCCCAATGTAATAGGGGGCGAGCCTATTGCCATCAACCGAGCACAAATCCAGACTCCGTGCTGCCATTGAGAATTACCTAATGGAAAAACCCAGTAAAACTTGCACGACCCGGGATTCGAACCCAGGACCTCGAGCTGAGCAGTCGCGCTTAGCGATCACTAGACCAACGTGGCAGTCTATATGACCTAGTTTGTGTCAAAATTGACATTTAGGACATGCTAACTAGACCAATTCGACCCATATTTAAAAAAAAAACAACAATTTAATTTTGCGGATGACGGATTACTGATCAAGTATTCGTTTATCGCTAGGAACCATGAACCCTTATAGCCGGATTGTTTTCGACGAAAAATGAACTGTCATGTTATTTTGCACCATGATCACCTAAAATAACAGGCGAGCCAGCGGCCGCACGATCTAAGCCGGCGAGCGATCGAGTGACAGCAGCTGACCTGCAAATAGCCGTACCGTGAAGTAATTTGCGCTAAATTGTTTGGTCAAAAGTAATTTTGTCCTATAATAAACTTTGTTGGAAACATAACACAAATGATAATATGTTCTTATATTTATTACAGTTGTCTATGCATGTTGCTTAACCTGTTCATTGAAAATGTGATTAAACATAGGTACTAATTTACGCCCGGTTTCAATCATTAACCTAGCCTTCACCTCTTAACTGGTCAGTTTATACTATGAATTAGTTTTCGGTTGCCAAAAGCGGTGAAGGAAAACATTGTGAGGAAACCGGCACACCTGAGAGATTTTTCAACGGTGTACAGAAGCGGTTTAAACTCTGACACCAGGTTGTTTATCAACCATACGACAAGAAGATGGCGATAAGAAATTAATTATATTTTAACGGACAGGACGCCCGGCAGATTTGAAACATCAAAGTATGCATACGCATAAAACACAAAGGAGTCGAGGGCAGCGGCGAAGTGGGGGCTTCACGGCATGACGTCGCCGTCACGTACATCACTATACCTCTGCTTACTACTTTAGGGATAACTGGCAACACTGAAGTATGAAAGATTCTAAAAATGCCCTTAATGCAAACCAGATAGGGATCTGTGCCAGTGTCCCCGTGATACCAGTTCACCTAAAGTGAAAACAGCCGAAGTCTTGCCAAAAACCAAGCGGAAACTATTTACTTTAAAACTAAATACACAAAATTATGTCATTAAAAACCAACATCTACTTAAAATACATATCGTTATGCAACACTGGCCGGCTGCCGAGCGCCGTGTTTACAACTGACGTAAAAACCAAGATGGCCGAAGTGGCGGGAAACTTTATGGCACATCGTAAACTTTGAATATGTTTATGAATGCAAAATTATGTTTTATTGTCTTGTAAGTCATTGTTAAATATTAAAAAACTTGTTCGTTTTGTTTCTAACGTAGATTTGTTTAATTATTTTTTGGCGTTCAGCACTCTTAATTGCGAAAACGATACCTACTCATGAATTAACTTATTGAATGTCTGTCAAAGATTGTACCTAGTCGTATCTGTTAATGTAAATTATCTGACAGTCCCGTTAGTCTAGTGGTTGTCAAACGCAACTGCTGAGCGTGAGGTCTTCGGTTCGATTTTCGCATCGGGTCATTGTTTTTTTTCTTTTTGGCAATTCTCAGTAGCTGGACGAAATCTGAATTGGTGCCCGGTTAGCCAGCCCGCCCCTATTACATTAGGACCTATAACTGGCGAAATGTGGGTGTACTATACACCTCTCCCAATATTTCTATTCTATTCTCCCTATCTTTTTGAGAAATACAGACGTATTATAATTATTATTTACTGTATATTCCGGTTATACTCACGGGTGTATTCGAGAATACCGACTAGTTTGGAACTCGTACGGAGCTGGTTACGCGGCAGAGTCGCGAGCCGAACTACCGGAATATACAGTAAATAATATGGATAACACTCACGAAAGTTACTATAGTAAAAAAGTATTATAATTACGTTCAGTATAGTCATATACGTTAAATACCTCGTGTCGTCTGGTCTAGACGCGTCGTACCATCACGCATATGTTGAGTGTACGTTGTACGCGTCCGAAAACATTCCTTACGATTAATGCCTGCGTGGGCAGTTAGATGCTATATTTACTATACCAAAATCATAATATTAGGGTTCCGTACTACTAGAGACCTCTGTAGGATCCCTCCTTTGACCGTGTGTTTGTCAGACCTTTATTCTCATACTAGCTGCGCCTCGCCGTGTTACCCGCTACATTTTTTCAGGATAAAAAGTAGCCTATGTGTTAATCGAGGGCATCAGCTACCTCCATATTATGTCTATAATTTCATGAAAATCCATTCAGTAGTTTTTACGAGAAAGAGTAACAAACATACAAACTTTCGCGTTTATAATATTAGTAGGGATTTTTTTAAATATTTTCCTTGACAGAAGTTTGATTGCTATTTTTGGTATATATAGACGCTAGCATTTCCTTCCAATATTATTATTCGTTCAAGCCAATTAAGGTAAGTTAATTATATTATGCTATAAATAAACTCACAATTAAATGTGAAGCTAATACGGCATTTCCCGTCGACCTAGAGGCAATTAAGGTAATTTGACGAAATAACAAGGGATAATGACAAGTCAAGGAATGGATTTGAGCAAAAAAAAATACAGTCGAATTAAAAACCTCCTCCTTTTTTTGAAGTCGGTTAAAAATACTTTTAAGTATATAAAAATAAAGTCATTTGTTCCAAGTAGACTATTTAAAAAGTATTTAAAGTAAGAAAATAAATCATTATAAAGTTTTTACAAGCTTTTATTTAACTTGCAATGTTTGTATGGGTGTGTGTATGTATATATATGTGCGTTTGATTAGGTCCAATCTCTCAATCTAAATTAGAACTACTTTTTGACATCCGATTGAAATGAAATTTTGCATACTTAAATAAGTTTGGTGACAATACAATATGGTACTTTTGATTCAAAAGCTTGTGTTAAAAAATATATTTTTAATTTTAACTTATTTAAATCTAGGGTCAGCTAACTATTGACATTGTACCGGGAAAACTGTTATAGAACGTCGCGAATTTCCTCAGATTTTAGTTCATCGCTTGAACTCTGGGTTTTGTCCTCGTTGCCATAGACATAACACACGTTATTGATAGTTCAAAACCTATTATAACGCAATAACTCATGGTAGGCGTAAAAAAATCTGTAGTTTGCAGAAAACGCGAAATTCTATGGCAGTTTTCTCATACACTACTAATATTATAAACGTGAAAGTTTGTAATTATGGATAGAATATGTTTGTTACTCTTTCACGTAAAAACTACTGAATGGATTTCAATGAAATTTCATATGGAGGTAGCTAACACTCTGGATTAACATACAGGCTACTTTTTATCCCGAAAAAATGTAGCGGGTAACAGTCTGTAATAAATAAAAGTTTGTACGGAACCCCCAGTCCGCAAGTTAGACACGTGTCTAGTTTTAGCATGTAAACATATTTTTTCTGACAGCCAACTCGCAGCTGCACATTCTCTAGTTTTAAGTTTTATGCGTTTTTTATATACGATAGCTGTTTAATTGTATATAATTTATAATATTATCGGCAAGCGCGCATGCGTAGTTGCGTACCACCTGATTATTGTTGCTATAAACACTTCCCTCGACCAGAATCGTAGGCATACAACGGAGAGGGTGATTTCAAAGGTACAATACGTTATACGGCCGACGTATATTGGCCAACCTGAAGTTGGCCGATTAACTGCGCAATGGATCGTTTAGGAACGAAATTAAATTATATTATTTGACTGCCTCGTTGGACTAGTGGTCGCTAAGCGCGACTGCTGAGCACGAAGTCCTGGTTCGAATCTCGGGTCGGGCGAAGTGTTACTGGGTTTTTTTAATTTAGATAATTCTCAGTAGCAGCACGGAGTCTGGATTTGTGCCCGGTTCATGGCAATAGGCTCGCCCCCACATTAAGACCTAAAAACATAACTGGCGAAATGTGGGTGTACTATATCTGCACCTCTGCCTACCCCTTCGAGGAATACAAGCGTGATGTTATGTTTATTAAATTATATTAAATGGACCACACCTTTACCATAATCCATAACCTGAGTAAAATAGGAGTTAGTGTTAAAAGAATACATTTATATACGGTTAGCAAAAAAATCGTATGGCTTTTTTATTTACCGCCATTTTTTTTTAGAAGAGATCTATTAGACCTTTGCCATGCAGAAGGCAGTACCTTAATCATTTATAGTAATCTATTAAATTTAAGAAAGGCGTTTTTAGACTTCCTATCCTGTATAGAATGTTCATTGTGGCTTTTTAAAGGGTCCTTTGTTCAACATTGGACGTCTTCCTGCTGTGAATGATGATTAAATGTTGCCCAAAAAGTCGCCCAGAGATCGAAATTCGACTGTATATTCATTAAAAAATTAAAAGAAAATCAAATTCAATTTTCTGCTTTCTCATGCATTCTTATGTAACTTTAAAACATGCCAAATCTCACATTCCCGGTCGCAAAATTCCTAAAAAGCGATAAGTACAAAACTCTCTTCACGTCTCTTTTCTTACCTGTTCCATGTCCTGCTGGGTAGTTCTAAATTCTTCAATTATATTTGCTCTCTCATCGTCCTTACTGACGGTACCCACGTGACCATGATGTCACCCACCGCTCCCCGCTCAGTATCAAGTGTAGGGGAACCGGCGTGAAGCCTTGACCTGAATAGTTGTCTAAATTAAGAGCATTCGGCATTTCTCTGGGTTATACTGGATTTACACATTTTTCTATGTGTTTGTGTATGTGATATTTCATGTTTGTGTAACGCAACACGACACAGGAGAAATGCCTAGTGTGAAGCGATATTTAAAAAAAAACAGCCTAGTACCTACGAGTCCGATTCGCGCACGACGATTTCCGTACCATTATTTATCAAACCGTCAAAAAAATCACGTTTGTCGTAGTCCATAAAATATTTATTTTATTCTGTTTTTTAATATTTATTGTTATAGCGGCAACAGAAATACATCATCTGTGAAAATGTCGACTATACAATCACGGTTCATGAGCCTGGTGAGCCTTAGTACCTACTAGAGAGACCACGGAGTCTGGATCTGTGCCCGGTTGATGGCCAGCTCGCTCCCTATAACATTGGGACTTTTAACATAACTGGCGACATGTGGGTGTACCATACGTATTCCCTTCGGGGAATACAGGCGTGATGATGTGACGTAATTAATATAATAATAATAACAGCCTATAACTGTCCACTGCTACATATAGAGATGGATTGAGCATTGATCACCACGCTGGCTCACTGCGGGCGATTTCAGATAATTATATCCAGGTTTCCTCACGAGGTTTTCCGTCACCGTTAGTCAGAGGTGTCTTAGAATATTATCTAAGAAAGTATTTATAACATTTAAAAAGTCACATTAATACTTCCCCGGGTTTGAACCTGCAACCTTGTGCATACAAATCCGGTATGTTAACCACTAGGCCACCACGACATCTAACAGTATAAGTAACCTAATTAAATTATTCTTGTCTTATATGTAAAATTCTCGTGTCACAGTTTTCGTTCCCGTACCTACTCCTCCGAAACGGCTAGACCGATTCTCATGAAATTTTCTGAGCATATTGAGTAGGTCTGAGAATCGGCCAACATCTATTTTTCATACCCCGGGTCAGCTAGTTGTTTATAATAATATAAGACATAAGTGTTTTAAAGTAGATACTTGATAAGCGTATTGCACAGAATAGCAACACATAACTGACATCATTTTAAATTCGCATTTTAGTTTCGTGTACCGCGTTCAACCTTGAACTGAATACAGCTCAATAAGACACTATAATTAATTTTAACCGGAAAATTCCGGTTTTTGTACATTGTCTGTTAATACACTTTGTGGTGGTTAGTTTTATCATTAATCTTTGTCGTGCTACTAAGGTTGTTACATGTTGTAACTTGTAAGGGTTCTTTCGCCTTGGATTAATAGATTTAATACTATAGCAATTAGGATGACGACTACAATACAAAAGTCGTAAATAATTAAAGTCCAAAAAAGCATTCCAAAGGGATGGGAATCATTATCATCATCAGCCGGAAGACGTTCACTGAATAAAGGCCTCCCCCTTAGAACGCCACAATGAACGACAGACGATATCTTCGGTCCACCTGGTGGAAGGCCAGCCAACGATAGGAATACTGAAGATATAAATATAATCAATGAAAAAATGGAGGATATACAATGAGTTAAAGTTTGTAGAGGGAGCATTCTCAAAAGGGTAAAGTTTGTATATAAGGAAAATTCTTACAAACTATCTATCCTATTTTTGAAATTCTTCCAACAATATTTAGAATGAACCTTCAGAGTGGACATAGGCTACTTGAAACCGAAAAATTATTGGGCTGCTGGGTAGTTTGTTGCGCCGTTTCTTCTACCCAGCTATAGCAATAGGAAGCGGTGACGGGCGGCCGTTTTGGGGGCTGTCTTTATGATATTTGACGTTCAAATAGTACTAATCATTTTTTTATCTCTTGAAGGGTTCGTAGCTACGTCACTACCGGATCAGTCGATCTGCGAGGTTAAGCCAGGCTCTCTGTGGTCAGTCTTGGGATGGATTTTCACATGTCGAGACCCCTCCGTGCTTCAGAAGGCACGTTAAACTGTTGTCCTGCGCCTGATCTCTCTCCGGTCGTGTCTTACCGTCCTGGACTATGAGAGTGAGGGAATAGGAAGTGCATCTGTATTTGCGCGCATACTTGTGCACTATAATATCTACGTAGTTAGCTAGTTTTGAGTGTGACAGTCCGCCGTGACCGGAATTAGGGCAGAAGAACATTATATCTTTAAAAGAATTAATTTCTACGTAGACCCAGTTGCGGGCTGATTACAGCTATTCATAACTATGCAAGATTTTCACGTTATTTTATTGTTTATACTTAAGATTGTTCTAGAAAACCATTTTCTTTTGTTTCTTGACCTAGACATCTTTCGTTCCATGTCGAATTAAGAAACATAAAATATCTTTATCTAACCCGTGACTGCTTTACAGAAAACAATAAAAATAATACAATAGACCGCTGTCTTTTGAAGTCCAACATCACGTGTATATTCCTCGGTGAGGTAGGCAGAGGTGTAGTTAAACAGGTCAAGCCAATCCCTACTAATATTACAAACGCGAAAGTTTGTAAGTATGGATGGATATAAATTACTCTTTCCCGTAAAAACTACTGAATGGATTGTAATGAAATTTCATATGGAGGTAGCTGACAGCCTGGATTAACACATAGGCTACTTTTATCCCGAAAAAATGTAACGAGTAACACCGCGGGACGCAGCTAGTACTTAATAATAATTTGACGCCAAACTCTAAAACATCTGCCTAAGACTACGCCGACCCCAACATAATTAGGTATAGGCACGCAAACAAAAAAACGAATCGTGACGTCATTGAGAACTGTGTGATAATTTGAGACATATACAGCTATTTACCATACTAATTGAGCTTCATTAGCCGATGTTTGGCACTCATAAAGTGGTATGTCTATGTTAATCTTAACGAAATAGGAAATCGCAGTGAGCTAGCGTGGTGTTCAATGGTCGTTTCTTCTGAAGTTCTGAATAACCTATACGCAGTGTTAGGAAAACCTTGTCCGATCAGAAAGGAGGTGGTATAGTATTCGACTATGAACAACTTTTATATACTAATACTAGCTTTTGCTCGCGACTTCCGTCAGAATTTGGGTTTTTCAGATATTTCTTTTGATTTTTTTTTTTTGGGAATTTCCAAAAATCCTCTCTTAGTGGTAGCCTACTCTTCCCAACAAACACACATGCCAAATTTCAGCTCTTTACGATCAGTAGTTTCGGCTGTACGTTGTCTGTCAGTCAGTCAGTCAGTAACGGAAGAGTTTTATATAGGTATATAGATAAAGGCGAAAGTTTGTGAGTGTGTTTATGATTGTTAACTCTTCACGCTCAAATAGGTAGACCGATTTTGATAAAATTTGACATGGACGTAGCTGACACCATGGATTGACATAGACTACTTTTTTCCCCGAAAAAATTAACGGGTAACACCGCGGAACGCAATATATCAATTGTCGATCGTATCGAAGTTCGATCCGACTTGTCCTATGGTAAAATGTGGTTCAGCAATTACTGGTTTCCCCAGGGAAATACAGGTATTAAATCAAAATAGGATAGATAGAATAATAACATATAGCCCATAGGAGCATTAGGCCAATAAAATATGGTCGTTCGTCCGCGGAAGCTACCTAAATGCGAGCAATTTGATCAAATTCTGTTCAAGGTTGGCTCGCCAGTCACGCAATGTGACTACAAACGTGTTAGGGGTCTACACAAATGTTTTGATAATAAAGCTTTAATAAGTAAGATAGAAAGGCCCAACGAAATGTTAAGAGAGCTTCAATCCAGGTGGGCACTTCTCAAATTTCAAAGATGTATTAAAAAAAAATATGGTGAAATCGCTGGCAGTGGTTGGAAGCGGAGAGCCGAAGATCGAGCTGAGATAGGCTGTTGATCATGATTAAAAACTAGGTATATAGGTAATTAGGTATATTTAAATAAAAAGCATCAAAGTTTTCTTCCTCATCGTTGTCAAAAGGTAACGTTCCCAGAAGATTGGCAGCATTGCAGCTTGGCCGTTTGACATTTGACGACCTGATTGTCGCAGTGGCTAAGCAATTGGACTGCTGTCTGATTCCCGCATTTCTTCTTTGTCCCAAAGAGTTTGCATCCTAAAAATATATATGAGAATAAGTGTAGAAACCTGCTTTTGTTCAAATTGCAGTCCACTTTCGATCACCGTGGCTAACATTTTTTTCTTATCGTATGGTTGATGAACAACCTGGTGTCAGAGTTTAAACCGCCTGTAGGCCTCTGACATGGCGACACACACCGTTGAAAAATCTCTCAGGTGTGCCGGTTTCCTCACGATGTCTTCCTTCACCGTTTTTAGCAACTAATTAACTATGCATATAACTCATAGTACGCACATGGATTCGAAAAGATGCGGTGCGTGCCGGGATTTACTTGCGACCTTTGACTTGGCAGTCCAACGGTCATACCACTCAGTTATCAGTGCTAACTATAGGGAACCCACTAAGTCCCCACCCTAGTTCCTTTAATTAAAACTAAGTGGAGGTTTACATGAGTAGGCAGTGGCATGTCCCAACTAATTAATGATAAATAAAAGCATTAGCGGTTTATAGTGATGTAGCTTTGGTTTGTTTCAACCTGATTGAAGTAGGCAGCTAAGAGATTGGACTGGTGGAGGTATGATTCCCGCTTGAAGCAAATATTTGTGTGATCCGCAGAAAGTCTCGAGTTGTGTATGTAACTGCCTCGTTTGTCTAGTGTTTGCTTAGATTGACTGCTGAGTGCGACGTCCTGGGTTCGAATACCGGGTCGGGCAATGTGGATTTTTCCTTTATGTGATTCTCAGTAGCAGCATGAAGTCTAGATTTGTGCCCGGTTGATAGTCAGCTTGCTCCCTATTACAATGGGACCTATAACATAACTGACGAAATGTGGGTGTACTATAGCTAAAACTCTGCCTATCTCTTCGGGGACTACAGGCGTGTTGTTATATTATATGTTTATGTGTATGTGATATTTCATGTTTTTGAAACGCACTCATAAACCGCTGGACGGATTTTGATGAAATTTGGCATGTAGAAAGTTAGAGACCCGAGAAAGGACATAGGCTACTTAACGCGGTCGAAGCCGCGGGCAAAAGCTCATATTATATGTACAGTATTATACAATATTTAAACATATAACTCTCCGGTAGGGCAAAGGCCTCTATTTTCTCGCATCTTAATTTATTCTAACACAGTAGGTGTAACTAATTTATATTTTGAAACGCTGCCAAAATCGTTTGTCTTTCGTTCTATTTGTAGGGTGCTAATATTATATATTAGAAAGTTAAGATGCATGGTAGACACATCTCTTTAATCACGGGACATGGCTGATTGAGTAGGTATATAGATATAATATACATGCGCAGTTGCCCATCTTCTGGATTTTCCCTTAGTCGCCTCTTACGACACCCACAGGAGGAAAGGGGGTGGTCAATTCTAGGCCATATTCAATTATAGACCACTGGGCATCATCCAAAGATGGGCAGCAGCGTCTGCTGTAACTTCACCACCAATCCTGCGATCCCCAAGCCGCTTACTAAGCGTGGGGATTATGGTAACCGTCCTCTACTCCAACGGGGAAGGCCTTTGTTCAGCAGCGGACGTGTTCCGGCTGATTATGATTATGACATGCATGGTATTTATAATCTGTGTTGTGCTGTTGACGTCATAAATTCAATATTAGGACCTCGGCGAACAAATAGACCAAATCGGAGATGTTTTGCAAAAGGGTCAAGTGAAGAGTACCCTTAACCGACGAGTGAGTATCAGAAATGTAATGCAATTGAATAAGGCTAAAGAAGTATGCCAGGATCGTAGCAAATGGAAATCCGTACCTGCTTACCCCTCTGGGAAACAAGCGTGTCTTCATGAAATATCACATATACAATCCCAGACTCGGGACAAACATTTGCGGATCACACAATTTTTTGTCCCGTGCCGAAATCCAATCCTAATACCTTAGAACCTTAAAACATAACTGGCGAAATGTGGGTGTACACTGTACACACCTCTGTCTACCCCTTCGGGGAATACAGGCGTTATGTTATGTATTATTATAATTATATACTATTAAATAATTATGTTATCTAATCCTATTTATAGTCAGTGCGTACATGACCTACTTTGACAAAATTTTAAGTGTACTTAGCACGAGTGCCAAATAATTATTTTAGAATGTTCTAAACAGTTTTCGAAAGTATTTTTAAAAGAAAAGTTATTTTAAAAGTGTCTAGGAATTTAAGTGATCTATAGTTTGTTTGTGAAACTGCCTAGATTTAACATTTATAAATTGACTCTTGTCAATGTTGTGAATTTGTTATCTATATATATAAAAATGAAACCCGTTTCGCGTTGTCACGGCATCACGTGTGAACGGCTGAACCGATTTCGATAATTCTTTTTTTTAAATGTTTGTGGAAGTCCAAGGATGGTTCTTACGGAAAAAAATATTAAGAAATTCTTTCTATATTCTTTTTTTTAAATAAATTATGTTTGTTACTCCGCCATCTTTCGCAATTGACATTTGACAGCTCGCGTGTTGAGTACCAGGATTACAGAGGTCGTATTTCGAGCGTTGGGTACTAGGATATCAGAAGTCTAATGGAATTTACACAAATCAAAATGACGCGGGTGAAACCGCGGGGCACAGCTAGTACTTAATAGAAAATAACAACACGGGAATTAACGCGAACACAACTTTATTAATTTTTGGCTTGAGTCAGTCTGCTTGTGACCACGGCCGGTGTAACTCGGTCGAAACGTCAAGCCAAAAATTAATAAATTTGTGTTCGCGTTAATTCCCGTGTTGTTATTTTCTATTATAATGATTATATGATAGTTTAAAAGTTAGTATGACTCTTTTATTGTTCTGGTTAGACGAATTTTGGTTCGCGATATCGTTTATTGTTTTCGCCTTTGAATACGTCGGCATTTTATTGTATTCCCCGAACGAGTAGGTAGGTATATAGTACACCTATATGTCGCCAGTTACGTTATAAGTCCCAATGTAATGGGGGCTGAGGCTATTGCTATCAACCGGGCATAAATTCAGACTGTGAAACCAGTAAAGCCGTGCATTCATTAGGCGACATTCGTCCCGCGACTCTGTTGCTCGACACGATATTGACGTGTCCCGCGCTGTCGCCCGACGTCGCCTGCGACATCTACGGGTCGCGGGACGTGCACGACATCCGTGTTCCTGGTCACTCGCCACCAGACATACCACGTGAATGTTAGGTGACATGACAAAACGCGGTATAACGCCACGGCCTTTGTCCGATCCGGTACTCAAACCCACGTAGCCAGCAGTCGCGCTTAGGGACTACTAGGCAGTCCAAAAAACATAAACATCAAAGGGAGGGGTAGGCAGACGCACATACAGTACACCCACATTTCGCCAGTTATGTTTTTTAGTTCCCAATGTAATAGGGTCGTGCCTATTGCCATCAACCGGTTACAAATTCACGCACCGTGCTGCTGCTAAGAATGACCTAATGAAAAAACCCAGTAACACTTTGCCCGACCCGGGATTCGAAGCCAGGACCTCGTGCTCAGCAGTCGCGCTTAGCAACCACTAGACCAATGAGGCAGTCCAAAAACATTGATAATTTTTTGTTATTTCTAGCCGCATACCTCCAGGCTACAGCATATGTAATATAAAACAAAGACAGTATAATCTGTCCTTAGACAGTCTGTCAGAATGTTTATATAACACGGATTTTATAGTATTTTATCTGCTTACACAGATAACATAACATTGTGAAAATAAGTACTCTTCAAAAATGTGTGCAGTATATAATGATAACGGGGAATGAAACGATTGTATACCAGGATGTTTTGCAAAAGGGTCATTTGAGGAGTACCCTTGGGGTCATAGCACACAAATTGCCCCGGAAAGGGAGCGTCACCGTATGGCCTTTAGTCTCCATAACATCACGCCTGTATTCCCCGAAGGGGTAGGCAGAGGTGCACATATTATAGTACACCCACATTTCACCAGTTATGTTTTAGGTCCCAATGTAATAGGGGGCGAGCCTATTGCCATCAACCGGGCACAAATCCAGATTCCGTGCTGCTACTGAGAATTACCCAATGGAAAAACCCAGTAACACTGCGACCCGGGATTCGAACCCAGGACCTCGTGCACAGCAGTCGCGCTTAGCAACCACTAGACCAACGAAGCAGTCGCTTCCATCGCTGTCAAACATGTTTGCCGAAATCCCTATTATAGATTGCTTCTTACTATAGATTGTCTGTGTGAAACAGAAATACCTTTCTATAGTTATAGTTATTGTAACTCAGATATGTCAAAAATCTCAATACTGTTAGTAGACAACTAAGGGAAAGAGCGAGCCAACCCCAACACAAGTATTTTCAATTACTTACTGGGGTTGACTCATTTATAAAGCATGTAACTGTTTTGAGACAAATAAAACATTTTCATTTTATAGTGTAGATTCTCCTTATTTCCTTGAACACCAGTCTAGTGTATATCTGGTCTACATACATACATACATAAAGTCACGCCTGTTTCCCTGAGGGGTAGGCAGAGACCACGGATTTCCATTTGCTACGATCCTGGCATACTTCTTTTGCTTCATTCACGCGCATCACATTCCTCATACA
This sequence comes from Abrostola triplasia, assembly GCA_946251915.1. Classification (NCBI taxonomy): domain Eukaryota; kingdom Metazoa; phylum Arthropoda; class Insecta; order Lepidoptera; family Noctuidae; genus Abrostola; species Abrostola triplasia. The sequence continues at coordinate 1,084,511 of OX276448.1, read as the reverse complement.
CGCTCTTCGGTTGAGGGTACTCCTCACTTGCCCTTTTTGCAGAACATCTCCGATTTGGTCTAGGTATGTTCGCCTAGGTCTTCCCCTTTCCGATACTCCACTAACACTCGCCTCATATATTCGTTTTGTCATTCTTCTTTCATCCATCCTTTCTACATGCCCAAACCATCTAAGCATATTCTTCTCAATTTTTGTGATTACATCTTCATTTACTCCGCACCGCTCTCTTATCATCTTATATCTGGTCTAAGACGTAACAAAAGCGGATCAGCTGCTCCTATGGATCTTCATACAAAGAATACTGCACGTCTCGAGTTGATACGGTTGGGTTTCGTTTCCGATTTGATGTGTGCCATCTTTAAGGTCGTTCTCTGGGATACCCGGGTCGGGCAGTGTTATTGGGTTATTCTGTTGGGTAATTCTCAGTAGCACGGAGTCTTGATTTGTGCCTTGTCGATGGCAATATGAGCTGATAGTCACGTAGAAACGGGACATGTCGTAATGTATCACAAGTCAACAAGGATGATAGCATGCACGGCGTGACGTCATCATAATGGAATCCCGGGAAACCCCACGTTCCCAAAATCGATAAGGGTTTATCTTAGTAGGTAGGGTCCGTTGTTTTACCGGGGCAGTCCCACACACATCCTGGCGGTAGGAAAGACCTTGAGACTTTATCCCTGGTACAAAAAATGCTGCTCGGTAGGTTAGGATAGGATTTTCTATTAGGTATGTTTTTTTTATTAACATGAGTTTTAATACCCGAGTCGGGCAGTGTTATGAGATTTCTATTAGGTAATTCTTTTCTATGAGACGTTGACAAGCCTCCCACCAGGTGGACCGGAGATATCGTCAGTTGAGCAACCTGTGGATACACATGGCAAATTGTCGTTCATTGTGGCGTTCTAAGGGGCAGGCCTTTGTTCAACAGTGGACGTCTTCCGGCTGATGATGATGATTAATTTTCAGTAGCTGCATGGTGTCTGGATTTGTGCCTTTATTACATTGTAACCTGTAACATTTTCCTATGAGGCTGGCATAGCATAGAGTGCCTGAAGCCTTGGTTAAAATAAAGTTTAAAAAAAAAATATCTATAACAAAATTGGCGAAATGTGTGTGTACACAACTCTTCATGGAATACAGCCGTGAAGCACAAAAAAATGTTAGCATGGCAACACCATAACTCAGCAAAAAAACACCCGATAAGTTCCAAACAATACCAATAGACGTAGCTAACCCTGCTGACGCTAATGGGTGGAATCGTCACCAGACACTCCACTCGAGTGACAAACAAATGAACCCGTGGCCCCATTTGGTACGATAACGGTCGAGCGGACGAGTCCGTACAGTGCGGGACAAATAATAGTACTCACAGAATTATACCTGAAAAAAATTAGTGTATTGTGATCGGTCCTCGATAAATCTACAAAGTTTGAACGAAATCTAGCCGTTTAAAGTGGGTCAAAATCGCGCCCAAAGAAGTCGGTTACAAACATACATACAAGTGAAGCTAATAAACAGCGTGTAAAAATGATTTTTTGCTTCTGAGATATTTAAATTGGGACTTAACACATCTATTTTTAATATTTCTGCTTAGGGAACAAAGGTGTATATTCATTAAATTATACTTGAAATAAATAGAATAAATTTGGACTTAATACCTACCTAATCATTAGTATTTCAGTAACAGCACACATAGCCGAGAGTTATGACCATCGGAATGCCAAAAGTAGCAAGTTAAAACCCCGGCACGCACCAATGTCTTTTCGAATTCATGTGCATACCATAAATTAGTTATCAGCTGCTAAAAACGTTGAAGGAAAACATCTTTGAGAAACCGGCACACCTGAGAGATTTTTCTGTGTGTAAAGCCATGTCAGAGGCCTACAGGCGGTATAAACTCTGACACCAGATTGTTCATCACCATACGATAAAAAGAAGAAGTTTTTCAATATTTCTTCTAAGTGTAGGCAGAGATTTACCATCTTCACGCATGACGTGGGTAGAAAGATTTTCAAAAAAAAAAAGGTTACACGCGGCTGTATTATAGATACTATTTAAAGTATTGGAGGCATTGGGCATATTAAGATAGGTCCTTATAGGTTTTTGTGTCTTTGGGAGTGTCCAGTCGAAAATAGGCCTGGTTAAATAATTCATGCGCAGTAGAAGTCTTCAAACATACCACTCAAGCTTATTTTAAACACACCAGACGCGTAAACTAAACATATCAAGCCTAACATCTTGATAAGACATAAAAATTATATTTTTGGCAGCCATTGTTTATTGTTGTTCGCTTGTTTTTCTAAGGAATGTGGAATCAGAAATCATGGTAGAATACTTTTTTATGAAAAGGAATTTGAAGCGTTACTTAAGTCTTAACTGTATTTTTGTCCAGGACGTCTAAGACATTTAGTACCTGTGTTACAATATGTATATTATTTACAAGTAAAACAAAGGCTTCCCTCTCAGAAAGGCGACGGGAGGTTGCCATAATTGGTCCTGTGTCGTAAGTGCGGTTCACAAACATAAAATATACAAAAAGCCCCTAAGACACTCGGGTCTAACATCTGCGGAATACCCAATTTTTCGCCCCGTTCGAGAATCAAAGCTGCAACCCTTAGCGCAGCAGTCCAATTGGTTAACCACTGGGTTAATTAAGTAGTCTTTATTAGTTTTTAATTTAAATATTAGTATCAATTCTGATGCTTAATATTACCTACTTAATTAGTTCATTCATTAACTGTGTCATAAATCATATACATGAAGCCATCAATATAATTAGAATAGGTATATTAACGTAATATTTTGTTATACCATATAAATAGGTCACCTATTTCCATCTGATGCGGCTGGTAATATAAATCATCCACTAAAAGCTATCATAATGATAGTCTGGTTTACGACCAATAAAGATATTGGGGATAAAATGGCTGTTCAAATAATGACGTTATTATGAGTGGCACTTATTTTATATCACGCATGCGCACATGAGCAAATATTCGGCTACATATACACAGACGTCACACACTACATTATATAAAATTTAGACATCTTTACGGGAAAGATGTGGCAGGAAATGACATTGCTCAGGGTTTTGTAAAAGAGTGGGGAGGCGTTTGCCCAGCTGTGGGAAACGGAACAGGCTACATGAAAAAAACTTTGATTGACCCTCGATTCAAACAAGAAACTCGCGCTTGATTGGCGCTAGACCGACATAGCAGTCTAATAATATATTAAAAACAGACATGTTACTAGCGCGCTCATTTGTTATCCGTTTTGACATAAGACTATTGCAGTTCGGACTCAGAGTTCGCAACACTTTTCCCGTTAATTTTTTAAGATATGTCGTCTCTATACCTTTGACAAATGATATTATATATGTATCATTGTAATATAATATCATTCGTCAATTCAACAAAGAAATAAATAGTACAATCCATAAGTGCTGATGCACTCACTCTGTCCCCGATTGTACTGTTTATTTGACATTGATTATACCTTTTATACATATTTGTTTGAATGAATCATTGTTGATAATATACCTAGATTGTTGTGTACTATTTGTATATAATGTTTTCCTTCACAAGCGCTTTGATTGGATCTGGTTTTGAGGCTAGACAACGACTCATACATCCCTACTTCCCTACTAATATTATAAATGCGAAAGTTTGTGCGTATGGATGGATGTTTGTTACTCTTTCACGTAAAACCTTTTTTTTTAAATAAGCATTTATTATTTATTAATAAAATGAACTAAACAGCTATAAGTAAATTAACTGTAATAAGAAATATAAGTTCGTATATTTTTGGCCAAAGAATTAGCATTGCCATTCAACGTGGCAATGCTGCCAGTCTTTTGGGCACGTTACCGGTTGACATCGATGGGGATGAATTCTTTGATGCTTTTTAACTTTTTATTTTTGTATATATTGTTTTTATTTTGTATTAGAATTAAGTTGTATATATTTGTAAAATAGTATGTTAATCGATAATTAAAAGTTCGTTTTTATCACAGTCCCAATTATAGAAATAAAAGAGTGTTACATTTTAACGGGAGGCAAAAGAAAGTGCTAAATGTTCTTAATTATACCATCAAAATGTAACACCAGTATTCCCCAAAACACACCTGTATTCCCAGAAGAGGTAGGCAGAGGTGTACCTGTAGTACACCCACATTTCGCCAGTTATGTTATAGATCCCAATGTAATACTCTGGACTGCCTCGTTGGTCTAGTGGTTGCTAAGCGCGACTGCTGAGCACGAGGTCCTGGGTTCGAATCTCGGGTCGGGCAAAGTGTTACGGGGTTTTTCCATTACGTAATTTTCAGTAGCAGCACGGAGTCTGGATTTGTGTCCGGTTGATGGCAATCGGCTCGCCCCCTATTACATTGGGACCGAAAAACATAACTGGCGAAATGTGGGTGTACTATATGTGCACCTCTGCCTACCCCTTCGGGGAATACAGGCTTGATGTTATGTTTTTTTCCCCAATGTAATAGGGGGTAAGCCTATTGCCACATGCCTATCATCATCAGCCTATCTCAGTCCACTGCTGGACTTGGCCTCTCCTATGGCACGCCACTACGCTCGATCTTCGGCCACCAGCTCCGATGCTGCCAGTCATTTTGCAAGCCTATTACCGGGTACAAATCCTGACTCCACGCTAATGCTAAGAATTACCCCATAACTGGGGAATTGTGTGTGTTACTTATCTAACTTTGACTCAAACGAAGCCCTTATGCATAAGCTAGTAACGCGGTTTGCGTATCCAAATAATGTGAATACATTATTCAACCTCTGACTATAAACATTAAAGTTAAATATTAACTAGCATAGTAAACTTGAACTCGTTGCTATCGTTAACCGTTTACTGTAAAACCAAGGTTCAGTATATAACTGTTATCGGTTTAACTATTGTTAAACGTTTAGTACTTTTGAACACGGATGAGTATTTTAGCTGCAGACGTTTGAATGTTAATTGGATAACTGTAGGACTCATAGCTATATATATGAAAAGCACTGATAGCTGAGTGGTATGACCGTTGGACTGCCAAGTCAATGAGAGAGAAAATGGTAGCAAGTCCAAACTCCGGCAGGGTTTGGACTTGCGACCACTCTCGTCTCTCACTAATGTGTTTTCGAATTCATGTGCGTACTATAAATTAGTTATCAGTTGCTTAAACCGGTGATATAAGCCTGGCTGGCGGCCTATTATTAGGTCTCGCCAAACGACCGGTTAAGCAGTAAGAGCTCCTTCTGAGCTGAAAAGCCGGCGAAAGAAAATGTCGTGAGGAAACCGGCACACCTGACAGATTTGTCAACGGTGTGTAAAGCTATGTCACCGCGCAGGTCGACCGATCTGGTAACCACATACCTACGAGCCTTTTAAACATAATAGACACATCTAACCTAAGACTGCCTCGTTGGTCTAGTGGTCGCTAAGCGCGACTGCTGAGCACGAGGTCCTGGGTTCGAATCCCAGGTCGGGCAAAGTGTTACTGGGTTTTTCCATTAGGTAATTCTCAGTGGCAGCACGGAGACTGGATTTGTGCCCGGTTGATGGCAATAGGCTCGCCCCCTATTACATTGGGACCTGAAAACATAACTGGCGAAATGTGGGTGTACTATATGTCTACCTCTGCCTACCCGTTCGGGGAATACAGGCGTATGTAAGACACATCTAACCACTAATTCTCTATCGTTACAGGCCGATCGAGAATGAGATACAATACACAGAGGTGATCAACAACCCTAAGACTTTCGAGGAGCTATCCATCGAGTCTTACTCCTACCCCAACGCCCCAACAGTGGAAAGAGTTCGTCGCCAAGCAGAAATCGAAACCAGCTCACAAACCCCTACAGACCCTGAAGTTGACGACAATATTACAGAACCTGTCAATACCACAGACTCGAGTCTCGGTCCCAAAGTCATAGTAGACTCCGGGCCTATTAGGCTTATGGGTCTTCGAGTCGAAGAGTCTGATAAAGAGCCGAAGATAGTCGATGAGCTGATCCCGAGTGTGTTGACGCAGACGAATTTCCTTCTAAGGTTGTTTGGAGAAGGGTTCACAAATGAAACTACGATAGCTTTTACCCACACGCCGGCGAATTATGGTAATGCTTGCGATCATCTGCTAAATGGAGAATATAAGGTTAGTTTTGGCTTGCTTTTTAATGTATAACTACCCAGCAGTGGGTGATGAAATTCTCCATAGGTTTCCAAATCTTTATACTACCTTTATTTATTTATTTATACTTAATGCACATTTGTACAAAAGCGGACTTAATGCCATTAGGCATTTTCTACCAGTCAACCTTAAGGCGATGCAGAGTTGAACAGTGGTAGATGCACTGAGTGTAAAAAGGGGACAAACATTACCAAGAATAAAAATAAACTACTAATATATAAACTAAATACGATTTACATGCATAGATACATTACTACATATTATAAATAATAATATTTATACATACATAGGCTAAATAAGTCAAATGCGAAGAGTGGAAACTGGTTGACCTTTATAGAATGTATAGGTACCTATCTACATGCTAAAGTATGGTATTTATTTATTATTACCACAACATAACACCATTACAGTTTACAACCAAAGCGATGCTATATTAAACTTACGAACTAACAGTAAAAAACAATTATAAAATATAAACAACATAAAAAAACAAAGCCTTATCGTATCCTAAATTATTAATATATTTTACGAAACCTATAAATATGAGAAAAATAACCTATATAAAATACTGTATATGAAAATTCAACATGCACATGGTATGTTTTTATATAGAGGCCCAGCTTTGATCTTTCCAAGTTAACCAAGAGTCAGTTGCTGTTAATTGATCCTCTATCTCCTGAAGTCCGTCTGACTCCGAGTGTAGTCAGTCGTGCACATGCGCATTGTTGTGTTCGTCACTTGAAGAGCGCTCGGTCACGGTTGTGACGGCGACACACACGAGCGCTTGTCAGTAAACGTTACTACTACAGCGAGAGACAAACGTAGTGAGATAGAACATCTATATCAGAAGACACCTTCTGCATTATACTCTTATGTTTTAAAAATAAATAAGTTAAAATTTTAACGCAATTCCCCTGTCTAGGTCCTATACGCTGAAACAGACTCAGCGCTTCTCAAACTGGTCGCCCCACCGCCACTAGACGATTACAAATTCTACATATGCGCCCGAAACTCAGCCAGCGGCAGCTTCATCCACCAAGGCCAAGAGAAATGGAAGATTTTGGCCACCCACAACAAACTGTTACCCCTATGGGTGTCCCTGATCCTGATTGTGGTCCTCCTAATGCTCGCGTCTCTCTTCTCCGGTCTCAACTTGGGTCTTATGGCTCTCGATAGAACAGAGTTGAAGATCATCGCGAATACTGGGACGGAGAAGGAGAGGAAGTACGCTAGAGCGATCATGCCTGTCAGGGCTCACGGAAACTACCTTCTCTGCACAATTCTTCTTAGTAATGTGGCGGTGAACAGCACCTTTACTGTCATTCTGGATGATCTGACGTCTGGTTTGGTTGCTGTCATCGGTTCGACGCTGGCTATTGTGTTTATTGCTGAGATTACGCCTCAGGCTGTCTGCGCTAGACATGGTCTGTTCGTTGGTGCTAAGAGTATCTGGATTATGAAGGTGAGTTGTAATACACTTTATATTTGAATACTGGCACTTCACTTGGCGTATTTGCCCAAATATTCGTGGCATCTTAGTAAAGCAAAATAAACCGTAAGTTGTAAGCAATAAGGTACATTTTTGTACTCGTAATTATCACAAATATGTGTACAAATACGCCTAGTGTAGTGCCACCATGAGAAAAATTGGAGTTACCATTGCCATTTTTTGGATAGCCTTTACCAACTATTGGGTCAGCTCCCAATCTAACTAGAAGTAGTCAAATAAAAGTTCTTTTTCATGGCGTAGCTATCTGACAATGAGCTATAAAATAACTTAAAATACATACAAAAATCTAGCCAGTAGGGTGATAAATGATAAATGATTTTATTTTGCAAATAGGTTTTTTTAACTAGATGGCATCGGCATTTCCTAACTGACTACCTCTGAGAAGAAATACCGAAACAAACTCAGGGGTCAAGGTCTCTTTTAAAGTCCAGACAAGCTCAATATTTTATGCGAGAACAGTGTAGGTGGTCTGAGAAGTGGTCTTTTTAGGAAAGAACCACGGCGAGTTTGAGTCGACCTGTCCTTACAGACGCGTTAAGTGAATTCTGCTTACTGATAGATACGTAGGACGCATGCCGCAGTGCCGCACGCACACATACATACGAGGGTCAAACTGAAAGTTCTTAGAAAATCAAAAACTGATTACGTTAGCCAGTTATTAGTTTTATTATATCTTTTCAAAATATTGTCCATTCACGTCAATACACTGCTGCATGCGATGGAACCACTGGGAAAAGCACTTTGCCCACTCGTCTTTAGGGTTCTCTTCAATGGCATCGCGATACGCAGCCACCGCTTCTTCAGCATTCATAAACCGCTTTCCTTTAAGTTTTTCTTTAATTTTTGGAAATAAATGAAAATCACAAGGGGCGAGGTCGGGGCTATACGGCGGGTGACCCAGTAATTCAACGTTTGATGTCGCCAAATAGTCGATCGTTCGCTTAGCGGTGTGCGACGAGGCGTTGTCGTGGTGAAGGAGGATCCTACTGCGAGGTCGTTTCTCTCGAACTTTTTCCAAGACAAGTGGCAAACAATTGGTAGTGTACCATTCTGCAGAAACTGTTTTTTGATCCTCTAACACAATTGTTGCGAAATGACCTATCCTTCCAAAGAACGAGGCCACCATTTTTTTTCCCGCACTTCGATCTCTCTTCACTTTAGTTGGCAACCTCTCGAAAGGAAACACCCACTGAGCAGATTGTCTTTTGGTTTCAGGATCATAACAGTAAATCCAGCTTTCGTCACCTGTTAGTATGTCGAACACAGCATTTGAGTCACCTCCGTTAAATCTTTCAATCATTTTACGGCACCAATCCACACGATGGAGTTTTTGAGCCTCAGTCAAATTATGAGGTATCCACCGGGCGCAAAGCTTCCTGACTGCTAAATGTTCGTGGAGGATTTTGTGCACTTGACTCATACCGATGCCTAAGCTTGTCCGAATCTGCTGATAGGTCACTCTTTTGTCAGTCTCTATCATACGCCGCACAACACAGATGTTATCTTCAGTCGTCGCCGTAGAAGGCCGTCCCTCACATAAATCATCAGTGAGATTAGTGCGACCACGTTTAAACTCATTAAACCAGTTGTAAACTGTCGCACGAGATGGGGCTTCATCGTGAAAGGCCAATCGTAGTCTATCATAACTTTCTTGTTGACTTAAATGACATCGAAAGTCATAAAAAATCATTGCACGAAAATTTTCTCGTGTTAAATTCATGTTGACGTGACACAGACAATTTTCAATTTGCCGCCAAATCGTAAAACAAATGACAAATTAATGAAATATATACTCAGTAATATTGGCAAAGAGTTCTATTTTCAAATTTTAGAATTATTTTTTTATTATATTGTTTATAAGTGGCCAGTTCTAAGAACTTTCAGTTTGACCCTCGTATCACTTACACGGACATATTTATTATTTTCTCTCATCCTCTATATCTTCTAGATCGTGATGGGTATCTGCGCGCCCCTCGCGTGGCCGACCAGCAAACTGCTCGATTACTTCTTAGGAGAAGAAATTGGAACGCACTACAACAGAGAACGATTGAAGGAACTTGTCAGGGTATGTATTTCACATTAGGCCTTAGACAGTACGACCAAACCTGTATCACTTTACATCAAACTAATATTATAAAGGCGAAAGTGTGTGTGTGTATGTTTGTTTCTACTATACGCTGAAACGGGTGGACCGTTTTTAATAAAATTTGGTATGGAGGTAGCTGACACCGTGGATTTATCCCGAAAAAATTCAGCGGATAACACCGCAGAGCGCGGCTAGTGGAAAAATAAACTATTCAAATATGTATATTTTTTTGTGATATTGCGAAATTTTAATTGTATGTGTTGTTTTGATGTATGTATAAGCTATATTACTCCCAAATACATTAGAAAATTCTAGTCTGGAGTGACGTTTTAAAAAACAATGTTTCATCAAATTCTGTCCAGTAGTTTTTGCGTAAATGAGTAACAATCACCCACATCTTCACGAACCTGCGTTTTTATCAGAATTGTATGTTCGTTATATGTTGTCTATGTATCCCAGGTAACAGACCACGTCAACGACTTAGACAAGGAGGAGGTGAACATAATCTCTGGAGCGCTGGACCTCCGCAAGAAAATGGTGAAGGACGTGATGACCAAGCTGAAGGACTGCTTCATGTTGCCTATCAACAGTGTGCTGGACTTCGAGACGATGTCGGAGATCGTCAAGTCTGGTAAGAAAAATGCAGCGTCACATAAATACAGTTCATGGATCTGGGCAGGTCCGGGAAGTGGATCTAAGTGTCCTAAAGCCGCCTTTATTACACTATTGCCCAAATAATGCAGCGTCACATAGAAATAGCCATGGACCTGGGCAGGTCCGGGAGGTGGACCTGAGTGTCCCAAAACAGCCTTTATTAAACAACTGCCCAAAACAAGGAGTGTAATGATTTCAGTGTTCATGTATGTATGTGAGATTGTTTATTTCACCATAACTTATGTAAGCCTGCAGATTTTGATGTATGGAGTATCATTAAAATACTTACACCATCGCAAGTAATATAGGCTATAAAAGTGAATGAATAAAAACATAAAAATTAAAAGAAACCATTTACTATAATAACTTTCATGAGAGTTATCCATATTATTTACTATATATTCCGGTTATACTCACGTGTGTATTCGGGAATGCCTGACTAGTTTTGAACTCGAACGGAGCCCTTATACATGAGCTGGTTACGCGGAGGTTCGACTTGCGGCCCTGCCGGCAACCATAATCTAAGAGTAACCCTGACTGCGATAAAACTAGTTTTTTTACATTGCTTTTTTTACAACCATGTTTTTGTACATAAAATACCATTGAGACTACGTAAATCTCCAGGCTACTCCCGCATCCCGGTGTACGAGGGCAGCCGCGGCAACATCATCACGGTGCTGTTCATCAAGGACCTGGCGTTCGTGGACCCTGACGACAATACGCCGCTGCGCACCCTGTGCCAGTACTACCAGAACCCCTGCAACTTCGTCTTCGAAGATGTCACCCTGGACGTCATGCTGAAGCAGTTTAAGGAAGGTAGGCTTGTGAAGAACTGCTCCTCCTTCCGCCTTGTTGGTCTAGTGGTTGCTAAGCGCGACTGCTGAGCACGAGGTCCGAATCCCGGGTCGGGTAGTGTTAATAAATTTTCCATTAGGTAATTCTTAGTAGCAGCACGGAGTTTCGATTTGTGCCTGGTTGATGGCAATAGGCTCGCTAACTATTATATTGGGACCTTATAACATAACTGGCGAAATGTGGGTGTACTATACGTGCACCTCTGCCTACCCCCTGGGAAAGGCGTGATATTATGGCGGGACCGATTTGCATAAAATTTGGTATGGGGGTAGCTGACACCCTGGATTAACACACGCTACTTTTTATCCCGAAAAAATGGACCGGGTAACACCGCAGGTCACAGGTAGTTATGGAAAAATACGAAATTCCTCACTGGAATATCGTTTCGCAAGCTTGCCAGTACAAAAATAGTGAGTCTCAAGGTCTAATGATAATGAATCATAGACAGGCATATTTATTTTATCATATAATTTATTTGGCGGTAAACGGTTGGCGCGTCTGCGAGTTATGTTGATGGACGTAACAGTTATAGATATTTTGGTATTCTTGATTGGTCTTCTTATCGTATGGTTGATGAACGACCTGGTGTCAGAGTTTAAACCGCCTGTAGGCCTCTGACATGGGTTTAGACTCCGTATCCTAATGTATACGAGAAGAGGCCTTTTCCTTGCAGTGGGACAGATATAGGCTGTTATTATTATTATAACTTGGTGGTTTTTTGTCGTATTTAATTTATTTTCTCAGTCTTATTAATTCTACACTATATTCTTCCAAATATCGGAAATTCAATATTAAAAAAAACCGACGAGTGAGTCGGACTCGCGCACAAAGGGTGCGCGAGAGTACCATCATCGATAAAACTACAAAAATGGCAGAAAAATCACGTTTGTTGTATAGGAACCCCCTTAGATAATTACTTTATTCTGATTTTTAGTATTTGTTGTTTTAGCGGCAACAGAAATACATCATCTGTGATAATTTCAACTGTCCACCACGGTTCATGTGATACAGCCAACTAACAGACGGACGGACACCGGAGTCTTAGTAATAGGGTCCCATTAAAATAAAACTAGGTTTACGGATTTTATCGTGGCTTGGCAATAGGCTCGCCCCCTATTACATTGGGACCTATAAACATAACTGGCGAAATGTGGGTGTACTGTATGCGCTCCTCTGCCTACCCCTTCGGGGAATACAGGCGTGATGTTATGTTATCGTGGCTTTAATTGATTTTTTTTGGTCCCGACGTTTCGAATCCTTTACAGCATTCCCGTGACCATGAATCTAAAATAAATTAAAACCGCGATAAAATCCTTAGAACTAGTTTTATTTCAATGTCTAATATTTGCGTTAACTGATAGAAATAGGGTCCCATTTAATGCTTTGGGTACGGAACCATCAAAAATCGTCATCATCACCCCTATTCACCAGCATACTTACCTTCTAGGACACAAGGGTCACATGGCGTTCGTGCAGCGGATAGAAGAAGGAGACGGCGACCCGGTCTACGAGACTGTCGGTCTACTCACACTGGAAGACGTTATTGAGGAAATGATTCAAGCGGAAATCGTGGACGAGACCGATGTTATCAGTGAGTGGAACTATATTTATTATAATAGTATATGCCTCGTTGGTCTTGTGGTTGCTAAGCGCGACTGCTGAGCACGAAGTCCTGGGTTCGAATCCCGGGTCGGGCAAAGTGTTACTGGGTTTTCCATTAGGTAATTCTCAGTAGCAGCACGGAGTCTGGATTTGTGCCCGGTTGATGGCAATAGACTCGCCCCTTATTACATTGGGACGTAAAACATAACTGGCGAAATGTGGGTGTACTATTTGTTCACCTCTGCCTACCTCTTCGGGGAATACAGGCGTGATGTTATGTTAGTATATGCTTTTTTTGTTTTTCTGACATGTTAAGAACATAGTTTAGAAGCCGAGTGGTATCCGGCCTAGAATTGACCACCCCCTTTCGTCCCGTGGGTGTTGTAAGAGGCTAAGGGAAAATCCAGAAGATGGGCAGCAGCGTCTTCTGTAACTTCACCACCAATACTGCGATCCCCAAGCCGCCAAGCGTGGGGATTATGGCAATCTGAGTCTGATCTAGGCTTAGGTTAATGACAATAGACTCGCCCTCGCCCTTATTACATTGGGACTTATAACTGGTGAAATGAGCTATATACCTCTGTCCACCCCTCCGGGAATACAGGCGTTGAAGCGTTAAGTGTTATTTTTATTGAAATCTCCTTTTATCATGTGTCATAAAAGAAATAAATATAACTTTTCTTCTCTCTACAGGCGACAACCGCACCAAGAAGCGTCTGATGCGCCCCCTGAACAAGTTCCAGGACCTGGCAGCCTTCGCAGGCCACCACGAGCACCAGCGCGTCCACGTGTCCCCGCAGCTGGTCCTCGCCACCTTCCAGTTCTTGAGCACCAGTGAGTACACCAGTATAGGCATGTTGAAAGGTTTTGAGGATGAAAAGTTTAGGTTATACGTTTGAAATGTTAAGGTTATACGTTTGAAATGTTAAGGTTATACGTTTGAAAAGTTTAGGTGATAAGTTTGAAATGTTGGTCTTCAGGTGTGAAAAGTTATTTCTATACCATCTAGAAAATTTTCCACTTTCAATCAAACGTTTTTAGTTTATGATAGTGTGAAACTTAGTTTTCAACTTTACTTACTATACATGGAAAATCTAAGTTATTACGAGTAGTTATTTACAGTACAATTTGTGTATTAATAAAACTTTATTCTTACGGATTGCAATAATAATATGTGGTCTATCTAGTGGCAAAAGTCGAGAGAATCGTCTATTTTAGACGGTGGGTTTTATTATTTTTTTTTTATTTATTTATTAGGTATACCAACAGCATTACATATATTGTGTACAAAATTAAAACAGTAATGACAACATTTCTTATATGCATGCCTATTATAGGTACACACAGCATTCACAACATAAGTCTACTAAAGATTGTGTTTTGTGGGTTCGATTTCTGCTATCGCAAAATTTATTGCTACAAGTTTTATGTACTTTTATGTACTTTTTTTCGGATATAACATAATTTGGCGTTCTGTAAGTGCTCTTTTGCTTATCTATATATATAAAATTCTCGTGTCACAGTTTTCGTTCCCATACTCCTCCGAAACGGCTAGACCGATTCTCATGAAATTTTGTGAGCGTATTGAGTAGGTCTGAGAATCGGCCAACATCTATTTTTCATACCACGAAATTCACGCGGACGAAGTCGCGGGCAACAGCTAGTCCTACTATCCTACTAATATTATAAATGTGAAAGTTTGTGAGTATGGATGTGTGGATGTTTGTTACTCTTTCACGCATAAACGGCTGGACCGATTTGGTTGAAATTTGGTATGTAGATAGTTTATACCCTGGATTAACATATAGGCTACTTTTTATCTCGAAAAAATGTCGCGGGTAACACCGCGGGGCGCAGCTAGTATGAAATAAAAACATTATGACTTTGACTTAACAGTGGACGTGTTCCGGCTGATGATGATGATGACTATGATAATACTAACGGCCGCACTAACGGCTTTTTCTCGCTCGGCCGTTTTGTATTAGAATTCTTGCGGTTAAAAACCGAGGGTGTCTATCTATAGTGCGACCTAGGCCTAAGCTACTAAACCATGTTAATCTCCAGGCGTGGACCCGTTCCGCGTGGACCACATCTCGGAGACGGTCCTGCGGCGCCTCCTGAAGCAGGACGTGATCCAGCACATCAAGCTGCGAGGAGACGAGGATAAGAACGACCCCAAGAGATACGTCTTCTCCGAGGGAAAACCGGTGAGTGTTTAAGGTTGAGCAACGCTGCCCGAGGTGTGTAATTAGATGGGCCGCTTGAAGTTACCGTACTTGAGGTCAGTTTTTGGATGGGTGACCGTTTCGGGTAAGTTGACGGCGGGTGTGAGGTTAAGCAGCGTTTGCTGAGGTCAACTTTTGGATGGGTGACCGTTTTCGGTAAATTAATGGGTGCGACATTGGGTTAAGCAACTGTTCTTGAGGTCAGTTTTTGGATGGGTGACCGTATTGGGTAAGTTTATGGCGGGTGTGAGGTTAAGCAGCTGTACTTAAGGTCACCTTTTGGATGGGTGACCTTGCATATCTAGCATATTTTTAAGATTACATAATGAATTTGTTATGTCCTCCCCCCCCAGGTGGACTACTTCGTGTTGATCCTGGAGGGCCGCGTGGAGGTGACGGTGGGCCGCGAGAACCTGGTGTTCGAGGCCGGGCCCTTCACGTACTTCGGCGTTCAGGCGCTCACGCAGAACGTGGGCCTTGGTGAGTGGCGCTTACTATCTTTCGACCCCATTTTCACTAGGGGACACGTCGCATGTCGCCCAACATACAGACATACATAAAGTCATGCCTATTTCCCAGAGGCAGGCAGAGACCACGGATTTCCAAAAGCTACCAAAAAGAAGTCTGAGTACTGCCTCGTTGGTCTAGTGGTCGCTAAGCGCTACTGCGGAGCACGAGGTCAAGGGTTAGGGACCCGAGTCGGGCAAATTGTTATCGGGTTGTTCCATTAGGTAATTCTCAGTAGCAGCACGGAGTCTGGATTTGTGCCCGGTTGATGGCCAGCTCGCCTATTACATTGGTACCTAAAAACATAACAGGCGAAATGTGGGTGTACTATATGTGCACCTTTGCCTACCCCTTCGGGGAATACAGGCGTGATATATGTATGTTACATCGTTGTAAGACTACTTATGAACATAATTTATGCTTAATACCCCCCCTCCCCCTACAGCGGAGGCCCCGGCCCCCTCGACGCTGGGCTCCCTGCAGAACCTGAACATGGACTCCATGCTGCGCCACTCCTTCGTGCCGGACTACTCCGTGCGGGCCATCGCCGAGCTCTACTACCTCACCATTAAGAGGTAAATCAGCATTACATTCAGACCTGTTTAGTTGATTTTTATCAAGAATCGCCCCAACCTAGGAATGTCTCCTGTATCGTGGGTGCGTTTCACAAACATGAAATATCATATACACAAACACAGACTCGGGACAAACATCTGCGGATCACTAAGTTTTGCCCCGTGCGGGTATCAAACCCGCAACCCTTAGCGTAGCAGTCCAATCGCTTACCCACTCCGCGAATCAGGTCGTCAAACTATTATAGTAACACTTCTGCCTCCTTCGGGGAATATAGGCGTGATGTTATGTATGTATAAAGCATTTTTTTTTTCCCTAGATCTATGTACTTAGCGGCCAAACGAGCTACCCTCATGGAGAAGGGGGTGTTGGGGAGGGGCGGCACCAACGAGCAGATTGAACCCGAAGTCGACAAGGTATGTAGACCAGGGATATGCCTTTTTTACTTAAGTTCTAAGATCAAAATCAAAATCATTTATTGGACTTAAAACATAACTGGCGAAATGAGGGTGTACTATATTATGTACACCTCTGCCTACCCCTTTGGGGAATACAGGCGTGATGTTATGTGTTTATTTATTGGAACAAAAACAGCAACCAGACGTCACCCTTAAGACGTAAATACTAAAAGGGAACTTGAAATTCGATGGATGCGAGCAGACACGGTGGCTCAGCTGGCAGAGCGGCGCCACGGTACGGCGAAAGTCGCGGGTTCGGCTCCCGCTCGTGTCCGTCATTTTTCAAGTTTCCTTTATCAATTTAGATTTAAGCTTAGCATGGCAACATGCAAAAAAGATGCAAAATGTCATAGGAACAAAAATAAGTTTACAATATTAATTGTGCTTTAAAAAGTGTGCATTGTCATTATCTACATTACATATATTACTACATAGTAAAAAACAAAGTAGCTTCCAGCTGTCTGTCCCTATGTATGCTTACATCTCTAAAACCACGCAACGGGTTTTGATGCGGTTTATTTTAATAGACAGAGTGATTCAAGAGACAGGTTTATATGTATAAAGAACTGCGCCCCGCGGTGTTACCTGCTACATTTTTTCGGGATAAACAGTAGTCTATGTGTTAATCCAGGGTGTCACCTACCTCTATATGAAAATCATTAAAATCCATTCAGTAGTTTTTACGTGAAATAGTAACAAACATCCATACTTACAAACTTTCGCGTTTATAATATTAGTATGGGCATAAAGCCACAAATAATTTCGAACCCACGTCCTACGTGGCGTCGCTCTCCTAACAGTACTGTGTCGTGCCAACAAATATTATTTATTCATCTCATTTTCCATCTTATTTGCAGCTTCTCCGTGAAGGAGAGAATCGTATCGATGAGATCAGGGAGGATAGATCCCTCGAGGACCATATGAAGCCGGTAATTATGGTTTTAATTAACATTACTAGTATAATACACACATGATTAAAGTCTTAACTATCTGGGGATGGAGATAAAGCCGTGTGAAAAGTTTTCTGTTCACAATTGTGAAAAGTTAAAATTAGTCAACAATTGTGAAAAGTAAAATTAGTCCACAACAGTGAAAAGTAAAATTTGTCCACTAAAATGAAAAGTCCTCATTTTTCAATTATGGAGATTACTACTATTATTATCAGTAAATTTCATTTTCCTGGATAAAAACACATTTTTCAGCGAATTGTAAAATAATTTGTTTCAATTACCATTATAAAGTCAGTTTAAAAGAATAAAAAAGAATTTCAAAACACTACATAAATATCGCCCCACACTAGGATTTTCTCCTGTATCGTGGACGCGTTTCATAAACATGAAATAATCACATACACGAACACCCAGACTCGGGACAAACATCTGCAGATCGCAAATATTAACTTTCTACCTACCTATAAGACTATATTATATAATGATAATTAACATTATATACATATATATAAATGTGATTTGTTATTTACACGCCGCTAGAACACGGATGAACCAAAAACTAAATACTAAAAACGGTAGTATTATTGTAAGTATACATAAATAAAAAAGAATCTATGAAGAATGGGAGTGAATGAATGAAAGTACTAATAAAAAATGCCGAGTGGTATCCGGCCTGGAAATGACCACCCCCTTTCCCCCCGTGGGTGTCGTAAGAGGCGACTAAGGGAAAATCCAAAAGATGGGCAGCAGCTGAAAGAAACATAACTGGCGAAATGTGGGTGTAGTATATGTGCACCTATGCCTACCCCTTCGGGGAATACAGGCGTGATGTTATGTTATGTTATGTCGTTATAAAAAAATCATGACTAACTAATGTATAATTTCTTCCAGTTCCTACCGACTTCTGCCAGTCCCCACACGAACGCTACCTTCAAGTCAGCTGACAAGGAGCCGAGCAACCCAGAAGAGGAGAAACTTTTGAAGAAGTAATCTTCTCCACATTCTTCACGACGGCCTCGACACATCAATGCAAAGGTTTAATCAAAGTAACACTAAAACATTATTATTCAAAATATAATTCCGATCTAAATCTAATCTCAGTGTCCTTTGCGTCAAATTTTGACATTGACGTGTTCGAAATGTGATTCCGATATCAATTTAATCGCAGTGTCACGTGTCATTTTGATTTTGACGTTTATTTTAAAATATATTTCTTATCTCATGAGATTATATTAGAGGCATGGCATACAGGAATACGCATATAATTAAGCTTGTAATATCCAAAGGGGACAGTTAGACAGAGATATTCTCTATCAAAGATACGTACATATTATTGCGTCTACATCAAGCCTGTATTCTTCGAAGGGGTAGGCAGATGTGTGTGTCTAGTGGAGCATAAGGTTCTGGGTTCGAATCCCGGGTCAAGCAAACTGTTATTCATTATCCATCTGCCCCCAAGTGAGACATCGCATTACACTGCATGTAGCGTTGTCTCGCTTTCACATCGTAAACTGTCCTGCTTTAAGAATTCGTGGTAAGAGGCAGAGCGGGACCTAAAAACAAACATAACTGGCGAAATGTGGGTGTACAATATGTGCACCTCTGCCTTCCCCTTCGAGGAATACAGGCGTGACGTTATGTTTTTAAGAGGCAGTATTTTAATCTCCATGTATTTAAATGACACAATTGGACATTGTTACAATAAATAAATGACTAATTATTGTCATTTTTAATTGTTAAAATCTAATAATTTGTGCCCGGTTGATGGCCAGCTCGCCCCCTATTACATTGGGACCTAAAACATAACTGGCGAAATGTGGATGTACTATATGTGCACCTCTGCCTACCCCTTCGGGGAATACAGGCGTGATGTTATGTTATGTAAAATCTAATAATTCGGTCAGGAATTATATTTTGAGTAATTTTTAATTTACACGATTTTAGTTTTTTTTTGTAGTTCTGTTATAACTGTTTTATAATGACTTTTAATTGTATTTTTTTTATATAAAATTGTTAACCTCCTCTTTTAAGTCGGTTAAGAATTAATTCTATATCATTGTCTCTTATTTATATTAAAATCAAAAAAATATTGACATATTAAAATAATGAATCAAATATTTATTCTTCAATAAGTCTTCCATATTGAATCAGAAATGTAACTTTCAAATTAAATTCTATCAATAAATTTTATGTATTGTTAAAATAATTCTTAAAAGACATACAAATGTTAATTATTCTTAATTAAAAACGTCAATTGCGTTGATTGCCACTCTGAACGGCCGATGAGATGAAATATCCTAATCAAAGAAGAATTGTAAAGAAGAATTTGTATCTAAACTTCTTAAGAAGAAGAAGAATTAAAAAAAAATGGATTTAGATACTTATACATTGTTATAATGGAAATCAATTGAAATTTTATTTTTTTAACTAGCTACACCCCGCGGTGTTACCCATTACATTTATTCGCGATAAAATACAGCCTGTATTGATCTAAAAATGTTAGCTACCATACGTACTAATTTTATTAGAATTGGTCAAGCAGTTTCAGCGTGAAGAGGTAACAAACATACAAACACGCTCACAAACTTTCGCCTTTATTATATTAGAGTGATTTTGTGGCTATTTTTATAAGATTACTTATAATTACTTTTCAATCTACTGCTGAGCACGAGGTCCTGGGTTCGAATCCCGGGTCGGGCAGTGTTACTGGGTTTTTCCATTAGATAATTCTTAGTAGCAGCACGGAGTTAAAATTTGTGCTCGGTTAATGGCCAGCTCGCCCCTTATTACATTGGGTCCTCAAAACATAACTGGCGAAATGTGGGTGTACTATATGTGCACCTCTGCCTACCCCTTCGGGGAATACAGGCGTGATGTTATGTTACTTTTTCAATTTGTAATTTTTTATACGTAATTATCATGACATAAAATATCGTAGAAATGAAGAATACTGTAATTGATTTATTTCTATAATTTGAAAGAAGGCTTGCAGACTAATAACATAAATTAGTATATAAAGGGTAATACTATCAATCCTTTATACTTAGGCAGTCAGCAGAGCTCTACAAAAACTCGTAAAAATCATAAAATTTCTATTGATTTCCTCATAGTTAATAAGTTGAATTTTATTAAAAAACAACGTAGGAAATCTTGTGCCTTTAGTGTGAAAGTTAAGTATGAAGTATTTTATATAATAACGTGAACCTAAAACGAACTGTGCGATGTGAAAATTAACTATTTTTAATAAAACCAATTCTAGAAACTTCCAAAAGTTTCACAGAGCATTTTTTATCGCAATATAATTGTGTCACACGTCGCACAGATACAAAAAGTAGATGCACAAAACAAAATTATTATTATAATAGTATTTTTTAATAATATTAAATATTTTTAATAGATTTTTTAATAAAAGCATTTTGTGTATTAACAAATGTAGGTTTTAGATATAGATTGTTGATTTTATAGAGTTTGACGAGATGGCTGGCCGGAAACCTTAACTGTTATTTCTAACTAGCTGCGCCCCGCAGTGTTACCCTACATTTTTTCGGGATATAAAGTAGCCTATGTGTTAATCCAGGGTGTCAGCTACCTCCATATGAAATTTAATTAAAATCCATTCAGTAGTTTTTACGTGAAAGAGTAACAAACATCCATCCGTAGTTACAAACTTTCGCGTTTATAATATTAGTAGGGATAATGTCCAACATCAAAACTCAACTGAGACGACGTTCTGTCTACTGAAGTTGTTTAAAAATGATAATAATGCCCATACGTTTCAGCTGAGACTACCCAACTACGAAGGTATAATAGTGCACAAGTATGCGCGCAAACAGGTGCACTCCCTATTCCCTCACTCTCATAGTCCAGGACGGTGAGACACGACCGGAGAGAGATCAAAGATCAACATCTTAACATACTTTTCGAGGTATTGATGACGGTCACCCATCACTTAACCGACCACCCACGCAGTGCTTAACCTCGCATTACTCAGTATCTCTTAAAAAGTTTTTACGTACTTAGTTATAGTCACTTATATAAGGCTCTCTCTCAGCCTATCACAGTCTGCTGGACATAGGCCTCTCAATTTGCCAACAACACCTCCGTCTTCCGCATCCAACCCAGCTACCTATACCAGGGCCCCGAGTTTGCTATTTTTTATAAATTCGTCATTCCAACACGATCCCATTGTCATTTTGCTAAAAGTTCGTAATCTGTTAAATTCATAATGGCCGATCATTGGTCAGTCAATGGTCTCGTAATAGAATGGTGGTAATTCTACCAGATTACCATTCTATGTCATTTATTTCAATGGAGTGTCAGTGGTCGACCATTGGAAAGTCATAATGACGCCTTTAGGTTAGCAGATTACCAAACTTGTCACAATCGACAATTATGAGATCAATGATCGATCATTCTGACACTATTGTAATAGTAGACTTGAGGCCCAGGTCGTCGGTCTATCCGACTGGAGGCTCTCTGCTTGCACCCAATGGTTTACGGTGGGCCATCTCAGTCTGGTAATACGCATCAGGCAGCGCTAGTTATAGTGGTGCCTTTGACTTATAAAAATACAAATAAGTTGAGTATTAATTTCAAATTCAGTGTGAAATCGTAGATTGGAAATTGGTTTACTTTGATTGTAAAAATGCCAAAAGTCGGGTTGGAGTCCCGCTCGAGTCCATTTTTAAAGTTTCCTTTATCAACATCAATTTAAATTATTAACTGCATTTTTTTGTTAAACTATATCATGTAAAATTATTGTTATTATTTTACAACTAGCGCTAGTTTGATGTGTGTTGCCAACGTTGAATAATGTACTTATATTTTTTGGCATGGCAATATTTGTTAGCCATATATTTTATAACGTTGAAATAGCACGCATCACGATTTTTAAATATGTAATTATTGTAATAATATTATAGATTCTATTTAATTTTGAAAATTATAATTTTAAGCATTTATTTCGAATTTTTCGCAAATAAATGATTATTTTTACAGATTATTATGTTTGTTTTTATTTTTATCCTGTGTTTTTATACTTAATGTTAGTTATTTGTGTGTGTAGCATAAATAAAGATAGCAGGTTCGATTCCAGCTTTACAAACAACTATCGTATAGCTTAAAAATTAAGATTAAAATACAATTCTATCACAATATCTTCCATAGAACTGTGCCTTACATATGAATATATAAAATATATCAAATTAACGTTTAAATGTTATTAAAAACAACAAATATTGTGTATTACATACATAATTGTTAATAGAGAACAATAAATTTAAATAATTATTATAGAAGTGTGAAAAATATGCATGACTAAAAATATGATGCTTGAAAATTGCAGTTTTATTTATTACTTTCTTCACATTTTCAGCTTATACAATACAATCACGCCTGTATTCCCCGAAGGGGTAGGCAGAGGTGTATAGAACACCCCCATTTCGCCAGTTATGTTTTTAGGTCCCAATGTAATAGGGGGCGAGCTGGCTATCAACCGGGCACAAATCCAGACTCCGTGCTGCAACTCAGAATTACTTAATGGACAAACTAACACTGCCCGATATGGCCTGCCCATTGCCACTTCAACTTGCATATTCTTTAATAAACTCAATAACAAGGTATAATCAAAAGGTTTATACAAACATACATACATAAATTCACGCCTGTTTCCCTGAGGGGTAGGCAGAGACCACGGATTTCCATTTGCTACGATCCTGGCATACTTCTTTTGCTTTCACACGCCACATTAAAAATAAAATTCATAACATAACATCACGCCTGTATTCCCCGAAGGGGTAGGCAGAGGTGCACATACAGTACACCCACATTTCGCCAGTTATGTTTTTTAGGCCCCAATGTAATAGAGGGCGAGCCTATTTACATCTAAATAAAATTCAAATATATATAAACTAAAACGTTTATTAAAAATATCAATTATTATAATTATTTACTTTATTATCATGAGGCTAGCTTACTTATATCTTCGTATTGGACCTTCTTCACCACGCGCCCTGTCAGAGGACCCTCGCATATCTGAAAAAAATAAATTAAATTATTGACTGCCTCGTTGGTCTAGTGGTTGCTAAGCGCGACTGCTGAGCACGGAGCCTGGGTTCGGAACCCGGGCAGTGTTACTGGGTTTATCCATTAGGTAATTCTCATGATGAGTGTCGTGGTGGCCTAGTGGTTAACATACCGGATTTGTATGCACAAGGTTGCAGGTTCAAACCCGGGCATGTATCAATGTGACTTTTTCGATGTTATAAATACTTTCTTAGTTATTCTAAGACACAGACTAACGGTGACGGAAAACATGGTGAGGAAACCTGGATTTAGTTATTTGAAATCGCCCGCAGTGAGCTAGCGTGGTGATCGATGCTCAATCCTTCTCTATACGAGAAGAGGCCTTTGCAGCAGTGGGACAGTTATAGGCTGTTATTATATTACTAATTCTCAGTAGCAGCACGGAGCCTGTATTTGTGCCTGGTTGATGACCAGCTCGCCCCCTATTACATTGGGACCTAAAAACATTACTGGCGAAATGTGGGTGTACTATACGTGCACCTCTGCCTACCCCTTCGGGGAACTTACTTCGACATCGCAGCAATAATTATCGATGTCTATGCTGCGCAGTTGTCCGGTGGCGCCCCGGTACGCGCCGTTCACAAACCGGACGGTGCGGCCCTTAGACGGTATAACAGTCTCCAAGTGATTCTGGAAATTTAAACAAAATAATGTTTTATTTATTTAGCGAAACCTTAAAACTATCATTACAGGTGAGTACTACCCAATGCGATAGCTAGGCACTTATGACTTATTACTATTATTATTATATAGACCACTTATTATTATTATTATATTATGTTATTAGAATAATGATTTACTGTCTCGTTGGTCCAGTGGTTGCTAAGCGCGACTGCTGTAAACGAGGTCCTGGGTTTGAATCCCAGGTCGGGCAGTGTTCCTGGGTTTTTCCATTAGGCAATTCTCAGTAGCAGCACGGAGTCTGGATTTGTGCCCGGTTGAAGGTAATAGGCTCGCCCCCTATTACATTGGGTGTACTATATGTGCACCTCTGCCTACCCCTTCGGGGAATACAGGCGCGATGTTATGTATGTATATGTATGTTATTTACTGCCTGAAGCTAACAAACCAAAGTTAGATACAGTCAGCTAAAATGTTAAGAAAATGGTCTACCAGTTTTGACAAAAGTCCGCGTTAGGTTAGGTCCATCAAATTTGAAGTTCATCAATCATTTTCATCATCAATTGACGAACCCAGATAAAAAAAGTAATTACTCTATAACTATTATTTACTCTATACCAACAAAAACCAGCACTGATAGCCGAAAAGGGTCAAAGTCCAAACCCCGGCACGCACCAACATCTTTTCAAATTCATATACCTACTATAAATTAGTTATCACTTAAAAACGGTGAAGGAAAACATCGCGAGGATAACACACCTGAGAGATTGTTCATCGGTGTGTGTCGCTGTCAGAGGCCTACAGGCGGTTTACACTCTGACACCATTGTTCATCAACCATACGATAAGATATTGAACGAACCTGGTCTAGTTTCAGTTTAGTGTTGTCCTCAGTCAGTTTGACGTGTGCGCAGTATTTATCGACCACTCGCTCGACCACCGCCTTCTTCTTGTAGAACTTCTCGCCGAGCGACTTGGTAGTGATCTTCACCACTATATTGTCGCAAAGCCAGAAGTCTTTCCTAAAAAATAAAAAAAAATATGAGCCGTCATGGGACGCCTGGCAGATGTAAAACATCGTGTGTGTACAAGTAATATGCATAAAAGATAATATTATTAAAATATATGTATACCTCAGTATAGCGTGGCGACCCGTCGCCACGGCAAGCGTCGCCACGCCAACAATTCGGTTTACAAGTGAGCCTATAGATGTTGCACATCGAAATACGTAAATCCATATCGCTCGAAGAACCGATAACCGCTGGGGAAGAAAGGTTCTCGAACGACCACGAACCGGAAGACGCAGCGTTGGCAGGCCTCCCACCAGGTGGACCGACGATATCGTCAGAATTGCTGCAACCGGTGGATGGAATTGGCAAGCTGTCGTTCATTGTGGCGTTCTAAGGGGGAGGCCTTTGTTCAGCAGTGGACGTCTTCCGCCTGATGATGATGAAATTCATGTTGCCGCAGTATTCCGCCTAGAATTGACCACCCCCTTTCCTCCCGTGGGTGTCGTAAGCGACTAAGGGAAAATCCAGAAGATGGGCAGCAGCGTCTTCTGTAACTTCACCACCAATACTGCGATCCCAAGCCGCTTGCCAAGCGTGAGGATTATGGCAACTACCCCCCGCAAAAATTTGTAAGTATGGATGGATGTGTGTTACCCTTTCACGTAAAAACTAATAAATAGATTTCAATGAAATTTCATATGGAGGTAGCTGACACCCTGGATTAACACATAGACTAGTTTATATCCCGAAAAAATGTAGGGTAGCACTGCGAGGCGCAGCTAGTCTCAAATAAAACAGGCTGCGGTGCCCGAAATTCGGCCAGGAGGACATTATTAATAGACCTAAAAAACTAGCCTAGAATGAGATATTAAGAGCAAATCATACCGATTCGCCTTCTCTTTCGCACGCTCCTCCATTTTGATTATGTCGTCCAACGCCGACTGCCTTATTTTCGCGTCTTTCGTGTCTTCTGACTTCTGCTTCTTGGAGGACTCTTCTTTACCCTTCAGTTTGAGGGCAGACGCCACCAAGGTGTCTGGTTTCTTCTCTGTAAAACGATAAAGATAAAAGGCATACTTTTAATATAATATAAATAATAATAAATATAATAACAGCCTATAACTGTCCCACTGCTACAAAGGCCTCTTCTCGTATAGAGAAGGATTGAGCATTGATCACCACGCTAGCTCACTGCGGGCGATTTCAGATAATTAAATCCAGGTTTCCTCGCGATGTTCTCCGTCACCGTTAGTCAGTGGTGTCTTATAATAACTAAGAAAGTATTTATGACATTGAAAAAGTCACATTGATACTTGCCCGGGTTTTGAACCTGCATCTGGGTCATTCTCAGTAGCAGCGCGGAGTCTGGATCTGTGCCCGGTTGATGGCAATAGGCTCGCCCCCTATTACATTGGGACCGAAAAACATAACTGGCGAAATGTGGGTGTACTAAATGCGGACCTCCGCCTACCCCTTCGGGTATACAGGCGTGATGTTATGTATGTAATAAGTTAGTATAGTCTGCACACCTATCCAAATCCCGACCTCACATAACACTGCTTACCTTCAGTCTTTCTCTTCAAGCTGAGGACCACCTTCTCCTGGCTGCTCTCCCGCTTGAACTCAGAGTATGACGGTCCTTCCTCTGCAGTCTGCTTCTTCCCACGTTCCACTTGCTTCTGAATAAAATCTAACATTCTTTCCTAGAACAAAAAACAAATCATATTTCATCATCATCAGAAGGAAGACGTCCACTGAACAGAGTCCCCCCCTTAGGTAAGGAGGGGGATTCCCATAATCTCCACGCTTGGCAAGCGGCTTGGGGATCGCAGTATTGGTAGTGAAGTTACAGAGGACGCTGCTGCTATCCCGGATTTTCCCTTAGTCGCCTCTTACGACACCCACGGGAGGAAAGGGGGTAGTCAAATCTAGGCTGAATGCCACTCGGCATATTTCACACCTCTGTCTACCCTCTCCAGGGACTTCAGGCATGGTGTTATATTATGAACTTACTTAGGAACCATCAGTAATCACGTGAGCCATGAAAGGGGGAGGGGGTAGGTATCATCACAAGGAAGGGGGATTTATATTACCATGTATTTATTAATGGTGATATGATATAGTAATTAAATCAATTGATGACAAAGATGAATCTGAAAAAAAAAATTAAGACTGCTCCGTTTAGTTGTAGGGAAACATGACAAGGAGGGGGATTTATATCACCATGTATTTATTAATTGTGGGGAACAACATATTAATGAAATTAAGTGATGATGAAGATGTCTCTGAAAAAAAAACTATGACCGCTCCGTCTAGTAGTTTTTTAAATTGGCAATTGAAACCATGGACTAAATTAAACAAGTCACTGTTGCATGTCATAGAATAGAGATGTCAACTGACTTAACACGGGTTTAATAATAATACTTCATTTACGTAAAATGTAGGTAACATTAGAGATGGAGATCAGTTTTTTATAGGTGCCAGTACATTTTGTCACTGAACGACATGTAAATTTTAAATACAACAAAATGAATAACATCTCACTATTTAATACCATTTAGATCAAAAATGTTTTTTTTATTTAACAAATCTGATATCGAATAGAATATAATAATCATTTATTGGAACAAAAACAAATTTACAATATTAATTGTGCGGTAATAGTTACATTAGTTAGGAAAACTGTGTCGCAACAGAATTACTTATCTATTAACCAACCTTTAAGTTTAATTTTAAATTTATTAAAGGGTAATTCTTTAATGTAAATAATTGTTTGTTATTGCTATTATTCTTTTTTATTTTTCATCTTTATTACCAAGGCGTCAGTCACTCTAGTTGGCTATGCCAGCCTCATAGGAACTTACGTATACATATTTACATATACAAACACCAATCTGGCCCTACTTCACGCATTCAAACATCATCATTCACTCTGTATTCTTTGATTAACACATAATTTTACAAAATCGAATATCCTCTTGCATACTTGAGATGTTGGTCTGCCCAATTTAATATTAATCTGCCCATTGTACAGATTTATGTCACCCATTAACCGACTCCTCAACTAGGGTATTGGTTGCTATGATTCTTACATACATACATACATAAAGTCACACCTGTTTCCCTGAGGGGTAGGCAGAGACCACGGATTTCCATTTGCTACGATCCAGGCATACTTCTTTTGCTTCATTCACATGCATCACATTCCTCATACACTCTTCGGTTGAGGGTATGATTTTTGTTTATAAATAGCTTAAAAATAAATTCAATATGCTTTTAGATTACCTGATCATCTTTATCCATCTTCTCCTTCTTAGCCTTAGCCTTCAGGGCAGCGATGGCCGCCGGGTCTCTGTCAATGTATGCCACGAACCAGCCCTTCTCCGTCTCATCGACCACACACTCTCCTTCCCGTCCGAGCCACTTGACGAACTCTGTGAGGGTCTCCCACTGTGTAGCATTCATGTGGAGATGATCTCTAAGAAATACAAAAGAAAAATATAAAAAAACTTATATGTACTACTTATTTTTGTGTCATATTTACATGTTGCCCATACTAAGCTTAAATCTAAATTGATAAAGGAAACTGGCGAAATGTGGGTGTACTATAATATGTATACCACTAGCTACCCTCGAAGGAAAACAGGTATGATGTTTTTTATAATATAAATTTATGCCCAGAATGAGAAAAATGCAAAAAAGTATTAAAATTCTTAATCTTATTTAAAACTATTAACTTTTATTGTAGCTTGATGTTAGTTACCAATCAAATACCCTCTTTCTTAGTTTAGTATAGTTGTAATGACATCACTAGTCATATTGCATATAGAAGACTAAAGGAAAATCATGTACAGCAGAAGATAAAGACACTTACCGATGCGAGATGTATTCTTGATATACTTTATTAGCATTCACCCGTTTAGTACCAAATTGACGGTGCAGTAACTCCAAATACCCATTTGCGAACTCCTTAGAGAACTCGTCAATATATTTATTAGCATTATCAGCGAATAATAGCAACTGACGCTGGTGGGACTCTGACATGGTGTGGCACTTAAAACCGTTCTCGTCTCGACATTGTTTGGCGCACATCTGGCAGTACCAGCGCAGTTTCTGTAGTCCTTTAGCTTTTATTTTGTTTGCTATGTATTTTGGAGTACCCTTTTCAGCTTTTCCACCCATTTTTGAAAGTTTTTTTCGAGGCTGTTATGAAAGTTTGTTTATGTTTTAGCACTGTCTAATTATAATGAGATTACGTTCGAATGGTATTTGTATGTTTATTAGTTAAATCACAGCTTTTGTGCTTTGAAAGAATGATGCAAATTAAAATAAAATTAATCGTAAATGCTAAACAACTTTTGCTAGAGTTGGGAAGAGAAAGTGACAGTGACAAATTTGTTTCGATGACAATTGACAACGACAAGACTTTTGGCCAAAGACAACCAACACGTTCCAGCTCCAACAGATAAGAAAACAGTACAGAAATTTTAAAAAGTTTTTATGTTTCAGTTTATAATATTCATATTTTTTTAAGTATAAAAGATTGCTATCCAACCAAAGCATTGCAAAGAAAGAAATGCAACCTACACACTAACAAGAAATAGAAAATTATTATGATGGTTTTGATCACAGGTTTTGATGATGATATGTTTTTTTTTAAACGAGTTCAGCTCTATGGTAAAATGGAAGTCAATTAATTAACTTTTCATTTATTATTCCATAAAACTAAATTAATTTGATTTACAAAAAACTAACAAAACTACTTTAAAGATTTATAATTAGTTTAAATTGATAACTACATGCCAATTATTCAATCGAACAATCCTAAAGTTATCTAACATGACTATTTTCGATATTTCAAAATAAAAAAAATATGGAGCCTTTTTTGAAATAAATAGAGCAACTATGATTGTTTATTTCTTTTATATTTTCCATATCATATAATAGCAGTTATTTCAGTGTATCTTTAATCTTCACTAAATTATGAGTGATTTTCGTATTTTTCTGAGATTTTTTTGTTAAGTTTTAAATAGATAATTTCAGTAAGATCTCTGAATAAAATGAATGTCTTGTACACTTCTCAGAAATTACACGAGTTGTTTAGTGATGTAAGTATTATTATTGCTATAATAATCATGTTTAATGTATTGTGTTTAGTATTACGTCATAATTATAATTGAATTAATATTTTGTAGTCCATTTAAAATTTCCTGAGCTGTCTGGACTCAGCAAAAAACCGTCACCCAACACTAGGAATTCCTCCTGTGTCGTTGGTGAATCTTAGACATAAAAATATCACATATTTAGGGAACTATATAGTTTTTTTGTGGATATGGATCCATACTTATGTTATAAATGTGATGATATGGATACTTACTAATGTTATAATTAATGTAAGAGTAACTCTGTCTGTTTGTTACGCCTTCACGACTAAACCGCAAGACGGATTTTAATGAAATTTGGCATGTAGAAAGTTTAAGACCCGAGAAAGGACATAGGCTACTTAACGCGGGCGAAGCCGCGGGCAAAGCTAGTATTGTATATAATTATGTGATATTTCATATATTATAATATACGAGAAGAGGCCTTTGCTCGGTAGTGGGACAGTTATAGGCTGTTTATATTTATTATTTTCTTTATTTAAACACATTTCTTATAAATTACACTTTTAAATAATATATCTATAAAAACAAATACAATAGTATAGCGCCCAACCAGCAGCGGGAACAGGGTCCAAGCTACC
The DNA here is from genome assembly GCA_946251915.1 of Abrostola triplasia. Lineage (NCBI taxonomy): Eukaryota > Metazoa > Arthropoda > Insecta > Lepidoptera > Noctuidae > Abrostola > Abrostola triplasia. The sequence continues at coordinate 1,053,447 of OX276448.1, read as the reverse complement.
GGTGGTTAGGGCCCCAGAGAGAGGAACCTCCTCACAATGCGTGCCGAGTCAAGGAGTACTGCTTTCTGCATCAAGCCCTTGATCCAATCGCCTAATTATTATCATTATTATGTACAATCATTTATCCTGCACCATTCAGACCTCCAATCCCCTTTCAAAGACCTTAGAAATAAGCCCCGCCCCTTTCCAAAACTGCCCTCAATAGGACAAGTACCCGCTCCACGTTCGTGCGCATGCGTCTGGAGACGGTGACGTAATCCCAGGACGCTGCTGCCGGCTGTGTAGCGGTGACACCAGCCTCCGGTACTTCGGAGACACCTACGTGTGGGAGGGAATCGAGGAGCGATACGATCAGCTCCTATATGACTGTTTTGGAGTTAAGGTAGATTTTTGTTATAATGTCCTATATCTTATATATAAAATTATCGTGTCACAGTTTTCGTTCCCGTACTCCTCCGAAACGGCTTGACCGATTCTCATGAAATTTTGTGAGCATATTGAGTAGGTCTGAGAATCGGCCAACATCTATTTTATTCAGTGTTTTTACCCGAAATTCACGCGGACGAAGTCGCGGGCAACAGCTAGTATCTATATATATAAAATTTTCGTGTCACAGTTTTCGTTCCCATACTCCTCCGAAACGGCTAGACCGATTCTCATGAAATTTTGTGAGCGTATTGAGTAGGTCTGAGAATCGGCCAACATCTATTTTTCATACCCCGGGTCAGCTAGTATAATATAGTTTTTTAAATTTATAGACCCTTTGAGTGCCACGGTCTTGTAAAGACAACGCTTCCGCGACTTCCACGTCTTTACTCTACCGGGAGACAATATTGATTCGTAAAATTTGTGTTTTGTAATAAGTAATAACAAACAATCATATTATATAATCTTTTTGTATCATTTTTGCATGTTGCCATGCTAGGATTAAATCTAAATTGATAAAGGAAACTTGAAAAATGATCGACACGGGTGGAACTCTAAGTAGAGTTGAGTCTCCGTAAAAAAAAAACTAGGTCTCATCTTCTAGTTTAAAAATAAATTATTTTCCACGTTACTTTCGAACTTGTGACTGCCTCGTTGGTCTAGTGATTGTTGAGCACGAGTTCCTGGGTTTGAAACCTAGGTCGGGCAAAGCGTTACTGGGTTTTTACATTAGATAATTCTCAGTAGCAGCAGGAGTCTGGATTTGTGCCCGGTTGAGGGCCAGCTCGCCCCTTTTTACATTGGGACCTAAAAACATAATTGGCGAAATGTGGGTGTACTGTATATGCACCTCTGCCTACCTCTTCGAGAATTATAAGTGTAATGTTATGTTTTTTGTGCAGGTTTCACCATCAGACTGCATGATATGTGAGTGGTGTGTGCGCGCACTGAGAAGTACGGAGCGCTTCCGTGCACTTGTGCATGCGGCATTTGACCACTCGCCTAGTGAATGTGAGTAATATGACTTGTTTCCAGGGCCGGAGGAACCATGTCGGGGCCCTAGGCAATTGGGCAGTTGACCCCAAATCAATTAACGTTATAGCTACACGTAGAAGGACGAGTAACGTTGCGATCCTGCATCGCGCTAGCGAAGTAATCACACTCGCTAGCTATATACACAGCCGCCCCGAGTTGAGAAGTGGGGCGCCGCGGCCCACCAGGCACACCACCGCCTGGTTGGAAGATCGTCCCTTTTCGTTGAACTCCACATCCCTTCCTCCACAATGGACAACATTGAAAACATATTTTTGTATTTCTAGTGTCATCAAGACATCATCTGTGATGTGTTATAGTTGTGTGTATTGTACCTACTATTTTTTTATAAAAATAAACTTATTTATCCGTAGTGTCATCAAGCATAACAACTCTTAAATCAAGTAGCTGTATCAAAAATGATAGAAAACAGTCCCCGAGGCAGGATAAGGATACGCAGCCCAAATTGAAGCCTTTTGAGGCCAAAAGGCGAGAGGCCAGGAAACGCTTTGCCGCCAACGAAGCCAAATCAAAGAGAATCAACATTCCTTGTGAGGTTTGTAGGCAAAGGTATGTGATTTATACAACCTTGATAAAACCTTTTTAAAGTTTAGACTTTCTGGATTCTATTCTAGTTTCCATTCATCATCATCATCCTATCTCAGTCCACTGCTGGACATAGGCCTCTCCTACGGCACGCCACTGAGCTCAATCTTCGGCCTATTGAGTTCCTTTATTTCGTTTGAATTATGTATGAGTGAATAAGGCGAAAGAAGTATGCCAGGATCGTAGCGAATGGCAATACTCCGGGAAATAGTCGTGTCTTCATGTATGTACCTATGTATATAATCGATGGTATAATGAGAAGAATATTACCAACTAGCGGGTTCGATTCCCGCACGGTGTAAAACTTTGTGCAAACCACAGATGTTTGCCCCGAGTCTGGGTGTTTGTGTGTGTGATATTTCATGTTTGTGAAACGCACCCACGATACAGGATAAATTCCTAAAGTGGGGTGACGTTTAAAAAAATAAACTTTGAGTAAGCTAGAGAAGATGGGCCACTATAACAAAAAAGACGCGTTGATTTCCACGCGGACGAAGTCGCAGGCGAAAGCTAGCTAGTCTTACAAAAATACTTAACTCTGTTAGTATATCCCTTCCTTAGGTATCCCATGATAGTTCCAAATGACGGCTATAAGACCTTTATATGCTCCCGCTGCAAGAAGAACGGCGAGGTGAAAAGCTCTGTCTGCAGAAAATGCAACATAGTCATGCCCGCCAATATGATGAAGGAGCATCTAGAACTGCACGCCAAGGCTGATCTCAGAGCCAAGTCCAGGTCAGTTGTGAAGGGCAATTTGACGACCTGATTAGCGCAGTGGCTAAGCCATTGGACTGTTGCGCTAAGGGTTGCGGGTTCGATTCCCGCAAGTGGCAAAACTTTGTGCGAACCACAGATGTTTGTCCCGAGTCTGGGTGTTTGTGTATGTGATATTTCGTGTTTGTAAAACGCACCCACGACACAGGAGAAATACCTAGGGTGGGGCGACGTTTTTTTTTTTAAAAAAAATTTGTTTCAAACAGATAGTTACATACGTGTAGTTATGATGCTGTATTCCCCGAAGGGGTAGGCAGAGGTGCACATACAGTATGTGGGGCGACGTTTTTATAAAAAAAAAAAAAAAAAACGGTGAAGGAAAAGATTTTTCAACGGTGTGTGTCGCTGTCAGAGGCCTACAGGCGGTTTAAACTCTGACACCAGGTTGTTCATCAACCATACGATAAGGAGAAGTCCCTATTAGTATTTGCTCTTCACATAAAAATCGCTCTTCTAGATCCCGTCAACCGAAAAAGAATCAAGTAGCGTTTGTTAACAGCGTAACAAAGCAACGTCCACAGAAATTCCAATGTAGCCGATGTCCGAAGAAGTATGCTGTGGCTAGGAACCTAGCTCTTCACGTGAGGAACGCCCATGGAGACAGCCTTGACAATCTCTGTTCTGGTAAGCCTTCCATCCTTTATCCACACCTTGGAGGACGGAGAGAACGTTATGCCATGGTTTCGACGGAACTGTGAGGCGAGAATGGCTGATTTATTTCTATATATATATGTATGTATAACACCACGTCTGTATTCCCCAAAGGGGTAGGCAGAGGTGCGCATATAGTACACCCACATTTCGCCAGTTATGTTTTTCGGTTCCAATGTAATAGGGGGCGAGCTGGCCATCAACCGGGCACAAATCCAGACTCTGCGCTGTTACTGAGAATTACCTAATGGAAAATTCCAGTAACACTTTGCCCGACCCAGGACTCGTACCCAGGACCTCGTGCTCAGCAGTCGCGCTTAGCTACCACTAGACCAACGAGGCTGATTTATTTCTGTTATTAGTTTTCACAGCTCAACATCACTTTGGCAAAACAATGACTGAATTTGCAGCAATTATGAAGCCTAACACATGTGTTTAAAATTTTTAATTGGTAGTATCAAATGAGGATTCGACGTTTAGAGTTCGATTCCCGCACGGAACAAGTATTTAATCAATCCGCATATTTGTATCGATGTTTTAATGTATTTCATATTTCATGTCTATATAACGCACGATAAATGAGGAACTCCTAGTGGAGGGTAACATTTGTCGACGTGCGCTAAGGGTTGCGGGCTCAATTCTCGCACGGGACAAACATTTGCCCCAAGAGATAGTCTCGAGTGTTTGCAGTAGCGGTGTCAGGATAGGGCGAGGTAGGGCGACCGCCCAGGGCGGGTTTATAAGGGTGCCTCAGGCGCGAATAAAATAGAATCCATAGTGTTACCAACAAAACGACTTACGTTCTAAATCTGGCCCAGGGTGCTGGTAGTGCTAAAATCGGTACTGGGTGTTTGATATTATCTACTATATATATACCGGTTATACTCACGTCGATATTCGGGAATGCCCCTCGCTCGCGCGGCCGCGTCACCTGCTCATGAATAAGGGCTCCGTTAGAGTCCGAAACTAGTCGGGCATTCCCGAATATCGACATGAGTATAACCGGTATATATAGTAGATAATATGGATAACACTCACGAAAGTTATTATAATAAACTGGGTATTTGAGTCTAAAATTACATGTTTTTGGAACTCAGCCACGATGCAGAAAAAATTACTAGTGTGGGGCGACGTTTTTAAAAGGGAATTATTTTTCTCCAGTCTGTGGCCAAGACCTGGAGACGCGAGAGAAACTAGAAGAGCATCTCGCCGACCACTCCGGTCTCCACCAGTGTGATGAGTGTCTCCTCATCTTCAAGAACAAGAAGGCGCTGGTCTCCCACAGTCTTACACACCACATTAAAAGCAGTAGCAGCTGAATTCTTGATAATAAAATGAAATGATTGGGCTTCCTTGCTGGATTTATTTTTAGAAGGTTTGATACCCAAGTCAGGCAGTACATACACACAACATCTCGCCTGTTTCCCAGAGGGGTAGGCAGAGAATTGATTTCCATTTGCTAGGTACGATCCTGACATATTTCTTTCGCCTCATTCACTCTCATCACATTCCTCATACACGCTCGTCGGTTAAGCGTACTCTTCAGGCAGACAATTTTTTTTTAAATTGATAAATGCGCCACGGTGCTGCTACTGTCGCGGGTACGAGTCCCGCTTGTGTCCATCATTTTTCAAGTTTCCCTTTATCAATTTAAAATTTAAGCCTAGCTTGGCAACATGCAAAAAATATACAAAAAGTCATACAGACTTGTTTTATTGAAATGTCGGTAATAAAAAAGGTTCAGAAATAAAACACAGTTAGGCCTCAATATTATATTCGACGCGTCTACTACGCGAACTTTGAGCATTGCTTCCTCAAGGGCGGCGGGGGGAGTCTCAATGAAGCCACGAAGGTCTTGGTGCTGGAGAGCTCCTTCCTCAGGCGAATGATGTCCAGTTCCGCTTGCCTCTTACGCTGTGAAAATTGTATTTACTATTTACAAAATAGGTACTACGCGATCAGGGCCTTTAGGCGCATGACAGGTGTGCGGTTTCGGCACTTCCCCCTACACTTCCCTATTGACGCGCAGACGTATGGTAGAGATTGGCTGTTTGATCGAAGTCGGCGAATAGTTCCTGATTCTTAATTTTCCAAATTATACAATACCTAGTACGAATTCGGAATATTTGTGATAAGTATAGTCATAACTCATAGGTACCTTACATGTTAGATGACTAAAGAAAACAAATATGTTTTTTATTGACTGTAAACATATATTTTGCACAGATGTTGTTCTAGGCCTAGAATAGGATATAGGGTACTTCTCTTCATCTTCATCATCAGCCTATCTCAGTCCACTGCTGGACATAGGCCTTTTCATCATCGACACTAAATTCCATCACTTTGCAGGCAACACCGCGGGGCCCAGCTTATTTATATCACCCTTCTTAATTCGTCCCGATAATCATTTGAAAAATGTAACACGGAAAATGAATAATTAGGAACTAATCGCCGATTCGATTGATTAGACCTTCTTGAAGTTTGGTTTTTAGTTTTTTGTTTTTCGTTATGCTGTTATAACGTCATGCGCCAAAGGTTCTCGTCGCGTAGTAAGTGTACTATAGGTACAATAATTCTGCTACTAAATAACAGTTAACCATACGATAAGAAGAAGTACTCACAGACAGACCGACTACTATATACATACATAAAGTCACACCTGTTACCCTGAGGGGTAGGCAGAGACCACGGATTTCCATTTGCTACGATCCTGGCATACCTTGTGCTTCATTCACACGCATCACATTCCTCATACACGCTCTTCGGTTGAGGGTACTCCTCACTTGCCCTTTTTGCAGAACATCTCGGATTTGATCTAGGTATGTTCGCATAGGTCTTCCCCTTTCCGATACTCCATTAACACTCGCCTCATATAATTATACAGACTATTATCACGCCTGTTCGAAATGATCGATCCTGTGTAGTACCTATGGCTTCTCCAAGGCTTACCCTCAGTTCATTGGCGAGTCTGGCTTCCACCTGACCCACGCGCTGCCTAAGCTCCGCTATGTCGCGCATCAGACGCGCCGCAGCTAGCTTGTTGTCAGCCTGTAGCAAAAATAGGCGATGAGAATGTCAAAGGAAAGATGACTGAGTCTGTATTTCTACTTAAAACAAGAATAGCTCTAGATACATGTCGCCTATATGTATATAATCACACGGTGAACCCGCTACCTTTTTTCGGGATATAAAGCAGCCTATGTGTTAATCCAGGGTGTCGGCTACCTCCATATGAAATTTCATTACAATCCATTCAGTAGTTTTTACGTGAAAGAGTAACAAAAATCCATAGTTACAACCTTTCGCGTTTATAATATTAGTGGGGACTTTCCTAGTTCTATAAGTAGGCAGGTTTCACGGGTCTCCCGGATAGCTGTGAAACTAGCCTAAACATAGATCCTCAAGCTACATACTTAATAGTTATGAGGTGCGTAGCAAAACACGAAGTGCTGATTAAATGTACTTGGGGTACCGGGTAAAACGGGGTGAATGGAAACTTAAGGGTGAATAGAAACAAAACTTTGAAACTGATTTTATAGCAAAGTGTATAGATAATTGATTGTTACCAAGGACTGTAAAAGAGACCTTGACCCCTGAGTTTGTTTCGGTATTTCTTCTCAGAGGTATCAGTTAGGAAATGCCGATGCCATCTAGTTTTAAAAAGGAAACGTGTAAAAGTGTTTATTTGAAACCTATTTGCAGAAATAAAATCATTTATCATGAAGGACCCTATACTTTAAATTGTATTATAGACAAATCTAGAATCCTTTCTGACCACTAAGTAATAATTTAATGTTAAAATCAGTTTTAAAATGTTGTTTCTATTCACCCTTAAGTTTCGATTCACCCCGTTTTACTGTATATCTGTGAAAAAGGTTAGTAATTGCTATTGAGTGGTCTCCAAGAAAGACTTCTAAGATAAATACTTAAACCCAGGGTGACAAGTGTGGTGGTGAAGTGAGAAAAGTAGTTACGAGTCTAGGCGTTTGTGCATGAGTTTTATTATGTAAAATGCACAATATAATACATATTCTTAGGTCTTTTGTATCAAATGATACAAGAGGTATTGTAACGCCAGCTTATTAATTAGTACGAGCAGAACTATAGCGCCTTAAACCGAGAAAAGGTTATCAATTTAAGAATTAATGAAGCTTGATTGGATTAAAAATGTTTGCAAACGCACCTTCCTATCGACCTACAACATAACACCTTGCCTCTGTTAGGAGAAGGCATGTATACCAACACCCACATTTCGCCAGTTATATTATAGGTCCCAATGTAATAGGGGCGAGCTGGCCATCAACCGGGCACAAATCCAGACTCCGTGCTGCTACTGAGAATTACCTAATGGAAAAACCCAGTAACACAGCTAGATCCGAAATTTGCACCTAGGATCTCATACTCAGCATTTGTATTAGCAACCACTAGACTAACGAGGAAGGAAATTAAGACGGTGCCGAGTGGTAGCCAGCCTAGAATTGACCACACCCTTTCCTCCCGTGGGTGTCGTAAGAGGCGAATAAGGGAATATCCAGAAGATAGGCAGCAGCGTCTTCTGTAACTTTACCACCAATACTGCGATCCCCAAGTCGCCTGCCAAGCGTGGGGATTATGGCAACCCACCCCTCGGGAGGCCTTTGTTCAACAGTGAACGTTTTCCGGCAGATTTCTTCAATATTGTAAATGTGACCACAATGTAATTAATAGTGATAGCCAGTAGTTTTAATTGCACCGTGGGTTTTTGGCCCAATTTGTTATTTTTTTCCCTTCTCCTATCACTATTAGTTTGCTTTGTTGTCGCATAATGAAACTATGTAAATTTACAAATTTGTACCATTTTTCTTTTTTAAATGAGTAACCTCTGGAGTTTCTCGCCGGTTCTTCTCCACTGGAATGACATTTTGGAACCGTGCAACTAGCATCCTAACGTTTCAAAAGCGCCTGTAATAGGTTTATGTGAAATTTGACGATGAGACGGACGAGGCAGTCCTTAATTCTAATTATTTCTCAATATAAACAAACATTTTAACAAAAAAAAAACCGACTTCAAAACAAAACTATTTCACAAGAAATTAAAAAGCACTAAAAAGTAAAAAATAATTGCGTCGTATTCTTCTATGACTTAATAACCTCCTTAGTAAAATTAAATTAAAAATATTAGACTAACTACTTAAAAATCAATAAAATTATTACGCTAGTATTTTTACTATTATTATTATTTTTGGAGTCGGTGTCAGCCAAGGTAGGTTTGTAACTACACGACGTGTTCACTAAGTTCACTTGCTAGCTCCCCTCCCACCCCGGCCCCGCTCTTGCCTCTCAAGTCGCGCGTCGTCGTCTAGTCACACTTGCAATACTAGGACATCTTACCTATAACTATAATGTAGTTATAGGTAACCTCCTCCTTTTTTTGAAGTCGGTTAAAAATGGCGCTAACAGTTCTGCTACATAAGCCCCTATCTATGCTACTTACGATCCTAGAGGGTGCGTTTCTTGCAACGTTTCTGCTTACAACATTCGGTAGGTCTGCGACAGAACATTGATGGAACAGGTTGTCCGGGGGCGGGCATTTTGTCACCACTCCTTGTATAGCCTGTGGATATCCGCGCTAAGTTATGAATGTGGACGGAACTTTCCGCTAAAACATAGAACCAATGCTTATGCAGTTTTGAACGAAGTAAGTTATATAACCTTAAGTAACGAGGCTACCCGGGAGATGAAGTCGCAGTCTATATAAGTATGAATTTGAAACGCCAGTTGTTTTTGTCTTTTTTAAGGTGAATGCGCGATCAAGAGGCAAGATTTTTTTTTGTTTATCATAGCTCAACAGCACTTCTTTGGAAAATTGATAGTATTTACTATAATAACTTTCGTGAGTGTTATCCATATTATCTACCATAATATACCGGTTGTACTCACGTCGATATTCGGGAATGCCCGACGCAGTTCGGCTCGCGACCCCGCTGCGTCACCTGCTCATGAATAAGGGCTCCGTTAGAGTCCGAAACTAGTCGGGCATTCCTGAATATCGACGTGAGTATAACCGGTATATATGGTAGATAAATTGATAGTATCACATAGATATCTACATAGCTGTCTTCAATTATTTTAATGTATCTACTTAGTTTGGGTTTGAGCATCAATATGTATAGCTTAATTTATAATTTATGAGATACTATAGTGTACGGATTTTATCGCGGTTTTTTAATTGATTTTTGGTCCCGACGTTTCGTTCCGTAAACGGAAACCTAGTTTTATTTCAATGTCCAATATTCGCGTAAGTGATAGAAATCATTATAACTACTATAGTGTGTTAGGTTAGGTTAGATATCGCCTTTCATTGCTTTCCCAAAAACTGTCGTTGAGCTGTGATAAGAAAAAACACAAAAAAGTTAATTTTGTGTCCATCGACGGCGCGCCATAGCTAGTGAAAAGTCAAGGAAGACTGCAAAATTACTAGTTGCTAAGGTTTCTGGCAGTTCAGAACCCTTGGAAACTGCAGAACGTCTTCATATCCTCACCTGTGCCACCGCATTCCTGGCATGCTGCATGTGATGAGCCTCTTCCTTCTCCAGATGTCGCTTCAAGTGTTCAATCTCAGACATTATGTTGAATTTCTCCTTCTCCAGTCTGTGGTTGGCCTGTTTTAGCGACTGAAATTGTATGACGTGCAATAATTATAAACGTAACATCACGCCTATATTTCCCGAAGGGGTAGGCAGAGGTGCACATATAGTAACACTCACATTTCGCTAGTTATGTTTTTTAGGTCCCGATATAATAGGGGGCGAGCCTATTGCCATCAACCGGGCACAAATCCAGACTCCGTGCTGCCACTGAGAATTACCTAATGGAAAAACCCAGTAACACTTTTGCCCGACACGGGATTCGAACCCAGGACCTCGTGCTCAGCAGTCGCGCTTAGCGACCACTAGACCAACGAGGCAGTCATAAATCAATCATTATAATATATTTTTTTCTCAATAGTCCTGTACCTTCTGGGGACTTTTCATGGCTGCTCTATATAGCTGTGTGTTGTCCCAGCTGGTGTCCCATTCCTTTTTACATTAGTTCTCTACGGGCCTCTGCGTGTTGGACCTGTGTCCCCACGTAAGCCTTTTAAAAGACCGGATATCATCCGCTAGGTTGATAGCCCGAGTATAAGAGCTAGATTCTAATTTATTAGAGTTACCGGGTTCTGTGGCGTACCCTGGAAGAGGCCTGTGTCTTGCAGTGGACTGCAAGGAGCTGATGATAATGATGATTTATTGTGGTTTACAGGAGAAATTCCTAGTGTGGGACGACTTTTTTTTTTTTAAAGTTATGCTAAGGGTTCCAATATGAGGAAGCGGCTTTAAAAGAAGTTAAAAAACCCTCACTTTCATTCGTTCCTTCTTCTCGAAGTGGCACTCATCTATTCTTCTCTTCAGCTTCCTTCTTAATTCATCTAGAAGATTCGAGAGCGTAATACGGTTGGACTCGAGGTCTGCTCGCTGCTGCACCACCTGGTTGATCGATGTCAAGAGTTTGATGCCTGGAAGAGAGAATTATGAATAGTTGAAATAACATTCATCATCAGCCGGAAGACGTCCACTGCTGAACAAAGGCCTCCCCCTTAGAACGCCATAAAGAACGACAGCTTGCCAATTCCATCCACCGGTTGCCCGCAATTCTGACGATATCGTCGGTCCATCTGGCGGGAGGCCTGCCAACGCTGCGTCTTCCGGTTCGTGGTCGCCACTCGAGAACCTTTCTTCCCCAGCGGTTATCGGTTCTTCGAGCGATATGGCCTGCCCATTGCCACTTCAACTTGCATATTCTTCGAGCTATGTCGGTAACTCTAGTTCTTTGGCGAATTTCCGTATTCCGGATCCTGTCGCGCAAAGAAACCCCGAGCATAGCTCTCTCCATAGCTCGTTGAGTGACTCTGAGCCTCTCCAAAAGGCCAACCGTTAGCGACCACGTCTCAGAGCCATACGTAATCACTGGCAACACACACTGGTCATAGACCTGCGTCTTCAGACACTGCGGAATTTTGGACGAGAAGATGTCGCGTAGTTTCCCGAACGCTGCCCATCCGAGTTGGATTCTTCGGGCGACCTCTTTGTCGAAGTTGGACCGGCCTAACTGAACAATTTGTCCTAAGTAGACGTAGTGGTCGACAACTTCGAGGGTATCGTTCCCAACGACAACCGGTACAGGTGCGACATGGACATTGGACATGATCTTTGTCTTGTCCATGTTCATTTTAAGACCCACCTGTTGGGAGACGATACTGAGGTCGCTGAGCATAGTATTGAGCTCCTCCAGCGACTCCGCCATGATAACTATATCATCGGCAAAACGAAGGTGAGTGATGTATTCGCCATTGATGTTGATGCCGAACTCGTTCCAGTCCAAGAGCTTGAAAACGTCCTCCAACGCATTTGTGAACAGTTTCGGAGAGATAACGTCTCCCTGTCTCACACCACGCTGCAGTTGGATTGGTTTCGTACTCTCGTCCTGTAGCCGAATTGACATGGTGGCGTTACTATACAAACACTTCAACACCTCGATATACCTATAGTCGATATGACATCGCTGGAGGGACTGCAATACAGCCCAGGTTTCGATAGAATCGAAGGCTTTTTCATAGTCCACAAACGCTAGACACAGTGGCCGATTATACTCCTCGGTCTTCTGTATAATCTGGCGGAGCGTATGGATGTGGTCTATGGTGCTAAAGCCTTTTCGGAAGCCGGCTTGTTCGGGAGGCTGGAAGTCATCAAGCCTGCGTTCGAGACGGTTCGTAATGACTCTCGAAAACAGCTTATACACATGGCTCAGGAGCGAGATGGGTCTATAATTCTTCAATAAGGTGTTGTCACCTTTTTTGAAGAAGAGCACCACCACACTCCTGTGCCATGCTTCTGGCGTAGTACCCTCGAGTATGACGGAATTGAATAGCTTCTGGAGGACTAAAAGTACCGGTTTTCCACCCGCTCTCAGAAGCTCTGTTGTAATTTCGTCATCACCCGGCGCCTTGTTGTTTTTAAGCTGTTTCAGAGCCACTCTAATCTCGTATAGGCTGATGTCTGGGATGTCCTCGGTGTAGTGTCGGGTCAGTTTAGCCCTAGAGTCCTGAGCCAAACCGACAACGGGTTTCCGTGTCGAAGTGTACAACTGTCCGTAAAACCTCTCCAGCTCTCTCAATATCTCCGGTTTTGATGAGATGATACTGCCATCGTCGATCTTCAGCTTCGTCATTTGGCTTTTCCCAATAGAGGAATTCCTCGCGAACACTTTGGAGCCTTGGTTCCGCTCTATTGCGTCCTTTATACGGTTAGTATTAAAGGAGCGCAGATCGTGTCGCGTGGAGTTTGAAATCCGCCTATTGAGATGGCCGTATTCCGACATATCAGCTGAAGATTGCAATCTCATCTCATTCCGGGCTTCCATTAGTCTAATGGTTTTATTGGAGAGCTTTTGAGGTTTTCTTCGGCGTGGGGTCTTAAAGAACTGGGACCCCACTGCTTGGACAGCTTCCACAAACCCGTTGTTTATCTCGTCCGCTGTTTCGCATTCGGCTAGGCACTGGAAACGATTACGCAGTTCGAGTTGAAAGGTTTCGGGGTTCTGGATTTGGGCAGGAGCAGGACGGAGCGTGGACTTCATCAGACGAGACCGTTCTAGCTTAACATTGATATTCAGTGTGCCTCTGACAATGCGATGATCGCTACCGGTTTTGACCTTCCCGATCACAGAGACATCACTGAATATACGCTTCTTGGTTGTCATGACGAAGTCGATCTCATTTTTGGTTGAACCATCGGGGCTTATCCACGTCCACTTCCTGGATGGTCGCTTCTGGAAGAAGGAGTTCATCAAATAGAGTTCCTCCTTCTCCATAAAGTCGACCAGCCGCTGGCCCCTCTGGTTCCGCTGCCCATATCCGAACGACCCTACTCTCAACTCATCGCCATTCTTAGTGCCCACCTTAGCGTTGAAGTCTCCCATAACAACGGTGAAGTAGGATTCGGAGGTATGTATGGCTTCAGAGATCTCCTCATACATAGCCTCTACTTCATCGTCAGGGTGTGTCGAGGTCGGCGCATATACCTGGATGACCTTCAACGAATACCGGTCGGTAATTCTGAGTATCAGGTATGCTACTCTGCTTGACACACTATCGACTTTTACCACGTTGTTAATGAGAGACTTACGGACGAGAAACCCAACACCACCCTGGGACTTTCGGTCTCCTTCCCGGAAGAAGAGCATGTTGCCGGAATCAAGGATTATCGTATCCTGCCCCTCTCGTCGGATTTCAGATAATCCTATGATGTCCCAACGTAACCTGCTCAATTCTTCCTCCAGCTCGACAATCTTCTCGTCAGTCCGGAGCGTGCGGACGTTGTGTGTTGCCAGGGCCAAGGTCCGGTGGGGGTGGTAGCGAGAAATCCACCGGGGATTCTTAGCACCCCCTGCTCCTCCGTTACCTGGCCCGCTACCATAGCCAGGGATAGAGGAGCTGCCGGGTACTGGGGGCCGTCGCGCCGTTCTGTCTGTCATTTGGGGGGGGGGTTGCCATAATCCCCACGCTTGGCGAGCGGCTTGGGGATCGCAGTATTGGTGGTTAAGTTACAGAAGACGCTGCTGCCCATCTACTGGATTTTTTCCCTTAGTCGCCTCTTACGACACCCACGGGAGGAGAGGGGGTGGTCAATTCTAAGCCGGATACCACACGGCATAACATTAATTAATACTAATATAACATTAATTAATACTAATATTATAAAGCTGAAGAGTTTGTTTGTTTGATTAAACGCGCTAATCTCAGGAACTACTGGTTCGATTTGAAAAATTATTTTAGTGTTAGATAGCCCATTTATCGTGGGAGGCTATAGGCTATTCGAAATTCACGCGGACGGAGTCGCGGGCGGAAGCTAGTACATAATATTATAAATGTGAAAGTTACTCTGTCTGTCTGTAACGCCTTCACAACTAAACCGCAGATGTTTGTCCCGAATCTGGGTGTTTGTGTATGTGATATTTCATGTTTGTGAAACGCACCCGCGATACAGGAGAAACTACAAGCGCGGGGCGACGGTATTAAAAATAAAAAAAAGTCGACTTACGTTGCTCATTGAGCCTGTATCTCTGCGCTGCGGGCTGGAAGCTGCAAGCATCTGGACTCGGGGCCCCCGAATCCTGCCCCGGGTACGACTGGGGGCCATAGATCGGGGGACTAGAGTCCGTCGAGTCCTGAGGAGAAGACTGAACACTTACTTAGAAACTTAAACACCACTTAAGTCTATTGACATCTTTGTTCTTTTATATGCAAACGACAGTGACAGGTATAGGGGGATTAAATAGGCAGTATTGATAAATTAGGGGGTTTAATTTCCAGTAGAAGAGAGATTATGTTGTCTCATATAAAAAATGGTCATAGATATTTTAACGTAAAGTGAAAATCGCAATTTTTGATATTGATATTTGGCATAAATAAAGTAAAGAAACAATATATGAACGTCCATTATGACGCGCAGATACACACACACGCATACAGACACGCACACACACACACACACACATGCACGCACCTACGCACACGCACGCACGCATACACGCAGTTAAGCACGCAACATAGGCACACTCAAGCAAGCACACATATCAAACGTCAAAAAAAACAATTTAATTACAGAATTCATGAATAATGCAAGTTTCATGATTAAAATATTAATCTAAATAAATAAATATATTACACCTGAATAACAACATATTCCTTCTTTAATTTGAATGTTGGTGAAATCCAGAATTTCATTTTTAAGACTGCCATTTTATTTCAATATGGCGGCCCAACCGCGTCCAACTTTTGACTGCACCAATAATCAAGGTAAAAGTAAATATGAAAACTTGCAATAAATTGTAAAAACTTTTTCATTTGTTTGTCATGCAATGAGGAAATTAAAGGTATTCAGTCATGATATGAATGTAGATCACAAAACTAGGTCAGTGGACTATTTGTATTATATTTCAATATAAAATATAAATGGCATTTGGAGAATGTCGTTCGTTTTGTAATCGACATGAAAAGGCCTTAAGTTATATTTCTGGGTTAGCCCCGCTAGGCATGAGGGACAACGCTTGACAAATAGAAATTGAAATGAAGGATATGTATTTGATTAACAATGAGTATGGGAATAATGCCTACCTAAATACAATTTTGCGAAATAAACGATTAGTTGTTGACCTGATTGCCGCAGTAGCTTTGCGATTGGACTGTTGCGCTGAGGGTTGCTGGTTGGATTCCCGCATGGGACATAAATTTGTGCCGAATCTAGGTGTCTGAATGTATGATATTTCATGTTTGTGAAACGTACCCACGATACAGGAGGAATTCCGAGTGTGGGGCGACGATTTTATTAATATTTTGGGACAGCTCACACAAAGTCATTTGAACCTAAACTAAGCAAAGCCTGTATTATGACAACCAGACAACTGACAAACATACTTATATATTCCTAAATACATACATATTATAAATACATTACACCCAGACACAGAACAAAATTTTTTTTTTTTTTTTTTTTAAAAAACGTCGCCCCACACTAGGAATTTCTCCTGTGTCGTGGGTGCGTTTCACAAACACGAAATATCACATACACTAACACCCAGACTCGGGACAACATCTGTGGTTCGCACAAAGTTTTGCCCCGTGCGGGAATCGAACCCGCAACCCTCAGCGCAGCAGTCCAATCGCTTAGCCACTGCGCTAACGAGGTCGTCGAACGAAACGCCAGAAATGATTAAGCTCATCATAAAAATATTGTCCTGGGAGGGAATCGAACCCCTGACCTATAGTTTTAGCAGTTAGGGTCACGAACCACTAGACCAACAGGCAAGTCATAACTCATAGATCAAGATTTCCTACATGAAATAATAAAAAACTCAAAAATGAGATATAATTCTCATTTTTGAGTTTTGAATTTTTGACACATGTCAAGTTTTTACGCGGGAAAACATACACACACAGATAATAAAATTACACCTGTAAAGAGGTTACTCACAAGAGATTTGTACTTCGGCATGTCTTCGTTTGTGAATCTGACTGAATGGCGTCCTCGCGGCATCCTCTGCCCAGAATCAACTCTCAGTGACATTCTAGCTCACCCCATCTAAGAACAAAACATAATAACATCACGCCTGTATTCCCCGAAGGGGTAGGCAGAGGTGCACATATAGTAACACCCACATTTCGCCAGTTATGTTTTTAGGTCCCAATGTAATAGGGGGCGAGCCTATTGCCATCAACCGGGCACAAATCTAGACTCCGTGCTGCCACTGAGAATTACCTAATGGAAAAACCCAGTAACAATTTGCCCGGCCCGGGATTCGAACCCAGGACTTCGTGCTCAGCAGTCACACTTAGCGACCACTAGACCAACGAGGCAGTCACAGAGGAAAATAATAAAGGTAAAGTGTTATTTTTTAATCTATTAGCTTATCTGTGAGTGATAGGAGAATATAATGCTGATTTTTGTGCTTCCTAGGGTATAGCTCGTAGCTACGAGGCTACCACCCGGGTCAGTCTGCAAGGTTAAGCCGTGCTCGCCGCGGTCAGTCTTGTGATGGGTGACCGTTGACACAATATTTATTTATATAAGGTTAGCCAACAATTATTTATACAAAACATATACAGTAAATATACACATTAAAAAAAACATTTATAAGTGCAATAATTACTTAGAGGCTAACACCACATGCATTATTATAAGGTTTTACATTACTAATACACAAAATTACAACGTTAAATCAAAACTAGGTGAAAATTTAAAATACATGCAGATATTATTTGATAATTCCGAAGAAATGACATTTATATTAACATACTACAAATAGCAAATAATTTAATTCAGTATGGTTAAAAACAAGTTGATCAATTAACGAAAAGAAAATAATAACTGACAATATGTCGAGACCCCTCCGACGCTTCCACATCGAAAACTGTCCTGCTTTAAGATTTCATAGTAAGAAGGCAATTATCAAGTGATAAATAATATTCTCCTGACCGAATTCCGGTCACGGCGGTGTCTCAGCTGAGACTTGCCAACTACGCAGGAGATATTATAGTGCACAAGTATGCGCGCAAACACAGGTGCACTCCCTATTCCCTCACTCTCATAGTCCAGGACGGGGAGACACGACCGGGGAGAGATCAGGCGCAGGACCAACGGCTTTACGTGCCTTCTGAAGTACGGTAGGGTCTACACGTGAAAACGGTCACCCATCACAAGACTGACCGCGGCAAGCTCTGCATAACATCGTACATCGACTGATCTGCGTATATCTTCTCCTTATCGTATGGTTGATGAACAACCTGGTGTCAGAGTGTAAATCGCCTGTAGGCCTCTGACTTTACACACCGTTGAACAATCTCTCAGGTGTGCCGGTTTCCTCACGTTATCCTTCAACGTTTTAGCAACTGATAACTAATTTATAGTACGCACATGAATTCGAAAAGACATTGGTGCGTGCAGGGGTTTGGAATTGCGACCGTTTGACTTGGCAGTCCAACGGTCACACTCGGCTATCACTGCTTATATGTTAATCACCAATTAACCATCAAAAAAACCAAGTTTAATCACCGTTTTTTCCTTGTGAACGCATTGTATCACTTTAGCAAACGATTCGAAGTCCACAGACGTTGTCACTGTCTCGTATTTCTCGTTTCTTTGACCGAATTCTGCGGAATTATTCGCCATATTTGTGCGACGAACTCAAACGTCAAAAATATACAGGATGGTATATTACTTCGGTGGCTTTTTTACCGATTTTAAAAAGGTATGTTCGTCTGTTTTATTTTTATTGAAATGTCAATGTGAAGTTTAGAATAATAATAGCTTTTTAGTTTTCACCAAAAGCTGGAATGCCTGGTTGGTATATGGTTGGTAGTTGCAAAGCGCGAATAATGAGCAGTGTTCCAAGCGTGCAGATTATGGCAATCCAGCTCCCCCCCCCCCCCAACAGTGGCCATCCCCCAGCTGATGATGATTAGCATTTTTTATTTTAAGTCAGTTATATCCTATTGTTTTACATACATACATAAACATAATATCACGACTGTATTCACCGAAGGGGTAGGCAGAGGTGCACATATAGTACACCCACATTTCGCCAGTTATGTTCATAGGTCCAAATGTAATAGGGGGCGAGCCTATTGCCATCAACCGGGCACAAATCCAGACTCCGTGCTGCTACTGAGAATTACCTAATGGAAAAACCCAATAACACTTTGCCTGACCCGGGATTTGAACCCAGGACCTCCTGCTCAGCAGTCGTGCTTAGCGATCACTAGACCAACGAGGCAGTCCTATTGTTTTAGAACCGTCAAATCATCCCACAATCTTTGTTTTGCGTCCTCCATATCTCCCGTTTCCATCTTTGCTCACTTTATTAATGCCAATATTGTACGCCAAACATTATTTTTGTAGCACCCTGTATACACTAACAAGCCGTACTTGGTACGAAGAGGCGTGTATCGTAAAAAATATTATCATAACCCCAGCTTTGCCAATGATCTGCCATTAGGGACGGTGCTATGCCACAATAACTTAAAAAATAAAATAAAAGTTGTTTTGTCTATGGTTATTTAAGGGACGGATCCGTTTTTACAAGGTTATGTATTTAATGTATTCATACATACATAAAGTCACGCCTGTTCCCCTGAGGGGTAGGCAGAGACCATGGATTTCCATTTGCTACGATCCTGGCATACTTCTTTCGCCTCATTCACTCGCATCACATTCCTCATACACGCTCGTCGGTTAAGGGTACTTCCTGCTTGACCCTTACTCGTCACGGATTCAATTCACAATACGGCATTTTTAATATCACTGTACCACATCATGCACCTACTTATAACTGTCTTTAAATATTTAAAAAACCTTTAGCATTAAAAACGATATAGCAATTTAGTTACTTGTACTATTTGGCCTACTATAAATGGTCTTAATCTGTCAAGCGAAAAATATCTTCTGCCGACCCCTTCAGAGAAATCAAGTATGGCCGTTTTAATACATGTATCAAACTATTGCGGCACTAAAAGTTTTCTAATTAATATCAATTAGGTAAAGAAATAGAAACGTTTGACAACCTCATTAGTCAAAATATGACAGGTTGTTTATGGGTAGAGTTCTGCAGTGGCCTTTGCAGAAGCTTACCAATACATTAAGGTACTAAAAGCTTAATCGTTCAGCTTGTCCAGGGTGCGCCGGACGTATATAGGTACCGTCACTTGTGTAGGCTCTCTACATACACCCCAAAGAAAGAGTAGTATTTAGATATATGGCCATGTTTATTAATCTCTAATGAAAACCTTCAGAAATAGACATACTTTTGATGTTAATTCTTACTAGTATTTAAAACATTTTGTACCTTGAATTTCGTATCTCTACCACATAACGCCAACCTTATAGTGACAGGTTCGAAGTATAAAATATTAGCGTAGAACACGCGACAGGGAATCACGCACGTTGGTTGTAGTTTAGCTAAATATTGCATAATTTATCTGTTGTTGTATGGGCTCAATTTGTGTGCTGCTGATTTCGGCGAAGTAGAAAGAGGTCAATTTGAGGTCTTGCAATTAGGTCATGCTTTGATTTGAAATTAATTTACTGATGTGGTGGGAAAACAAAGGTATTTTAGACAATGATAATATTCCCAACTTCACATAATAATTGTTATTTTTTGTTAATGTTGTCGCATTATTAGACCAGTATAAAGGCGTTTGATAAATGAAACAGTGTTTTTATTCTTATTAATAAAATAATATCCTAAGAAACAATTAAATATTTTATTTCATGTTACGTCTAATAAAATGTTGTTATCAGCGCCATCTAGTGAGAATGGCACGCGTTGCTTTTACCGTCCATCTTTAAACACGTCATGTCTTTAAATACAGATTAAAATGGCTAGCAATTATTTTGTGTTGAAAAATGTTTACTGTTTCTGAAAAAGACAAACAGATGCTAAGTAATTCTTTTCTGGAATGCTGTGGCCGATATTTAACGGTAATAATACAGATGAGGAAATGAGTCTACCCAAACTTTAAATAATGGTTCACTAGTGTTTCGATTATGGCTGCGGGCGGGACTTTCGAACCAAAAATTATTTTCCAGCGTGGCACTAACACGCTATAATTTAATATTTCATTTTAGTTCTGTTTTTTATGATGTTTTTCAATATCTTGTCATCCATTCAAAATAATTGCGTGTGGAGGAAATTGGAAATAGGGTGTACTTCTGTATACAACTGCACAATAATATCTCCTGTATACAAATGAGATTGATGGGTCTAAATCTGTCCGAATTGAAGACAGTTCCAAAGATATCATGGTCATATCATGTTGGATAACTGTGCCAAACATGGTCAGTGAAGGAGATATTAGTCTGACAAAACCCAAAATAAAAAACTTTTTGTTTTTTAAACTTTTTAATAATAATTATCCTTAATTTATTCATTCTCCTGGCTGCGGAGGCGGGCGGCCGAGTTGGTGACCCTGATGCTCAGCTGCTGTGCTCGCTCCACGATGGTCTTGCGTTTCTTTGAGGACACGCCGTGGGCAATCTCTGCGCAGTATTTCCTGTTCTGCATCATCAGGATTTCCAGCTCACGCACATTGTGTACCAGGACCTGGGAGCGAGAAATGTAAATGGTTAAATTGGTTACAAGTGTTTGACTACAACTTTATGTGGATAGTTTCTTTTGGGTTCCGAGTTGACAGAAATTGAGTTTAAAAAATATAATTGATTTCTTGCAATGATGAGTCTCCTGGCCTACCAGGCAGCCCAAGGGTTAATCTACACTATAAATTGTCATTTGTGCCAAATATTATTCAAATGTTTTCAGTTATATGTCAGTAATTGAGTATAAAAATATCCAAATATAACTTACAAATTGTAGTTTTACATTTACCCTATTTTACTGTGGCTTTCTTTGTGAAAATCAGCACAAATGTCAAGACTTGTATAAGATCATTATTCTTATAGATTAGTTAATAAAAATGTATCTCTCAATATGACCCAGCAACGAGAAGCAAGCTGCCAGGAATAGGGTTTGATAGAATTAATCTAGCAAGGTAACAAATTGTAATTATCATATAGAATGTATAACACAGAGTGCCCTTGCAATTTACACAGACATAGGTCTTTAAAACATCTAGTTAGTTTAGTTCTATAGCAATTGTGTGAATAGAGGCATAGAATTGTAAATTAAATATCAATGAGAGAGGAAAGTGTGTAGCAACATCAGAGCAAATCAGAAGTTTTCAGAGACCTATATCAACAAGCAGATAATAAAAACATGATTGCCTTGTTGGTTTGATGGTTGCAAAGTCTGACTGCTAATATTGGGAAAACCTAGGTTTATTTTAGCAATGCCTACTCAGTTTATTCATTACGTCATTCTCGGTTGAAGAAGTATAGATTTGTGTGTAATGTGCAACCATTAGACAGTTGAGGATGTCTAGAAATACCAAAATAAGGTTTAATATTACTGCATACATCATGCAATTTATGTTTTTTTTCATGTTCTATATGACAGCTAACTCTAAAGAGGTTGACTTATTTTGACAGCCAGTGTATTTTGTAAAACCTAGGATCTTTCCGTAGAACAAATATACAACTATGTTGATAATCCAATGACAGTAAAGACACTCACCTTGCGGAAACCATTGGGTAGCATGTGACGGGTCTTTTTGTTTGAACCGTAACCAATGTTGGGCATCAAGTATTGACCCTTGAAACGCCTGCGCACCCTGTTGTCAATACCTGGAATTAAATGGCTAAGTTAGCACCTGTAATCCTGTATCCTTAGACTTAAGAGCAAGACAGTATCACTGATTATTGTTATTATACCATAACAATATTAAAATTTTTGTACATGTATTTTTTTACATGTTTCAGCCTAGTATTAAGGCTTTTGAGGTAATACTATAGCTGTATATTAAAAAACCGAATGGAGGTAGTCTGAGGTTTAAAAAAAATGTATCTCTCAATATGACCCAGCAACGAGAAGCAAGCTGCCAGGAATAGGGTTTGATAGAATTAATCTAGCAAGGTAACAAATTGTAATTATCATATAGAATGTATAACACAGAGTGCCCTTGCATGTATAGAAATAAATGACTCCATAGTAAATTTAATTTAGGTAGGAGATTTTTATACCTCATCATTTATCATTAGGATTTTATTTTAATGATAAGTAGGTATATTAACTAAATTGGTTAGTTAGGTTAGAATAGTAGGTAAATTGGAGGGAACTTCAATTTTATTTATATTTTTGGACGAAGGCAATGTGCTTTTCAATAATATAGCTCCCGTATTATTTTATTACTAAAATATACATAAATATTTGTAATTTCAATCCTGTAAGATTACCATAAAGAATGATGTGTTTATCTTCTAAATAGTGGCAATGTTGACATTTAATTCAGCCAATATTTTTCTCACATCATCATCGAGTGTAAATTCAATTTATATTCGATGTAATTCGTGAATTGTATGCACACGTTACCCACGATTTTTTTAAGAACAACACACTACCTCGCTATGGTGATATCATAACCTCTTTGTAGAAAATTCTAAACAATATTTTCCATCATGGGTATTTTTATCGTTTAAAACGTCCAAGATCTCTTTTATTTTACTAAAATAAACAAAACAATATCGAAATAAAGTCGAAAAATAGGTTAACATAAATGGCAATGCCGACATAAAACACGCGTACTTACCTCTGGGTTTACGCCAGTTTCGCTTGAGTTTGTCATAGCGATCCGATTGATGGCGGATAAACCTTTTCGTCCTCTTTTTGACGATTGTCGGCCTGTATACAGGGCGGATAGCCATTTTGTATGTTTCTTAGTGAAACGCGGCTGTGAACCACGCGGTGACACGGCCACACGAAAAGGAAGAAGGAATAGACAAGCGGAGACATTGCTAGAGTTGCGGTTTGTTTTCTTTTAGTAATCGGTAGCGTTGCTGGTAAAAAGAAAATTATGTAATTTAATTATTGTCTATGGTGCACGCCAGGTTTGTGTGTGAACCAAGTGTGAACTTTCTAATCACATCTAGATTTCTTCTATTTACTAACTTATAAGACAAGTTGCAAGATGAGCAACAACGAATCCATGACAAGATAGAAATTAGATTATTTCTTCGAAAAAACCAAATTACATCTAAGTATATCTAGGTATATCTTATTCTACGAATATTATAAAGATAAAAGTTTGGATGTTTGTGAGTTTACATGCTTGTTAAGCGCAGGCCACACCGCCAGCTGAACAGCAAGTGAGCGAGGTTAGCATCGTTTTACTGTTTTTCGTACTTCGTTTCACATCGCGAAATACATAGCTAAGCTACGTCAACTATACAAACGATGCGAATTCAATATCCGACGATGCCAGCGATGCTATTTGTTCACCTCGTTAGCATAGCATAGCCTGCTTATCTCTGTAGTTCGTGGTGTGAACCAATGTATGAAAAGATGTGAAACAATGTTTGCTCAGCTAGCTCGCCCGCCTCATACAGAGCATATGCTTTGGCGATCTTCTTTGGACTAGTAGACGATTGTCTTTCGAATAGGAATGTAGTTCTTTATGTTACAAATATAATGTTAAAAGTTCAGATGATAATATATCTGCATAGCTTATCAAAGCTTCACTAATTAGTTTAAATAGTTTCCTTTGCTTCTTTCATGTGGCCTGCGCTTTATTGTAACTCAACAATGAAAAGTAATGACTTGGATTAATATATTAATTTAAATACATTTTATATCGTAAATGTAAAATCATTTACGATATTGTCAGAGTTCCGGGCAACCGCCGCGGTGGATGCAAATAGCAATTTATCGTTCATTGTGGCTTTCTAATGGCCTTTGTTTAACAGTGGACGTCTTAAGGCTGATGATGATGAAATACTTTTTAAGTGATACTGTTATTAATTTATTTTAACTCTGACCTACGCAGACGATGTCGCGGGCCGATACTAGCTGGGAGAAAAAATATACAGAACCTAATTAAATAATATAAATATAAAATTTACAGAACCTAATTAAATAATAATCAGTAAACACTATTTTGCTACGCTTTTTATATTATTTTAATATAAAGAGAAAGCTGCAGCCGATAGTAACAATCGATTTAACATTATAATTGGTCAAAGTGAATGTATTTTTGGTGTCATCAATAGACAAGGATTTTTAACCTGTACTAACCTATTAACAATATTTTGTGACAGCTACCTGCACGCCGAGAACAAACCGATTTCTCTATGCCACAGACGCCAAATGTCGCCATCGATCAATGACATTTTGTGTAGTTGAATTTATTGATATAAAGCGTTAATGTAAATAATAAACAATATCATCATAAAAGTCGGCTTCCAGTCGATATGTATGCCAAGGGCAAAGGCTCTACAGTGCCTTCGGACGCTCAGGCTCGCGAGAAATTGGCGCTCTATGTGTACGAGTACTTGCTTCATGTCGGTGCGACTAAAGCGGCGCAAACATTTTTGTCTGAAATACGATGGGAAAAGAATATAACACTCGGCGAGCCGCCCGGGTTCCTGCACTCGTGGTGGTGCGTCTTCTGGGACCTGTACTGTGCGGCGCCAGAGAGACGGGACACTTGTGAACACTCATCAGAAGCGAAGGCATTCCACGACTATGGTTTTGTAAATTCTGGGTACGGAGTCAACGGTATCGGCCACAATGCCGGCCCAGCGCCGCCTAACGACGGTACGTGCGCTAAATACGCGAATAATCGCGGGGATAACCGTAAATTTTGTGATTTACTACGCGTTTTGAGGCCAACACATTTCTTATCTTTTGTGTAAATAAAACTGAGATTTCCCGATTCGAAAGGCTGTATTCAGCTGGCCGTGATACTCTGATCGGCAGTTGTTACTATCTTTTCAGGTTTTAATCCAATTTTCAGGTTAATTTTTACACTTATATTGTGAAGCTTCCCAGTTGGCATACTGAAGATATCATGTGCTTCATTCTATTTTACTATAAAAACAAATTGTAGTAACTGATAACAGAGATATCATAGTTGAAGCACTATAATCAAATAACTTATGTGCTAAAAAGTAATATTTTGATAGCATGTCTGCTCTAAGATTGCAAAATGATTTGCAATTTTTGTTAAATACCCTGAAATTATAGCAATATTTTTAACTATTAACATGTTGGTTATCAGCAATAGTCAATTTTTTATTTACATCAGCAAAGGAAGGTACTGGCATAGACTATAGAGCCAAAAAGTGCCATAAAAAGTATTTATGTAAGACACATTTGTAGGAACTCCTATACATAACATGATTAAATCAAATCAGTTTAATATATTTAATGCAAGTACATAAAAGCACTTAAAAATATATACATAGGGCGCTGTTTTGCCTGAGAAGTTTTATAATTTCTACTTAAACTATTATACCTCTGTTTTAGTCTGTTTTTTTCATATTGCCTACAAAAGAGCATTCTTAAATGTTACATCTAGTTGCTTGGTTCCAAAATGTTGCTTTTATAGACGAACGGGCAAGAAACTCCATAGTAACTTTTAAAAATATGTTGTAGGTATTATTATTTTATATAATTTATTAGATATTCGAAGGCATTCTGAACTTATAGTGAAAAATATTTCTATTAGTCTGAAATTGCCAACACGCATTGAGATAGTATGGTGATCAATGCTCATTCCTTCGATGAGAATCCTTTGTAGCAGTGGGACAGTTATAGGTTGATATTATTATGTTTTATTCATGTTGAATGTCTCATTAAGTTGTTATAAGTAGCACTGGTTGCTTGTAATAATATTATTGAATTGGGAGACCTTTTTGTTCAGACAAATCTATAAACAAAAATTGTCTTTGTCAAAAAATTGTACTGAGATTGTTTTTTGATTATATGCCTTCTGTAAAATACACTATCATAAAGATAGGAAATACATAGATTTAACATTACAAATCATGAGGTGTAAGTAGAGAGCCTCCATATGAGATACCTAAGTATAGGATAGATAAAAAATATAAATAATTTATTCAAAATACAGACTTAAAAAAAGTACTGTTTAAAATGTCAAATTTATTTATTTAGATAGGGACAACAAACAGCAGTATCCTACTATCCTACTTCCTACTATCCTACTAATATTATAAATGTGAAAGTTTGTGAGAATGGATGTATGGATGTGTGGATGTTTGTTACTTTTTCACGCATAAACGGCTGGACCGATTTGGTTGAAATTTGGTATGTAGATAGGTTATATCCTGGATTAACATATAGGCTACTTTTTATCCCGAAAAAATGTAGCGGGTAACACCGCGGGGCGCAGCTAGTATTAAATATTGTAACAGTATCTTAACAGTAAAATTAACTAATACACTACTCACAATGTTATCCACAGATTAAAATACAGAAGAATTATAACAAAATTACATCAAGACAGCCCCCAAAACGCCCGCTTGTCACTGTGTATGTGTTGATAAAGCTACATTGTCCATCGAAGGTGTTCATTAGCTTAGACGGGCAATGTTGCCATCATCTTTGTTTACTGGACAATATTCACTTTCTCATGAACTATTTAGAATGATTGTGAGCAGTGGGTTGGCAATTTCAGACTATTTGGTTCTGAACAGTATAAGTCATGAAAAGTGTGAGATAAAAAGTCAAAATCTATTAAAAAATATAGATTTTTTTACAAATACAAGTTAATATAATATTATCTATGTTAATAGTCCCAATAAAAACACTTGGTACAACACAATCAATCCAATTCCAATTTTCCAAAAATTAAGGTGATCAATGTTGTTTTGCTGTTGCTTTTCCTTTTAATATTACTTTGTTTTATTTTTTAGTATTTAACGATTGTCTTTTTTACCAAACTGTCTATTTGTGTATCTGTGGAGAATGTGGTTGATTTCACATTTGTATAATTTCTGTATCATTTCTTTTTTAGTGTATTTCGTAATGTGTAATTGTTTGTTTTCCCCAATAAATAAAATAAAAATAAATAAAAATTCCCAGTTTCAAACAAAGTAAATAACCAAGCCCTTCCAATATTCCAGGGATGGGTGGTGGAGGGATGCCTCCAGGATTCTTCCCCAACTCTCCGCTGCGACCGTCACCGCCCGCTCCGCACCCAGGATCCCAACCCTCGCCACACGGACCGCAGCCACAGTTAATGGGCACTGGACAGCCGTTTATTGGACCCTGGTACTCTGGAGGTGGACCGCGAGGTGCTGTTAGGATGGGCATGGGCAATGACTTCAATGGGCCTCCAGGTATGGATAATATAATAATTATAAAAATAAAAAAGAGAGTGGGGAGGCCTTTGCCTAGCAGTGGGACACTTCCGGCTAATAATAAGAAAAAAGGATAAATAATAAAAGTGGTATGGTTTCTGGCTTAGAGTAGACCACCCCCTTTCCTCCCATGGGTGTCGTAAGGCTAAGGGATATTTCCTGCTTCCCTTGACGTCTAAGGGATATTCCATGGGCAGCTGGATTCCCATGCTAACTGGCAGTGACTGCCGGCCTCTGTGTACCTTGGGGGAGGCCGACGTCTAGCAGTTGACTGCAATAAGCTGATGTGATAAAGAAAAAAGAGTTAAATATGTAATAAATAATAATAATAATAATAATCTTTATTTCAAAAAGCCAAATACAATTTATCCATCTCAATCAAAACATAACGTAATACGGGCACCTTAAGTGGCATATTATAATTCCGACTGCCTCGTTAGTATAGTGGTCGCTAAGCGCGACTGCTGAACACTTGGTCCTGGGTTTGAATTCCGTATCGGGCAACGTGTTATTAGGGTTTTCCATTACGTAATTCTCAGTGGCAGCACGGAGTCTGGATTTGTGCCCGGCTGATGGCAGGCTCGCCCCCTATTACATTGGGACCTAAAAACATAACTGGCGAAATGTGGGTGTGCTATATGTGCTCCTCTGCCTACCCCTTCGGGGAATACAGGCGTGATGTTATGTTATGTTATTGTTCAGATAATTTGTTCACTTGAACTCGGCTCATTATATTTGTACTTGACAATTACGCTGCGCCGCACGCCGTCCTACTTCCTGCCATCTAATGCCGTGTGACGTCACAATGTTGTGTGTGTGAATATCGAGTGTTAGATTGTTTTATTGGAAGGAATATTTAACAGTTATACTATAGGAATTTATGGTGTAACATTTTTCTTTAAAAAAAAAAACGTCGCCCCACACTAGGAATTTCTCTTGTGTCGTGGGTGCGTTTCACGAACATGAAATACCACATACACAAACACCCAGGGGGACAAACATCTATGGTTCGCACAAAGTTTTGCCCCATGCGGGAATCGAACCCGCAACCTTTAGCGCAGCAGTCCAATGGCTTAGCCACTGCGCTAATCAGGTCGTCTGTTTGAATTGGTTTTGACAATTGCTGGTATAACAATCTCAGTGGCAGGTTATGGGGTGATGTGTCGTCAAAATGCCCTGG
Organism: Abrostola triplasia; assembly: GCA_946251915.1. Taxonomy (NCBI): domain Eukaryota; kingdom Metazoa; phylum Arthropoda; class Insecta; order Lepidoptera; family Noctuidae; genus Abrostola; species Abrostola triplasia. The sequence goes on along the minus strand of OX276448.1, from coordinate 1,024,437 downwards.
CTGGAGGGAGACCCCCGACCGGAATAAGAATATATATTTGCATGAAATGTGTTACATAGACGGAGGGGGCCCCGACGCTAGAAAGCCAGTGAAAAATTCATTAGATGGGACCCATCCTATGGTGTCCTATGATGGGGCCTCAAAAGCTGTAGTTACGTCACTGCGTAATACACATTTTAACTTGAAGGGGTTGAATTTAATATAATTGTCTCTGTAGGTCAAGGCATGATGGGCAACTCTCTGGAGCGCGGCGGTGGCGGGGTGCTGGGCGGGCCGCGCATGACTCCCCCGCGGCCCGGCATGGGCCCCATGAGCCCGGGCGCCTACGCCGCCGGGATGCGCGGCCCTCCGCCCCAGGGACCAGGTAATATCGCCCACTACGAAAGTTTTTACACTAGTTTTCGCCCGTGATTTTGTTTAGCATGTGGACCAGCTAATATCGCCCACAACGAGAATATTTACTTATTTAGGTTTCGCCCGTGATTGCGACAGCTTGCATGTGGACCAACTAAAATCGTCCACTACGAAAATATTTCCTTACTAGGTTTCGCCTTTGATTTGGACTTGCGACATGGACCTGGTAATATCGCCCATCCCAGACTCAGGACAAACATCTGGGGATAGCACAATTTTTTATCTCGTCGGAGTTGACGTTGCAACCTATAGCGCAGCAGTCCAATCGCTTAGCCACTGCGCTAATCAGGTTTGTATGGATGCAAATTATGTACAAACCTGGAGATTTTTGTACAGTTTTTTTTTAATTACTTTTCGCCCCCACACTAGGTAGTAAAACATGAAATTTCATATACACAAACACCCCTATTTATTTACTAAATGTTACGAGGGTCAAACTGAAAGTTCTTAGAACTGGCCACTTATAAACAACATAATAAAAAAATAATTCTAAAATTTGAAAATAGAACTCTTTGCCAATATTACTGAGTATATATTTCATTAATTTGTCATTTGTTTTACGATTTGGCGGCAAATTGAAAATTGTCTGTGTCACGTCAACATGAATTTAACACGAGAAAATTTTCGTGCAATGATTTTTTATGACTTTCGATGTCATTTAAGTCAACAAGAAAGTTATGATAGACTACGATTGGCCTTTCACGATGAAGCCCCATCTCGTGCGACAGTTTACAACTGGTTTAATGAGTTTAAACGTGGTCGCACTAATCTCACTGATGATTTACGTGAGGGACGGCCTTCTACGGCGACGACTGAAGATAACATCTGTGTTGTGCGGCGTATGATAGAGACTGACAAAAGAGTGACCTATCAGCAGATTCGGACAAGCTTAGGCATCGGTATGAGTCAAGTGCACAAAATCCTCCACGAACATTTAGCAGTCAGGAAGCTTTGCGCCCGGTGGATACCTCATAATTTGACTGAGGCTCAAAAACTCCATCGTGTGGATTGGTGCCGTAAAATGATTGAAAGATTTAACGGAGGTGACTCAAATGCTGTGTTCGACATACTAACAGGTGACGAAAGCTGGATTTACTGTTATGATCCTGAAACCAAAAGACAATCTGCTCAGTGGGTGTTTCCTTTCGAGAGGTTGCCAACTAAAGTGAAGAGAGATCGAAGTGCGGGAAAAAAAATGGTGGCCTCGTTCTTTGGAAGGATAGGTCATTTCGCAACAATTGTGTTAGAGGATCAAAAAACAGTTTCTGCAGAATGGTACACTACCAATTGTTTGCCACTTGTCTTGGAAAAAGTTCGAGAGAAACGACCTCGCAGTAGGATCCTCCTTCACCACGACAACGCCTCGTCGCACACCGCTAAGCGAACGATCGACTATTTGGCGACATCAAACGTTGAATTACTGGGTCACCCGCCGTATAGCCCCGACCTCGCCCCTTGTGATTTTTATTTATTTCCAAAAATTACAGAAAAACTTAAAGGAAAGCGGTTTATGAATGCTGAAGAAGCGGTGGCTGCGTATCGCGATGCCATTGAAGAGAACCCTAAAGACGAGTGGGCAAAGTGCTTTTCCCAGTGGTTCCATCGCATGCAGCGGTGTATTGACGTGAATGGACAATATTTTGAAAAGATATAATAAAACTAATAACTGGCTAATGTAATCAGTTTTTGATTTTCTAAGAACTTTCAGTTTGACCCTCGTATTATCATATAATATATAGATTAATTTTTATGTAATAGACTTATACTATGCAACATTTTACATATCTGTTTAAAATTCTGACCATGAGGTCCTGGTTTCGATTCCCGGGCAGGTCGTTATTTGTTTTTTTTATTAGGTCAGTAATCTTCTTATCGTATGGTTGATGGAAATCCTAGTCGCAGAGTTTAAACCGCCTGTAGGCCTCTGACATGGCAATACACACCGTTGAACAATCTCTCAGGTGTGCCGGTTTCCTCACGATGTTTTCCTTCACCGTTTTTAGCAACTGATAACTAATTTATAGTACGCACTTGAATAAGAAAAGACATTGGTGCGTGCTGGGGTTCATACCCCAATCAAAGGTCGCAAGTTCATACTTGCGACCTTTGATTCAGCAGTCCAACGGTCATACGACTATCAGTGCTGCCGAGTGACTGACAAGTGATGTACCACTCGGCTATGACTGATTTTAGTCAATCAGTAAGAGTACGGAGTAAATTAGTGTCTACTGGCAATAAGCTCCCCCCTATTACCTTGGGACCTATAAAGGTGCGATGTTAAGTCAATGTCATCATCAGGTATGCCACCAATGGGAATGGGGCCCCGCGGCGCCTGGGCCGGCGGCAGCGGCGGCGGCGGCGGCGGGGGTGCAGCCCCACTCAACTACAGCGGGGGCTCGCCGGGGGCGTACGGCGCCCCGCCCGGCAGCAATGGGCCCCCAGGCCCGCCGACCCCGATCATGCCCAGCCCGCAAGACTCGTCCAACTCCGGTGAGTTTTGTGATTGGGGTAAGGTGACGGGTTGAGGGTGTTTGGGCGAAGTCGAGATTTTTTAGGTTTTTTTTTCGTTTTTTTTTTCATTATTTTGTGTCATTATGTTTTGAATTACATTAGAACGGTATCTTTTAGGTTTCAATCAATTTCTGGGCTAAGTATTTACTTATTATAATTTAAAAAAGGTTATTATGAGCTTAAATTGTCCCATTCTTGCACAAAGACTCTTTTCTCCCCATTTCCTTGAAAGGCAGAAGAAAAACGAGTAAGCCTTTAAGGTATAGTAGGGATTTTAATCACTTATTTAGCTCAATTTAGAAAAAAAGTAGGTATGTTTTGAATAAAAATTGAAAATGGAAATAATCTTTGATTAAATTATACCTGTCAATGACTTTAGTATGTTTAAGTTGAGTAATGGATAATCATCTATTTTATCTTAATAAAAAAATAAGTAAGGGTAATGTTAAGGGTTTATTATTGATCTCAGTTTTATATTTAGTTTATTAATTAAAAACAAAGAAAAACAATAAAAAACCTAGTTAGCACAACATATCATATCACAAGTTAATAGTATTTATTTTTACCAAAAAAAAACTCGACGACCGCAAGCTTAATGTTAACCGTTCCAAGCGAAAGTTGTTTGACATTTTTTGTATAAAAATAAAAATAAGAAAAAAATTCTAAATAATCAATCAATTTTCGCAATTTTTGCAGCTGCCGCCTTTAACATAATATATAGATAAACAATCGGACACTCACCACATCCTCGAATTTTAGTTATTTTTTTAACAATTCAGTATTGCAGGTTAATTTTACCGTCATTTTAAACCAGGTATTTGACTGTCGCACTAATTGTATAACTGTTAAAAGATGAGTCTACATTAATGCTCAAATTAGTGATTTTTTTTTCGTTTTTTTTCTAAAAATATCGCGATAAAAATATGTACTCGCTAAAAATGTTTGTATTCATATTATGTTTTTAAATAAAAAAATATGTAAATAAATACGTTTATAATTTTAGTTGCCACCTTATACAGTGTTATTTATTTTTGCATTTTTTTTTAACAAAAAATCAACTTTAAAGAAACAATAAATAGAGTGAGGGTAGTTTTTAGGGTAGATTTTTCACCGTGATGAAATCTTGGCGTTTTGCTGAAGCCGTAAGGTAAAATTAGCGTTATAATATTATTGGCTAGTTAATGTACTCTCATCTTCATCCCATGCCCTTAACGACCGACTATGAGACGAATAGCCATAGATCCATGAAAACACTTGTGAAATGTATTTTTTCTCTTTTTTTTCTGTTCTGCTTGCTTCATTCTCGCATAACCTTGGTTCATACACGCTTAAATCACTTCTGTAAAGCTTTTTATGTTATTTTTATTAAAAAAAAACTTTTTTTTTATTTTTCTGTATAGATTCTTGTAGATAAAGATGTTTCTTTAATAGAAAAAATCAACCTGTATCTGGGTTTTATTTTTTTTCTATTTAAGAAATTGGAACTAATTTGAAGTCGCTTCATTAATTTTTGTTTTATTAAAACTTAACATCGACTTCTAATTTTAGTTTCAATTTAAATTAAATAATGTGAAATATTTAGCTTTTAGTTGCATTCTCATAGACAAAATTGTTTAATTAGACTATTATTTTTATAATAAAATCGTAAAGAAAAATTTTATTTCGCATTTTTCATTGTTTACGCTTACCATAAATCACCCGCATAAAAAAATAATTTTGTCTATGACGGTCAAAAACGAAATACCAAAAAAAAATACCGATACCAGAAACCGAGAAATGGGTTTCGTAAAAAAGTCACGCACGATGTATGCGCGGCAGGGGGTGACAGCATGTATACGCTGATGAAACCGGTCGGCGCCGGGGCACTGGGGGCGGAGTTCCCGCTCGCTGAACACGGGCCGGCGCCGCAGCACCTACCACAGCCGCCAACCACTGAAGGTGGGCTAACAACACCACTTAAACCAGTCGCCTGTGTCTATTCTGGCTCCTGTACACAGTGGCCCATGCTGAACATGAGTCTTATACATAGTGGCCCATGCGATTACCTAAAAACTCGAACTCCATTGGAATGTCATTAGACAAGGAAATGCAGTCCGTTCAAACGAATTTGATTTCTATTGTATTGGCAATATGATTTAAGACAGCTGCAGTAAAAGATTGGTATTGTAAATACGTTATTGCATTTAATGTTGTCCTGATGCCTACACAATAGAGTTCAAAATCGCATGAACATACTGCCAATTTTTGGTAAAACTAATGGAGTAGTCTTTATCGATATAAAACCTTGAAAGGTCCAAAAATTAAATTTAATTCAAAATCTTAAACGCTTTGAGCATATACATGCCCTTGTGTCCAGGAGCCATAAGGGCTCTGACACTAGCGTAAAAAAATAAAATTAAAGAAAAAATAACAGTTTGAAAAAAAATGGTTGTTGTGGGTCTGTGGCGCCGTTTCGTGGTATTAAAAAATAAAAATGCTTTTTTTATCGTGCGCGCTAGAATAGCGTGTCAGAGCCCTATTTTTTTTTATTTTGGTATCATAATACCAATCTTATCGACCCATCACTAGTGCTGTCTGCTTTATAAAATGTCAATACGTACACTTGTATTACTGAATATTACAACACTATACTTAGTTTCGTACAAAAAAGCTTAAAAAATAAATTTACAATATTATTTGTAGATGCCACTCACATTTTTTTTGTTAAAGCTGTTTTCATTTAGTTTCATACTAACATTTTGTCCGCGACTTGGTTCGCATATATTTTGAGATTTTTAATAAAAAATACTACAACAGTGCCACCTGCCGGGCAAACAAATAGCTAAGAACCACCCATAAGTACAAAAAAACCATGGAAATAAAAATAATCACTTGACTAGAACATTATGAACTTTTTTTTTATCTTTATTACTTAGGGACATTTATCTCCATGCACATGAGAGCCCTAACGTTACCTGAACTAAATTATATCCTTAATGATTATAAAGAAGAAGGCCTTTGCCCTGCAGTGGGACAACACAATCTGTTAAAAAAAAATATGAAGAAAGGGAAGGGCAAGAGTCACTGGTGTGAAATTATATTTTTAACAATTGAGTTTGCTGCATCAGATATTGGTTCTGCTAATATTCTTAGGAATGCGCCTTGATCGTATTTATTTACATTAAATTTTTGCATTAATACCTCCCTCCCATTCCGGTACTAATTATCACATTCTACTTTTGCCGCAAAATGATTGTAGGACTACGAGAACCAGACAGAATATACAGAAGTACCATAAATAATAATATTTAGTATACGCTAAATTAATTATAAAGCAGACAGAATTACATCCGCAATTTGTTTTTTTTTGTTTGAGAATGAAGCAAGATAGTTTTTATTTCAACCATAATTCATAAACGCGATACTATACATAATGCTTGGAAGACCTGAATGACAGTACACCTGAGAATAACCATAGGGAGGTGCATAGATTACATTATTTTTTTCGAGATTTTAACCTTGAGATTTTTTTTTGTTTTTTTTTTCCCTTTTTTTTTGTAAAAAAATTATATCCTATACTCTAGGTAGTACGTTGTATAAATAACGGAAGTAATATGTTATGCTCGATGGCAGCAAAAAGTTTTTCAAGGTTAAAACCTCTTTGGTTTATTAAGTATATGTTTTTTTACAAGTATCTCGCTCAAGCTTGTTAACGAAATTGAATTATACTATGTTTTTTTCAAAAATAATCTATCGGTTACTTTTCTTTTAATTTAAAAGAATAAAAAAAGTTAAATAATTTAAATATTTAGCACTATTGATTAATTATAACTATCAAATTATTTCTTAGTTGTGTTATATTTAACAAGCCTTTCGGAACTGTGTACCCGTAATATATCGTAAATATACAAAGTGACATGCAAGTCACATAAAATCCGAAAAGGAATAATAAAACTCATTATATTGATCCACTTTTACTATGAGACCAACATCGAATCCTAAACAAAAAAAAATCAAAGTTGAGCCTTGAAATTACACCTGTGACTATCGTTTGAATGTAAAAAAAACGCGTTTTCTAAACTAGCTCTACCATGTCGTCACACGTAAACTCACCACGACCACGTAAAATTTTTGTAAGGCAATACAGCGCCTCTAGCGGGTACAAAAGGAACTAGTTTCCCATACATATATTTTACGTTGTCGCGAGCTTACGTTTTTGTGGTCTCATAGTAAAAGTTGATAACTCGCTTTAGCGAAGTCTTGTTAACATATTTCAGCAAGCACCTATGTCCTTTTGTTTCCCCGATGTGATGATAAAGGTAACCTCCAGGTATGTTGTCTCAGGGCTGGGCGGAGTCGACGGCATGAAGTCTTCCCCGGGGGGCGTGGGGGGCGGAGGGCCCGGCACGCCCAGGGAAGACTCGGGATCAGGAATGGGAGACTACAACCTAAGTGAGTGCTTCACTACTTTTAACTGTTATGTATAGATCCTGGCTTACAGGAGTTGCATGTGCGCACGAGTGGTGGGCTAGTCCCGAAATAAAAAGAAACAAATATTGCTATCTAACACAGTCATATTAATTGTGGAACTTATAACTTAGTGTACTTTGCAGAAAGCAATATGACAGTTGGTAAAATAAACATAAATTATAGTAACTTATAGTTATTCTACATTTTTGAGAGAAGAATAAGCGTGATATTTTTTTTTTATTATTTGTGCCCGGTTCATGGCAATAGGCTCTCCCCCTATTACATTGGGACCTAAAAACATAACTGGCGAAATGTGGGTGTACTATATGATCACCTCTGCCTACCCCTTCGGGGAATACAGGCGTGATGTTATGTTTTTTTTATTATATGGGCCAAACAGCTACATTATATATTATGTTATATTCATGTTATTGGTCTTTAACAGGTTTCGGAGGGCCCGGCGGTGACCAGAATGACCAAACAGAATCGGCAGCGATATTGAAAATAAAGGAAAGTATGCAAGAAGAAGCCAAAAGATTTGAGAAGGACCCGGAACACCCAGATTATTTCATGCAGTGAACGGTTTATTGGAAGTAGTGATGTCACGCCGACTTGCCGAAAATACCCTGTTTTTTTTGGTACCAATTTCTGGTATCGGTCTTTTTATACCTAGTATTTTGGCCGGATTTTTGGTACCGGTTTTTTTCCGCATGCCGATTTGTGGATGCCGCGGTTTTGTTCCGGTACCAATTTTGGGTCGCGATATTTTTTACTAAATTTTCATATTGCAATAGTATTTTAGGGATAGCAAAAATAATCAAATTCTTTGTTTCAAAATCAGTAATTTATGATCTCAAAAATTGTTTATGGTAATTTTTGTTAAGTTGGCGTGTCGTTTCTTTGCGTTCCAACGATCTGATGGTTAAAAAAATGTATTTTCTTAAAATACCCTTTTCCTTTCGTGTTTTACTTTGCACAATTATTTATTATTTTTAATTTAGCCCGGTGTAGTATATTTTTTTCGTTTTTTTTTGACAGATCTATTTTATTGTGTCCAGAATTCACTATGTATATAACACAGTGTTAGAACAATAGTGATTTAACTTCATATTTTAATCAAACTAATCATTATTAGGCTTTTATTTTCCATACATAACATTAAAATAAATAATTATATTTCTTAACTAAACCAATAGTATACCAAACAGTGACTTCTCTACTAATAAAATGGATCCGTCAAGTCATATTTCCTTTAAGCACATGGTAGTGATGAAAGATTATCAGCAGGATGGCTGTAGGGGGCAATAGGCTAATAAATCTTTCTGTTTGTCTGTCTGTAAACTTTGACAGGCTGTCAGTCAAGATGTGCGTATAATTTTACGGAAAAATAAATTGTTTTAGTGGATATTTTAAGCATCATTTGAAATAATAATAGTAATAATGGTCGCTTATGACTCTTGATGTTTGAGCGACCTTAAATAAATTAAAAAATATAGTTATTTTATCAAACATCTGTACACTAGACTGTCTAATTGGTCTAGTGAGGTCTGAGTTTAAAAAAAATGAAAACTAAAACAAACGAAATACGGTTAAAATGTCTTAGTTAACTGAGATGACAACTATTGAACAGTGACGTCATTGTACAGTTATTACGTAGTATATTTTACTTCGCCCGTTCCTTTAGCATTTTATGCAAGAAAGAGAAAGAATGCACTCTACAAACTTAAAAACTTAAACAAGTTTGAGTATCAAACAGTTTTTCGGATTTTTTTCAGATTTTTTTCAGATTTTATAATTCTTTTCTACACCTTTTAGATTAATCTCGAAATACATTATAATGTAAACTAATATTTGGGACGATACGACGCCATCTTGATTTCAAGTCGGTTTGCAGTGCGCATGCGTGCGGCGACTTCAGTTTAGACGTCAGCCCCCTACAGTCAGTAGTGATGCTCCTTGTATTATCGATATTTAGTTATATATAGATATTTTATTTCGAATAAAATTATTATGTATGTATTAGCAATATTGAGGTGTTTATTTTTTAAACTATTTTTTTTTGACTTTGTGAAGTTTGCTGTCTGTGGTGCTGCGGGGTAGCAACATTTGTATGTGATGCCTAGCGTTGGTACAAATGTGTTTTTGGTATTTTTTTTAAGTAAATGTAGTCTTTTCTGTTTATTGTCATTAAGGTTACGATATGACTTCAATACAGGATTAGATCGAAACTATTCTGTAAACGTACAAGAATTACTCGGAATTTAACACATGAGATATGTCGACTCTTCAATGGTGTACTGGCAGATGACAGCGTTGACTATCGTTAGAATTAATAATACTCCTGAACGTATGCCGGTTACAAAGGATATAGCAGGAGATATTAGGGCATAAGAGTGGAAACACATCCACTCATATTATCGACTATGTACCGGTTATACTCACGGCGATATTCGGAAATGCCCGACTAGTTTCGGACTCTAACGAAGCCCTTATTCATGACACTAGTCGGGCATTTCCGAATATTGACGTGAGTATAACCGGTATATATAGTAGATAATATGGATAACACTCACGAAAGTTATTATAGTACAGCCACTCATAGTCCGGTGGGACGGTAAGACACGGCCGGGGAGACATCAGGCAGGACCAAACTCTTTACTCGCCTTTTTGCATATCTGTCACCTTGACGTACAACTGTCAAAATTAAGAACTTCGCTGTCCCGCATACCACAGATAAAGCATCATTTTTATAATTTAAGGTAACGACAAAACGCACCGATCTATGTATGTTAACGTGCGTTGATATCTATGAATTGACGGTCCAATCAGATGACGGCTAGCCCTATTGGTGAATATTGACGTATAGAGAAATAAAATCAGGTTTACTCAGAAGAGGTGACGAAAGAATGATGTCAAATTTCAGTTTAAGCTGTTTTTTCTACATTTCTAAGGTATTTAAAAGATCGATGGTCCGATTTGTACGCCTCAGCGGCTAAAACATGTATGTCTCAATCATAATTATATTTAACATCTTGCAAGTCTTTTGTGTATACTCATGTTTTAAACAAATAAATATATCTACCTTTATCCGAATGTTGATGGCAATGGGCTCGCCCCCTATTACATTGGGACCGAAAAACATAACTGGCAAAATGTGGGTGTACTATATGTGCACCTCTGCCTACACCATCGGGGAATACAGGCGTGATGTTATGTTGTTTTTTTCGTTTTCATGTTATCCGAATTGAGATCTGTTAGGCCATTAATGAAAACTTAAAAAAAATTGACAGGACTAAAAAAACTAAAAACTAAATTAACATCAATAGGGTTGGCCTACCGTAACCTCTCTGTAGACTTAAAATCTTCCACATAAATAAAAATGGTAAATAAATTATTTAGCATTATTTTTGTTTTAAGCACTAAATGTTCCTAGATTTGTATTTTTTTATTATTAAGGACACGTTTTATTGAAATTTTACCTGGGTTTCGGTGCGTCTGTGGCTTCGCGTTTGGGTCGCCGGTGATAGGTTAAATAGTATAGTATATTTAAAAAAAACGGTTAAAAAAACAACTATTTTTGTTGGAAAACTGGCTATATTATCAAAGTAGACAAAATTGAATTCAGTGTAGTATTCAGCATTTTTTTTGGTAACAAGCAGCAATATTAGTTGGAATAAACCGGTATCGTACCAAATACCGGTACCACAGTCACCGGTACTACCCTGAGCGCTGTCACTCCATTTTATGTTCCGAAACGCGACCGAATTTTGGTATCAGGAAATCAGTATCGATAAATTCCTTTCGTGTCGGAACGGGCATTTATTCATGTTTATTAAATTATATCGATTAACAGACATTGTCGCGCGGTAACCACTGTGTTTAGTAATAGCGGGCTAGGGCCGCTGAAAATTATCGATATCGATAGATATAAGAACGCAGTTTTATTTTTTGAAAGTATCGATAGTTTTTCCCTTCCCTAGCCAAGGTGGAGATTTTTATGCTGAAAATTTTATACAGTGAGATAAGCGTTGTAGTTTTTTTGTCATTCTTGTATTTTTCATGTAGCATAGGTATTTTTTTTTTCTTTTGGGGTGTGTGGAAATCTGTATAAATTAGATTTTACTAGAGTTTTCGAAGCGGTAGGTATTAAGTTATATTGGGCACCAGTCCATAGTTCTGCGCAAATTTGGGTTCCTTTAGTGTGTGAATACATTGACGCTTCAACCATTAGCCGCACTACTAAGTACTAATTGAATCTCGAATGGAAAATTCGGAAGAAAAAAAAAACCTTTTTTTTACTAAAAAATGTGTAAATAAAATCAAATTTTTGCATGATTTTTTTGACATAAAATTACGTTATATATTGTTTTTTTAGCACTAAACGAACCCAAAAATTGTATATTATGCAGCGTTGAATTAAATAGATTCTAAGATCTAGTGTAACACAAAATAGATTTCAACAATGCAAAAAAAAAAGTTTTTTAAAAAATATTATGATTATTAATTCTTTTTTGTTTTAATTAATTAATCTAAATGTAGTGTGAGGTTGTATCTTATTTACAATTAAGGTATAATTATTATTATTTCCTATTATTTGTGACTTAGATAAATGAATATTTTTTTCTTATAATATTGATGTCATGTTTATATACATACATAAATAGTTATTATATATTAAAGATATTAGTCGTTTTATTTATAATAAATTCCTTATCCCACCTAATACCAGTATCATGGCTGTCAAAGCCACGCCAATAACGTAAATCTGGGTTTTTCTTCATTTATACCTGGACATAGGTCCAGCAGTGGACTGTAACGCGAAGGGCTGATGATGATAATATATACAGATTGGCTAATGATGATGATGGTACATAAAGATTAATTATATAAATACTTTTCTTTCGAACTGTAAAAAAGTCCTATTCTCGATGTGCCATAACGCCAAGGGCGGCGTAAGCACGGTGTAATTTGACGGGAATCATTTGAACATCACGCCTGTGTATTCCCCGAAGGAGTAGGCAGACGTGCACATATAGTACACCCACATTTCGCCAGTTATATTTAAGGTCTCAATGTAATAGGGGGCGAGTCTATTGCCCTCAACCGGGCAGAAATCCAGACTCCGTGCTGCTACTGAGAATTGCCTAATGTAAAAACCCAGTAACACTGCCCGACCCGGGATTCGAAACCAGGACCTAGTGCTCAGCAGTCGCGCTTAGCAACCACTAGACCAACGACGCAGTCAATAACCTACCTACTGTCCTACTTCATAGTAAAAAGGTGTTTGTGAAAGGCATTTACAGAAATGAATAATGTATTCATATAATGCTTTTATAACTGTCCCACTGCTACAAAGGCCTCTTCTCGTATAGAGAAGGATTGAACATTGATCACCACACTAGCTCACTGCGGGCGATTTCAGATAATTAAATCCAGGTTTCCTCACGATATTTTCCGTCACCGTTAGTCTAGTGTCTTAGAATAACTAAGAAAGTATGTATAACATTGAAAAAGTTAAACATTAATGTCGTGGTGGCCCAGTAGTTAACATACCGGATTTGTATACTCAAGGTTGCAGGTTCAAACCCGGGCAAGTATCAATGTGACTTTTTCAATGTTTTTAGAGGATATACATAACATCACGCCTGTATTCTCCGAAGGGGTAGGCAGAGGTGCACATACATTTCGCCAGTTATGTTTTAGGTCCCAATGTAATAGGGGGCGAGCCTATTGCCATCAACCGGGCACAAATCCAGACTCCGTGCTGCCACTGAGAATTACCTAATGGAAAATCCCAGTAACACTGCTCGACCGACTCGAACCCAGGACCTCGTGCTCAGCAGTCGCGCTTAGCAACCACCAGACCAACGAGGCAGTCAGTTAGAGAATATACTTAAATGAAAATTGTCTCACTACCCTTAACCACTGAGCTATCGGTGGAGGGTAGCGTGACTTTATCGCCACGTGTCTAGAATCCCACACTTGTTAAATCAAAACGGGTTATGCGAAGTAGTTACATATTAATAATAAATTGTGAGTACTATCGCGGACAGAGTTGTTTGAAGATAAATAATATTAGACTGCCTCGTTGGTCTAGTGGTTGTATAACATCACATCGCGCCTGTACTCCCCGAAGGGGTAGGCAGAGGTGCACATACAGTACACCCACATTTCGCCAGTTATGTTTTAGGTCCTAATGTAATAGGGGGCGAGCCTATATCAACCGGGCACAAATCCAGACTCCGTGCTGCTACTAAGAATTACCTAATGGAAAAACCCAGTAACACTTTGCCCGACCCAGGACCTCGTACTCAGCAGTCGCGCTTAGCAACCACTAGACCAACGAGGCAGTCAAATTGACAAAATATTGTGTTATTAACACTTTTGTACGCACCTATACCAAACTATAATACCCCATAACTACATGTTATCCTTTGTTTAACTATCATTTGTCTTTTAACTCGATTATCCGTCAATCATATAGCATTAGCAACGCCCTGTTTGACTTGAACCTATTATCTTAAATGTAGAGTTTTGCCTCAGTAAACGGATTGAAATTGATAGAAAAAGACGTAAATAAAATATATTTACATTATTCATTTTAAACATTAAAATAATATCTATGTTACGTATTTCAATTAATAAATAAAGCTATTGAAGTCAAAGGAATATAATATAGCATTGACATTGAAAAAAAGATGGCGCCCATCGGATGATGTTTGAAAAATTAAGAATAATATTCTACGTACTTTTAACATTGTTAATACCATATTTATTACAAGAATACATCACGGCCATTTTGATGACTAAAATACAGAAATGTAACTGCAAGTCTTGCAATTAATATTTAAGTATTTTGTCGAGAAAGACAAAATGGCGTCGTATTTATTTTTGTTAATTTTACTCTTTAATTTGGGGTGCGTTATTTCCGAACTTAGTTTGCGTTTTGGTAAGTTTCTTCTTGACATAATTTTTAAATATATAGGTAATTTCGTTTTTAGTCGTTAATGCAATGTGTTTTTGAGTTTACGACTATCGCGACTACGACTCTATTGCAATTATTTAGAATATTTTTGTCTAAGTCAAGTAATAAATAATGGAAAAGGTACTTTTACATGACATTTAAATAATACATATTTTTAAACACGTCTGTCTATTAATTAATAATGTCCTAGTCATGAAAGACAGAATAGTCTGTAAAGTCATAAACGTCAAATATTAAATTTATATGTTGTGCATGACAGTTAGTTATTTTTTACACGAATACACATTACAGATTCTGTAATAAAACACATTTAAATCCGAGTCATAAAAGTCGGAACCGTCAGGAAAGTCAAACATTTTTATTACCTATTTCTAGTGTTCATCATTGAGAATAAAGAACAGGATTTGACTCGAAGCATCGGCAGAGCATTGAAGGCATCAGAAACTTTGCGCCCTGAAGTTAAAATGGACGACGCGATCGTTCTTCTGGATAGAGAGAGAGAAGAAGAAAGTTACAGGATGCGTAAGTTTATTGTCATCATCATTGGATAAGAATTTGTTTATAACAAACCTATATAAACATAACATCACGACTGTATTCTCTGAAGGGGTAGGCAAAGGTGTACCCAATAGAACCTACCCACATTTTAGCCAGGTATATTACTTATGGATCCCAACTTTTTGTGAGAGCTAGCCTATTGCCATGAACCTGGCAAAAATCCAGACTCCGTGCTGTTACTGAGAATTACCCAATGGAGAATCGAGAAGAAGCTTGGACTCTTGTGTCTGTCATGTATTATGAAGTCTGGATTTGTACCGGGTTCATGGCCAGCCTCTATTACATTGGGACCTATAACATACCTGGCGAAATGCGGATGTAGTATATAGTATATACTGTTGAGTACGTGTCCGGGATACTTCAGGGAGTCTCAATAAATATAACTCTCATTAAATGTGAATATTATATTATAGGTTTCACAATACTTCGTTATAACTAACTACGTACTATGTATGCGTTGAGGCAGGCCGGTGTACTGTAGACGACTGGCGAGCCGTCCGCTCGCGCTCTCCTTGTTCAACCAAAATTGCAACTTTGCAAATCGCGTTACTAAGTCGCCACAATACTATAAACCTGTGCCTACAGAAAGTAAAGGATGTTATTGCCTTTATTCAATAGTGGACGTCTTCCGGCTGATGATGATGATGATATATTACATTAAAGTTTATTTTTCAGTATGCTCATCAATGTCTAAAGGAGTGTCGATGGTGATCGATCTCTCCTGGTCTCCATGGCAAATGGCTGAGGATCTGGCATCTGAGACAGGAGTGCCGCTCGTCAGGACCCTGCTGGGGTCGCAGCAGCTCATCAAAGCGTTAGACGACCATCTGGAGTCCAGGAATGCTACTGATGCTGCTATTATTCTGGAGAGCGAGAGTGGTAAGGTTTTAGGAGAGAATATAAGAGAAGGAAATTGTCAGATTTTTTTATTTAAAAAAAAAAAACGTCGCCCCACACTAGGAATTTCTCCTGTGTCGTGGGTGCGTTTCACAAACATGAAATATAACATACACAAACACCCAGACTCGGGACAAACATCTGTGGTTCGCACAAAGTTTTGTCCCGTGTGGGAATCGAACCCGCAACCCTCAGCGCAGCAGTCCAATCGCTTAGCCACTGCACTAATCAGATCGTCAATGAGATCGTAAACTGTCCTGGTTGGCGCAGTGGCTAACCGATTAGACTGCTACGCTAAGTGTTATAAGAATAATAAATAATAGTAATAAAATCTTTATTTGCTGAACATAGGTGATTATTTAGATGTTAGCTTATTTTAGGTTAGCTCTATGTTCTACCCAGTAGGGATGCAAATTTATAAATAGTGTACATTTTCTTACACTTAAATTAAACATTATTTACAGGAAAAATAAAGAAAAATATCGAAAAAATAAAAATACAGTTAGAAGCAAAACCAATAATAAAAAACTAACGAAAACTTCTATCATTTATAAAATCACAATAATAATAACGTTTAACCAAAAATTCCTTTAAATGTTTCTTAAATAAGTTGGCTTTTAGGCCCTTAATAGTTTTTGGTATTTTATTGAATACCGTAATGGCCATACATAAAATTTGTTTATGCATTAATGCGGATGTTGCAGGAACGATTCCCGTACGGGACTAAATATTTTGCAATTTTTTTTTTTTTTTTTTTTTTAAAAAAAACGTCGTCCCACACTAGGAATTTCTCCTGTGTCGTGGGTGCGTTTCACAAACACGAAATATCACATACACAAACACCCAGACTCGGGACAAATATCCGTGGTTCGCACAAAGTTTTGCCCCGTGCGGGAATGGAACCCGCAAACCTTAGCGCAGCAGTCCAATCGCTTAGCCACTGCGCCAATCAGGTCGTCAATCGTTCGCAGCATGTTTGCCCGGAGTCTGGGTGTTTGTGTATGTGATATGTTCGAGTATGTTTTTATTAAAGAAAATATCGTCATCTCCACTACAGACGTTGATCGGGCCCTGTATGAGCTCTTAGGATCGTCAAATATAAGGGTATGGGTGCATGCTGGGCTGACGAGGGACTCCGCGCGGGCTCTAAAGGCTATGAGGCCTGAACCAAGCTTCTACGTCATAGTAGGAGAGACTGCATTTGTTATGGATACTTATAGAAGGGTGAGTTTTATGAAAAACATAATATAACATCACGCCTGTATCCCCCGAAGGGATAGGCAGAGGTGCACATATAGTACACCCACATTTCGCCAGTTATGTTTTAGGTCCCAATGTAATAGGGGGCGAGCCTATTGCCATCAACCGGGCACAAATCCAGACTCCGTGCTGCTACTGAGAATTACCTAATGGAAAAACTCAATAACACTTTGCCCGACCCGGGATTCGCTTAGCGACCACTAGACCAACGAGGCAGTCAGGAGTTTTATGAAAGAAAGAAAATATTCACAAAAAATGCATAATAATTCTCTTCATCCATTATCATCATCAGCCGGAAGACGTCCACTGTTAAACAAAGGTTAAAGGAGTTAGGTGATAAAGTTACAGAAGACGCTGCTGCCCATCTTCTGGATTTTCCCTTAGTCGCCTCTTTCGACACCCACGGGAGGAAAGAGGGTGGTAAAGTGGACCCGACCTGACAGATTCTTGTCTCTTTCTACCTAAAGTTCCTTCAATACAGGCGGTGAAAGAGAAGTTGGTACGTCGTGACTACCGCTGGAACTTGATTCTGACTGACTATCTGAGCGTAAACTTAAGTCAGCTGGTGTCACCGACTGTCATCCTCCAGGCTGACCCTTCGGAGTGCTGCAAGTTGATAAAGAAAGACGACTGTGTCTGTCCTATGGATTTCTCTTCACAGGTATATTTATTTCAGTTTTTCTTATCGTATGCTTGATGAACAAACTGGTGTCAGAGTGTAAACCGCCTGTAGGCCTCTGACAGCGACACACACCGTTGAAATATTTCTCAGGTGTGCCGGTTTCCTCACGATATCTTCCTTCAGCTTATTATTAACTGATAACTTTAACAAAATTTATAATACGCACATGAATTCGAAAATACATTGGTGCGTGCCGGGGTTTGAATTTGCGCCCTTTGATTTGGCATTCCAACGGCCATAGATATGATCTGCCCACGTTTCATTTCGTTACGTTGAGTGGTCGGTGGGACTGCCCAATGCTTGGTCGGTGGGTGAGACTACACTCACAGGCCGGCAATAAATAAATAGACCTACCGGCTTTATTTTAGTATTGTTATAGTATAATTATGTCATTGTTATTGTATATGTATTTGTACATACATACATACATAAAGTCACGCCTGTTTCCCTGAGGGGTAGGCAGAGACCACGGATTTCCATTTGCTACGATTCTGGCATACTTCTTTCTTATGTATTTGTGTTACTAACAATAGTTAATAAGTATATTAATGTAAATACTAACACTTTGGACTTTATGGTCTGCAAAATAAATATAGTATAATTATTATTTCCCTTAATTATTCACAGAAAAAGCAACAAATCCTGAACTCTGTTATCCAGTATCTATCAGAAACATACTCCAAATTGGAAGAAGAAATACCTCTCACAAAGACTGCAGTGGACTGCAATGAGCCCCAACTAGCTATGAACAGCACCAGAAATAGACTGTACCAGCAATTCGCTGAAGACTCGGAAGCGAACAATGAGACCGTAGTCTACTGGGACCAGGATCGGTAAGAATGGATATTAAATAAATAAAATAAAAAAAATATCTTTATTTCAGACCAATTAACATAAAACATAACATAACATCACGCCTGTATTCCCCGAAGGGGTAGGCAGAGGTGCACATATAGTACACCCACATTTCGCCAGTTATGTTTTTAGGTCCCAATGTAATAGGGAGCGAGCCTATTGCCATCAACCGGGCACAAATCCAGACTCCGTGCTGCCACTGAGAATTACCTAATGGAAAAACCCAGTGACACTTTGCCCGACCCGGGATTCGAACCCTCGTGCTCAGCAGTCGCGCTTTGCGACCACTAGACCAACGAGTCAGACCAATTACATAGTCCATAAATGGTTAGTGCGTTAGTAAATGATTATTCTTATATGCTATGTTAGTATTATTAGTCCTTTACTTATTTACTTATAGCTACCTATAGCTACTTCCACCCAATGCCTTTGGATGGAGCAGTCCGGTCTGCCAACAATCACTTTCAGGATGCCGTTACGAGTATTGCGCATGCGTTGCAATAGGGAAGCCGCTTTCTTACGCATGATGCCGTGAAAGCCATCCGTACGAGCTTCAACAAACATACCGCATAGGATATAACATCAACCATGTTTTTCTCGAAAGGGTACAGTTCTTTTTTGTTAGTTATGTTAGTCCCAATGTAATAGGGAGCGTGAAAAACCATTAAAGCGCACAAATACAGACTCCGTGCTATAAAGAATTACCTAATGGAAATACCCAGTAACACTTTGCTCGGACCCGGATTCAAACTCAGGATCTCAGCAGTCGCAGTTATCGCCCACTAAACTAACGAAGGCGACCTTTCATACATAATAAATAAAATAAATAAATAAAATAAAAAAAACATTTATTGCTACTTAAAAAAAGAGACACGTTCAAAATAAACATAATAATAAACAATCATATCGGAGCAATAGGAAGTGGGCTCAGCGAATGCTGTACCGGGACGAGCATGACCCGGTACAGCGCTGATTTTCAGCCACTCCTATTCTACCTACCTACTACTCCCTATGTTCTTGTGCGGGAGTTAGGTGGTGGCATGCACCGGCTATGAGATAACTTCTTTTTAAAGGTAATTAAACCATAAAACTAAATAACAGACACATAAACTTCTGTTACTAATGAGGAAAAGAAAAAATATATGAAAAATTATGGATAGAGGTTGATTATGTGTATGATTTGAGTGTATGTGTGTGTGCGTGTGCGTGAAATCATCACCATCAGCCGGAAGACGTCCACTGTTGAACAAAGGCCTCCCCCTTAGAACGCCATAATGAACAACAACTTGCTATTATCATCCACCGGTTGCAGCAATTCTGACGATATCGTCGGTCCACCTGGTGGGGACTAACCAACGCTGCGTCTTTTACACCACTTTTACTAATTTTCTTTTCAGGTCCGGTCTCTTTCTCCGCTCGCGCTTCATCCTCTCCAATTACAAGCCTGAAGAGAGTCTCCAGCCTATTGCCACCTGGTCTGCTGCTGAAGACTACAGGCTGCTGCCAGGAGTTGAGCTGGAACCACTGAGGATGTTCTTTAGGATTGGAACTTCGCCCGTAAGAGATGTAGCTTTTATTGTTGATTTGCTGTGAATTGGAAAGCCATTTCATTGTTGGACAGTGAAATAGGTATTTAAATACTGTGGAATCTGCTGCATTTTCTAGGGAAGCCTATATGTTTTTCCATGTGATATTTTGATGCACTTCTTACTGTAAAGTGTAGAGCAGTCAATCTCATCTGGGACTGACAACGCAGGAGATATTACAGTGTTGTATTTTAAGAGTATGCGAATAGGTGAACTCGCACCACGGCAAGAGTTAGTTCGCGCACAAAAATATTTATTTGCACTGGTGGATAAATTTGACGTCACCTTTAGGTCGTAAATACTAAAAGCGAACTTGAAATTCGATTGGTGCGAGCAGCGACACGAGCTTAGTGGGCAAGCTGCGCCACGGATTGGCGAAGATTTTCAAATTTTCTTTATCAATTTCGACTATAATTTTTCATTTTTAAACATTTAACTATGCGAAAGGAAAGGGGAAGACCTAGGCGAACATACCTAGACCAAATCGGAGATGTTCTGCAAAAAGGGCAAGTGAGGAGTACCCTCAACCGAATAGCGTGTATGAGGAATGTGATGCGTGTGAATGAAGCAAAAGAAGTATGCCAGGATCGTAGCAAATGGAAATCCGTGGTCTCTGCCTACCCCTCAGGGAAACAGGCGTGACTTTATGTATGTATGTACGAGTAACTATGCGAAATCTCACACTCATCTGCAATATACTTGAAATGCAATATAAAATTCAAAGAAGTTCTTTCCCTTCATATAATGTAGATTAAGTTACCATTATAAAACGAAGACAATCTTCTCCACCAACAGGCAGTTCCATGGACCCTTCTGAAGGTGGACCCTCAGACTGGAGAACAGATGTTCAATGAAGATGGACAGCCTCTATACGAAGGGTACTGCATTGATCTGATTGCAAGACTCTCTGAGGTAAGACTTGGTTTTTAGGTGTTTAAACTATTTTGGTTTATGGATTACCATAACATCACGCCTGTATTCCCCGAAGGGGTAGGCAGAGGTGCACATATAGAACACCCACATTTCGCCAGTTATGTTTTAGGTCCCAATGTAATAGGGGGCGAGCCTATTGCCATCAACCGGGCTCAAACTCAGACACCCTGCTGCCACTGAGAATTACCTAATAGAAAAACCCAGTAACACTTTGCTCGACCCGGGATTAGAACCCAGGACCTCGTGCACAGCAGTCGCGCTTAGCGACCACTAGACCAAAGAGGCAGTCACCTTGCTATACGCATTTATGGATTACCACTAGTGCTTATCATTGTAACTCCTGGATGTCTGAATCTAGAGTGACAGCTATTAGAAAATATCAATGAGGTTTGCATATAGCAGCACCGGTGTTTGTGGCGTACATTGGGAGAGGCCTATGTCCAGTGGACTGCAATAGGCTGATGTGATGAGCCATGAAGAGCTCCAAGAACTTCTGCAACGGGACCCCACCAAACTAAAAATGAAATCTTGTAGAAGTACTTTCCATAGTAGTAAAAATTGCCTAATAATGTAATAAGAAAACATAACAACATAACATCACGCCTGTATTCCCCGAAGGGGTAGGCAGTAGTGTACATAATATAGTACACCTTCATTTCGCCAGTTATGTTTTAAGTCCCAATGTAATAGGGGGCGAGCCTATTGCCATCAACCGGGCACAAATCCAGACTCCGTGCTGCTACTGAGAATGACCTAATGGAAAAACCCAGTAGCACTTTGCCCGTCCCGGGATTCGAACCCAGGACCTCGTGCTCAGCAGTCGCGCTTAGCAACCACTAGACCAACGAGGCAGTAAGAATTTACAATAAAATTCCACATACAATTCGTGAATTGCCAATTGGCAGTTTACAATAAAATTAAAGCAATGGTTAATTAACAAAGGTTTTTACACGATTCAGGACTTCCTAAACCATAAAATTACCAATATAAGCCGTTTTTATACCTTTTTTGTTTATTTTTACTACTGTATACTTGTTAAAGATTATAGAAATTATATAAATTAGAATTGTAAAAATTTCAAACTTATCTATAAGTAAATTTTATATTGTACACTTTAATTATAATGTTCTCAGGGTAATGTTGTATTAATTTTTAAAGTATATTATTATTAGATTGTATTTTTTATGTAGTAATTTTTAATTGTTAAAATCTTTAGTTTTATTAATATATTTTTATTTGTAATAATTGTTACTACTAAGTTTGTAACTGATTCTAAAAAAATGTCATATCCGTATGACAACATTTGCATGCCTTTTACAAAAGGCGGGACACGTGAACTATTTATAATTTTACTAAGACCTGTAAAGATGACTGTTCCTGCGAATAAATTTCTATTTCTCCAAGAACTTCTCCATTTAACCTACATGCCTAACTTCTTTCAGGCGATGTCGTTTGACTATGAGATCGTGCCACCAACGAGCGGGAGTTTCGGCAGGAAACTACCGAATGGGACATGGGATGGTGTGGTAGGCGATCTCGTGAGAGGAGTAAGTATGCTCCGTAATATTAAGATTATAGCTGACCAGATTCAGTCTGCTGTTTCCTCTACATGGGTTCTTTTGTGTCTTTTCCCGGAATAAAGCACCCTGAAAGTCTATTTTAAATATTATTTACTGTATATTCCGGTTATACTCACGGGTGTATTCGGGAATGCCCGACTAGTATCGAACTCGAACAGAGCCCTTATTCATGAGCTGGTTGCGCGGCAGAGTCGCGAGCCGAACTGCGTGCGTGCTGCGTGTGCTTTAGTACATAATAAACTAGTCGGGCATTCCCGAATACACCCGTGAGTATAACCGGAATATACAGTAAATAATATGGATAACACTCACGAAAGTTATTATAGTAAAATATTTTAAATATTGTTAAATGACTGAAGTAATGCGATATAAATTACGAAGATTCCCTACATCCAAGCTATACCTTTTCATAATATCCTTCTGACCGGATCTCGGTCACGGCGGCCTGTCTCATCTGAGACTAGCCAACTACGCAAGAGATATTATAGTGCACAAGTATGCAAACACAGGTGCACTCCCTATTCCCTCACTCTCATAGTCCAGGACGGTGAGACACGACCGGGGAGAGATCAGGCGCAGGACTGACGACTTAACGTGCCTTCCGAAGCACGGAGGGCTCAGCTGGAAATTCATCATGTTAATAATTTGTAAAATTTGTCTTTTATTACTTTTTATGTACTTATCTATATATATAAAATTTTCGTGTCACAGTTTTCGTTCCCATACTCCTCCGAAACGGCTAGACCGATTCTCATGAAATTTTGTGAGCGTATTGAGTAGGTCTGAGAACCGGCCAACATCTATTTTTCATACCACAAAATTCACGCGGACGAAGTCGCGGGCAACAGCTAGTAATATATACATATACATTTGCAGGAAACAGACATAGCTATATCGGCATTAACAATGACGGCGGAGAGAGAGGAAGTTATAGATTTCGTAGCTCCTTACTTCGAACAAACTGGGATTCTAATTGGTAAGACATTATTCGATTTTCATAGTTTGGTATGGGTCTGCCCCGTGTGTCTAGTAGTTCGAGTCCTGGGACAGGTTGGGTTTCATTAAGGAATCTACAGTATCTGGATTGGTGCACGGTTAATGGCCAGCTGGCCTATTACTCTGGGACCTATAAAATTCGCTCGCACGGGACACAAATTTGTGCTACCCGTTATGTTTGTCTGGAGTCTAAGTGTTTGTGTATGTGGTACTTCATGTTTGCGAAACGCACCCACGGTACACGGGAAATTCTCATTGTGTGGGGTCTTATATTATTATGAGTGTATAATGTCCCACTGTAAGGCAAAGCCTTCCTTCTTTCTTTCCATATATCTTTGTCGGGCTGTCAATGCCAAGTCCTACATATAAGAGTCCAGCTCATCTCGGGTCTGCCTCACTGCCGTCTACCTTGTTGAGAGGTCCGTTGGGATGTACATTTGGCCCATTCCACCATTCGACGTTTAAAAAAATTACTGGCATCATGGATTTACTACACACACCTTTACTTCATAATTCAAAAATTAATGGTCTATTCTATTTATAATCGTTTCAGTGATTCGAAAGCCAATAAGAAAGACTTCTCTATTCAAATTCATGACAGTCCTGCGCACTGAGGTCTGGTTAAGTATTGTCGCGGCTCTAGTGTTAACTGGGTTCATGATCTGGCTCCTTGACAAGTACTCGCCATACTCGGCGAGGAACAACCCTGATGCTTACCCTTATCCGTGCAGGTAAACCGACTGTTACGACTTTAAAGACCTCATCCGTTATCGTTATCGACTTTGTCCTACACCATCTTCATTCTTTATCAACTTTGTCCATCACCATCTTCAGCCTTTATCAACTTTGTTCATCATCACATTCGTCAACGATACGTTTATGGATCATCATCTTTAACATCATGACCTTTATCCGTTGTTAACTGAACCCATCACCATCCACCAAGCCTTTATTAATAATGGCTTAAGATGGTGATGGGTTCAGAACAAACTTAAGTTTGTTTATCTCGACCTCCATTCATTATCAATTTTGTTCATCAGCACCCTAAGACTACACCGACTTTTTTGACTTACACATATTTTTGCTTTTTTTACAAACTGATTTTTAATACTTGCCATTTTTTAAAAACACATTTCTTTCAGGGAGTTTACACTAAAAGAGAGTTTCTGGTTCGCTCTGACGTCATTCACCCCCCAAGGGGGTGGCGAAGCGCCTAAAGCCCTATCTGGCAGGACATTGGTTGCCGCCTACTGGTTGTTTGTGGTTCTGATGCTGGCAACATTTACTGCCAACCTGGCTGCCTTCCTCACTGTGGAGAGGATGCAGGTATGACTGTGGTATACCTGATTGGGTATTAAACACTACCAGTGAACTGACAGAGTGGTGGCTATAGGCAAAGCCCTTTCCTACCCTTCCATGCTTCAGACACCGGTATCATCACTGGAACAGCTGGCGCGACAATCCAGGATCAACTACACCGTGGTGGAAGGCTCCTCCGTGCACCAGTACTTCATCAACATGAAGTTCGCTGAAGATACGCTTTACAGGTATATAAAATGAAGCTGATGGTGATGGAAGTAAGTGGTGATGGAAGTAAGTGGTGATGGAAGTACGTGGTGATGGAAGTAAGTGGTGATGGAAGTAAGTAGTGATGGAAGTAAGTGGTGATGGAAGTAAGTGGCGATGGAAGTAAGTAGTGTTGGAAGTAAGTAGTGATGTAAGTAAGTGGTAATGAATAAAGAAGGTGATGAACATAAGTGGTGATAGAAGTAAATGGTGATGGATGAACGTGGTGATGGGTGAAGGAGGTGAGGGAAGTAAGTGGTGATGGATGCTAATATTACTTCATTTTTATTTCGACAGAGTATGGAAAGAGATAACTTTGAACGCGACGTCAGATCAGGCTCAGTACCGCGTGTGGGATTATCCAATCAGGGAGCAGTACGGTCATATACTGTTAGCGATCAATGCTTCAGGTGAGTTTGAAGAAAAGGACAAAACTCATTCGATATAATTATCATCTCATCACACTAGGAATTTCTCCTGTGTCGTGGGTGCGTTTCACAAACATAAAATATCACATACACTAACACCCAGACTTGGGACAGACGTCTGCGAATCACACAATTTTTTGTGAGTGCGGAATTCGAACACGCAACCCTTAGCGCAGCAGTCCAATCGCTTTACCACTGCCCCAATTAGGTTGCTAAAAAGTTATTAACAAAACAATATACATATATCTTTCAAATTAATGAAAGAAAGGGACACGTGATACTGACGTAGAAACAAAATGGGAATTTGAATTTGACAGCCGCTGGAAATGACACAGTAGCATAGTTGGTAAGAGGTGCGTCACGGATCGATGAAGGCCGCGGGTTCGCATCCCACTCGTGTCCATCATTTTTCATATTTTCTCTGAAAGAATGTATGACTGCCTCGTTGGTCTAGTGGTTGCTAAGCGCGACTGCTGAGCACGAGGTCCTGGGTTCGAATCCCGGGTCGGGCAAAGTGTTATTGGGTTTTTTCCATGAGGTAATTCTCAGTAGCAGCACGGAGTCTGGATTTGTGCCCGGTTGATGGCAATAGGCTCGCCCCCTATTACATTGGGACCTAAAACATAACTGGCGAGATGTGGGTGTACTATATGTGCACCTCTGCCTACCCCTTCGGGGAATACAGGCGTGATGTTATGTTATGTTATGTTTAGAATGTATTTATAT
Source organism: Abrostola triplasia (assembly GCA_946251915.1). Taxonomy (NCBI): domain Eukaryota; kingdom Metazoa; phylum Arthropoda; class Insecta; order Lepidoptera; family Noctuidae; genus Abrostola; species Abrostola triplasia. The sequence goes on along the minus strand of OX276448.1, from coordinate 998,011 downwards.
AGCATGGGTAATTTGCTAAGGAAATATAATCTAGTCCAACACTATTTATTTCTATTTCTAGGCCCAGTTCCAGACGCAAACACAGGATTCCAGCAAGTTAACGACCACACTGACGCTGACTTCGCATTTATTCACGACTCTGCAGAAATCAAGTAAGCTAGCACTAGGTACTGCCAGGGAAAGTCCCGTCAAAATCGGTCCAGCCGTTTCGGAGATTAGCAGATAGAACAGATAGACAGACAATTTTTTTTATCTTATTATTATACATTTAGTAAAAAGCTTGTGGAGGAAGGGATGTGGAGTACCTCCAACGAAAAGGGAAGATCTTCCAACCAGGCGGTGGTGTGCTTGGTTCCCCACTTCTCAACTCGGGGCGGCTGTGTATATAGCTAACGAGTGTGATTATTTCGCTAGCGCGATGCAGGATTAGCAACGTGATGCGTCCTTCGACGTGTAGATGTCGCTACAAGCTGTTATTTTGATGTTGCAAACAGTCTCACTCCAATTTTATTTATGTATATTAATTGACTGCCTCATTGGTCTAGTGGTTGCTAAGCGCGACTGCTGAGCACGAGGTCCTGGTTTCGAATCCCGGCTCGGGCAAAGTGTTATTGGGTTTTTCCATTAGGTAATTCTCAGTAGCAGCACGGAGTCTGGATTTGTGCCCGGTTGATGGCCAGCTCGCCCCCTATTACATTGGGACCTAAAAACATAACTGGCGAAATGTGGGTGTACTAAATGTGCACCTCTGCCTACCCCTTCGGGGAATACAGGCGTGATGTTATGTATTAATTGTATGGATTTGTTCAGATACGAAGTGACCAGGAACTGCAACTTGACGGAGGTTGGCGAGGTGTTCGCTGAGCAACCCTATGCTATAGCCGTGCAGCAAGGGTCCCGGCTGCAGGAGGACATGTCTCGAGCACTCTTGGAGCTGCAGAAGGAACGGTTCTTGGAGCAATTGGCTTCGAAGTAAGTTTCACAGTTTAACTACCCTTGACTGCCTCGTTGGTCTAGTGGTTGCTAAGCGCGACTGCTGAGCACGAGGTCCTGGGTTCGAATCCCGGGTCGGGCAAAGTGTTACTGTGTTTTTCCATTAGGTAATTCTCAGTGGTAGCACGGAATCTGGATTTGTGTCCGGTTGATGGCAATAGGCTCGCCCCCTATTACATTGGGACCTAAAAATATAACTGGCGAAATGTGGGTGTACTGATAGCCGAGTGGTGCGCGTTGGATTGCCAAGTCAAAGCTCGCTCTCCAAACCCTAACGCACCAATGTCTTTTCGAATTCATGTGCGTTTTAAATTAGTTATCAGTCGCTAAAAACGGTGAAGGAAAACTTCGTGAGGAAACCGGCGCACCAGAGATTGTTCAACGGTGTGTAAAGTCAGAGGCCTACAGGCGGTTTAAACTCTGACACCAGGTTGTTCATCAACCATACTATAAGGAGAATTAAATGGACATTATTCTTTTTACAGATATTGGAACGAGTCTGCGCGGCAGGCTTGTCCAGACGCAGACGAATCCGAAGGCATTACGCTGGAGAGTTTAGGTAAACACCATTTTATGTTTATCTCCACGCCTATACTTCCAAAAGGGGTAGGTAGAGGCGAATATATAATAGCAGAGGCTTTATGAAATAATTAATAAGTATCTGGCGAAATGTGGGTGTACTATAGTATGTGCACCTCTGCCTACCCCTTCGGGGAATACAGGCGTGATGTTATGTGTATGTTGTTGGTTCATATTTAGATAAAAATAATAGTCGCGAGCAACCGGTGGATGCAATTGGCAAGCTGTCGTTCATTGTGGCGTTCTAAGGGGGAGGCCTTTGTTCAACAGTGGACGTATTCCGGCTGATGATGATGATGATATATCAAACACTTTCATTTTTAATTCCAGGTGGAGTATTCATAGCAACGCTATTCGGCCTAGGTCTAGCCATGATAACTTTAGCCTGGGAAGTGTTCTACTACAAGCGCAAAGAGAAAACCAAAGTCCAAGGCTTCAATTCGAAGCCGGAGAAGGCTTTCGAGTCGAAGTCGAGCCTTGAAAGTAAGGTCGCCGACTCCGTGGCCAAGTTGAGACGCCGCGGGAGGATCGGAAAACGGAGTAATGTTAATAAGAATGTTACTTTTGGAGATACCTTTAAACCGGTCGCCGAGAAAGGGGTTTCTTATATTAGTGTGTTTCCCAAAGATTACAGACCTTAGGCCTTGAGATACATACATAAAGTCACGCCTGTTTCCCTGAGGGGTAGGCAGAGACCATGGATTTCCATTTGCTACGATCCCGGCATACTTCTTTCGCTTCATTCACTCGCATTACATTCCTCATACACGCTCTTCGGTTGAGGATACTCACTTGCCCTTTTTTGCAGAACATCTCCGATTTGGTCTAGGTATGTTCGCCTAGGTCTTCCCCTTTCCGATACTCCACTAACACTCGCCTCATATATTCGTTTTGTCATTCTTCTTTCATCTATTCTTTCTACATGCCTCGAGATACCGTAAGAAAATTGCTACACGATTGCCCAAAAAGATATTTCAGGGTTATTTATTCATTTTCAACAGGTACACCAACAGCATCCATATCACACTTTGTAACTTAGAAATATTTAACACGTAGGGAACTAATATAGATGCCAAATATAGGTATACACAACACTTAAAAAAAAACTTAGCAACCATCTTAAACTCAGCTAAATATTAATTACAACTCAAAACACAAAAGATAAATACCCAATTCATGTATGTATGTGAGTTTGTTTGTTCTACCATAACTTCTGAATGCCTGAACCAATTTTGGATGGGGTGTCGTTAGCATCCTTCGCGAGTAATAATGTAAATCAAAAATATGTCACGACTCTTTAGGGGGTAGTCAGAAATATTGGTAACTAGCTTCCGCCCGCGACTGCGTCTGCGTGAATTTTGAATGTTTTATAGCCTATAGCCTCCCTCGATAAATGGTCTATCTAACACTATAATATTTTTTCGAATCGGACCAGTAGTTCCTGAGATTAGCGCGTTCAAGCAAACTGATTGTTACTCTTTCACGTAAAAACTACTGAATGGATTTCAATGAAATTTCATATGGAGGTAGCTGACACCCTGGATTAACACTGGCTACTTTTTATCCTGAAAAAATGTAGCGGGCAACACCGCGGGGCGCAGCTAGTGTTATATAATTTTTAGAGAAGTAGTCGCTTGGAGTTATTGGTATTGGTGTTAACCACAGATATAGATCTACATAGATAACGCAAGTATCACGATTTGTATTGAAACCAAGCGTGCGGACTTTTTAATACCTATTGTGACGTCACAGCCAACATTTAGTGACGGGAAATCCAAACCGATTCAAACACACCGATGCCGCCGATCCCCATCCGCCCAGCACGATTCAAACGATTCAACTGGAGCCGTCCGCTATGATTTTCTCGCTCATACTCATACATTTAGCGGCGACCAACCTAGACGCTTGGTCGGGGTTCGGACACGCGAAGTACATGCATTTGCGTTATCTATGTAGATCTATATCTGTGGTGTTAACTATTTAGTTAAGTATATATGTGTAGTAAATAAAAAATACAATAGAATATAACTAGTTTTTATTTACAATATAACAATAAGGAACAATATACTCCTAAAGGTCGAATCTATAACAAAATGCAAATCCAATATTAAATACATATATAACATCACGCCTGTATTCCCCGAAGAGGTAGGCAGAGGGGTGTAGTATACTATTTCTCCAGTTATATTCTAGATCCTCATGTAATAGGGGGTGAGCTGGCCATCAACCGTGCACTCTAGGCTGCCAAGAATTAACAAATGTAACCCAGCAACACTTTACCTGACACGGGAATCGAACCCAGGACTTCAGCTAATTGCTATCAACCGAGCTTAAAACTAGACATCATGTGTCTAAAAATTTTTCTAATGGAAAAATTCTAGTGACAGTTTCCCCGACCCGGGATTCGAACCCAGCACTCACTCTAACAAGGCGTGATAGTATGCATGTATTTAACAGATAATTTTCTGGCAGAAAACGTATTTTCCAAAATTTTCTACCAGAAAACTCTTGCTGTAGGCTTCTCAACGACCAGGGTGTTAGAGTCTAGCACTCTCTTTCCGAATTGTACAGTAAAATGGTCCAGATTCAAGTACTCTCCATCATCTATGTCTCTGATCAACTTCTTCACTCTGTCTCTTGTTCTCTCTACGAAGCACGCCGCTAGCTTCATCTCCACTTCAGCATTGCGAAGACCTATGCAGTATGATCTGAAAGAAAATTGAGACAGCTTTTTCATTTGGAAAACTTACAGTTAAAAACATAAAAATGGCAATAGACTCGCCCCCTATTACATTGGGACTAAAAACATAACTCGGCGCAATGTGGGTGTACTGTATGTGCACCTATGCCTACCCCTTCGGGGAATACAGGCGTGATGTTGTTTTAAAAACATCAAATAAACAAAGTATTATTAAAACTAAAGCCAATTAAAAGTTTTCACGTATGACTACAATCATGAAACATAACATCACGCCTGTATTCCCCGAAGGGGTAGGCAGAGGTGCACATATAGTACACGCACATTTCGCCAGTTATGTTTTAGTCCCAATGTAATAGGGGACGAGCCTATTGCCATCAACCGGGCACAAATCCAGACTCTGTGCTGCTACTGAGAATTACCAAATGGAAAAACCCAGTAACACTTTGCCCGACCCGGGATTCGAACCCAGGACCTCGTGCTCGCCAGTCGCGCTTAGCGACTACTATACCAACGACTTTTTGTATCTATTTTGCATGTTGCCATGCTAGGCTTTCAGTTTCAGTGATTTGTAGCTGTAAAGGTACAACACTGAGTTGGTAATCGTAGATTCCAACAGATAATACCTGACGTCACCCTTAAGACGTAAATACTAAAAGGGAACTTGAAATTCGATGGATGCGAGCAGTGACACGGTGGCTCAGTTGGCAGAGCGGCGCCACGGTACGGCGACTGTCGCGGGTTCGAGTCCCGCTCGTGTCCATCATTTTTCAAGTTCCCTTTATTAATTCAAGACTTTTTGAAAAGCCTAGAGTTAAGTTTACATATTTCATGATTATTATTATTACCTTGAAGCTCTTGCTAATACAGCCGTCATCACCAGAATCTCAGTCGCTGCCTCAGCCAGCCGGGTCAGTTCCCTGTTGATGCAAGATTAGAAAATTAACTACAATACTAACAATGATAAATAATTTTACAGCTGCTAAATTTTAACTGTTATATTCACCTGCTATATCTAACTATGAGAACTGTATGCTAAAACAATACGCTATAACTGTATGCTATATCTAACTGTTATAGCTATCTGCTATATTTAACTGTTACAATCACCTGCTATATCTAACTATCAGAACCGTATGCTAAAACAATATGCTATGCTATAACCGTATGTTATATCTAACTGCTGTAACTGTATGCTTTATCTATCTGCTATATCTAACTGTTATAACTATCTGCTATATTTAACTGTTATAACCAGCTATTATCTAACTGCTATAACCTGTGTACCACACTCACGTGTAAGCCTTGTCGACTTTGACTCCGTGACGGCCCATGAGTGTCTCGCAGGCGAAGCGCATGCGCAGCACACAGTACTCCAACTGCTCAGAGGGCGGCTTCAGGGAGGGGTGGAGGTGCTCACATAGGTAGAGGTTCAGCTTTGGGTCGTCCTTCTCCTGGAAATAGTAAGTATATAGGTTTATGTAGGGGGAGAATTTGTAAGTGGGGGGGGATACGTGTGGGGGGGGGGTTAGAATGTGGGGCGAGTGATTAGAATGTAGGGGGAATTATTGGGATGTCGGGGGAGGGATTAGGATTGGGGGGATTGATTAGGATGCGGGGCGAGGGATTAGGATGTGGGGGAGCGGGGTGTACTATATGTGCACCTCTGCCTACTCCTTCAGGGAATACAGGCGTGATGATATGTATGTAAAAGTAAAGTTCTCTACTCAGTCGAAGCGAGGGTAAGAGCTGTATCTACCTGATGCCTATTGGCTAGAACCTTCTTGAAGATGAACGCTGGATGCATCAGAGGGTTTCTCATCTGTTTCACTTCAGTTGCCATCACTTTGCCAGCGTGGTGAATTCCATTTAGTGCTAGAAATATTAAAAAAATTAATAACTAGCAACCCCGCGGTGTTACCTACTACATTTTTTCGGGATAATAGCCTATGTGTTAATCCAGGGTGTCTGCTACCTCCATGTGAAATTTCATTAAAATCCATTCAGTAGTTTTTACGTGAAAGAGTAACAAACATCCATCTATACTTACAAACTTTCGCGTTTATAATATTAGTAGGGATGGATTTTATTAATAAAACGCGGCGAGGTAAGTTGATTGATTGATAAAAGTATTTGAATTAATACAAAGTTTTAATGAATACAATATGCATCCAAAATCGACCGGAAGACGTCCACTGTTAAGCAAAAGCCTCCCCCTTGGAACAACAACCCGAAATCCCTCCTGCGCCTGATCTCTCCCCGCTCGTGTCTCACCGTCCTGGACTATGAGAGAGAGGAATAGGGAGTGCACCTGTGTTTGCATACTTGTGCACTATAACATCTCCTGTAGTTGGCTAGTCTAGTGACCGAAATTCGGTCAGGAGATTGATGTTAATAGATGGCCACCCATCCACACAGCAGCCTCGGCAGCCGCAGCTTCCTGTCACAAGTACCACTCACCAATGAACATATTGACACTATCCAGGTTTTCTCCGCGCGTCGCCAGATGCCTCATATCATCGAGGAGTTGTTTACACTCTTCCTCCTTATCTAACGCTGGTATAGCCAAGAGTTTCAGCATTGTTGTCAAGCCATGGTTCATTATGAAGTTTCTGGAAGGTTATAAGTTAAATACACAACAACATACATAACATCACGCCTGTATTCCCCGAAGGGGTAGGCAGAGGTGCACATATAGTACACCCACATTTCGCCAGTTATGTTTTAGGTCCCAATGTAATAGGGGGCGAGCCTATTGCCATCAACCGGGCACAAATCCGGACTCCGTGCTGCTACTGAGAATTACCTAAAGGAAAAACGCAGTAACACTTTGCCCGACCTGGGATTCGAACCCAGGACCTCATGCTCTGCAGTCGCGCTTAGCAACCACTAGACCAACGAGGCAGTCAAAGTTAAATATACATACGTAATTCGACTGCCTCGTGGCACTGGGTTCAAATCGGGTCGGGCAGTGTTACTTTCATTCCATTAGATATTTTTCAGTGGCAGCACGGAGTCTGGATTTGTGCCCGGTTGATGGCCAGCTCGCCCCCTATTACATTGGGACCTAAAACATAACTGGCGAATGTAGGTGTACTATATGTGCACCTCTGCCTACCCCTTCGCGGAATACAGGCGTGATGTTATGTTATGTTTATATTTACGTTTCCAATGTCATAAATACTTGTTTAGATATTGCAACAACCTTGTTAAAGTAAGAAATAATGTATTTTTTGTTGAACAAAGGCCTCCCCCTTAAAAGGGGTGGGTTGCCATAATCCCCACGCTTGGCAGGCAGCTTGGGGATCGCAGTATGAGTGGTAAAGTTACAGAAGACGCTGCTGTCCAAAGTTTTGCCCCGTGCGGGATTCGAACCCGCAACCCTTGGCGCAGCAGTCCAATCGCTTAGCCACTGCGCCAATCAGGTCGTCAAAGTCTTGTACCTGCACATGGCCACTTCCAGTTCCGCATCAGGGTTGAGATATCCATCCAGCAGCCCTGCAGTGAAGTACTCTGCACTTTCACACGCGTAGATGTCGATGAGAGCGTCTCCTACTGTCGACTGTATGGTTGATAGGTCTGCTAGAGGCTTGCCTAGGATAACACATCAAAATTGATGACTCCATTTCCGTATTTGATAAGGGGCTGCTGAGGGGATCGTAGGTACGTGGCTACCGCGCATATCAGTCAATCAGCGAGGTTAAGCTGAGCTCGCCGCGGTCAGTCTTGTGATGGGTGACCGTTTTTACATGTCAAGCAGTTTGCACTGCCCCTCCTTCAGAAGGCACCTTAAGCTGTTGGTCCGGCGCCTGATCTCTCTCCGGTCGTGTCTCACCGTCCTGGACTATGAGAGTGAGGGAATAGGGAGTGCACCTGTGTTTGCGCGCATACTTGTGCACTATAATATCTCCTGTAGTTGGCTAGTCTCAGCTGACGCCATGATCGATAATCGACTTAGAGACCACTAGACCAACAAGGCAGTCGAAAACAATTAAGGAAAAACGATAGGCCATATTATTTACTGTATATTCCGGTTATACTCACGGGTGTATTCGGGAATGCCCGACTAGTTTCGAACTCGACCGGAGCCCTTATTCATGAGCTGGTTACGCGGCAGAGTCGCGAGCCGAACTGCTGGTCTGAGTATAACCGGAATATACAGTAAATAATATGGATAACACTCACGAAAGATATTATATTAAAGATAGGCCATATTTTTTATTAAAAGTCAAATCCATACGGCTGCCTCGCTGGTCTAGTGGTCGCTAAGCGCGACTGCTGAGCACGAGGCCCTGGGTTCGAATCCCGGGTCGGGCAGTGTTACTGGGATTTTCCATTAGGCAATTCTCAGTGGCAGCACGGAGTCTGGATATGTGCCCGGTTGACGGCAATAGGCTCGCCCCCTATTACATTGGGACCTAAAAACATAACTGGCGAAATGTGGGTGTACTATACGTGCACCTCTGCCTACCCCTTCGGGGAATACAGGCGTGATGTTATGTTTTATGTTTATGTTATCCATACGAAACTATTGATTATTTTAACTTACCCGCAAAAGCTCTCGGCCGAGTGTACTCCACGACACTATGAACGGCGCTGGCGAGACGACAGCGGCTGAGAGAGGCCGCGTGCAGCCGGGACACGCCGAGGATCTGAGCCAGCGCCGCCTCCGAGACCATGTCTAGTGGAGTGGCTGTGGGGGACAAATGTGACAACTGATATTAACTGTTGACTAATATCTATATTTACTCCAAGCTTGTTTACGTAAATCAGAATATGTGTTAAAATAGAATGCCAAGTTTTCTATCAGTGGTGTACAACTGTGACAACATTAGTAACCTAGTTGTGTGGGTATGGTGCACAATTGTGAAATTAATCTAAACCTCATCTTGAACAAACTGTACTTTAAAATAGAAAGAGAAATCATCAAAATATTGATATTTGTCAAACACAAGATACAGATAAAACTATACCTTATATTTTTGACCACCTGAGAGATTGTCCAACGGTGTGTGTCGCCATGTCAGAGGCCTACAGGCGGTTTAAGCTCTGACACCAGGTTGTTCATCAACCATACGATGAGAAGAACTACTTACCAGGTGTTTTAAAGAATGTGACAAAGGATCCGTCACTTTTAACACCCTCAGCTCCCGGATGTATGAGGAATGCCTTCAGCCTGGAAGCCTCGACGGAGCATAGCACTAGCATGTAGCCATCTCCACTCCTACAGACCTTCTCACCGTTGATGCGCCAGATACCTGAAGAAAGATGATAGACTTATAGTATGTATATATATAATCATCATCTTCAGACTGCCTCGTTGGTCTAGTGGTTGCTAAGCGCGACTGCAGAGTATGAGGTCCTGGGTCCGAATCCCGGGTCAGGCATAGTGTTACTGGGTTTTTCCTTTAGGTAATTCTCAGTAGCAGCATGGAGTCTGGATGATGGCAATAGGCTCGCCCCTTATTACATTGGGACCTAAAACCATAACTGGCGAAATGTGGGTGTACTATAAGTGCACCTCTGCCTACCCCTTCGGGGAATACAGGCGTGATGTTATGTTATGTATTATCATCATCAGCCTATCTCAGTCCACTGCTGGACATAGGCATAAATATATATGTCAGAAATAAAAGAATTTCATTATTTACCACATGGCCTGACCCAGGATTCGAACCAAGGTCTTAAGGTTCAGCAGTCCCGCTTAGTGCCTACAAGTTCAATGAGGCAGTTTCTTATTAATTATATAGAGAAGATATCTATCCTACCTTGCCCATCTATATCAGCTGCTGTCCTAAAGTCAGCCTGAGATATCCTCTCAGCGAGACGCTCTTTTATAGCCAACGCAATAGTGTTCTCTCCGGATATCAAATCATCGATCAACATTGAGTATTGCTCCTCTGTTAAACCCGCTTTCAAGGCTTGCAGGCCCACCCAATGGTCACTGATGTCCTGTCCGAGTTGGAAATCACTCGCAATAGCCTCTAAATACCTTAAGCTCTCAGTAGTATTAGCTGCAAGACCATTTCTAGTTAGACTAACTGGTGCGGCATACATTTTAGTGTTTTTTAATACATTTTTACGGTCTTCCGCCGTTTTTTTGGGGTCCATAAACACGTTGCGTATTGTTTCGATCGTCTTCTCTAATGATTCAGTCTCTTCTTTGTTCAGAATTTCAGGAAAAGCCAGCATATTGCGATTGAAAATTGATAGGAAAACGTCTTTCATGAATGGCTCGATTTGTGCTTTGCGGCGCTCGGAACGTTCTAGAACGTTGAGGTCCTCGAAGTCGAACTTCTCATCTCGCACTTGAGGCTGTGAATGTGGTGTGGATTCATAATCTATTGATGAAAATCTAAATTTTCGGTACAGATTCCTACTGACGTAACTGTGGTGAATAACACACAGTTTACGTGCCACATTCATTTTTGAACTAACAAATTTGCAGCAGCTATGTTAAATTATGTGTTTACACGTATTTTTATTCAGTATTTAACGCTAATTCTGTCGTACGTTTACGTAAATAATATTTTGAACTTTATAGGTTATATTGACATTTAAACAATTCCTGTTCACAATGACATAAATATGACAGGTGCGTTCCATTTCATCTCAGACATTTCATTTTGACATTTTCAACATTTCTTATATCTTGTTGAAAATAAAAAAGATTAGCTTCTAATTTATCCAGACATTTTGGCTTTTTGTAATTATTATAACAGAGGGTTGCAATTATCATCATTTGCTTTTATGTGACCCACTGTCGGTCATTAGCCTCCTTTTCATTAGGCTGTCACCACGATTTTCCCCAAACTGTAAACGAAGATCCAGATGGCGTTACTGTGCGCGTACATAAGAGTAATTAACAACAATTGATTGACTTGTGATATTGGATAATAGATGGTGTTGTCGTTACAGAACCAATTTTACAAATAAACTTGTGCGTAAGTGTTATTGATGGCGTTGTTTTAAACATTAGAAAACTACGTCTGCTTAGTAAAATACATTAATTTAATAATGCTTCTATCACCACTCACCCACCCAAGTTTACCACAATAACGGCTTATATTAAAAAAAATGCACACCTTGCCTACCCCTTCGGGGAATACAAGCATGATGTTATGTATGTTTTTTATCTTGAAATGTTTTAAAAACGTTTAAGATTTTACGGTACATAGAAAGAAAGAGAAATATTTAAAGTTGATGTCCGACCTCCAGTAATTGGAGAGGAACCAAAAGAAGTTACTTAGAATAGAAAATAAATATTTTTTCGTAAATTAAAATGATTTCCTACTACAAAAAACCAGTTTAAATTACATTATTTACTTACTAGCTGCGCCCCGCGATGTTACTTGCTACATTTTTTCGGGATAAAAAGTAGCCTATGTTAATCCAGGGTGTCAGCTACCTCCATATGAAATTTCATTATAATCCCTTCAGTAGTTTTTAAGAGAAAGAGTAACAAACATCCATCCATACTTACAAACTTTCGCGTTTATAATATTAGTAGGGATATAAAACATAAAAAAACATAACATCACGCCTGTATTCCCCGAAAGGGTAGGCAGAAGTGCGCATTATAGTACACCCACATTTCGCCAGTTATGATTTTCGGTCCCAATGTAATAGGGGGCGATCCTATTGCCATCAACCGGGCACAAATCCAGACTCCGTGCTGCTACTGAGAATTATCTAATGAAAAAACCCAGTAACACGTTGCCCGACCCGGGATTCGAACCCAGGACCTCGTGTTCAGCAGTCGCGCTTAGCAACCACTAGACCACCGAGGTAGTAGGGATATAAAAGAGAAATATCCGTCACAAACCATGAAAAGCTAACATTGTCTAAATTTAGTCAACACGGGTCACCTAAATTAGCATTTCAAATAATATTCGAGTTTAGAGGTATCATAAACGTGACCGAATGACGGCTTAGAGTTTCATTACAACCGTGCTCTGTTCAGATAAACAGATTATACTTTATTTGGTAATTAAATATAATGATTATTATTACTAGCTGCGCCCCGCGGTGTTACCCGCTACATTTTTTCGGGATAAAAAGTAGCCTGTGTGTAAATCCAGGGTGTCATCTACCTCCACATAAACATGGGACGAAGGGATGGGCAGAAGTGTACATATAGTACACCCACATTTCGCCAGTTATGTTTTTAGGTCCCAATGTAATAGGGGGCGAGCCTATTGACATCAACCGGGCACAAATCCAGACTCCGTGCTGCTACTGAGAATTATCTTTTGGAAAAACCCAGTAACACTTTGCCCGACCCGGGATTCGAACCCAGGACCTCGTGCTCAGCAGTCGCGCTTAGCAACCACTAGACCAACGAGGCAGTTTCCTACTCTATATGAAATTTAATTAAAACCCATTTAGTAGTTAAAGTAGTACGTAAAAGAGTAACAAACATCCATCCATATTTACAAACTTTCGCGTTTATAATATTAGTAGGGATATTAATCGAGATATTGCCGAGTGGCGGCCTAGAATTGACCACGCCCTTTCCTCCCGTGGGTGTCGTAAGAGGCGACTAAGGGACAATCCAGAAGATGGGCAGCAGCGTCTTCTCGTCTTCTGAAACTTCATCATGAAAACTGCAATCCCAAGCCGCTTGTCGAACGTGTAAAATTGGCGAAATGTGTACTATATAGGTACATCTCTGCTGTCCACTTTGGGGAATACAGGCGTGATACCAACTTAAAACCTAACACTGCGTACACGGGATTATAACCCAAGACCTCAAGTTCAGCAGTCGTGCTTAGCAACCACTAGACCAATATACCTACTAAGAATAAAGTATTTTATTATTTACCAACAACTTTACCCTTTCTTTCATCTCGACGTTATTTCGAGATACATTATTATATAGCTACTCCAGTTTTGATATTGTTTGGTAAACTGACTTGATTGGCTTTCAAGAGAAGTCTCAGATCTTTCTGGAGGTAATAGTAATTGTATTTTATTCCAGAAATAACAAGAGTATAGTATAATGTTATTAATAATAAAAATATAATATACATACATTAGGAAAAACGTCGTCCCTCTTTAGGAATGTCTCCTGTATCGTGGGTGCGTTTCACAAACATGAAATATCACATACACAAACATCCAGACTCGGGACAAACATCAACGGATCATATTTTTTTTTGTCTCGAGCGGGAATCAACTCCGCAATCCTTAGCCAAGCAGTCCAATCGCTTAACTGCACCAATCAGCCTAAAACCATGAACTCTTAAAACAAGACAGTTCACGTTGTGGGAGAGGGATGCAGCATTAAACTGCACGTAGCTGCGTCTCGCTTCCACATTGTAAACTGTCCTGCTTTAAGAATTCATAGTAAGGGCAGGTCGTTCATTAATATCCCTACTAATATTATAAACGCGAAGGTTTGTATGTATGGATGTTTGTAACTCTTTCACGCAAAAACAACTGAATGGATTTTAAATGAAATTTCATATGGAGGTAGCTGACACCCTGTATTAACATATAGGCCATTTTAATCCCAAAACTTTGACTGCCTCGTTGGTCTAGTGGTTGCTAAGCGCGACTGCTGTGCACGAGGTCCTGGGTTCGAATCCCGGGTCGGGCAAAGTGTTGCTGGGTTTTTCCATTAGGTAATTCTCAGTAGCAGCACGGAGTCTGGATTTGTGCTCGGTCGATGGCAATAGGCTCGCCCCCTATTACATTGGGACCTAAAAACATAACTGGCAAAATGTGGGTGTACTATATGTGCACCTCTGCCTACCCCTTCGGGGAATACAGGCGTGATGTTATGTTTTTGTTATCCCGAAAAAATGTAGCGGGTAACACCGCGGGGCGCAGCTAGTTGTTAATATATTTATAATAATGTGTGTGCTTTTTAGAGCAGTGACAGTTAGCACATCTAGGCGTTTAAAAAGTAGTTAACCTAATTTTGGGATGAGGAATACTTACCTACTTAATTTAACATATCATAACACCACGCATTGTATTTCCCAAGGGAGTCAGTAGAGTTATACAGTCAAACTAATTTTGACTAATTAAAACCCACGAAATAATTTGCCGAGTGCAAACATCCGGGCACAAATCCAGACTCCGTGCAGCTACTGAGAATTACCTAATGGAAAAACCCAGTAACACTTTGCCCGACCGGGATTCGAACCCAGGACCTCGTGCTCAGAAGTCGCACTAAGCAACCACTAGACCAACGAGGCAGTCAAGTTAAATAAAAGCTTGTAAAAAGGTAAACTAAGTAGGTAGTTTACTATAATAACTTTCGTGAGTATTATCCGTATTATCTACTATATTATATCCCGTTAGAGTCCGGCAGGTCTAGTAGTCTAGGTACTAGTCAGGCATTCCCGAATATCGACGTGAGTATAACCGGTTTATAATATATTTAAAAAAAAAAAAGTCGCCCCACTCTAGGAATTTCTCCTGTATCGTAGGTGCGTTTCACAAACATGAAATATTCACATACACTAACACCCAGACTCGGGACAAACATCTGTGGTTCGCAAAAAGTTTTGCCCCGTGCGGGAATCGAACCCGCAACCCTTAGCGTAGCAGTCCAATCGCTTAGCCACTGCGCTAATCAGGTCGTCAAATAATATAGTAGATAAGTAGGTAGTTACATCACAATCTCGTAATAAATAACACAAATTATAATCACGACTCATTGCTTGGTATAATTAGGTGGCTTTCTGTACATTTATTTGTATTCTAACTCGGTGTTACTGCTAAACATAGAAGTTAGGAACTTTTTGGTATTACCAGAAAGTGAAAATACTTACAAAGTCTCAATAAAAAGACTAGTCTTTTTAAATATTGTATTGGATTGCTTGATTGCACTGCTCCGCATTGAATTGCAGGTTTGATAGCTCAAAAATATTGATAGTACCCCACGGTAATTCTCAGTAGCAGCACGGAGTCTGGATTTCTGCTTGGTTGATGGCAATAGTCTCACCTCCTGTTACATTGGAACCTATAAAATAACTGGTAAGCTTTGTCATTTGTGTGACTTATAAAAGCACCTCTGCCTACCCCTTCGCGGGATTTTTGTGTGATTATATATTTTTATGTACTACAAGACATCACAAATCTCTGCCTACACCAAACACAGTTACAATACTAAAAATAAATATTACTAGCTAGATATACTTCCAAAAAACAAATCACACACGCGAACAGCAGCAGTACCGCGATCCGGAAATTTTAAACGTCAAATGATATAATTATTATTTCGCTAGAAAGACCACGAAACATCCAATTTCACACGCGAACGGTAACACGGTTAGTCAAAAGAAACAAGAAGTCTTCAAACTGTAATTAAGTTAAAATTACTCAAAGAAACTTTGTACTGACTAATTTGCGTGATTTTTACGTTTCTGTGAAACCTCTCATTAGCGGCATTCTAACGACGATTTTATATAATCCTTTTGTAATTCATACATCGTAAAAGAACATCCCGAACATCGAACACCGAATTCGAATACAGTACATACATACATAAAGTCACGCCTGTTTCCCTGAGGGGTAAGCAGAGACCACGGATTTCCATTTGCTACGATCCTGGCATACTTCTTTTGCTTCATTCACACGCATCACATTCCTCATACACGCTCTTCGGTTGAGGGTACTCCTCACTTGCCCTTTTTGCAGAACATCTCCGATTTGGTCTAGGTATGTTCGCCTAGGTCTTCCCCTTTCCGATACTCCACTAACACTCGCCTCATATATTCGTTTTGTCATTCTTCTTTCATCCATCCTTTCTACATGCCCAAACCATCTAAGCAGAATACAGTATTACTCAGTAGACCCATTTAGCGTTCTAATTAGGTTCGTCGGCTTCCAGACGTACTCAGTCCAGGACTCTACACGAAGAGTCCTATCTGGCCTAACTGGTAACATGATAATTAGTGAGACTGGTTTTCAGCCTTTCGGGCTTCCGACTATTCTTGAAAATTATTTCGGGTCAAAGACTCAACATGCCGTCTAAGGTATGGAGGGGGTAGGTATAATAAATCCATTATTATCAGGCAACTACAACCCATAGATATAAAATACTATACCTTAACCGCGGTGTTACCCGCTACATTTTTTCGGGATAAAACGTAGCCTTTGTGTTAATCCAAGGTGTCAGCTACCTCCATACGAAATTTCATTAAAATCGGTCTAGCCGTTTAAGCGTGAAGAGGTAACAAACAAACTTTCGCCTTTATAAGATTGGTGTGAAGTGTGAAAATTCTTTATTTATAATTACAATTAGTATTAGACTGCCTCGTTGGTCTAGTGGTTGCTAAGCGCGACTGCTGAGCACGAGGTCCTGGGTTTGAATCCCGGGTCGGGCAAAGTGTTACTGGGTTTTTCCATTAGGTAATTCTCAGTAGCAGCACGGAGTCTGGATTTGTGCCCGGTTGATGGCAATAGGCTCGCCCCCTATTACATTGGGACCTAAAAAACATAACTGGCGAAATGTGGGTGTACTATATGTGCACCTCTGCCTACCCCTTCGGGGAATACAGGCGTGATGTTATGTTTATGTACAATTAGTATTAGTAAGTAAAACACTTGTAAAAAGACTTAATGCTGTGTCAGTAAACACTTAACACAATTATATATTGTGTATATGTTATACAGGTGTGTTGAGAGAACTCTACTTGTGTGTGCCTGACAACTACGTCAAACGGAGGAAGCGACCGCCACTATTAGCAGTGCCGAGCGCTAGGACTGACCTGATGGCTAAGGCTCCACTCACGCGCGCCTTACGTACACTTAATGGGGTATCCGAGAGGATAGATATGTTTTCATGTTCTCTGAATGAATTCACCAAAATAACATTCTTAATTTTATGTTACTGAGTGATGATTTTATATTATGTAGTTACTCACTTTTTTTTGGTTAATTATATTCTACAATTTATTTTATTAATTAATTTATGGACCACGCTATTGTATTAGGTTAGTCTGTAAGGATAGCGATGTTGAGAAAATAAATTAATTAATATTAACTTTCTCGTACATCGGAGTGCGGCTTGGGGGCGCACAAGCACGTCGGGCTCCACAGGGACCTTACCGCAGTAGTTCTTGACGGTTCGCGGACGGCGCTGCCTCCTCTGCACCATCTGGAATCCGTCTTTATTCCTTCTTAACTGCGCAACAGGCACGGGACCAACGGTCACCAATTCACGAATAGACAGCGGCGGGCTCAACTTATAGATGGACTGAACGAGCGATTTACTCAAGCCTGGAGAGGCCAGAGCAGTATTGAATAATTTACATACATAACGTCACGCCTGTATTCCCCGAAGGGGTAGGCAGAGGTGCACATATAGTATGCCCACATTTCGCCAGTTATGTTTTCGGTCCCAATGTAATAGGGGGCGAGCCTATTGCCATCAACCGGGCACAAATCCAGACTCCGTGCTGCTACTGAAAATAACCTAATGGAAAAATCCAGTAACACTTTGCCCGACCCGGGATTCGAACCCAGGACCTCGTGCTCAGCAGTCGCGCTTAGCAACCACTAGACCAACGAGGCAGTCATTGAATAATTTAGAACTCAATTAACTATAGAGGTATATAATTTATGAATGTCTCGTTGATCTAGTGGTTGCTAAACGCGACTGCTGAGCACGAGGTCCTGGGTTCGAATCCCGGGTCAGGCAAAGTGTTACTGGGTTTTTCCATTAGGTCAGTCTCAGTAGCAGCACGGAGTCTAGGTTTGTGCCCGGATGATGGCAATAGGCTCGCCTCCTATTACATTGAGACCGACAAACATAACTAACGAAATGTGGGTGTACTATATGTGCACCTCTGCCTACCCCTTCGGGGAATACAGGCGTGATGTTATGTTATATTTATAATAATATGTAGCTACAAGTCAAGGAACTACTAATAAATCTATCAGTCAAAGAGTAAAACATGAAATCCATTGCTAAAGATCGAGACAAACATCTTAAACCTTATTGACGTACCATTTTACGTCACGATTAATAATAATCGGTATAAATAACAGACAAAACCACGCTAT
Organism: Abrostola triplasia; assembly: GCA_946251915.1. Taxonomy (NCBI): domain Eukaryota; kingdom Metazoa; phylum Arthropoda; class Insecta; order Lepidoptera; family Noctuidae; genus Abrostola; species Abrostola triplasia. Next base: position 979,719 of record OX276448.1, on the reverse strand, counting down.
AAACTTATGGATTTTGTTAAGACCGCAGTTATATTTATATTGCAACATTACAATTAGCAGAATATAATTTTTGTAATCTGGCAACATTGTTAAGGGTGGTTTAGTGATGCGCTTAAATAACGGTACCGAACCAAATAACAGGTTGCTACTTGCTATTTTAATAGAAGGAAATATTTTATTCGGTTATGGAAAGAAAAATGTTATATTTTTATAAATAATAGAGAAAAAAAACATGCATAACATCACGCCTGTATTCTCCGAAGGGGTAGGCGGTGGTGCACATTATATTACACCAACTTTTCGCCAGTTATGTTATAGGAGACAAATGTTATATGAGACGAGCCTAGTCCCATCCACCGGTCTCAAAGTCTGACTCCGTGCTGCTACTGAGAATTACCTAATGGAAAAACCGAGTAACACTGCACGACCCGGGATCTGAACCCAGGACCTTATGCTCAGGAGTCGCAATTGGCACCCTCATAGCAACAAGGCAGTCTAGAGGAGAAATGTTTTACTATTTCCTTACTAAATTGCATCAAAAACGGTTCAGCGGTGCCATCGTGAAAACGTAACAAATAGAGAAAGAAAGAGAGTTACCTACGTCCATATTTGTGTTGATACTGTTAATGTGTAATATCTAATTATTTGTATTAAGGAACTCTTATAAATTTAATTCCTAATTTAATTCGTGTCGTGGTGGCCTAGTGGTTAACATACCAGATTTGTATGCACGAGGTTGCAGGTACAAACCCGGGCAGGTATTAATGTGACTTTTTCAATGTTATAAATACTTTCTCAGTTATTCTGAGACACCACTGACTAATGGTGATGGAAAACATCGTGATGAAACCTGGATTTAATTATCTGAAATCGCCCGCAGTGAGCTAGCGTGGTGATCAATGCTCAATCCTTCTCTATACAAGAAGAGGCCTTTGTAGCAGTGGGACAGTTATAGGCTGTTATTATTAATTTAATTCACGTTTCAAGTTTGAAACTACATATTATCGTCGAATAACGAAACGAAAACGAACGAATAACAAAATAGCAGCTAAACAGAATCGATTTCCCAACCCTAGTCTTACAAATGGGGTGAGGTGAAGATGTCGCCTACCCAATTCCGTTATCCAAACAAAAATGAACCCTACCCCCAAGCATTACGGTGTAAACTCAACAAACCAAATGGAATTAAGTTGTTTTACATAACTATATATAGGTACATCGCCATGAAATAATCAGTAAGATCCTTATAGCGGATGACGTCGGCCGCTGGCGCGTATAGGCTGAATGCCTGCATGCCTTGATGTAAATTCACAATAAAAAAAAAACAGAATGCAACTGAAAGCAGTTCGCGCGAAAATGATTTGACATTTTCTTTTGTTGTAATGGAAGACGGTAATTTAGTGATATTTTGGCGTGTTCTGTGTTGGTAATGTTCAGCGATATTTGATTGTATGAAGCCGAGACACTGGACGGTTTTTATGGTACGTATCTGTGTAATTATTTCTACATATTACTTATTAACACGTATATTATTGCAATAATCTTTTTGCGTCAATTAATTATGGATTCGTTTGTCATTGGCGACTATTGGTTGACAAGACGTCTACTTGACAATAATTAAAAATTGACTTGACAATGCATTGGTTTTTTAATCTGTATTTGTTGTAGGTTGTTTTAGCTTGTAGATTAGGCTTGGTTTTATGTCTAAACACTACTGTGTATATGCTGGAAGTAATGTCTGGTCTAAGCAAAGTACATTAAAAACATTATTACTAGAAAAGAATTCGGGACTAAAATGAGTTTTCCAATAATTTTATCTTATTAACCTCTTTACAGAATAACGCTTATAAAAGTTATATATATTTTATAATTCTGACATGTTTTATGTAGTCTTAAGTTAAGCTTTCTCTGCAGCGGTCGGGTTTTAGATGGGTTACATTTTTAAATTTTATATTTTAAGTTTTTTTTGTTGTGTTGTTGAATTGTAATGTTTGTATTGTTAGAGTCAAGGTAATTGTTACCTGAAATCTTTCAGACTACTCCAATAACGAAAATCAATGTCTTGAGCAATTTACAAACTGTTATGGTTTATTTTATATATTTGCGAATATCTAATATGATTGTATATTTGATTATCTTTTAGGCTACCTACTTTTTAACTATGTAAAAGTATATTACCATTTTTTTTAAATCCCAACCTGTTAAAACACTAGCTATAGTTCGCGTCTTTGTGTAAGTTATATCTAAGTATGTTAGAACAGTAAATAGTTATTGCCGTGGTCAGTAAGGCCATCGGAATGTTGGTACCGGCAGACTGTCCAGAGCGCGGCAAACATTTCAGTAAAACAGATACAACGAATCGTGGCTAAGTAACACCAGGCTTGATCTATCCAGGTTAAGCCACGCTTATCGCGGTTTATATGTGGATGGGTCACCATCCAAAGATCCCTCGGTGCCAAGGACGGTACGACACACCGTCGGCGCCGTCATTAGAAGTTTGTCGGAAGTTAGAAAGCCACAGTAACTGCGTTGAGGATGTCAGATAGGCAGTTGCTCCATGGGGAATAATTGTATCCAACTGCATTCTCTTAGACTGGGACTGTACGACAGGCTGTGGGATTACTGATTGCATTGGAGGTCTTTGCCATACTTACTATTGGAATCAAAATAACAATTAGGACCCATTAGTTTTTAACTTTTATACCCGTGGTGCTTAGCGACTGGGCTTATCTCAGTTGTGGATCCCATATTTATTATGCTTTTGGCATATTAATCTTTGTGTCTCCCGCTTGCTATGGAGGGAAGTCGGAACTAAATTTATATTCCTACTCCTCCTATATATTCTTCTATGATTAATTTCATTGCGGGTTCCAAGACAGTCGAGTCATTTCTCTGGGACGCCTCGAGCTTCATTGCCTCGATGGTTCTCAACGGTTATCATTGTAGATCCTGGCTTACAGGAGTCGCAATGATGGGCACGAGTGGTGGGCTTGTCCCAATATACAAAAAAAAAAAGGTCTTTGTTGCACTTGGCTCCTTACCATGGAGTCTTAAAGCAGGCATTTTCCGTGGTGGAATTGTGACGTCACTACGCGCAGTGTAGAGCAGTGTCTCGCTTCTACAAGGGACAATGTCATGTTTCAAGAGTTCATGGGATGGAGGCTGATCCATATTATAGAATACTAGCTGCGCCCCGCGGTGTTACCCGCTACATTTTTCGGGATAAGAAGTAGCCTGTGTTAATCCAGGGTGTCAGCTACCTCCATATGAAATTTCATTAAAATCCATTCGGTAGTTTTTACGTGAAAGAGTAACAATTATGAAAACCATCATCAGCAACCTAACTTTACGTACTCCTTGGTGTCTAGCGATAGGTAACCATTTCTTTAACATCGAGCCTCCTTCAAACCGTTTTTTTTTACAACGTCGCCCCACACTAGGAATTTCTCCTGTGTCGTGGGTGCGTTTCACAAACATGAAATATCACATACACAAACACCCAGACTCGGGACAAAGATCTGTGGTTCGCACAAAGTTTTGCCCCGTGCGGGAATCGAACTGTTGTACACTATAATATCTACTCCATCCAGTTAAGACTGCCTCGTTGGTCTAGTGGTTGCTAAGCGCGACTGCTGTGCACGAGGTCCTGGGTTCAAATCCCGGGTCGGGCAAAGTGTTACTGGGTTTTTCCATTGGGTAATTCTCAGTAGCAGCACGGAGTCTGGAATTGATCCCGGTTGATGGCCAGCTCGCCCCCTATTACATTAGGACCTAAAACATAACTGGCGAAATGTGGGTGTACTATATGTGCACCTCGCCTACCCCTTCGGGGAATACAGGCGTGATGTTATGTTTTATGTCCAGTTAAGATTGGTCACTGTGACTGCCATTTTGTTTTTAAAATATTATAAGTAATGTCAGAAACTCGTGAAAATATATCGTTACAGTCGTTTGGCAACGCTCACGTGCGCGGGGAATAAACTTTAATAAAATAGTTAGTTTGGAATAATACTCCTACATATCATGCCTACAGACACGCCTTGGTTGTGTCTAGATTTTTCAAAGGCTTTTGAAACTGTTGTTTAAGATTGTTACACGCGTCACATTATGACATGATTGGCGCAGTGGTTAGGCGATTGGACTGCTGCGCTAAGGGTTGCGTGTTCGCTTTTCGCACGAGACAAAAATTTGTGAGAGCCGCAGATGTTTGTCCCGAGTCTGGGTGTTTGTGTATGTGATATTTCATGTCTGTGAAACGCATCCACGATACAGGAGACAGTTTTTAGTGTGGGACTACGTTTTTTTATATATAGATAGAGCAATAGACTTGCTCCCAATTACATCACACTCACACTAATATTATAAAGGCGAAAGTTTGTGAGTGTGTTTGTATGTATGTTACCTCTTCACGCTCAAACGGCTAGACCGATTTTGATAAAATTTCGTATGGAGGTAGCTGACACCCTGGATTAACACATAGGCTACTTTCTATCCTGAAAATATGCAGCGGGTAACACCGCGGGGCGCAGCTAGTTGGACATAACTAGCGAAATGTGTGTGCACTACACATCTTTGCCTACCCTCTGTTACCCTTGGGGGATTACAGGCGAGATGTTATATTATGTACGAAGGTACCGTGAGAGGATATGGTCATGGTGGCTACTGCCTTCATGTAGTGCTACTGTTTGGCAAGACTATTTTTACAATATTTTGTGGCGGCATAATAAAATTGTTATTGGCGCCCAAACAGGGGCTATCCTTCATATTCCAGAAATCATCTCTCCGTCGCGTTTTACGACAACCTTGGGCCAAAGTAAGCTGCACTTAATATTTTTGTTGTTGATTTACGTTTTTTGAAGTGGCAACTAAATGTTTTATATTTTGTTTATTTACAGATTTACCAAGTTGATGAGAATATAAGGATTTTTAATTTATAATGAAAATTTAATAACTGGTTTACGTATAAATAACATAACATAACATTACGCCTGTATTCCCGGAAGGGGTAGGCAGAGGTGCACATACAGTACACCCACATTTCGCCAGTTATGTTTTTAGGTCCCAATGTAATAGGGGGCGAGCCTATTGCCATCAACCAGGCACAAATCCAGACTCCGTGCTGCTACTAAGAATTACCTAATGTATCCCAGTAATACTTTGCCCGACCCGGGATTCGAACCCAGGACCTCGTGCTCGGCAGTCGCGCTTAGCAGCCACTAGACCAACGAGGCAGTCTCTTCAACGTAATAAATCGTCCGCTCCCAAAAGAAATTACACATACATACATAAAGTCACGCCTGTTTTCCAGAGACGTAAGCAGAGACCACTGACTTCCATTTAAAACGATCCTGGCATACTCTTTGTAGCTACATAGGCACAGCGTAGATCAGCCGATCTGTGGTAAGCTGTACTCGACGCGGTCTACTTGTGATGGGTGACCGTTTATCAAGACCTTTCTATGTCTTCCTGAGTGTTGAGGAGAGTTCCCACATCATCATCATCAGCCAGGAGACGTCAACTGTTGAACAAAAGCCTCAAAAGAAATAATTCCGACAGAATATTGCTCTCACGATACGGCCCTGTATTGAAATTTAAATTTATTCAACTATTACTTCCTGAGCCAAAACCCATAAGTCAGGGGCGGATTAAGATTTCAGTAAGAGTTGGTTATTTATGGCCAGCCGTTAAAAATGAATGCCCATAAATGTCCGGACTTAATAGCTACTTTAAATGTACTTAATGGAGCTTGTACTTGACTTGGTCTAGTGGTTGCGACTGCTGAGCACGAGGTCCTGGTTTCGAATCCTGGGCAGTGTTACTGAGTTTTTCCATTAGGTGGTCGAGCAAAGTGTAAAACCTAGTAGGTTTTTCTATAGGTGTTTCTCAGTAGCATGTAGTCTGGATTTGTGCCCGGTTGAAGACGCAGCGTTGTCAGGCCTCCCACCAGGTGGACCGACGATATCGTCAGAGTTGCTGCAACCGGTGAATGCAATTGGCAAGCTGTCGTTTATTGTGGCGTTCTAAGGGGGAGGCTTTTGTTCAACAGTGGACGTCTTACGGCTGATGATGATGATAGCCAGCTCGCTCCCTATATTAGGGTCCTAATGTAATAGGGGGCGAGCCTATTGCCATCAACCGGGCACAAATCCAGACTGTACTGCTATTGAGAATTACCTAATACAAAAACCCAATTAACACTTGGAGATCTGTCATACAGGTCCTGACTCCAGCTCTCGTAAAGGTTACTAATCTAATTTGACTTAATATGACATGAACCAAAGTCTGTACCCTTTTTGAGAGAAATAAATCATTATTATTATTATATACTTAACCTGATCTGGGATTTGAGCCTAGGACCTCATGCTTGACAGTCGCGCTTAGCAACGACGAAATCAATGCGGTGCCATGGCGTTATAATGCATCATAAACATCCACACGCGTTGTTAGCCTCCTTCGTTATTTGGGCTTTATCTGTCCGCTCCTCTATTTCGTTCGGAAACCTCCCAAGTGCGGTATAGTATTACATCATTTTATTTTTTAACTAATTATTGTCGTGGCTTCGCTCGTAGTAAATGGATAGTACATAGATCAATGATATAGCTAGCCTATGCCTCGTTGGTCTAGTGGTTGCTAAGTGCGGTTGCGAAGCACGAGGTCCTGGGTTTGAAACCGGGGTCGGGCAAAGTGTTACTGGGTTTTTCCATTAGGTAATTCTCAGTTGCTTCTGAGAATTACCTAATGGAGCATGGAGTTTGTGCCCGGTTGATGACAATAAGCTAGCCCCCTATTACATTGGGACCTAAAAACATAACTGGCGAAATGTGGATGTACTATATGTGCACCTCTGCCTACCCCTTCGGGGAATACAGGCGTGATGTTACGTTATGTTATGAATGATATAGCGAGCTAGCTTTTGCGTGAATCTTCGCCTGCATGTGGGTGTTTTATTTCGTACTAGTTGCGCCCCGCGGTGTTACCCGCTACATTTTTCGGGTTAAAAAGAAGCCTATGTGTTAATCCAGGGTGTCAGCTACCTCCATATGAAATTTTTATCCGGAAAACAGTCTAGGGGAAACACCGCAGGCGCACCTAGTGATTGGTAATCCTAATTCGATTCAGCTAAAGCGACCTTAGCTCGCCTCACCTAACGATATATAAATGACTAAGCAATACTCTAAGACCTTTAAAGGGTAACCAGCAGAAGTAATCTATTCCACTCGTATCCATTTCTTCATAATTGTCGAACCTATTCATCCAAGTTCTTCAGCACAATGGGTAACGATGAACCCCAATTTTCTGCCCGACTGCACGCAAAAACATGTCTTTGTGTCGCAGATTACGAATATGTGTGTGTATTATAATGGACTACCTCGTTGGTCTAGTGGTTGCTAAGCGCGACTGCTGAGCACGAGGTCCTGGGTTCGGTTCCCGGGTCGGGCAAAGTGTAACAGGGTTTTTCCATTAGGTAATTCTCAGTAGCAGCACGGAGTCTGGATTTGTGCCCGGTTGATGGCAATAGGCTCGCCCCCTGTTACATTGGGACCTATAACGTAACTGGCGAAATGTGGGTGTGCTATACGTGGAACTCTGCCTACCCCTTCGGGGAATACAGGCGTGATGTTATGTTATTATAATGGCCTAGAGGTTGACATGCGATTTTTGTATCCACAAAGCAGGTTTAAACTGGTATTAATGTGAATTTTCCAATGTCTAAATACTATCTTAGATATTCAAAGACACTGACTAACGGTGACGGAAAACATCGTGAGGAAACCTGGATTTAATTATCTGAAATCGCCCGCAGTGAGCTAGCGTGGTGATCAATGCTCAATCCTTCTCTATACGAGAAGAGGCCTTTGTAGCAGTGGGACAGTTATAGGCTGTTATTATTATGAACTCACGACCTCATGCTTAACAGTCTCGCTTTGCGACCACTAGATCAACAAGAGATATACAAACTAACAGACATACATACTAATTGCAAGTTAAATAAAAGCCTGTAAAACACGCTAGATATTGCGTATACCTACATAACATAACATCACGCCTGTATTCCCCGAAGGGGTAGGCAGAGGTTCACATATAGTACACCCATATTTCGCCAGTTATGTTTTAGGTCCCAATGTAATAGGGGGCGAGCTGGCCATCAACCGGGCACATATCCAGACTCCGTGCTGCTATTAAGAATTACCTAATGGAAAAACCCAGTAACACTTTGCACGACCCGGGATTCGAACCCAGGACCTCGTGCTCAGCAGTCACGCTTAGCAACCACTAGACCAACGAGGCAGTCATATAGAAACTAAGCACTTACCTATACATTCCTAAGTGTTATCAAAGCATTGAATGTCGATACAGGCATCAATCAAAGAACTTTAACAAGGTACCACCGAGATGTGATTTGCAACGCAAAGTACTGCGGGTAGGAATACCATTCATTCGCGGGCAGGCATCGAGCCCGTGGACCTATGAATAGCAAGAGGTTTACAGTCCATTGACGTTTGATGAGTGAAGTGTGGGTACTCCTGAAAAAGGAGACATCCATCTCTGATTCCGCGATAACACGGCAAATATCGCTCGACATTTGACTTGTTCACACTACTTCTTATCGTATGGTTAATGAAACTAGTCGGGCATTCCCGAATATCGACGTGAGTATAACCGGTATATATAGTAGATAATATGAAATATCACATACACAAATACCCAGACTCGGGACAAACATCTGCGGATCACACAATTTTTTTTCCCGTGCGGGAATTGTTTCGTCCGCGACTCTTAGCGCTGGACTCCAATCACCTAACAGCTGCGCCAATCAGATCGTCAGTTATATCTACGATGGGCCCACAAAAGTTATTTAAATTCGGTGTATTCAAATTACCCAATATTGAAATTGAAAGTTGAATTTCATAAGTAATTTAGAAGTAAAACTAATTTGGAATCAAGCGCTGATTGTTTCAATTGAGGTCGGATTGAATTCTATCTTTTGTTTTAAGAGTTATTTGACGGCCTATGTAGTGGTTCATGGGCTCGTAGCTTCGTTACTACCGCACAGATCTGTCGGTCAGCAAGGTTCCTCCGCTGACCTTCAGATGGTACGAGACGGGGTATCAGAAGTGATCTAGAGAGGTATAGAGAGTGCACCTGTTTGCGCGCATACTTGTGCACATATCTCGTGCGTAATTGGCTAGTCTAAGCTAGAGATAGGCCGCAGTGACCGAGTTTAATAATACAAAATGGTACATTGTTATTTTTTATAGTTTAAGACATTTTTTTCTCAAAAAGACCCCTTACCATGACCTCTTAAAGCAGGACAGTTTATGTTGTGGGAGCGAGACGCAGTATTAGACTGCACATAGCGTCGTCTCGTTTCGACACCGAAAAATATCTTACGCTTATCTTAAGGGCTGAATACAATTATTTACTTCTTACCGTATGGTTGATGAACAACCTGGTGTCAGAGTGTAAACCGCCTGTAGGCCTCTGACAGCGACACACACCATTGAACAATCTCTCAGGTGTGTATTTCCTCACGATGTTTTCCTTCACCGTTTTTAGCAACTGATAATCTATACTACGTATATGACTTGCAACTTTTGAGTTCCTCAGTCCATCTTACTCATTTCACTTACTGAAAAATAGATACAATAAAAAAGTATTTTTTAACCCAACCTGTCGAGTAGTGTATAATAATATACACACACATAACATCACGCCTGTATTCCCCGAAGAGGTAGGCAGAGGTGCACATATAGTACACCCACATTTCGCTAGTTATGTTTTAGGTCCCAATGTAATAGGGGGCGAGCCTATTTCCATCTACCGGGCACAAATCCAGACTCCGTGCTGCTACTGAGAATTACCTAATGGAAAAACCCAGTAACCCTTTGCCCGACCCGGGATTCGAACCCAGGACCTCGTGCTCAGCAGTCGCGCTTAGCAACCACTAGACCAACGAGGCAGCCTATATAATAATGATATAATAATAACAGCCTATAACTGTCACACTGCTACAAAGGCCTCTTCTCGTATAGAAGGATTGAGCATTGATCACCACGCTAGCTCACGAGTAGGGTGTGAAAAGGGAAATTATTTGAAGACGTTTTTAAAATTCAATCTTGCAGTGTAGTACGCCTGCATCGATGAGCATCTAGCATCAAGGTACGTATTCCTGGGATCGTCAATCTTGTAATATTGGATCAGGATATCCAATCTTCCCCCTTGCTACCCGGATTGTATAAACGAGGCAAATGCAGCTGGTAGAGACGTTATTGAATACATTAAGGGAAGTAAACAAGGCGAATTATTAGATATTAAAAAGTCGGGGAAAAATTCCCTACTTATTATTAAATAAAAATTCGGGGTAAAATTCCCTACTTATTGTTAAAAATTTGGGATACGCTGCCTCGTTGGTCTAGTGGTTGCTAAGCGGGAACGCTGAGCATGAGGTCCTCGGTTCGAATCTTGGGTCGGGCAAAGTGTGTAGTTTTACCATTAGGTAATTTTCAGTGGCTGCACGGTGTCTGGATTTGTGTCCGGTTAATGGCCAGCTCGCCTCCTATTACATTGTGACCTATAACATAACTGGTGAAATGTGGGCGTACTATATGTGCACCTCTGCCCACCCCTTCAGGGAATACAGGCGTGATGCTATGTTATATAAAATGCCCTATATAGCGAGCCTCTAGACCATGAGGTCTTGGCTTAATTTCAGGCTCTTTGTTTTGAGTTTTCATCAATTCTTAGTTGCTGCACGGAGTCTGGATTTGTACCCGGTTGATGGCAATACAAATTCCAGTAACACTTTGCCCGACCCGGAAAGTGAACCTAGGACCTAGTGCTCAGCAGTCTTACCGACCACTAGACCAACGAAGCAGTCGGAGAAGGCTCTCACTTGCACCTAACACTTACCCGCTCCGCTTATACAATCGCTAGTCCTATAGCCGTACTATGACATCACGTGCATTCAGTATTGACTTGTGGCACTGATGGTTAATTTGCAGTAACTGCTAACAATTTATTTGTCAACCAATGTATTTCAATAGCTTTCACATGCACACAGACACACACGAAAATTATCATTTATTGCCAAGTAGGTATATGTTACAAACCCAAAATTGAAAGAAACCTACGACGGTTATAAACGTTTTTGTAGAAAAAATTGTCATGAATGATAGCTAAGAACCATCTCTAATGAACCATATATCTGTTACCGAAAACAGCATGACAATCGGTCAACCCATTTTTTAGAAAATTAGAATACATACATACATAAAGTCACGCCTGTTTCCCTGAGGGGTAGGCAGAGACCACGGATTTCCATTTGCTACGATCCTGGCATACTTCTTTTGCTTTATTCACACGCATCACATTCCTCATACACGCTCTTCGGTTGAGGGTACTCCTCACTTGCCCTTTTTGCAGAACATCTCCGATTTGGTCTAGGTATGTTCGCCTAGGTCTTTCCCTTTCCGATACTCCGCTAGCACTCGCCTCATATATTCGTTTTGTCATTCTTCTTTCATCCATCCTTTCTACATGCCCAAACCATCTAAGCATAATTTATTTTAACATATTCGTTACAATATCTAATCGACTTAATTACTAGTTAAAGCTAAAATAATAATTGTAACAGTCATTGGAATCGTGAACAGTGGTCCCAAACTAAGCATAGCTTGTATCTTGGACACCAGAGTCGCGGAAATCATTAAGCATATTTTCGTTAATTGGCAAAAATCATTTGTGCACAGACATACAAACAAACAAACAACCTCTCACCCTAAACGCCTCTCCGTTCAGCCGTGGGTAGAAAGTTTTTAAATATAACAGTATCACACACCGTTTCAGGCGAAAGAAATATTGCACTACACACACACACACAGACATAAATCATAATTATTTTGCTGTGCAAATCAATCTGCGAGCTTTAGCAGTGCTTGACGCGGTCAGTCTTGTGATGGGTGACCGTTTTCACATGTTGAGACCCCTCCGTGCTTCGGAAAGCACGTTAACGTTGGTCCTGCGCCTGATCTCTCCCCGGTCGTGTCTCACCGTCCTGGACTATGAGAGTGGGATAGGGAGTGCACCTGTGTTTGCGCGCATACTTGTGCACTATATCTCCCTTCTCTTATTTATTCAAAATATACCTATAATAATAGTTACTTTTTAACTTCAAATTCGTCAAGAGAGTCCCAAAAACGGCCGCCCGTTATCGCTTCCTAGTGCTATAGCTGGGTAGAAGAAACGGCGGAACAAACTACCCAGCAGCAACCCTTAGGTTAGCAGTCTAATCGTATAGCCACTGTACCAATCAGTGTCTTCCAACCGATTGCCAACCATCTAGAAGCAGAACGCAACAGGCGACAGTCTGAACTGACAGCGTAATATTACCGATACTACTTAATAACAACAACATAACATCACACCTGTATTCCCCGAAGGGGTAGGCAGAGGCACATATAGTACACCCACATTTCGCCAGTTATGTTTTAGGTCCCAATGTAATAGGGGGCGAGCCTATTGCCATCAACCGGGCACAAATCCAGACTCCGTGCTGCTACTGAGAATTACCTAATGGATAAACCCAATAACACTTTGCCCGACCCGGGATTCGAACCCAGGACCTCGTGCTCAGCAGTCGCGCTTAGCGACCACTAAACTAACGAGGCAGTCACCATCTATTAAGTATTAATAAAGAAATGAAAAAAAATGAAGTCACCCATCCTTTGACAGACCTCGCCAAGTGTAGCTTAACCTTGATCGATCGACCCTGTATTAAGGCACGCGCCCCCCACAATAAAACCCGTCCGGAGTTATTACAACTGTCGTCGGGAGAGATATAAATATTAATCTACCATTGTGTCGGCCTTTGGTGCCGAGGCGTGAAAATATGCAGCGCGCAGCCCTCGATTTTGTTCTGACATAAGGTTGAACAAGTTGAACAACTAATCTTAATATTCTCTCGGAAGATCAACAACCCCCCCCCCATTCTAAGGGGGAGGCCTTTGTGCAACAGTGGACGTCTTTTGGCTGATGATGATGATGATATTGTTTTAATACGTTTTGTGTTTTGGTCTCATTTAGTGGGTAAACTGCCACTAAATGAGACCAAAAAGGATTATAAGAGGATTATATTTTCTCTCCATTTTTTTTATTAATTAAAAAAAATGTGCCGCTAAAACTTATAAAGAACGAAACGAAAAAAATACCACAAATACTTAAAAATACGAGGGTCAAACTGAAAGTTCTTAGAACTGGCCACTTATAAACAATATAATAAAAAAATAATTCTAAAATTTGAAAATAGAACTCTTTGCCAATATTACTGAGTATATATTTCATTAATTTGTCATTTGTTTTACGATTTGGCGGCAAATTGAAAATTGTCTGTGTCACGTCAACATGAATTTAACACGAGAAAATTTTCGTGCAATGATTTTTTATGACTTTCGATGTCATTTAAGTCAACAAGAAAGTTATGATAGACTACGATTGGCCTTTCACGATGAAGCCCCATCTCGTGCGACAGTTTACAACTGGTTTAATGAGTTTAAACGTGGTCGCACTAATCTCACTGATGATTTACGTGAGGGACGGCCTTCTACGGCGACAACTGAAGATAACATCTGTGTTGTGCGGCGTATGATAGAGACTGACAAAAGAGTGACCTATCAGCAGATTCGGACAAGCTTAGGCATCGGTATGAGTCAAGTGCACAAAATCCTCCACGAACATTTAGCAGTCAGGAAGCTTTGCACCCGGTGGATACCTCATAATTTGACTGAGGCTCAAAAACTCCATCGTGTGGATTGGTGCCGTAAAATGATTGAAAGATTTAACGGAGGTGACTCAAATGCTGTGTTCGACATACTAACAGGTGACGAAAGCTGGATTTACTGTTATGATCCTGAAACCAAAAGACAATCTGCTCAGTGGGTGTTTCCTTTCGAGAGGTTGCCAACTAAAGTGAAGAGAGATCGAAGTGCGGGAAAAAAAATGGTGGCCTCGTTCTTTGGAAGGATAGGTCATTTCGCAACAATTGTGTTAGAGGATCAAAAAACAGTTTCTGCAGAATGGTACACTACCAATTGTTTGCCACTTGTCTTGGAAAAAGTTCGAGAGAAACGACCTCGCAGTAGGATCCTCCTTCACCACGACAACGCCTCGTCGCACACCGCTAAGCGAACGATCGACTATTTGGCGACATCAAACGTTGAATTACTGGGTCACCCGCCGTATAGCCCCGACCTCGCCCCTTGTGATTTTTATTTATTTCCAAAAATTAAAGAAAAACTTAAAGGAAAGCGGTTTATGAATGCTGAAGAAGCGGTGGCTGCGTATCGCGATGCCATTGAAGAGAACCCTAAAGACGAGTGGGCAAAGTGCTTTTCCCAGTGGTTCCATCGCATGCAGCGGTGTATTGACGTGAATGGACAATATTTTGAAAAGATATAATAAAACTAATAACTGGCTAATGTAATCAGTTTTTGATTTTCTAAGAACTTTCAGTTTGACCCTCGTATACACTCATATTTATAAAAAAAAATAATTTGTCTGTCAAAATGTTGGGCCAACATGTTGTCAGACTTGTTGGCCAAACTATATAACAGTGTTTAACCAAACTCTTGGTATAAGAGGCGTTAATAGCTGCGCTAGGTTCGCGTTGGGACGGCGTTGTGTTGTGAATCTACTTGATGGTACACTGGGTGAGGCTCGATTTTGTTCACTCATAACATTACTTCTTCTTATCGTATGGTTGATGAACAACCTGGTGTCAGTTTAAACTGCCTATAGGCCTCTGACATGGCGACACACACCGTTGAAAAACCTCTCAGGTGTGCCGGTTTCCTCACGATGTTTTCCTTCACTGTTTTTGGCAACTGATAACTAATTTATAATACGCGCATGAATTCGAAAAGGCATTGGTGCTGGGTTTTGAGCTTGCGACCTTGACCTTTGACTTGGCAGTCCAACGGTTGGACTGGATATTATATATATATATATAATATAACGGTCATACCAATCGGCTATCAGTGCTTAGTATTGTCCATATGGAAGGTGTGGACAAGCCTGTCGCTTCAGATATAACTTATTTTAAACATAACCTCCTTTGGAGTTTCTCGTCCGTTCTTCTCCACAGGACTGATATATTTGGAACTAGCATCTTGACGTTTCTTGAGCGCCTGTAATTGGTTTATATGAAATAGAAACAGGTTTTATTTGAATTCCGTAAAGCAGTAGGCAGAGGTGACTATAAAGTACACCCACATTTCGCCAGTTATGTTTATAGGTCCCAATGTAATAGGGGGCGAGCTGGCCATCAACCGGGCACATATCTAGACTCCGTGCTGTTACTGAGCATTACCTAATTAAAAGCACATAGCTTTATCCAGGAGTCGAGCCCGGGACATCAGGGAGATAGCTGGTGGGGAAATCCGCTCGTGTCTATCATCTTTCCCTTTAATAATAATAATAACAGCCTATAATTGTCCCACTGCTACAAAGTCCTCTTCTCGTATAGAGAAGGATTGAGCATTGATCACCACGCTAGCTCACTGCGGGCGATTTCAGATAATTAAATCCAGGTTTCCTCACGATGTTTTCCGTCACCGTTAGTCTAGTGTCTTAGAATAACTAAGAAAGTATTTATAACATTGAAAAAGTCACATTGATACTTGCTAGTTTGAATCTGCAACCATGTGCATACAAATCCGGTATGTTAACCACTAGGCCACCACGATTTTTCCCTTTACCATATCCTCAATATAGGTGTGCAGCAGTGAATTGAGATAGGCTGATTGTGAAAATGATGATGATAGGTGTTTGGCTTCCGGTTGAACAGTTCTCTCGTGGTGTCTTCAGGTGGTGAGGAGTACGTGAAGGGCTGATGATGAGGCACGATGGGGCGATGCTGGCGCTGGGTGGTGCTCATGCTGAATGCGGTGGCTGCTCTGTCGCCTGTGGTTAAGATTGGTGAGTACTGGTGCTGGGGCCAGGAGACATTTAATTTTTTTTTAAATCGTCGCCCCACACTAGGAATTTCTCCTGTGTCGTGGGTGCGTTTCACAAACATGAAATATCACATACACTAACACCCAGACTCGTGACAAACATTTGTGGTTCGCACAAAGTTTTTGACCCGTGCGGGAATCGAACCCCTTAGCGCAACAGTCCAATCGCTTAGCCACAACGTCAATCAGGTCCTCATGTAGTTGTAGTGTACACTCCCTTCCTGTGTACACAGAACTATGTATACGACAGGTCGACATGGCAGGTTTCTAGTGGTGGGGCATAGTGTACCAGGTAATTTGTATCGATTAAAATTAATCACATAACATAATTCACGCCTGTATTCCCCGAAGGGGTAGGCAGAGGTGCACATATAGTACACCCACATTTTACTGGTTATGTTATGGGTCCCAATGTAATAGAAGGCCTATTGCCATCAACCGGACACAAATTCAGACTCCGTGCTGCTACTGGGAATTACCTAATGGAAAAACCCAGTAATACTGCCCGACCCGGGATTCAAAACCGGCGCGTAGATACCACTAGACCAACGAGGCAGTCAGGCAGTGATTCAATTCAAAACCTTACCTTTCTCTTATCTTCTTTCTCCTCTTCTTCCAGGTGCAGTCTTTACAGAAGACGCTCGCGGAGGCAGCACAGAGTTGGCGTTTAAATACGCTGTGTATAGGATCAATAAGGAACGGAGTCTTCTGCCAAACAGCACCCTCGTCTATGATATACAGTACATCCCGGCGAGAGATACATTTAAAGCTTATAAAAAAGGTTAGATGATTACATCATTATCATCATCATTACAAGACGTAAATACTAAAAGGGAACTTGAAATTCGATGGATGCGAGCGGTGACACGGTGGCTTATTTGGCAGAGCGGCGCCACGGTACGGCGACTGTCGCGGGTTCGAGACCCGCTCGTGTCCATCATTTTTCAAGTTTCCCTTTATGAATTTAAAATCATCATCATTATTAACCAGTATAATATTTTTCCTCAAATTTTCGTGGAGTTGTGTTGTGATGTTTTTTTGTGAGACGTAGTAGTTCTTCAGATAAACCATAAAAACCATTTAACCCCTTTTTCCAAGATGGCGGCCGTGGGACGAGAGTAGCTACCCCAATCCTTGAAATCTAAAAAATAAAATTGCGTCCTCTGACAAATGCAATCAAATGTAACTTTTCAATGGACTATAAGAGGAGATAGGGTTGAGTATGCCCAAGTAGTCCGCGACATTCATCACATCAACCTATTACAGTCCACTGTTGGACATAGGCCTCCCCCAGGCATATACACCATAATATACTCCTGTTTTTGCCACCCAGTCACTGCCATTTACCTGGAATAATATAGCCGGGAACTGTTGGCTGTTTTCTTTGGTTACTCTTCATTGGCGGTTTTGCCCATAGCCACCACGCTGGGCAGGCGCCGCTGGACGGATTTTGATCAAATCAATTAGAGAGTATAATCTATCGATTACAAAAATATTTTCCTTTAATCGGTCCCGGCGTCTTTGAGAAATCGAATAGAAGAAATAGTAGTACATACGTAAAAAAAAGATTCCGACGAATTGTAAACCTCCTCCTTTTTTGAAGTCGGTTAATAAAAAGAACTCTTTTAATTCCATACACGAACGCTCGCGTAATCACCTCTCAAAAAAACAAAAGTTCACAGTTGAATTAAAACTCCATATTTTTCATCGCGTTGAAAATTCAACCCTACAATATCGCTTTAAAACCCCGGAAGCTAGCCCGAACGAGTCCTCACTGAAACTGGCGCAGGAAAGCAATATGGCGGAGCTAAATGCAGTTACAATGCTAAAGTACCCTCCACTACAAAAATTGTAGGCTACTGCAAACAGGGGTTCTAAAAGTTATACCTGTGCGTTTTTGAGGGTTGAATTGTAAACGGTTGGAGCGGAAAAATACTGAGGTAAATGTTAGTTGATGGGTTTGTTTTGTTTTTTGTTTTAATATTTTACTTTATCCCCATAATTATAAAAAATACAATTTTAAACCAAGGATCAAAATATACCTGTCTCTGTCGTTTGCATATCAAAGAATAGAGATGTCAATTGTCTTAATATAGGGTTGAGTTAATGCCGGTATGATCCTCGTTTATAAATAAAATGGATTATGTTCTAGTAAAAAAAAACATAACATCACGCCTGTATTCCCCGAAGGGGTAGGCAGAGGTGCACACACAGTACACCCACATTTCGCCAGTTATGTTTTTTAGGTCCCAATGTAATAGGGGGCGAGCTGGCCATCAACCGGGCACAAATCCAGACTCCGTGCTGCTACTAAGAATTACCTAATGGAAAAACCCAGTAACACTTTGCCCGACCTGACGATGTTCTAGTAATGTTCGAATAATACCACGGAGGCTCTCCTTAACTCTCTTATACCTGATGATCTACCGAACAGTGACAACGACTATCACAAGCAAATAAGAGCGTTTGCTTCCGAACCACCTGCATCTCCAGCATCAGACCTTCCATCTACTGACGAGTTCATCAACGCTGTGAAGTCACTAACTCTTAATAAAGCGTCAGGTGAGGACAAAATTTCTAATAAGATGATTAAGGAAGCGTGTAAGTTATCCGGTGATTCTATATTAACAGTCTTTAATCGTTGTATTGCTGAGGGTACTTTCCCTCGTGCGTGGCGTCGCGGATTTTTACGTATAATACCTAAAAGTGGTGATAAGCCTCCGGATGACCCTAAGTCTTACCGGCCTATCACACTACTACCATCGCTAGGTAAACTGCTAGAGCGGCTTATTGTTCCACGCTTACTGCCGGGCGGTCCAAAATTTCATAATAACCAATTTGGTTTCACAGTAGGTAAATCAACTACTGACGCTGCGATCTCAGTTAGGAAGTTAGTAAATTCTTCTGAACTAAAGTACGTGTTAGGTATCTTTCTAGACATTTCCGGTGCCTTCGATAATGCATGGTGGCCAATGCTACTACTCAAGTTAAAGGCGCGTGGGTGTTACAACAACATCTATAGTATTATTTACTCGTACTTTTCACATGGATCAGCTAAACTAAAACTTGGCCATCATTCGCTGTCGAAGGAACTGACAATGGGATGTCCTCAGGGATCAGTTCTAGGTCCATATTTATGGAATATAGGATTTGATGACTTTCTCGCGATACCACTTCCTTGCGGCTGTTCACTTACAGGCTATGCGGACGATGGCCTTCTGCTCATACAATCTAATACAAGAGCCGGACTTGAAAATCTAGCCGATACGTGTTTACGATTAGTTTCTCAATGGGGTGAGCGAAATCGTCTTAATTTTGCTCCACATAAAACCTTTCAATTACTTTTAAAAGGAAATCTCAAATCGTCACCCTCTATTAAGTTTAATAACGTAACTATTAAAAAAAGGGAATCCGTGTGTTATCTTGGTCTTGTGCTAGAGAGAAATTTTACTTTTATCGAACATATTAAAACCGTCGGTGAAAAAGCAAAAAAGAACTTTTATGCCTTAACACGAATATCAACGTCAACTTGGGGTCTCTCGTTTAACACTCTAAAAACCATCTACGGGGCAACTTACTTAGGATGCATATGCTACGGTTCACCAGTTTGGGCTGATAGAGCCACAATAGGCGCGGCGCGGCGTAAGTTGCTTCAAAGTCAACGGTTAGCGTTGATATTCTTATGTAAAGCCTATCGGACGGTCAGTACTGAAGCTCTGCCGGTACTAGCGGGCGTGCTACCTGTCGATCTCGAAATACAAAGACGTGCCGCGATGTACTTCTCCACTCGAGAGGGTATGAACACCGAATTTCTAACACAACGGGACCGCGTTAAAATTATCAGGTTATTTAAATCCCAAATCGAGGTGTATAACGAGCTATTGGACGAATGGCAATCTAGGTGGGATACATCTATCAAGGGCCGCCACCTTTACCAGTATTTTCCATCCGTTCGTGAGCGCCTGGAAAAGACTTGGTTGGAGGTGGATCATTGCGTGGCTCAGTTCTTGACGGGTCATGGTAACTTTAAGGGTAAGCTCTTCTCTTTCAAGCTTGTTGCTTCACCTCTGTGCCACTGCTCAACGCCAGATTGTGAATACAAGCAAACAGCACATCATATCCTGTGGGAGTGTGGTCTATGGCAGAATGAACGTAATACCTTGTTAGACAGCATATATGTTACATCCGGTGTAATTTATTATGAGGACCTTGTTGCGACCAGATCAAATTTCCGTGCTTTCAGACATTTTTGCCATACCTACTATTGGAATCAAAATAACAATTAGGACCCAGTAGTTTTTAACTTTTATACCCGTGGTGCTTAGCGACTGGGCTTATCTCAGTTGTGGATCCCATATTTATTATGCTTTTGGCATATTAATCTTTGTGTCTCCCGCTTGCTATGGAGGGAAGTCGGACTAAATTTATATTCCTACTCCTCCTATATATTCTTTAATGATTAATTTCGTTGCGGGTTCCAAGACAGTCGAGTCATTTCTCTGGGACGCCTCGAGCTTCATTGCCTCGATGGTTCTCAACGGTTATCATTGTTGATCCTGGCTTACAGGAGTTGCAATGATGGGCATGAGTGGTGGGCTTGTCCCATTAAAAAATGTTCGAATAACATGTGCGTCTTCTGCATCTTGACCTCCAATACTGCGATCTCCAAGCGTAGGGATAATGGCATCCCCCTACTTTTAAGGGGGAGGCCTTTGTTTAACAGTAGACGTCCTCCGGCTGATGATGATGATGAATATCGGAATTGCGAAGGTACTACACTTTAAAGAAATTTTTACTAAATAAATGTTTGATTTATTTTTAACTCCGGGAAATATACGAGTGACATTGTGTTTTCTTCTTCTTATCGTATGGTTGATAAACAACCTGGTGTCAGAGTTAAAACCGCCTGTAGGCCTCTGACATGGCGACACACACCGTTGAAAAATCTCTCAGGTGTGCCGGTTTCCTCATGATGTTTTCCTTCACCGTTTTTGCAACTGATAGATAATTTATAATACGCATTTGAATTCGAGACATTAGTGCGTGGGCTTTGAACTTACGACCTTTGTCTTGGCAGTCCAAAGGTCATGCCACTCGGTTATCAGTACAAAGAATTGAACATTTTTTTTTAATTTACTTTGAAATCACCTCAGTCTCTCAACTCACCTTTTCATTGGTCTATTTGTGTTGCAGCGTGTGCGCAAATCCAGTCGGGGGCTGTAGCGTTGTTCAGCGGCGTGGGCCCACTCCTGAGCAACACGCTAGACCACATGAGCACCAGCTTGCACGCGCCGCACCTAACTGTGGGACCATATGTACCTGAGAATTGTGAGTATCTGTTAAGCTGCGGTCAGTCTTGTGATGTAATAACTTTCGTGAGTGTTATCCATATTATTTACTGTATATTCCAGTTATACTCACGGGTCTATGGGCTCCGGTCGAGTTCGAAACTAGTCGGGCATTCCCGAATACACCCGTGAGTATAACCGGAATATATAGTAAATAGTCTTGTGATGGGTGACCGTTGTCACATGTTGAGACACCTCCGTGCTTCGGGCAGCACGCCGTTGGTCCTGCGTTTGATCTCTCCCCGGTCGTGTCTCACCGTCCTGGACTATGAGTGAGGGAATAGGGAGTGCACCTGTGTTCGCAGCACAACCTTCTGCCATAAGAACAGTGGTATCATGGCAATAAAGGTATTCAACACGATTCCCAAAAATATAAGAGAATTACCACCACATTATTTTAAAAATAAATTAAAATTATGGCTCATTGAAAACTGTTTTTATACCATAGATGAATTTATTAATAATAAAACACATGAGTGACATGAGTAAATGCATACGTTTACTTAATAATACATAAATAAAATAGTGATTGATTTTAAAATTGTGAACTAAACATTTGCACACCAGTTGTCTGGTAGAATATGACAGAACTTTAAATGAAATTGTCAACTTTATTACTTATATTCTTGCAAATAAATATTTCTATTCTATTCTATTCTATTCATACTTGTGCACTATAATATCTTCGTAGTTCGCTAGTCTCTGCTGACGCCGTGATCGATATTCGGTCAAGAGGACATTACCTGGTTTTATAAAGGTCTGGTTTTTAAGGAAATATTAATTAACAAGCTGAGAAGTCTATGTCATTGAAATAAAACTAGGTTTACGGATTTTATCTTTGTATTATTATTATTTTTTAATTGATTTTTGTCTATGCCATTTCAATGGCCTCGTTGATCTAGTGGTCTTAACGCTGCTGACCGTTAGATACTGGATTCGATTCCCTTATCAAGCTGTATGGGTTTTTGCATGAGCTAATTCTCAGTAGCAGCACGGAGTCTGGATTTGTGCCCGGTTGATGGCAATAGGCTCGCCCCCTACTACATTATTGTTATAAGTCCCAATGTAATAGGGGGCGAGCTGGCCATTAACCGGGCACAAATTTGGACTCCATGCTGCTACTGATAATCACCTAACAAAAAACCCAGTAACACTTTACCCGACACAGGATACGAACCCAGTACCTTATGCTCAGCAGCTTAGTAACCACTAGACCAATGAAGCAGTCGTCTGCAATCTTCCTCCCTCCATATATTAAAGTATTACACGTGTTTCATGTTCCCAGCAAACAACACGTTCACGATAAACCTGTACCCCCCGCGGGATCTGATGACACGTGCCTTCTCCGAGTTCCTCGCGTACCTTAACTGGACCAGAATGGGGGTTATATACGAGGATTATGGATATGGTAAGTTGTTCTGAGAATTCTGATTTCATGAAACTAGCCTATGTGTTAATCCAGAGTGTCAGCTACCTCCATATAAAATTTCATCAAAATCGGTCTAGCAGTTTGAGCGTGGAAGGTAACAAACATACAAACACTCCCAAACTTTCGCCTTTATAATATCAGTGTGATGTGATTGGTATTAATAATTTACAATTTTACACCCATCTTTTGTGCTTCCAGGGGAGCTAAACATTCTAGATATAGCAAAGGACGGTCGCGACATGTATGCTATTAGATGCCACGACCCCAAGGAGTATAGACGGTCGTTGGCTCAATTGAAGGCGCAGAACATAGAGCATATAATTGTAGACACCGATCCTAAGAAAGTGAGGCAGCTGGCTAGAGCGGTAAGTGAAGTTATTGTAGAAGGAAACTGTAGGTAGCGAGCAGTGACACGGTGGCTCAGTTGGCAGAGCGGCGCCACGGTACGGCGAAAGTCGCGGGCTCGAGTCCCGCTCGTGTCCATCATTTTTCAAGTTTCCTTTATCAATTTAAAAATTTAAGCCTAGTATGGCAGCATGTAGTAGCGGGCGAGGTGGCCATCAACCGGAATCCAGAAATCCGAAATTCAGACTCCGTGCTGCTACTGAGGATTACTAAATGGACTGAAAATCTGATTTTTCTTTCCATGTTTTCAGATTCTGCAACTACAGATGAACAACGAAAACTACCACTACGTGTTTACATCTTTTGTAAGTTTGTTTGTTTATCCGACTGTAAAATATAGAGTTACATGTTTATGGCCACAGGCAGTAAAGGATTTTGAGGCGATAGACCTGCTTATCTACTATATATACCGGTTGTACTCAAGTCGATATTCGGGAATGCCCGACGAGTCTAATTCCAGTTCGGCTCGCGACCCCGCCGCGTCACCTGCTCATGAATAAGGGCTCCGTTTGAGTCCGAAACTAGTCGGGCATTCCCGAATATCGACGTGAGTACAACCGGTATATATAGTAGATAATATGGATAACACTCACGAAAGTTATTATAGTAAGATAGACCTGCTTGTTTCCTACTAGAACAAAAATGAAAGAAACTGCGATTTAATTGAAAATAATGACACTTTGGATGAAGATCCACTCGGTGGATGCTAATGGCAAGCTGTCGTTTATTGTGGCGTTCTAAGGGGGAGGCCTTTGTTCAACAGTGGACGTCTTCCGGCTGATGATGATGATGAATTGCACTTTTTAGTATTAAACTGTCTTGAATTCGTTTAAGAGCCGAACAGAGGCTTATGCAAACAAATATCAAGCTAATGGTCCTTGAAATAAGGTTGAAAATAAATTAACCTGAAACATGATTTTGAGGTCCGTGTTATGCTCAGTGGTATTCTATTTTCGACTTCATTATTTGTTCCCTAACGTTGTAATTTGTTTGTCAGAAATAATTATAAATACCCTCATAAAAGATTTATTTACTTTCGACTCTATGCCTCTATTCATAAGGTTGATATTTCTATGTCAAATTGTTTCAGGACTTCGAACTATTCGACATGGAAGACTTTTATTACAACAGAGTGAACATGAGTGGCTGGAGATTGGTGGACAGAGACTCTGATAAGGTGAAGGAGTCGCTTCAAGTGATGGAGAAGTTCCATCCAATAGGGGCGTCTATCATCAGTGGGGGGCATATTAAGGTACGTATTTAGACCTAGATGACATGCAAATTACGTGATGAGGCCTTTAAATTAGGGGGCGGCTGTGTATATAGCTAGCGATTGTGATTACTTCGCTAGCGCGATGCAGGAAAAGCTACGTCATTCGTCCTTCGACGTGTAGGTGTCGCTATAAAAGAACTACATTCATTTAGTTCGGCTCGCGACTCTGCCGCGTAACCAGCTCGTGAATTAGGGCTCCGTTCGAGTTCGAAACTAGTCGGGCATTCCCGAATACACCCGTGAGTATAACCGGAATATGACATTCTTCTTTACAGACAGAACCGGCTCTCTTGTACGATGCGGTACAAGTGCTGTCTCAAGCGCTGGCTATCATGGACGACTTCCGGCCGGGGAACGTGTCCTGTGATAAGGACGTGCCCTGGATACATGGGAAGGCTCTGTATGATAATATTAATTCGGTGAGTGGTTTGTAGGACTTTATGTATGTATTGGGTACAATTTTGCAGTATTTTTTTATACAATTAACTTTCTTATGAAGTCAAATATTTAGGAGAGAAATAATCTTAACTGATTGTGGTAGAAAAGTACTCTTGAGCGTAAATTTCGATGCTATAGAAAAAAAAGATTTGTTATTGGCACCAGTTTATATATTATAATAAATCTGCTAATGGCGCCCAAACTGGGTCAAGTTAATAAAGTAAACCAAATTAGTGCCCAAACAGAGTTATGTGTATATAGCAAACTTGTTATGGGCATCCAAAACATGGTTAAGTTAACATAGCATAATAAATTGGTGCCCAACTAGGGTCGCATTTTCTAAGAAAACTTGTTATTGGCGCCCAAACAGGGCCACTTAAACAACAATCTTACATCTCCTTAGATTCAAGCGCACGGGCTGACGGGCCCTATAGAGTTCAAGCAGGGCAGCCGCAGCCGCTTCCAGCTGCAGCTGATGCGGCTGGCGGGCGGCGAGCGCGGCGGGCAGCGCGCGGCGGGCCGCTGGGCGCCCGCAGCCGGCCTGGCGCTCACCGACCCCGCCGCCTACACGCGCGACCCGCCGCCCAACGTCACGCTCACCGTCGTCACTGTGGAGGTTCGCGAATTGTCAACTACCCTCACTAATAAGTAGATTCGGATTTGACCTGAATATTACCTGTGATCTATAATTTTTGGTGTCATTTTAGCATATGAATAAGATGGTATTGCCCATGCTAAGCTTGAATCTAAATTGATAAAAGAAATTGAAAAAATTATGTAGCAACACAAGCGAGACTCAAACCCGTGACCTTCACCGTACCATGACGCACCGTGACCTTTACCCGTGATATCTTTATTGTGAATTTACATACCCAACTAGATTTTGAAATTTTGACGCATCTTCTCTAGCAAACTTTCCTCAGTTTTAATACAGTTGGTAAACCGAATTTCATTCCAATCAGTTAAGCCGTTTTTGGGTTATTGAGTAAAAAACATAGATATTCCCACATTTAAAAAAAATTGGATTCAAATCACAAAATTTTTACCTCCAGGAAAAACCCTACGTGATGGTGAAAGAAGGCTGGAACCTCCAGGGTAACGCGCGCTTTGAAGGCTTCTGTATCGACCTGCTGGCCAGGGTGGCTGCGCGCGCAGGCTTCCATTACAGGCTGCGGCTGGTGCCGGATAACATGTATGGAGCTAGAGACCCGGATACTGGACACTGGAATGGTATTGTCCGGGAGCTTATGGACAGGGTAAGGAGATAAATCTGCTGAATGCTATCCGGCCTAGAATTGACCACCCCCTTTCCTCCCGTGGGTGTCGTAAGAGGTGACTACGGGAAAATCCAGAAGATGGGCAGCAACGTCTTCTGTAACTTCACCACCAATACTGCGATCCCCAAGTCGCTTGCCAAGCGTGGGGAAGGGGGAGGCCTTTGTTCAACATTGGACGTGTTCCATGACGAAGGAGATACATTGGGAAAATCACTAATATCTAGTACCCAACAATACATAATATCTGGTTTATTATAATATCATCTCTATTCTTCTAGAAAGCGGACATAGCGGTTGCTTCTATGACCATAAACTACGCGAGGGAAGCGGTCATAGACTTCACCAAACCGTTCATGAATCTTGGCATTGGAATACTGTTTAAGGTAAGATTCTCCATGAGGCTTCGCTTCTTCCTCGTAATAGAGAAGTGAAGAAACTTTATAGTTGTAGTATAAAGCATTATTTATTAGCTATTCCGGTTGTACTCTTGTATTTACATACATAAAGTCACGCTTGTTTCCCTGAGGGGTAGGCAGAGACCACGGATTTCCATTTGCTACGATCCTGGCATACATCTTTTGCTTCATTCACACGCATCATATTCCATATACACGCTTGTATTTACTTGTTAATAAAAAAATCGGACTCAAAGGCGGTCTCTCTTTGAGATTCTTTTATTTTTGACCTGATGCCGGGATTTCGGGCAGCCTATAACTGTCCCACTGCAGGGCAAATGCCTCTTCTCGTATATAAAAGAATTACAAACACTCATAAAAAAATATTTTAGTGGTAACATACCCTTTTTCCCCTCATTCTTCTCCAATTTTCTTCTAATTCTTGCCTATTCTTCTCCAGGTGCCGACATCCCAGCCGACGCGTCTGTTCAGCTTCCTCAATCCCTTGGCCATAGAGATCTGGCTGTATGTGCTGGCTGCGTATATCCTGGTGTCGTTCACACTCTTCGTCATGGCTAGGTTCTCGCCTTATGAGTGGTAAGATACCTTATTGATTTTATAATAAAAAAACAATAGGTATAATATAAATATTTGAAAGATTGGACTGCTGCGCTAAGGGTTGTGGGTTCACGCTTGGGGCAAAAATTTGTGCGAACCACAGATTATTGTCCCGAGTCTGGGTGTATGTGTATGTGATATTTCATGTTTGTGAAACGCACCCACGATACAGGAGAAATTCCTAGTGTGGGGCGACGTTTTTTTATTAACAAAAAAAAAAGAAAAAAAATACATTTTATTTGTTTCGTGTTTGACGACCTATTTGGCGCAGTGGCTAAGTGATTGGATTGCTGTGCTAAGGGTTGTGGGTTCACGCTCGGGGCAAAAGAACTAAAATTTGTGCGAACCGCAGATGCCCGAGTCTGGGTGTTTGTGTATGTGATATTTCAAACGCACCCACGATACAGGAGCAGTTCCTAATATGGATCGAAGTCTATTTAAAAAAAATATATTTATTTCTCTATCTTCGTTAATTATTGTAAAATTATAAATTGATAAAGGGAAACTTGAAAAATGATGGACACGAGCGGGACTCGAACCCGCGACAGTATTTTTCAAGTTTCCCTTTATCAATTTAAAATTTAAGCCTAGCATGGCAACATGCAAAAAAGATAAAAAGTCATATACTGTAAAATTCGCCTGAAAATATCTGAAACACAATTACTTTTAATGTATGCTAGAAGATAACCTCCCAAGTGCTACCTCAGTCCGTCCGTCACTAGACGGTCAACCTCGCTACCATCCTTGTTGAAAACAATATCTACAGCATCACCAGTTGCTATGGCAACTAGCTCAAGCTAACACGAAGATTTACATCATCCTATTGTGAGTAATATCTCTCCTTTCTTTCTTCCAGGTCTACTAGTACCCACATCTGCGGACACGAAACCAAACTCTTGACGAATCAGTTCAGCGTCTGCAACTCCTTCTGGTTCATCACGGGGACCTTCTTGAGACAAGGGTCCGGGTTGAATCCTAAGGTATGAGATCTTCTTATCGTATGGATGACAAACAACCTGGTGTCAGAGTGTAAACCGCCTGTAGGCCTCTGACAGCGACACACAACGATGAAATATCTCTTAAGTGAAGAGATGAAATACCACTGCTAGGTGCAGTGGCTTAGCAATTGACGACCTGATTAGCGCAGTGGCTAAGCGATTGGACTGCTGCGCTAAGGGTCGCGGGTTCGATTCCCGCACGGGGCAAAACTTTGTGCGAACCACAGATGTTTGTCCCGAGTCTGGGTGTTAGTGTATGTGATATTTCATGTTTGTGAAACGCACCCACGACACAGGAGAAAATCCTAGTGTGGGGCGACGTTTAAAAAAACAAAAAAAAAAAATGTTGTTCCAAATCTAGTCGCAACTTCCTCTGCGCGTCTGCGTCTGGTAGACGCATCGGACTATGAGAGTGAGGGAATAGGGAGTGCACCTGTGTTTGTACATACTTGTGCACTATAATATCTCCTGAGTTGGCTAGTCTTAACTGAGACAGGCCGCCGTGACTTAAATTCGGTCAGGAGAACATTATATAAAAACTAGCTGCGCCCCGCGGTGTTACCCGCTGCATTTTTTAGAGATAAAAAGCCTATGTGTTAATCCAGGGTGTCAGCTACCTCCATAAGAAATTTCATTAAAATCCATTCAGTAGTTTTTACGTGAAAGAGTAACAAACATCCATACTTACAAACTTTCGCGTTTATAATATTAGTAGGGATATAAATAATACCATAATATATTAAATTCTTCCAGGCGACCTCAACGCGCATCGTGGGCGGTATTTGGTGGTTCTTCACGCTCATTATCCTATCGTCCTACACGGCCAATCTCGCAGCGTTCCTGACGGTAGAACGAACAGTATTGCCCATCCAGAGCGCTGCGGACCTCGCGGCACAGAGCAGCATTCAATACGGGACCTTAAATGGCGGGTCCACTATGTCATTCTTCAGAGTAAGTAAATATAACATCACGCCTATATCCGGAATACGTGACTTCTCCCGCGTTTTTCCTTTTTTCTCACGAAATCCTATCATCATCATCAGCCGAAAGACGTCCACTGTTGAACAAAGGCCTCCCCCTTAGAACGCCACAATGAACGACAACTTGCCATTAGCATCCACCGGCATTTATATTAATATGCATTAAATAATAAACTTAATTTCTTAGCCTTAGTCCACCTCGTTGGTCTAGTGGTTGGTAAGCGCGACTGCTGAGCACGAGGTCCTGGGTTCGAATCCCGGGTCGGGCAAAGTGTTACTGTGTTTTTCCATTAAATAA
This sequence comes from Abrostola triplasia, assembly GCA_946251915.1. Lineage (NCBI taxonomy): Eukaryota > Metazoa > Arthropoda > Insecta > Lepidoptera > Noctuidae > Abrostola > Abrostola triplasia. The sequence goes on along the minus strand of OX276448.1, from coordinate 950,250 downwards.
TCAGTATCAGCACGGAGTCTGGATTTGTGCCTGGTTGATGGAAATAGGCTCGCCCCCTATTATATTGGGACCCAAAAAAACATAACTGGCGAAATGTGGGTGTACTGTATGTGCACCTCTGCCTACCCCTTCGGGGAATACTGGCGTGATGTTATAGCTTTTGTGATTTTACAGACTCGCGAATGATTATAGAATGCCACTCACGACCCTCGAAATCACTTTCTTTTATGCTTCCAGGACTCGAAGATCGATATTTACCAGAAGATGTGGGTGCATATGTCTGGGGCCTCCCCACCCGCTCTAGTATCCTCATACGAGGAGGGGGTGAGGAGGGTGTTGGCGGGGAACTATGCCTTCCTCATGGAGTCCACCATGCTGGACCATAGGGTCCAGAGAGATTGTAATCTGACGCAGATTGGAGGACTGCTGGATTCTAAGGTATGTATTTCTTGAAAGACCTTGACCCCTGAGTTTGTTTGTATCTTCTCAGACGTAGGAAATTTGGAAATGCCGCCTCCATCTAGTTTTAAAAAAATACCTGTAAACATATTTGCAAAAATAAAATAATTTATCATTTATATATCAAAGGGACTATAAATCAGTCAAAATTAAAGAAAATGTCTATCTTCTTATCGTATGGTTGATGGACAACCTGGTGTTAGAGTGTAAACCGCCTGTAGGCCTCTGACTTTACACACCGTTGAACAATCTCTCAGGTGTGCTGGTTTCCTCACGATGTTTTCCTTCACTGTTTTTAGCAACTGATAACTAATTTATAGTACGCACATTAATTCCAAAAGACAGTGCGTGCCGGGTGAACTTGCGACCTTTGACTTGGCAGTCCAACGGTCATACCTCTCGGCTATCACTGCTATTATTCTTATCCTCAGGGCTACGGCATAGCTACCTGGAAAGGCAGTCCGTGGAGAGACAAGATTTCTCTGGCCATTCTGGAGCTGCAAGAGAAGGGAGTTATCCAGATTCTGTATGACAAGTGGTGGAAGAACACTGGAGATGTTTGTAACAGAGACGGCAAGGATAGCAAGGCGAACCCCTTAGGAGTACAGAACATTGGTAAGTAGAGTTCAGAAGAGATTGGATAGAGATAAAAAGGAGAGAAGTATGCCAGGATCGTAGCAAATGGAAATCCGTGGTCTTGGAAAACAGGCGTGACTTTATGTATGTATGTATGTAGAATGGAGAGGAATGTTTGTGGGTATGTGAGAGTTGAGCTTTGAGAACTATTGGTGAATAGAAAAGATTTTTTTTATAACGTCACGCCTGTATTCCCCGAAGGGGTAGGCAGAGGTGAACATATAGCACATCCACATTTCGCCAGTTATGTTTATGTCCCAATGTAATAGGGGGCGAGCCTATTTCCATCCAGGCACAAATCCAGACTCCGTGCTGCTACAGAGAATTACCTAATGGAAAAACCCAGTAACACTTTGCCCGACCTGGGATTCGAACCCAGGACCTCGTGCTCAGCAGTCGCGCTTAGCAACCACTAGACCAACGAGGCAGTCCATTATAATGATGTCATTAAAGCGAATATTTCCCTTCCAGGCGGTGTATTCGTGACATTGCTATGTGGCCTAGCATTAGCGATAGTGGTAGCAATACTAGAGTTCTGCTGGAACACTAAGAAGAATGCCTCACAAGGGAGGCAGTCACTCTGCAGTGAAATGGGACAGGTAAGTGTCACAGGCAATCCAATATGCATGTGCAGGACAGCACACTCAAGAAGGCGATAAGAATGGCCATTGTCCACGTCTCTCTAATAAAAAAAGACGTGTGGCACTCGGAGACTGCCGCGGTAAGCTATTGCATAGCATTTTTAAGCGCCGATAAAACCAATGCCACCTAGAGGCGATTTGCAGAACTAAAGAGACAAGCGTGATATTTCAAAAAGTCATTAAAAGTTCTGCTATTTCGATAGATGGCAAAACTAAAAAGTATCACCGTGTTAGATTATTTTCGTTACAGAATTTCTGGATTCGGTCTCCACGCTCAAGGCCCGAGATAGAAGCTATGCTATAGCTTAAAAATCCTTTACAATTACTTCCCGCGCCGACAAAGTTTGCTGGTATTGGACTGCACGATGCAATGGAAGCTAGTATTCAGTCCATTCTTTTAGTAGTCCTATGTACAGCACGGCCACTTTTCAAGCCCCACCAAGAAAAATCCTACACATGTAACGAACGCATGGACTAAGTTATACCCGTAACCGTCGTTTTTCAAAGAATAATGATGTTAATTGACTTATGCGAGGTTTAGTTAATCCTCGTTTATAAATAAGAGGGCTTGGACTTAAGCGGTCCATACTAAACGAAATTAGTTCTGTAAACCTACAAAAAATAAATATATACAAAAGAAAAAAATAAAACTAAAAATTGTGCATCAAAGTATTCCTCCTCATCGCTGTCGACTGGTAGGGTGCCCAAAAGGCTGGCGGCATTGCCACGTTGAATGGCAATTAATTCTGTTGTATTTTTACGCCACGATATAGTTAACATAGACAGTATTCCCTGCCAGTCTACCATAGGCTGCTGGTGATATATTCGTTCACAAAGACAAAGGTTATTCACGACATTCTAAGAGCCACCTTTCTCAGGAGTTGAGGACGGCGATGCGCGGTGGATCCTCAAGCAGGACAGTCCTGCGGCCGGGCTGCTCCAGGTGCTCACCAGCCACGCACGTGCCGCCGGCGACGTCTAGATATGAGGTGAGGAATATTAAAAAAAACTCTTTATATTCTAGGAATTTCTCCATTTGATCCGTTTAATAGACATGGAATATTATAGTATAGATTGCACAGATTTTTGCGGATTACGCATTACGCAATTAATATCGCAGCGGTGTAATAGAGTAGAATCTTTATGTAGCAAGTATAATTCTACAGTAAACCTTGGTAAGTTAGTCAATGGTGGCGTGGTAATGTATTTAATAACTATTATTATAAAAATAATAATATTTAACAACTAAAACATTAAAAAATTGTAATAAGATATCTTATTATACTATTATATTTTCCACTTTTAACTCTTCGTCAACAACACGAGAGGATACCTCGGAAATATTCGATTTTAGTATTCGATCAGGCCTTTGACACTCTACATCATCTCCACAGCATTCTCGCAGCAGCAGCGTGGAGCTGAAGGAGCTGCGGTGGTCGTAGCGGCTGCGCGGGCGCGGACCTGCGTCAGCGCCCGCCTCCCCCGCGCGCCCGCCCCGCGCCGCCCGCGCCCCCGGACACTACAGTAAGTGTGCCGCAGGGGCACCTTTTTGGGCCTAGTTCAATTAGGTGATAGAATGAACTGATCATAAATAAACAGGCCACTTGCTATCTTCAACAAGGATGGTAGCGAGGTTGACCGTCTAGGTGCGGACATACTTGGGTCACTCTTAGATTCTCTCTAATCGAATAATAAGTTTAAGATGGTTGCTAAGATTTTTTCTTTTTAAGTGTTGTTTATACCTATAATTGACATCTATATTAGTTCCCTACGTTGGTGTACCTGTTGAAAATAAATAATAATTTCCTAATTATATTAATTATCTTCACAGATTCCGTTGGCTCATTAAGAAGGACAACTTCGTACGTGTTAAAAGAGCCACGCGAAAAGAAACACGTGCAAATCATCGCGTAGCGTGTATATACACGTGTATTGTGTAGACAGCTTGTGTATGACGTGAAGTCGAATTGTACATTTATAGTCAATGTGGACATTCGGAGTGAAGTCAGTGATTATATTGAAGTGTTTGTGTTGGTTTGGACTTGCACGTGTGGGTACAGTGATTTGTCTAAGGTTGTAGTTATTTTTTTAAAGAATTTAAAGGAAAGATAGTACGTACTTTTTAAAAATGGTGACGAAAATAATACTTTTATTTTAGTCAAATATGTCTATTAAAGAATAATGTTTCTATATGTCCCAAATATGTCTTAATGGCGTATTTTTTTTAATAAATAAACATTTGGAATCCATTTCTAATCGAAGTGCCCTATAAAAGCATACCTGATTTTTAAAAAATACTTCTCACGCAACTGTTTGTGCACACCTACCGTGATCCCTCTCTGCACTACCCAAAGGTTTGACTGGTAGAAAATGCCTAAGGTATTAAGTCCGCCATGCACATATTTTTTTGTATGAAGAATAAATCAACAAAAGCTAATAACAGTTTACAAACTCGATAAAATAACATTCCCTCTTTGTTCCGGCTTGATCTAATTGTCATAGCAACAGGTGATGCTATAGAGATTGTCATCAACAAGGATGGTAGCAAGGTTGACCGTCTAGTGACGGACGGACTTAGGTAGCACTCGTAGAGGCTAAAAGAAGGCATAAAAAATCTTGGACAAATTACTTTTTGTATCCACTAAAGACGTTTTAACGAAGAAAGTGTTAAACCTACTGTTTATAATTAAGTAATATTTAGCTAAATGTGAAAAGACACTGAAAAGAAAACCTTAATAATAAATGTTTTATAACGAATGAATAGTTACACATACGTTCCATCAATGTAACTCTTAAATTCCATTTATGTATGGTTGATGAACAACCTGGTGTCAAAGTGTAAACCGCCTGTAGGCCTCTGACATGGATTTACACACCGTCGAAAAATCTCTCAGGTGTGCCGGTTTCCTCACGATGTTTTCCGTCACCGTTTTTAGCAACTGATAACTAATTTATAGAACGCTTGTCAAAGTCTTTGGAATTGACGATCACACACATTGATTTGTCGAATATATATTGGTAATTGCTTGATGGTATGAGAACTAGGGGTATCTACTACTACTATTGATATGTCGTGAGGCTTCAGAGTGCCCAGTGGGAAAAAAGGGCTTGCTTGTAAAAAGACAAAGTATTCTCTAACTATACTAACGCTATACAACAATTATTAAAAAGGTTTACTAAAAACGGCTTAAGACATACTTAAGTCAAAATGTACATTGCCAGTTTTGTTGGTCAAATTGTACATTGACCTGTCAGAACCCGCGAATTTGACGGGTTTTCTGTTATTTGTAAGTTAAAGTTTTTAATAGTTTAGCTACAACACTCTGCCTTATGTGTAACATTATGTACCTAATTTTTAACCGATTTTGAAATATGAGGTTCTCGTTTTTGTTAAGGAAACAGTGTGTGTACTTTTGTGAAATTTTCGTCACTTGTGAACCGATTTTGTTGGTAATTACTTATTTATTAATATCAAATAGTCTCATATAAACATGATTGAGATTCTTGAAGAATTTTGGGAGTAAAAAACTGTATGTGAGAGACATTTCCATACCATTGAAGTCAGTTGTTACATTTCGCAAAAAATATATTATCGTTGAAGATTTTATAAAGAAAATACTTATCTGAGATTCTATTATATTATTTACTGTATATTCCGGTTATACTCACGGGTGTATCCGGGAATGCCCGACTAGTTTCGAACTCGAACGGAGCCCTTATTCATGAGCTAGTTACGCGGCAGAGTCGCGAGCCAAAGGGAAACTAGTCGGGCATTCCCGAATACACCAGTGAGTATAACCGGAATATACACTAAATAATATAGATATCACTCACGAAAGTTATTATAGTTCTATTCTATTGTTTGTAAAGAAGTCCAAAACCCGAGCTGTGTTGAAAGCCGATATTTTTTTGGATTTTATAAAATTATGTTAAGTTTTACAGAATTTTCAATATAATTATATTTAAACCGGCAACGAATTAATCTGACGACTATACGACCTGTAGTTATTTAGTTATATTTAAGAGAAACATACAAATAAACTGTGTTCTTATTTATGTAAATATTTAATGCGTGTGACAAGTAATGTTGGGTGTCAACATGAGGCTGCCAATGGTGTTTATATATTATATAGATTGACGATTTATATAAGTCACTGTATGTATATTTCTATACAAGTCAATGACGTTAGTTTTTGTGTTACCTGTAGTTTTCTGAATTGGTTTTAATTTTTGTTAAAAGATGTTCTTTTAAACAAAAAACTCAATTTAGGAGTTTTCTGTAACTTCACCACCAATACTGCGATCCCCAAGCCGCTTGAAAAGCGTGAGGTTATGATATACAAGAATATGAAAATTGGTTGGGCTAGGTTAGGTTAGAACAGCGACACAAGCCGAGCGAGCTCAGTGAGTGTGCTGCGGCAGCGGCTGGTGAGAGCTAAGCATTGGCTCAATCGACTTCCAGTTTTGGAGGGGAGTGGTGTAGCGACAACTACACGTCGAAGGCCGAGTGACGTTGTTAATCCTGCATCGCGCTAGCGAAGTAATCACATTCGCTATATACACAACCACCCCGAGTTAAGATGTGGGGCGCTGCGATCCACCATACCTCTACGTTGAGTATCAATTGCACAGTTGTTCTTAGTGAATTTATAATTTATTTATATCGCCAACCTAATAAAAATATGCTCTGTAAAAAATATTCAAACATCATTCGCAGCCAATTGTGATTGTGACGTTTTTATAAATGAAATTAATTCAATAATATGTGTATTACAAGTATAAATAATTAATATTATACCAGGTTATATTTATAATAACATCAAAGTTCAAATATTATCAATCTGATACAGACATTATTGGATTAGAAAGTTTTAAAATACTGCCAAATATTATTACGAGGTTGAATGTACAGAATGACCTGGAAACTGGCAAGAATATAGTCCAAAATTTGCTGTTGATCAAAAGTGACTATCAAGAAAAATATACGACTTTTAAGTTTACGCTGCGTTAAGGGTTTCGGTTTCGACTCCCGCATGGGAAAAAAAATTGTGTGATCCGTAGATGTTTGTTCCATATCTGGGTTTTTGTATATGTGATACTACATGTTTGTGGAACGGATCTGCTATACAAGAGAAATTGCTAGAGCGGAGCCAAGTTTATAAAAACATAGAAGAAAATAATTTTACTGGGCATAAGTAATATTCGCCTTACAAATTATTTACCAAACATGTACATTTATAGTCATTCTGTACATTCGACTTTCGGCCTAGATGGGAAATAAATAAATATAAGAATTATATATTTTAAAATTGTTAAAGATCGCTAGAAAAATATACTGTAGGTACATTTAAAATATTTTATACGTAATTTTAAGTATTAAATGTAATTTTATGAGTGTCTGTATGAGCTGTCGTACGTTGTATGGGAGATCTTTGTATACATTCAATGTATAGTGTGACCTAATTAGTATAAAGTATAGATTTGTATTGAAAACCCTTTTGAATTAAATAGAAACAGAAATATTTTAGTTTTTAAATGAAGTAGTATTTTTTGAATGTCAAAGTTGACTTATATAATTTGACCACCTTTTATCCTTTTCTCCATATGTGATACAGTAATGAACAAACTGTTAGATACAGTATATATTATATACATAGTTCAGTTACGTGCCAATCAAAAAATTAAAATTGTAGAAGGGTGGGCATTTAATTTAGGTCAATATTAGTGCCAATTAAAAAAATAATACGTACCCTAAACGTCAAATTGACAGCCGTCAATGTTATGACAGTGATAGTTGCTGTAGATGTCAAAATGACAGCTGTCAATGTGACCACAGATAAACTAGACACACATTGTTACTAGCAGTATTGTTTTATGAATATTGTGTTTGGAATGACTAAAAATGATTTGTTTGAAAGTCATGTTTGTAAATAATATAAATCGTTTAGTATTGCATTTGATTTATTAATAAAATATATAAATATGTAGTTATTTATTTAATCCTTCATTATTATTAAACTATTCTAGGATTTCAGTACATTGTTGATATCTTCGTAACATCATTCGGCACAAAAAAAAATGTTAGAAAGACAAATGTTAATATTTAGATTGAAAATATAAAATAACAAGCTGCGCCCGCGGTGTTACCCGCTACATTTTTTGCCTATGTGTTAATCCAGGGTGTCAGCTACATCCATATGAAATTTCATTAAAATCCATTCAGTAGTTTTTACGTGAAAGAGTAACAAACATTTATACTTTTAAACTTTCACGTTTATAATATTATATAGTTATCGACTCGATAAAAGAACTAGAGTCACCGACATAGCTCAAAGAATATACAAGTTGAAGTGACAATGGGCAGGCCATATCACTCTAAGAACCGATAACCGCTGGGGAAGAAAGGTTCTCGAGCGACCACGAACCGGAAGACGCAGCGTTGGTAGGCCTCCCACTAGGTGGACCGACGATATCTTCAGAGTTGCTGCAACCGGTGGATGCTAATGGCAAGTTGTTCATTGTTGCGTTCTAAGGGGGAGGCCTTTGTTCAACAGTGGACGTCTTCCGGCTGATAATAATGAAACGACTCAATTGCCACCATTTTTAATTAAATGCCTTTTATTACACAAACATTTAAGCATCTTAATTAATAAACAATTCTAAATTAAGTAAATTTAACTTTTTTCCAATCTCAAAATTGTGAAAATATACTTAGATTTTGATATTATTTCTTCTAGCCACAGTCTTCATATCCCAAAGTAGTTTCTTGACAAACGATTCCTCATTTTCAGTCTTCGATACATGGCTTGGTTTGGCATTCTCTTAGATTTCAGTATTGCCGGGGTAAGGGTCTGAAAAAACAAAAAAAATGCTAATCGAAGCATTCGATTCAATCGAAGTCCTAGTAGCTTAGTGGTTGACATACCGGAATAATATGCACTAGGTTGCAGGTTCAAACCTACGCAAGTATCAATGTGACTTTTTCAATGTCATAAATACTTTCTAAGATATTCTAAGAGACCACTGGCTGACGGTGACGGAAAACATCGTGCATGCATATGATGCTTCTTTGGTTTAGAACCCACAGCCTCGCACTTACCAATCCACTCCGTCAACCACTCAACCATATCTACAAAAACTAAGCTAGCGTAAAATTCACAATATTACTTCAACCACCCACCCATCCATTTCCCCGCCTCTTCCAGTTACTTAACCACGTTAAATGCACCATTCAACATTTAGGTTCATTAAACGCAGATAGGGTTGTCACCCTTCAGACAGCTGAGGGTACAATGCGTAAAGTGTCACCCCTGCTGACCTATTTTTACGTTTAGGTATCCAACTGTAAAATTTTATGACACACAAAAGAGTATTCTTCATTAGTACCCCATTTTTAGATGCTTTGAGTTTTAAATAGACAATGAACAGTAGATTATACTGTTTGTAAAAAAAAAACGTGTACCGAAATGAAATATTATCGTACATTATCATTATTATAACATTAGCTGCGCCCCGCGGTGTTACCCGCTACATTTTTTCGGGATAAAAAGTAGCGTATGTGTTGATACACGGTGTCAGCTACCTTTGTATGAAATTTCATCAAAATCGGTCACGCCGTTTGAGCGTGAAGAGGTAACAAACATACAAACACATTCACAAACTTTTGCATGAAAATGTATATTTTTATACAATTTTATTTAACTTGATATGTTTGTATGTATGTTAGTTTGTTTGCTGATATAAAAGCTTGTATAAAAATAGATAACTCATATAATTTGGACTGAGATAGGCTAATGATGATGATGATATCCAAATAACATTTAAAATACATAGATCTAGGTACCTACCTCTACTTCGTTCTTCTCCAAGCCGTTCCTATAGTTTTGAAGTCGGTCTGGCTTCGGTGCCTTAGGCTGCTGTCCTTTAAAGTCGTAGTCTTCATCGTCATTCCCTTCTCCGGCTTCAGCGGTCCCACTTGACTGTTTTTGGATCACTATACATCTGAAATCACCAGAATATACTTATAAGTTTCATAGTAATTCTCTGAGAAAGGCTGATATACTGCAATTTTATTAAGTGGACGCGGCGGACGTTCTACTGGAAAAGCAGCGCCACCTAACGGGTCTAATTGTGTTTTCAAAACATCCAGGAACCTATTCAAATATACAAACAAAATTTCATTCAAATCGGTTCAGCCGTTTAAGAGGAGTCAGGGTGACAAACACGTAGGTAAGAAATTAATATTGTTATTATTGTACTTAATATTATGATATATTATTTTCAACTAATATAATAACTGTAGCCACAGATTATAAAGCCAGTAAAATTATGTCATGAACTCAAAATGATCACTTTTCCGAATTCCGCCAATGTACACGTAACCATGCCGGAAGACGCAGCGTTGGCAGGCCTCCCACCAGGTGGACCGACGATATCGTCAGAGTTGCTGCAACCGGTGGATGCAATTGGCAAGCTGTCGTTCATTGTGGCGTTCTAAGAGGCCTTTGTTCAACAGTGGACGTCTTCCAGCTGATGATGATGTTGAACAGCCTACAACTGCCTTACTTAAAGACAATATAAAAAACAAAATCGAATAAGGGGCTCACCTCTTTTGCCTCGAAGTTTTCCCAAGAGCGAATATTTCTGAAAACAATGATTTTAGAAGTGATTTTACAGTTGATTTTAAACCTAATTCTGGCCTATTTGTCCGTAATACATACATACATAACTGGCGAAATGTGGGTGTACTATATGTGCAACTCTGCATATCCCTTCGGGGAATACAGGCGTGATGTTATGTGTGTATGTGTAAGTTAAAGTCGTTGCCAAATCCAACAACAGACAAAAACGAACCTATTTAAGAGAATGCTCTAATACTATTAACAAAGCGAAGGCATAGTATTTGACACCGACTTCAACTTACACATACACACATAACATCATGCGTGTATTCTCCGAAGGGGTAGGCAGAGGTGCACTGGCTATTGCCATCAACCGGGCACAAATCCAGACTCCGTGCTGCTACTGAGAATTACCTAATGGAAACCTTCAACTTGATGTATGTAAAGTGATAAAATTATACAGTTTGTATTATACAATTAATTGAACAAGATCAATTAGACGACCCGATTAGCGCAGTGGTTAAGCGCTTGGACTGGTGCGCTAAGGGCTGCAGGTTCGATTCCTGCACGGGGCAAAACTTTGTGCGAACCACAGATGTTTGTCCCAAATCTGGGTGTTTGTGTATGTGATATTTCATGTTTGTAAAATGCCCCTACGGCACAGGAGAAATTCCTAATGTGGGGCGAAGTTTTTACATACATATATACATACATAAAGTCACGCCTGTTTCCCTGAGGGGTAGGCAGAGACCACGGATTTCCATTAGCTACGATCCTGGCATACTTCTTTTGCTTCATTCACACGCATCACATTCCTCATACACGCTCTTCGGTTGAGGGTACTCCTCACCTGCCCTTTATGCAGAATATCTCGCGACGTTTTTAAAAAAACAAAAATTATTGCACACCTACCATTGTTACACAATATAATAAGTAAACAAAATACCAAACGACACATTCTGACGGTAACTAAATAAAATATAAAATATCTTGGTATTTATACATTTTCATTAGTAACTACTAGTTAATATAATCTACTAAATATATAAAATACATAGTTTGCCTGTCTGTCCTTTGTACAAGCTTTTATTACTTGCAATTTTTGTATGTACATATGTGAGTTTGTTTAGGTCAAATCTTGCAATCTAAATTAGAACCACTTTTTGACATCTGATTGAAATGAAATTTTGCATACTATAGGTTTGGTGACAATATTATGGTACTTATGATTTAAAAGCTAGTGTTAAATATATTTTAAATATAAACTTATGTTCATTAAGACCGTTGTACTTGTACTGCCTCGTTGGTCTAGTGGTTGCTAAGCATGTCTGCTGAGCACGAGGTCCTGGGTTCGAATCCCAGGTCAGGCAAAGTGTTACTGGGTTTTTCCATTAGGTAATTTTCAGTAGCAGCACAGGGTAATCACCTCCAAATTATTTTAGCTGTTAATTCAGACGGACGGAGAAGAAAACAGGCATTCAAATAGTCGCATATTACAAAAAATAATGTGTTATTTTAATGTCAAAAAAGCGTCGCCACACACTAGGAATTTCTCTTGTATCGTGGGTGTGTTTCACAAACATGAATTATCACATACACAAACACCCAGACTCGGGACAAACATCTGCGGATCACACAAATTGTTATGCGGGAATCGAACACGCGAACCTTAGCGCTCTAGTCCAATCGCTTAACCACGGCGCCAATCAGGTTTTCATTATTATATATTTGTGGAGAAAAGTCGGTATTTCACCTAGTTTATAACGCGATACTGAAATACATGATTATTATAATGTATGCGGGTTGAAAATTATACGGTAGACTATACCAATGTGTTGATAAAGATATGTTGCCTCGTTGGTCTAGTGGTTGCTAAGCGCGACTGCTGAGCACGACGTCCTGGGTTCGACTTCCGGGTCGGGCAAAGTGTTACTGGGTTTTTCCATTAGGCAATTCTCAGTAGCAGCACGGAGTCTGGATTTGTGCCCGGTTGATGGCAATAGGCTCGCCCCCTATTACATTGGGACCTAAAACATAACTGGCGAAATGTACGTACTATACTTGCACATTTACCTACCCCTTCGTGGAATACAGGCGTGATGTTATGTTATTTGCTAGTAGTTATATTGTTTATCGTAATATTATTGGCCCTCATAGAGTTTAAACCGCCTGTAGGCCTCTGACTTGGTTTTACACACCGTTGAACAATCTCTCAGGTGTGCCGGATTCCTCACGACGTTTTCCTTCACCGTTTTAGCAACTGATAACTAATTTAACACGCACATGAATTCGAAAATACATTAGTGCGTGCTGTGGTTTGAACTTGCGACCTTTGACTTGGCAGCTCAACGGTCATAGCACTCGGCTATCACTGCATAGAGAAGTTATGGATATAAAGAAACTCACATACATACAAGAACCCTCAAGACTGCCTCGATGGTCTAGTGGTTGCTAAGCTCGACTGCGGAGCACGACGTCCTGGGATCGAATCCCGGGTCGGGAAAAGTGTTACTGGGTTTTTCCATTAGGTAATTCTCAGTAGCAGCACGGAGTCTGTATTTGTGCTCGGTTGATGGCAATAGGCTCGCCCCCTATTACATTGGGACCTAAAAACATAACTGGCGAAATGTGGGTGTACTTTATGTGCACCTCTGCCTACCTCTTCGGGGAATACAGGCGTGATGTTATGTTATACAAGAACCCTGAAAACCCTCCTTTTATTGGGCAGTCGGGTAAAATCGAAGTTGTAAGCTAGTAATACCAAACACAGTATATTTTTAACAACACCCAGCGTCCTTGCGCTCTGAGCAATGTAAAGAAATTTTTCTGACTCATTCAGCCAGGCAGCTCGACCTGCCTCCCCCCTCGCAGCTGAAGACACTTCTACTGTTAATGAGGTAGACGTGTGTGATGCGGGAGGCCCAGTTACATTGGTCATCTGTTTAATGAGTATTTCATTCACAGGGGTATAGGTCAAATGAGTTATCAACGCTCTCTGATAAGCTCACTTGTAGTGAAGTGGGGTAAGTAGTGAATTAGGAATTACGAGATAAAATATTTAGATTTTTTTTGAGAATCCTCATCATCAGCCGGAAGACGTCCACTTTTAAACAAAGGCCCTTAAAAGAGGGTGGGGTGCCATAATCCCCACGCTTGGCAGGCGGCTTGGGGATCGCAGTATTGGTGGTGAAGTTACAGAAGACGCTGCTGTCCAGTTACTTTAATAATTGTTTATTTAATATAAACCTAACAGTAAATTCACTTATTAACAGAATTGTTTTTAAATGAATTCTGTAAAAGCATTGTGATGGTCATTATTATCTGCGCCCCGCGGTGTTACCCGCTACATTTCTTCGGGATAAAAAGTAGCCTATGTGTTAATCCGGAGTGTCAGCTACCTCCATAAGAAACTTCATCGAAATCGGTCAGTCCGTTTAAGCGTTAAGAGGTAACAAACGCACTCACAAACTTCCGCCTTTATTATATCTCCTCGACACCAAAGGCGTTTGCTCATTCTGCCAAAACTTATCCGACTTCAAAAGAATTAGGCTATGTCGGTATTCGGGGCATAACATCTAAGTTTCTAACTATCAGGCACTGTATCACTTCGTCTTGCTACTGAGAACGACATAAAATCACTGCTCAAATTGGAAATCGAACTTAGCACCTCGCGCTATCGAGACCAACGAGGTGATATCACTAAAAACTTATTTCCATACTTATGCCAATGCGTAACAGTTATTTATGACAGTAGGAGCAGGGCGGCGTTGCCCGCTAGCTGTAGTGATATACTAAAATCATTATTATTTATTATTAATAATAATAGCATCGCAGTGAGAGTGTTAGATGTGAGTGATATTCATGTGAGTATAATAATAATAATATATTAAGGCAGACGCCACGCGAAGTTTCAATAATAAAACTTATCGACGCCACAAAACAGCCCCAATCATTTTGTTTAGCATCCATATTTCTCAACAGCACTACTCCTTCTGGAGACTAATATCGCTGTTCTTTTATAGGACTGTATTGTCCCTAGCTGGTGTCCCATTACCTTCAGATTACAGTTCTTAATAGGCCTCTGCGTGGACCTGTGTCCCCATATAAGCCTTACAAAAGACCGGGTATCTTCCACATGGTTGACAGTCCGAGTAAACAAAATGAATAGTTTCGTTCTATTATAATCGATGCAGTATTTGAAGTGTTAAATGATAAATGATAAATTATTTCTGCAAATAGGTTTTAAAAAAACACTTTTACACGTCTTCTTTTTTAAAACTAGATGGCATCGGCATTTCCTAACTGACTACCTCTGAGAAGAAATACCGAAACAAACTCAGGGGTCAAGGTCTCTTTTAAAGTCCGGACAAGCTCAATATTTTATGTGAGAACAGTGTAGGTATATGTTAAAAGTCCATAAATCTTTTTGTAGAGTTTTGTTTGCAAACTCAGTGAGATTTTTGTTATTAATGTTTGAAATTAGATACTGCCTCGTTGGTCTAGTGGTTGCTAAGCGCGACTGCAGAGCACGAGGTCCTGGGTTCGAATCCCGGGTCGTGCAAAGTGTTACTGGGTTTTTCCATTAGGTAATTCTCAGTAGCAAAATCACACCTGTATTCCCCGAAGGGGTAGACAGAGGTGCACATACAGTACACCCACATTTCGCCAGTTATGTTTTAGGTCCCAATGTAATAGGGGCGAGCCTATTGCCATCAACCGGGCACAAATCCAGACTCCGTGCTGCTACTGAGATTTACCTAATGGAAAATCCAGTAACACTTTGCCCGACCCGGGATTCGAACCCAGGATCTCGTGTTCAGCAGTCGTGTCCGGTAAAATTTGGGTGTTTAATAGTCGTGCCCACCCCTTTGGACGATACATATATTATACTTTATTTTACCAGCGTGTTGCTTCTTCCAGATTGTTTTCGAGATGCATATAAAAATATTTCTGGTGTTTATTGGTAAGTTAATTTTCTACTATATATACCGGTTATACTCACGTCGATATTCGGGAATGCCCGACTAGTTTCGGACTCTAACGGAGCCCTTATTCATGAGCATTGACGCGGCGGAGTCGCGAGCCGAAAGAATATCGACGTTAGTATAACCGGTATATTACTATATATATCGGTAATATGGATAACACTCACGAAAGTTATTATAGTAAAGTTAATTTTAATTTCTCAGAACATTTAGACGAATTTAAAATATGTTTTATTTATAACTATATACTAGAATAATGTGTATTTATAAATAAGTTTATATTAAAAATATAGTTTTAAACCCAAGCTTTTAAATCAGCTAGGCTCAACTTGTAAAGGCGAATTATACAAGCCCAAACACGATGGGGTTGCGTCATTTCGTTACAGTGTTCCTATGACCACCTTCGACTCCATCATCAGACCAGCTCAAAAGTACCATAATTTTGTATTGTCATCAAAACTTACATACGTATGCAACATTTTATCTCAATAGGATGTCAAGAAGTGGTTCTAAACCTTTACAGCTATAAATCACTGAAACGACAATACAAACCCAAATTTATAAGACTTTTATGTCATTTTTGAATATTGCCCATGCTAAGCCTAAATCTTATCTCGATGGATGCGAGCAGTGACACGATGGCTCAGTTAGCAGAGCGGCGCCACGGTACGGCGAAAGACGCGGGTTCAAGTCCCCAAGTCCCGCTCGTGTCCATCATTGTTCAAGCTTTGACGACCCGATTGGCGCAGTGGCTAAGCGATTGGACTGCTGCGCTAAAGGTTGCGGGTTCAATTCCCGCACGGGGCAAAACTTTGCGCGAACCACAGATATTTGTCCCGAGTCTGGGTGTTTGTGTATGTGATATTTCGTGTTTGTGAAACACACCCACGACACAGGAGAAATTCGGCGACGTTTTTTTTTTTTTTAAAAAAAAGCTCTATCAATTAAGATGTACTTATCCTTTCAGTGGCAATAACGACATCCTACACCCACGATACTGGCCTGAAGCTGCTGTTCCCCCAGCAGCACCGGGAGTACGTCTACGTGTTGAAGAGTAATGTCTCCACTGGGACCTGGAACCCCCGGAAAAGCGCCACCTACTGGCAGCTGGAGGGAAACCTGCGCATCCAGGTCTACGACAACTTCACGAAGGCCAGAATGTTCTTAGACAATTTGGTTGTGAGTATGGAAGCAATGCTATTAATGCTTCAGAAGTAAATGGAGATTTTTATATGAATAAGCTGAAAATTATCTCATTTTTAGAGCATACCATAGTTATTACATGTACTAGCTGCGCCCCGCGGTGTTACCCGCTACATTTTTCGGAATAAGAAGTAGCCTATGTGTTAATCCAGGGTGTCAGCTACCTCCATATGAAATTTCAATAAAATCCATTCAGTAGTTTTTAAGTGACAGAGTAACAAACATCCATCCATACTTACAAACTTTCGCGTTTATAATATTAGTAGGGATGTATGTAGCCTGAATTTTGGTCACGGCGGCCTGTCTCGTCTGAGACTAGTCAACTACGCAGATATTATAGTACACAAGTATGCAAACACAGGTGCACTCCCTATTCCCTCACTCTCATAGTCCAGGACGGGGAGACACTACCGGGGAGAGACCAGGCGCAGGACCAACGGGTTAACGTGCCAGACCCACCCACCTACTGACACTAATAAATAAATAAACACTAGGGTCTTCTTCTTATCGTATGGTTGATAAACAACCTGGTGTCAGAGTTTAAACCGCCTGTAGGCCTCTGACATGACTTTACACACCATTAAAAAATCTCTAAGGCGTACCGGTTTCCTCACGATGTTTTCCTTCACCGTTTTTAGCAACTGATAACTAATTTATAGCACGCACATGAATTTGAAAAGACATAGGTGCGCGCCGGGGCTTTTATTTGCGACCTTAACTTGTTAAGAGTATCGTAAAATCTACGGATCACATCAAAGTTTGTCCTAAGCAAATGAAGCAGTAATTTTTAGCACGGAAGTTTGCCGGGTCGTCGAAATGATGCAAGTTCTTGATATAATATGACTCACGATTCTCGGTTAGTGTCTAAGTGATTTTAATGGACGGTTGTTTTTCTTGGGTCTGGATGTAATGCGTAACTTCTATAACTTCCATTATATTCCAAATGATAGATTGTGGTGCTGGTAGTTTGTTGCGCCGTTTCTTCTACCCAGAAGCGGTGACGGGCGGCCGTTTTGGGGGCTTTCTTGATGTATTTTGACGTTCAAAAAGTACTATTATTCTATAATCTGTTTTGAATTTATGATTTCAATTTTTTCAGTCCAATTGCTTAGCCATTGCGTTTATCGACTTATGGGTGATACAAAAAATATACAAAAAATAAGGTGCACATATAGTACACCCACATTTCACCAGTTATGTTTTTAGGTCCCAATGTAATAGGGGGCGAGCCTATTGCCATCAACCGGGCACATATCCAGACTCCGTGCTGCTACTAAAAATTACCAAATGGAAAAATGGAAAACCCAGTAACACTTTGCTTGACCCTGGATTCGTACCCAGGACCTCGTGCTCAGTGACGCGCTTAGCAGCCACTAGACCAACATGGCAGTCGCCATTTAAATAGTATTTTTTGGAAACTCTCTCCGTTTGGTTCGTCTTAACTATAATTATGTTTTTTCCAGAAAACTGTGTGCTGCTCAAACAACGGGTCCGTCCGAGATCAGGAGACTCCTGATGATACGTTCCTCAAAGAACCTTGGGAGCTGGAGTATCAGGTATATATGAATATTACAGAGGACACTTTTTATCGTATGATTGATGAACAACCTGGTGTCAGAGTGTAAACCGCCTGCAGGCCTCTGACTGCGACACACACCGTTGAACAATCTCTCAGGTGTGCCGGTTTCCTCACGATGATTTCTTCACCGTTTTAAGCAACTGACAACTAATGCACATGAATTCGAAAAGGCATTGGTGCGTGCCGGGGTATAAACTTGCGACCTTTGACTTGGCAGTCCAACAGTCATACCACCCGGTTATCAGTGCTATGGTATATAAAATAGTTACGACATTATTGTGGTTTCAGGACAATGGCTACATAAAATACATATACGTAGGCCAAGAGCCAGCATGGTCTGTGAACTTGAAGAGGGCCATATCTATCAACTTTCAACTCACTAAGAACAGTGGGACATATTCTATCAACGAGGTGAGTGCTTCCACGTCATCATCAGCCGGCAGACGTCCTGATGAACAAAGGCCTCCCCTTTAAAGGGGGAGGGTTTGCCACAATTCGTACGCTTGGCAAGCGGCTTGGGGATCGCAGTATTGGTGGTGAAGTTACAGAAGACGCTGCTGCCCATCTTCTGGATATTCCCTCAGTCGCCTCCAACGACCATGAGCTGTAGGGAGATGATATTTTGGGCTTGGCACTCTACGGGAGTGTTGCCACATAATATAATTAATCTTCTATTATTCTAATAATATTATACGGAAGTTTGTATGGAAGTTTGGTTGTTACTCCTTCACGCAAAAACCACTGGACAGATTTTGACGAAACTTTAGAGTAATATAGCTTATACTACATAATGATACATAGGTTATAATTTATAACGATACTAGCCTTGTTTTGCGGTTTCATCTGCATTTATGAAAATTGTATCCAAGCAAAACAGTGAGTCAGTATAAGTATTAAAAGAAAAATTCGAAACATCGTCCCACACTAAGAATTTCTCTAGTATCATGGGTGCGTTTCACAGACATGAAATATCACATACACAAACACCTAGACTCGGGACAAACATCTGTGGATCACAAAATTTTTGTCACGTGCTGGAATCGAACCCGCAACCCGTAGCACAGCAGTCCAATCCCTTAGCCACTGCGCCAATCAGGTCGTCTAATCATTACTAGAATCCGTATTTTTTTTATCCGCGTACCTTCATTTCTAGCCGTGCCTGGACGATATATGCGCAATGATATACCTCTCCAAAGGCAACATAATCAAGAAATACACCAGCAGAAGGGTCCCCACTGCCAGAAGTAGGAACACCTGGTCATCTGTACCCTGGACAACGGAATACGCTGGAAGAGTCATTGTAAGTTATTTTTGACTTTTAAAACACACATAACACAGACCGCCCATTGTACATCATCCTTATGTTTATTTTTGGTGTACAATAAAGAGAAATCTATCTATCTATAACATCACGCATGTATTCCCCGAAGGGGTAGGCAGAGGTGCACATACAGTACACCCACATTTCGCCAGTTATGTTTTTACGTCCCAATGTAATAGGGGGCGAGCGTATCGCCATCAACCGGGCACAAATCCAGACTCCGTGCTGCTACTGAGAATTACCTAATAGAAAAACTCAGTAACACTTTACCCGACTCGGGATTCGAATCCAGGACCTCGTGGTCAGCAGTCGCACTTAGCAACCACTAGACTAACGAGGCAGTTTATGAATATTACGTATTTTGATTCCAGATAGACTCGGTGTCTTCGGCTGAGAGGACGTATGAGGTGGATGACTACAAAGGCTTGAGCTCCGTGGAGCTCAGAGGGAGCTACCAGTATAAGACACACGACCACATTTTAGCTGTTAATACTGAGTACGTATTGCTATCTATACTTCTATACTAATCCCTACTAATCCTACTATCCTACTAATCCTACTATCCTACTATCCTACTATCCTACTAATCCTACTTCCTACTATCCTATCCTACTATCCTACTAATATTATAAATGTGAAAGTTTGTGAGTATGGATGTGTGGATGTTTGTTACTCTTTCACGCATAAACGGCTGGACCGATTTGGTTAAAATTTGGTATGTAGATAGGTTATACCCTGGATTAACATATAGGCTACTTTTTATCCCGAAAAAATGTCGCGCGTAACACCGCGGGGCGCAGCTAGTTCCTACTAATATTACAAACGCGAAAGTTTTGTAAGTATGGATGGATGTTTGTTACTCTTTCGTAAAAACTACTGAATGGATTTTATTGAAATTTCATATGGAGGTAGCTGACACCCTGGATTAACACATAGGCTACTGTTTATCCCGAAAAAATGTAGCGGGTAACACCGCGGGGCGCAGCTAGTAACACATAAATATGATACCCGATCGTTGATCAAACTCGAAGCTAAACGCAACAGTCTAATGCCTTAGCCTCGAATCTAACAGGGATTGATTTGTATGTTATGATTTATTTCTCAATTATCTCTTTTTATATTTCCAGCTTATCATTATCGTACGACCACGACAGAGCAGCCAGGAGTGTGGAGAAGATGAACCTCATCAGAACGACCATACATTACGAGGCGAGCGACTTCAGGGACCCCTCCAATGGCATCAGGAACCTCTCGCAGGGGTACCTGAAGAACACCACGTTTGAGGTAAGCATCTATTGTTGGGGATTGGAAAAGGATGGGCTGTTTTGTTTCTAGTGGCTAGAGTATACAGCCTTCTTGGAAAGTGGTTAAACATATCCCATCTTTATTTCCTGTATATTCTGGTTATACTCACGGGTGTATTCGGGAATGCCCGACTAGTTTCGAACTCAAACGGAGCCCTTATGGATGAGCTGGTTACGCGGCAGAGTCGCGAGTCGATCTGCGCGACTTTACAGTATATAGTAGGAATATACAGTAAATAATATGGATAACACTCACGAAAGTTATTATAGTAAAATATCCACTCTTATCAATAAAAATAATAACTTTTTAACATTCCATCGTATGGTTGATGAACAACCTGGTGTCAGAGTTTAAACCGCCTGTAGGCCTCTGACATGGCGACACACACCGTTGAACAATCTCTCAGGTGTGCCGGTTTCCTCACGAGGTTTTCCTATGTTTTTAGCAGCTGATAACTAATTTATAATACGCACACGAATTCTGAAAGATATTGGTGCGTGGGCTTGAACTTGCAACCGTTGATTTGGCAGTCCAACGGTCATACCAATCAGCTATAAGTGCTTAATAAAAATATTTTCTTTCAGATACTCCTGAAGATAGCCAGGAAGGGTATCGATGCTGATAACATCGTGAGGAATGCTTCTCTCATCCATAGCTTGGATTTTATTGATTTACTCAAGTAAGTAGCTTTAATGATTCAGCTATATACGCTTAGTCGACTTCACACGTGACCAAAGGGCTGGTTCATTTTCTGGCCAAAGAATCAGCATTGCCATTCAACGTGGCAATGCTGCCAGTCTTTTGGGCACGTTACCGGTTGACATCGATGGGTATGAAGTATTATTTTTAATTTGTGTTAGAATTAAGTTGTAAATAGTTGTAAATTATGTATTTTTTCGATTTTATATTATTCACTGACTGCCTCGTTGGTGTAGTGGTCGCTAAGCGGGACTGCTAAGCACGAGGTCCTGGGTTCGAATACCGGGTCGGGCAATGTGTTACTGGGATTTTCCATTAGGAAATTCTCAGTAGCAGCTCGAAGTCTGGATTTGTGCTCGGTTGATGGCAATAGGCTCGCCCCCTATTACATTGGGACCTAAAAACATAACTGGCGAAATGTGGGTGTACTATATGTGCACCTCTGCCTACCCCTTCGGGGAATACAGGCGTGATGTTATGTTATGTTATATTATTCAGTCCACAGGCATTGATCACCACGCTAGCTCACTGCGTGTGATTTCAAATAATTAAATCCAGGTTTCCTCACGTTGTTTTCCGTCACCGTTAGTCTAGTGTCTTAAAATATGTAAGAGAGTATTTATGACATTGAAAAAGTCATTCATACTTGCCTGGGTTTTAACCAGCAACCTTATGCATACAAATCCGGTATGTCAACCACTAGGCCACCAAATTTTTTTTTTTTTTTTAAAAAAACGTCGCCCCACACTAGGAATTTCTCCTGTGTCGTGGGTGCGTTTCACAAACATGAAATATCACATACACAAACACCCAGACTCGGGACAAACATCTGTGGTTCGCACAAAGTTTTGCCCCGTGCGGGAATCGAACCCGCAACCCTTAGCGCAGCAGTCCAATCGCTTAGCCACTGCGCTAATCAGGTCGTCAAAAATTAATAAAGGCAATTTAAAAATGATAGAGACGAGTGGGATTCAATCCCGCGACCTTTGCCTAACTGTGGCACAGCTCTTACCAACTAAACTACCATATACACCGCTCTTAGCCTAAAATCTAAAACTTGGTATGTTCCAGTACCATCTCAAGACTGAACTACGAGACGCTGATCAGGCTGTTCAACGACCTAGTCCTCGGCACCAGCTACGAGCTGGAGACAGCCAGGAACATCCTCATCGAGGTCCTGCCGCAGGCTCGGAGCGTCGCCTGCGTGAGGTTCATCAAATACCTGGTGCTGGAGGAGAAGGTAACCTTGATTGCGAGGACTGGTCTAAATGGCATATAAATGATAAGTCAGGAGATAAGTCAGGAGAGCATATGTAGCTTTTTTTTGCGAGCTGCCTCGCAGTAACTGCCTCGTTGGTGTACTGTGCGCTAATTGCAACTAATTGGCGCTAATTAGTGCCTGGTTATGGTCAGCTCGCCTCTTATTAAATTAAGACCTATAACATAACTGGCGAAATGTAGGTGTATTATTATTTGTATCTCATTATATTTACTCGGGCTATCAACCATGTGGAAGATACCCGGACTTTTAAAAGGCATACGTGGGGACACAGGTCCAACACGCAGAGGCCTGTTGAGAACTTTAATCTAAAAGGGGATGGGACACCAGCTAGGGACACCACACAACTGCTCTATAACAGAACAGCCATGAAAAGTCCCCAGAAGGTGCGGGACTATTGAGAAAGATGGATACTAAAATGATTTGGTCTATTGTGTTGGGATGTTTCGTGTAATGGTTACTTTTAGTTACTGAATAAAAACGGCGTCTGCCTTTAACCATAAAATATGCAGTATATTAGCAGACGGTGACTCGCCACTCACTAGATGGGCCCCCTAAACAGTCGCCACTATAGGCAACAGGGAGCAACACCGATGTGAGTGGCTAGGGGTGTAGAGCGGTGCGGCCCCGGTTTCACCATCGCGCGTCTCGAAGACTCGGAGCGGGTTTCCCCGCTATTACGCCATTAGACACTTCCACCCCCGAGCATATAGCTCTGGCGACCCCTCTCTGACCAGCCAACTAAGGCAAGAAAGAGCTGAGAGTCCTGCGGGCGCTCTTCGGTTTCCACTCCAGCTACCCATATCGGGCAAACCGGGGATGAGTCCCTGACCGACTCTCTGGGGTATCAGGCACGTTGTGTCGCCACTCACAAACAGCTCGCCACAAGCTGCCCTGCGGTTTATTATTATTATTATTATTTTTTTTTTATTTACTTTAATTACGCGGTGTACACCAACAACATAATTAAAGAACATAAAAAAATTGCTGGAAACAATTAAATAAAAATATAATAATAACATAAATAATAGCATTCATGCTTTCTTCTCACAATAATTATACACCTTGCTGTCGTTCATTGTGTCGTTCTAAGGGGGAGGCCTTTGCTCAACAGTGGACGTCTTCCGGCTGATGATGATACACCTTAGTTTACCCCTTCGGGGAATACAGGCGTATGTATACACACATTTTTTTTTAATCTTCGCCTCACTGGGAATTTCTCCTGTATCGTGGGTGCTTTTCACAAAAATGAAATATCACATACACAAACACCCAGACTCGGGACAAACATCTGCGGATCACACATATTGTTGTCCCGTGCGGAAATCGAAACAATCATGTCGTCAAACCTATCTGTCGCTTAGCCTCAACGCCAATCAGGTCGTCATATAGCTACCTATCTGTTCCAGGAGAAAGTAGAAGATGCAGCTCTGCTCTCCCTCATCAGGAAGCTGCCGTTCAACGTGGCGGCTCCCAACCAGGCTCTACTTGAGGAGTTGGAGGTCCTCAGCAAGTTGGGCCTGGACTTCCCGCCAGACATCCGCCACGCTGGCATTCTGAGCTTCGCCACCCTCCTGCATAAAACTATGGAGAGTACTCAAGTGAAGCAGGACTATTTTGACAATATAGTCGTAAAATACTTCAGAATGTACAGCGGTGAGTTATTTATAAGCCATAACTAGCTGCGCCCCGCGGTGTTACCCGCTACACGCGGTGTTACTACTGCTTTTTTCAGATAAAAAGTAGCCTATATGTTAATCCAGGGTGTCAGCTATCTCAATACTGAATTTTATCAAAATTGATCCAGCCGTTTGTGCGTGAAAAGGTAACAAATATACACACAAACATTTTCGCCTTTATAATAATACTAACTGCGCCCCGCGGTGTTATCCGCTACATTTTTTCGAATAAAAAGTAGCCTATGTGTTAATCCAGGGTGTCGGCTACCTCCATATGAAATTTAATTAAAATCCATTTAGTAGTTTTTACGGGAAAGAGTAACAAACATCCATCCATACTTACAAACTTTCGCGTTTTGATATTAGTAGGTATTAATAGGTAATAATTAAACAATACATAATAAATTTACCGCACCGTCTAGCAAATTGTAAGTCTGCAAGAATACACCTATCTTCTTGAGGAATACAGGCATGATGATCACATATACTTTGACGTCATATTCCTTTCATTCCAGATTGTCCACAATACCTGGACAGAATGATTTGGCTTCAAGGGCTGTGCAACATCGGATTTTCAGCAGAGTCTTATACCAGGATAATACACACAGACACTACTAGAAACCGGCATGAGAGGATGTGGGCAGCCCTGGCTGGAAACCCGAAGACCGAGGATCCTTATGTGGTATGTAGAGTGATCCTTCTGCCCTCCCATCATGTTCTAATCCTTGTTAATAGGATGCTTAACTGCAAGGGCTCGTGAAAAACAACGACTTACGAGCTAAGCTTAATCAAGACTACACTACACTTGCCGCTGGCCAGTGTGCCTTCTTCTTCCTCTCGTATGGTTGATGAACAACCTGGTATCAGAGTTTAAACCGCCTGTAGGCCTCTGACACGGCTGCACGCCTGCGAGTGGTATGACCGTAGGACTGCCATGTCGAAGGTCGCAAGTACAAACCCCGGCACGCACTTATGCCTTTTCGAATTCATGTGCGTATTACAAATTAGTGATCAGCTGCTAAAAACGGTGAAGGAAAACATCGTTAGGAAACCAGCACACCTGAGAGATTATTCAACGGTGTGTTAAACGATATTAGAGGCCTACAGGCGGTTTAAACTGTGACACCAAGTTGTTCATCAACCATACGATAAGAAGATGGAACCCAATTTAAAATTTCCACTTTTCAGATACTAGAGACCACCTTACCAATTATTACCAATGACACCGAGAGCATACAACTCAGGATCATAGCTCTCCACACATTCCTAAGCTCATCCCACGTGAGAGAATCGGATTTCATGTTCATTCACAACTACATCAGGAGTTGTGACAATAACCAGCTCAAACGGTTCTGGTTCGCTACCATGAAGAATCTAGAAGCTAATAAGTACTTCTCTGGCTATCGAGTCACGTAAGTATTACTATTTTCCATGGAGCCAAGTCAGAATTCCACCTCCCATTTTGTCCTATAGGTGTCGTAGAAGGCAACTAAAGGAAATTCCAGAAGATGGGCAGCAGAAAAACATAACATCACGCCTGTATTCCCGAAGGGGTAGGCAGAGGTGCACATGCAGTACACCCACATTTCGCCAGTTATGTTTTTAGGTCCCAATGTAATAGGGGGCGAGCCTATTGCCATCAACCGGGCACAAATCCAGACTCCGTGCTGCCACTGAGAATTACCTAATGGGAAAACCCAGTAACACTTGATGGGCAGCAGCGTCTTCTGTAACTTCACCACCAATACTGCGATCCCCAAGCCGCTTGCCAAGCGTGGGGATTATGGTAACAGCCCCCCTTTAAGGTGGGAGGCCTTTGTTCAACAGTGGACGTCTTGCGGCTGATGATGATTATGATGATCAAAGATATAGCTTATTTGAAAAAAGTAATAATTTTATTTTTCATTTACAAGGTTATTTACACACGTGAAAAAAATAAATATATACAAAAGAAAAAAATTAAAACTAAAAATTAGGCATCAAAGTATTCCTCCTCATCGCTGTCGACTGGTAGGGTGCCCAAAAGGCTGGCGGAAATTTGTATATATTTACTAGCTGACCCGGGGTATGAAAAATAGATGTTGGCCGATTCTCAGACCTACTCAATACGCTCACAAAATTTCATGAGAATCGGTCTAGCCGTTTCGGAGGAGTATGGGAACGAAAACTGTGACACGAAAATTTTATATATATAGATTTATAACAATTAGAAAAATATTCGGTACACTATTCCGGTTTTGTCTATTATTCAAAACTTTCTGATAGTAGCAATATGAATGAATAACATTGAAACGCGATGAAAAGAAAGAATTGCCACACTACATTCTTTAGCCAAAAAACTAGTGTCTGCTCTTTAGATGAATGATATAATAAATAAATAAAAAAAAATAAAAATATTTTATTGTCAGGCATCTAGGCCCATAGGGTACTCAATACTCAATACTCAATTCTTTATTAGCATTACAGGGTGTTAGTATTACATTCCTTAAAGACTATGTTAGCAACAACCAGGAACAGTAAAAAAAAAAAAAATATATATAATGAAATTAAATATAATGAATAATCTATGACGAATCGTCCATCTGTCTTCCAAAATCTACAGAAGTAATCTTATATACCTTAGAACGTAACTTGAAACACGAATTTTGAAAAAGTAATTTTAAAATTAACCTTTGTCTTTGCCACCCACAGATCCTTCTACGTGCCCTTCGTGGTGAACCAAGTCTCGAACCCTGATCCTTTGTACTGGGCGACTAATAACTACATCATCAGTGCCCAGGAGGCGGACAGTGCTGCTTCTCTCCAGGTCTTCAGCGTGGGTGACCCTGAGGGAGTCCTGCCTAACTTGGTGGGGATGAAACTGTGTACTGGTGGGAGACGGCCTTTTAAAGCGGATGTGAGTATCCAAGACATCTATACTAACATTATAAATGTGAAGGTAACTCTGTCTGTCTGTTACGCCTTCACGACTAATCCGTTGGACGGATTTTGATGGAATTTGGCATGTAGAAAGTTTAAGACCTAAGAAAGGACATAGGCTACTTAACATGAGCAAAACCGCGGGCAAAAGCTATACAGCAACTTTACCATGAACTCTTAGCAGAACAGTTTACGTTGTTAAAGCGAGACATCGCATTACACAGCTTGTAACGGCGTCTCGCTCCCACATCTTGAACCGTCCTGCTTTAAGAGTTCACGGTAAAGAGGCTGTTGGGTAGTTTGTCGCGCCGTGTCTTCTACCCAGCTATAGCACTAGGAATCGGTGATGGATAGACGTTTTGAAAGCAGTCCTATGTTATCAAAAAAAACAACATAACATCACGCCTGTATTCCCCGAAGGGGTAGGCAGAGTTGTACATATAGTACACCCACATTTCGCCAGTTATGTTTTAGGTCCCAATGTAATAGGGGGCGAGCCTATTGCCATCAACCGGGCACAAATCCAGACTCCGTGCTGCCACTGAGAATTACCTAATGGAAAAACCCAGTGACACTTTTGCCCGACCTGGGATTCGAACCCGGGACCTCGTGCTCAGCAGTCGCGCTTTGCAACCACTAGACCAACGAGGCAGTCAGTCAGTCCTATGTTATTGACGTTCAAAAATTATCATTCATTAGTCTATTCTGAATTTTTAAAAGTATTTTTGTCCCCTATTCTTTTAAAGGGGTGGACAGAACTGTATACTTCACTAACATTTCGCCAGTTATGTAATTCCCAATGTAATAGGGGCGAGCCTATTGGCATCAACCGGACTCAAATCCAGACTTGTAACTTTATCAACACTTTGCCTTCCCGGGGATCGAACCCAGGATACTCAATACTTTATTGCATTCCATAATAGTTCATAGATGGACTTATAATAATACAGACCTTTATTGACTGTGTCGGGCATGATCTTAGCATAGTTAAAGTAAATAAGGAAAAGCAAAAAGTTGTCCTTGTATAAATGGTCAAATTATTGTCACAGGCCATTCAATATTCACCTATCAATTAATCTCTATTTTGGTCTTTCCAGGTATACCTGGTAACAGAAGGAGTAGCCACCAGCGTCTTCAGGAAGTTCAATAACTTTAACACCAAGAACCTGAAGGTTGAAGATCTCATACTGGTTCTAAAGAACATGAAAGCTTGGGCAGTGAAAGTCCCGCATAAGGTAATTATACTTTTTAAACAGACTAGCGGTAGGCCCAGAAGGAGATGGCGGGACGAGCTGGACTCCTTTAAAGGAAATTGGTCTATTGCAGCTCACAACCGAGAGGAATGGAGGGAGGAAAGGGAGGCCTTTGCCCTGCAGTGGGACGATCATGGCTGAAATAAATTATACAGACTAGCGTAGTAGCAGGGTCAGCCGAGAGGTATGACCGTTGGCCTGTCAAGTCAAAGTTCGCAAGTTTAAACCCTAGCACGCACCAATGTCTTATCTATAAATCAGTTATCAATTGCTAGAAACGGTGAAGGAAAACATCGTGAGGAAACCGGCACACCTGAGAGATTTATCTATGGTGTGTAAAGCCATGTCGGCCAACAGGCGGTTTAAACCCTGACACCAGGTCGTTACGCATAATCTCTTTTATATATATTTATCGGGAAGGGGAAGACATACGAAACATATAGATGAAACCGTAGATCTGCAAAAGGGTCAATCAAGGAGTACCCTTGTTTATTTATTTAGATTTTAGATAGATAACAAACAGCAGTATATTAAATATTGTAACATAGCGTCGGATCGTTGCGAATGGACTGCCTCGTTGGTCTAGTGGTTGCTGAGCGCGATTGCTGAGCACGAGGTCCTGGGTTCGAATCCCGGGTCGGGCAAACTGTTAAGTTACTGGGTTTTTCCATTGGGTAATTCTCAGTAGCAGCACGGAGTCTGGATTTGTGCCCGGTTGATGGCAATAGGCTCGCCCCCTATTACATTGGGACCTAAAAACATAACTGACTAAATGTGGGTGTACTATATGTGCACCTCTGCCTACCCCTTCGGAAAATACAGGTGTGATGTTATGTTATGGAAATCCAATGGACTTGGGCGAAAAGACATTGGTGCGTGCCCGTTGGCACTTGCGACCTTTTACTTGGCAGTCCAATGGTCATACCACTCGGCTGTTATGTAGTACTAGTTGATGTTATAGTAATTATTATTAATTAATTATTGCCATTCAACGTGGCAATGCTGCCAGTCTTTTGGGTACGTTACCGGTTGACATCGATGGGGATGAATTCTTTGATGCTTTACTTTTTATTTTTGTATATATTGTTTTTATTTTGTATTAGAATTAAGTTGTAAATATTTGTAAAATAGTAATTATGGTATGTCTATTTCAGGTCCACATCGATGTGGTGGTCAAAATCCATGATAGGACAGTCTTTGCAACTCATATGAACCAATCACGATTTGAAAGCGGCAGCGGGGAAGACTGTAAGTATCTATAATACATATTAATTACTATATATTCCGGTTATACTCACGGGTGTATTCGGGAATGCCCAACTAGTTTCTAATAGTAAATAATATGGATAACACTCACGAATGTTATTATAGTAAAATCTATATACATAATAATACTGCTTGGTTGGTCTGTGTGTATGTATGCTACGAGGGTCAAACTGAAAGTTCTTAGAACTGGCCACTTATAAACAATATAATAAAAAAATAATTCTAAAATTTGAAAATAGAACTCTTTGCCAATATTACTGAGTATATATTTCATTAATTTGTCATTTGTTTTACGATTTGGCGGCAAATTGAAAATTGTCTGTGTCACGTCAACATGAATTTAACACGAGAAAATTTTCGTGCAATGATTTTTTATGACTTTCGATGTCATTTAAGTCAACAAGAAAGTTATGATAGACTACGATTGGCCTTTCACGATGAAGCCCCATCTCGTGCGACAGTTTACAACTGGTTTAATGAGTTTAAACGTGGTCGCACTAATCTCACTGATGATTTACGTGACGGACGGCCTTCTACGGCGACGACTGAAGATAACATCTGTGTTGTGCGGCGTATGATAGAGACTGACAAAAGAGTGACCTATCAGCAGATTCGGACAAGCTTAGGCATCGGTATGAGTCAAGTGCACAAAATCCTCCACGAACATTTAGCAGTCAGGAAGCTTTGCGCCCGGTGGATACCTCATAATTTGACTGAGGCTCAAAAACTCCATCGTGTGGATTGGTGCCGTAAAATGATTGAAAGATTTAACGGAGGTGACTCAAATGCTGTGTTCGACATACTAACAGGTGACGAAAGCTGGATTTACTGTTATGATCCTGAAACCAAAAGACAATCTGCTCAGTGGGTGTTTCCTTTCGAGAGGTTGCCAACTAAAGTGAAGAGAGATCGAAGTGCGGGAAAAAAAATGGTGGCCTCGTTCTTTGGAAGGATAGGTCATTTCGCAACAATTGTGTTAGAGGATCAAAAAACAGTTTCTGCAGAATGGTACACTACCAATTGTTTGCCACTTGTCTTGGAAAAAGTTCGAGAGAAACAACCTCGCAGTAGGATCCTCCTTCACCACGACAACGCCTCGTCGCACACCGCTAAGCGAACGATCGACTATTTGGCGACATCAAACGTTGAATTACTGGGTCACCCGCCGTATAGCCCCGACCTCGCCCCTTGTGATTTTTATTTATTTCCAAAAATTAAAGAAAAACTTAAAGGAAAGCGGTTTATGAATGCTGAAGAAGCGGTGGCTGCGTATCGCGATGCCATTGAAGAGAACCCTAAAGACGAGTGGGCAAAGTGCTTTTCCCAGTGGTTCCATCGCATGCAGCGGTGTATTGACGTGAATGGACAATATTTTGAAAAGATATAATAAAACTAATAACTGGCTAATGTAATCAGTTTTTGATTTTCTAAGAACTTTCAGTTTGACCCTCGTATTATCTTATTTAGTGGTCGCGGAGACCGAGTACCGAGCCTAGAATTCTGGGTTGGAACCTTTGCTCGAGCAAAGTGTCATTAAGTTTTCCATTTTTTCAAGTCGGCCGACATTAGGAATTTCTCCTGTATCGTGGGTGCGTTTCACAAACATGAAATATCACATACATAACACCCAGACTCGGGGCAGACATGCAGATTGAGCGGGAATCGAACCCCACGCTCAGCAGTTCAATCGCTTAACCACTGAGAGAATTAGGTCGTTGTATGTAATCTAACTGGTAATGGACTCAGGTTTTTTTCGGGTTGGCAGTAATCTCGCTACCTATTACATTGCCTAGCATAACTGGTGAAAACTGGGTTAGCAGGGCTACCCCTTCGTGGAATACAGGTATGACAGTATATTTTGTAACGACTCAACCATCTTGGGTGAAAAGCAATTATGCACCATTACCTCTTTGGTATGCTAGCATGTATGGTATGCAGTGTTGGCACGCCTCCCACCAGGTGGACCGTCGATATCGTCAGAATTGCGGGCAACCGGTGGATCTAATTGGCAAGCTGTCGTTCATTGTGGCGTTCTAAGGGGGAGGCCTTTGTTCAACAGTGGACGTCTTCCGGCTGATGATGATGATGACCTATTTGGTATTGCCAAACTCTTTGCAGAATATAGGCGTAATATCATACATTATTTTGTTTCAGTGGCCTATATAGAAGATTTCCTTCGCTTTGGGAGCCACATCAATCAACAAATAGTCTATTATCCATTCCAGACAGATGTTCATATTCCCAGCGATATGGGTAAGTGTTAGACCTTAAATATATACCAGCCCCCTTACCATGACCTGTTAAAGCTGGACAGTTCATGGTAAGGGGGATGTCCTTATGATTCTTCTTCTTATCGTATGGTTGATGAACAACCTGGTGTCAGAGTTTAAACCGCCTGTAGGCCTCTGACAGCGACACACACCGTTGAAAAATCTTGATGTGCCGGTTTCCTCACGATGTTTTCCTTCACCGTTTTTAGCAACTGATAACTAATGATTTCTATCACTTACGCGAATATTAGACATTGAAATAAAACTAGGTTTACGACGTTTCAAATTAGACGTTTAACACCTCAGTCTGCCCGTGACCATGAATGCTGTAAAGGATTCGAAACGTCGGGACCACAAAAAAAAAAAAAACAATTAAAAAACCGCGATAAAATCCGTAAACCTAGTTTTATTTCAATAACTGATAACTAATTTATAGTACGCACATGAATTTGAAAAGACATTGGTGTGCCGGGGTTTGAGCTTACCACCTTTGACTTGGCAGTTCAACGGTCATACCTCTCAGCTATCACTGCTGTATGTATATTTACAGTATAGTATATTGTAGTATAGTTAGAAGTATATATTATTATTGTTAAAAGATGCTGTCTGGTGAAATGTTATGTCAGGTTATAATATTAAGGTTTTGATCTATTTATTCTTCAGGAACCCCCATACGTCTCCAGTCTACCATATTGTCTTTCACGTCTATTAGAGGAAACCTGACCGCGCCCTCTACCCAAGACCGAAACTGGAAGAATGATCTGCATATCAGGTATGAACTATATTGATATTAATCTTTTCTCTTGTATATTTTTCATCAGCTGGAACACGTCCACTGTTAAACAAAGGCGCCATTGCGCGCAACTGGTGGATGTAGTTAGCAAGCTGTCGTTCATTGTGGCGTTCTAAGTGGGAGGCCTTTGTTCAACAGTGGACGTCTTCCGGCTGATGAAGATGATAGTTCACAAGTGAGTGGTGTTTTGCAAGATTGCACATTTCATTACCCTCCTTTCAGATACCAAGGCACATCAGTAACTACGCTGTCCACCAACGGCCCACTAGTGCAGTCTTTACACTCGGCCCGAATCCAGCAGTCATTGGTAGCTCACCTGCCCATGAAGTTTAATGTATCGTATTCCTATACCGATCAGTTGTTGGAGTAAGTATGAACAAAACCAGGATATAAGGCGAGTGTTAATGGGGAGTTAAGCGAAGAGCTTACTTGATTTTTAACCGACTTCAAAAAAAGGAGGAGGTTCTCAATTCGACTGTATTTTTTTTTTTTATGTTTGTTACCTCATAACTTTCGCTTGGGTGAACCGATTTTGATGATTTTTTATTTATTTGAAAGCTGGTGCCTCCCGTTTGGTCCCATTGCAATTTGATTTGGAT
The DNA here is from genome assembly GCA_946251915.1 of Abrostola triplasia. Taxonomy (NCBI): domain Eukaryota; kingdom Metazoa; phylum Arthropoda; class Insecta; order Lepidoptera; family Noctuidae; genus Abrostola; species Abrostola triplasia. Next base: position 916,743 of record OX276448.1, on the reverse strand, counting down.
CCGATCAGTACTTTTTCAGTAATTCTTAATAATGCTGTTTTTTTCACGTTCTCTACTACATTTTTCTATGATTGTTCTCCGATTTCTGCGGTTTTTTTACTTTTTAGTGCTTTTTAATTTGTTGTGAAATAGTTTTGTTTTGAAGTCGGTTTTTTTTGTTAAAATTTTTTCTTTAGTTATTTTAAGACTAATAGACTAATGATGATTATATGTCGTGGTGGCCTAGTGGTTAACATACCGGATTTATATGCATAAGGTTGCAGGTTCAAATCCGGGCAAGTATACTTTTTCAATGTTATAAATACTTTCTTAGTTATTCTAAGACACCACTAACTAACGGTGACGGAAAACATCGTGAGGAAACCTGGATATAATAATCTGAAATCCTACGTAATTCACAAGCGTGGTGATCAATGCTCGTTCTCTGTATGAGAGGACTTTGTAGCAGTGGGACAGTTACAGGCTGATAATATTAATGTCGTCTTCCAGGTTGACCTGGCCGAACCCTGGAGCTCAGCAAGGTGGGGTGGCGATGCACTCCCGAGCTCAGATTGCTGTGGAAACCTCGACTTTGAAGTCCTCGTCGACGGTCACGGCTGGAGAGAACAGCCTAGCTGTAAGTTCTGACCTTCTGACTCCATCATCAGACCAACTTGAAAGTACTATATGTATTGTCACCGAACCTACATAAGTTTGCAAGATTTGATGTCAATGGTATGTCGAGAAGTGGTTCTATATTCTTTAGATTGCAAGATTTGCCATAAACAAACTTTTAATTTGACATACATAATTATAGAACTCATACATAACATCACGCCTGTATTCCCCGAAGGGGTAGGCAGAGGTGCACATATAGTAAAGTCGCCAGTTATGTTTTTAGGTCCCAATGTAATAGGGGGCGAGCCTATTGCCATCATCCGGGCACAAATCCAGACTCCGTGCTGCTACTGAGAATTACCTAATGGAAAACCCAGTAACACTTTGCCCGACCCGGGATTCGATTCCAGGACCACGTGCTTAGCAGTCGTGCTTAGCAACCACTACACTAACGACGCAGTCTATTATAGAACTCAGCTAATTTTAATTTTTAATTAATGCCCTCGGAACTCATCTGTGTCATTGTTTTAACTATATGTATATACTAGCTGTGCCCCGCGGTGTTACCCGCTACATTTTTTCGAGATAAAAATTAGCTTATGTGTTAATACAGGGTGTCAGCTACCTCCATATGAAATTTCATCGAAATCCATTCAGTAGTTTTTACGTGAAAGAGTAACAAACATCCATCCATATTACAAACTTTCGCGTTTATATTAGTAGGTAGAAATAAAAGCTTGTCCAAATATTGTATTTCCATTGTTTTTTTATAGGATATAGACGATAAAAGCGTGTTCTTCGACTGCGAACGACCCATGACTGGCGCTGAAGTTCTGGATAAACTATTTACAGCCAAAAATAATCATTACGAGTAAGTACATACATACATACATAAAGTCACGCCTCTTTCCCTGAGGGGTAGGCAGAGACCACGGATTTCCATTTGCTACGATCCTGGCATACTTCTTTAGCTTCATTCACACGCATCACATTCCTCATACACGCTCTCCGGTTGAGGGTACTCCTCACTTGCCCTTTTTGCAGAACATCTCCGATTTGGTCTGGGTATGTTCGCCTAGGTCTTCCCCTTTCCGATACTCCACTAACACTCACCTCATATATTCGTTTTGTCAGTCTTCTTTCATCCATCCTTTCTACATGCCCAAACCATCTAAGCATATTCATCTCAATTACTTATTTATTAAGCATATTCTTAATCACTACTTACGAGTAAGTAATCTTTATAATATCCATATCGCTCGAAGAACCGATAACCGCTGGGGAAGAAAGGTTCTCAAGCGACCACGAACAGGGAAGACGCAGCGTTGGCAGGCCTCCCACCAGGTGGACCGACGATATCGTCAGAGTTGCTGCAACCGGTGGATGGTAATGGCAAGCAGTCGTTCATTGTGGCGTTCTAAGGGCGAGGCTTTTGTTCAACAGTGGACGTCTTCCGGCTGATGATGATGATGATAATTATTTTTTACAAATATGTCATTTTTTTATGGCGACGATTTCTTCGATCTTAGAACAGTATTAGGTTGAATTGTAAGTTCTTTTATTTAGTTTTAATATCGGCAATTTTAATTGGGCATGGCACCCCCCTCCCCCTTTAGGGGAAGGCTCTAATTTTTTTTACTAGTTGTAGTAATGATTCTTCTTTCCACAGCTTCCTAACATCCATCCAGCCATCCCTGATCATCCTGAACAGCATCCTACTGTTCACCTCCCCGCCTTCAGGTTCCTGCGGCCTCATCCTGCCCCCGCAGCACCTCATGAAGACACAGAACGATGTGCTGCAGCTCAAAGCCAAGCTAAACCACATCAGTGTGAACGAAGATACCACCAAGTTTGATCTATCTTTGCTGTTGAACTATTTCAGGTATGTTTTTTGTCCCTGCTTTTATTTATACTGTGGTTGCTATGAGGTATGTTTCTGGGAACCCTAATTTTGTCTGGCAGTGTGTGTGTTAAGGTTAACCTACATAATGTTGACGTTTGACGACCTGATTGGCGCGTGGCTAAGCGATTGGACTGCTACGCTAAGGGTTGAGGGTTTGATTATATCACGAACAAAAAATTTTGTGATCCGCAGATGTTTGTCCCAAGTCTGGGTGTTTGTGTGTGTGACGTTTCAAGTCTATGAAACGCACCTACAAAATTAAATAAATAAAATAAAATGTATTTATTTTTCTCTTCACAATATGTATAGGTCTTATATTTATATAATTTATGACTTATCCTAAATTTCACCTATGTGAGAGACTGGTGCCTGATGTACATAGGTTTTTCAAAAAAATCTTAGCAAAATTTTTTGAAGATTTTTTTTTCCAGCCAAGAGCAGCCAGACAAAGTATTCTTCGAGATGGAAGCCATCACTAAGATTGAGAACACTGGAGGCAATGCTAACCTACAGCTCACAGTTCACGGGCTACAGCCGGCCACTGACAATGTCTCTAAGAAAGAATGGACGGTACGTATAACAAACTTAATGCCTGTATTTAGGTAGGCAGAAGTTCTCTATACGAGAAGAGGCCTATGCAGCAGTGGGACAGTTATACGCTGCTGTTATTATTTTTGAATTGCTATGCATGAAGTAGTCGTGGTGTCCTAGTGGTTAACAAACCGGATTTGTATGTACAAGGTTGCAGGTTCAAACCCGGGCAAGTATCAATGTGACTTTTTCAATGTTATAAATACTTCCTTAGTTATTCTAAGACACAGACTAACGGTGACGGAAAACATCGTGAGGAAACCTGGATTTAATTATCTGAAATCGCCCGCAGTGAGCTAGCGTGGTGATTAAATGCTCAATCCTTCTCTATACGAGAAGAGGCCTTTGCAGCAGTGGGACAGCTATAGGCTGTTATTATATTATTATTATGTATATGTATTATTTTCAGATCTGTCTCCGGGAACAGGACATTAGCCACGCAGCCTCTGACCAGGACATCACGATCCATCCAGCTTCCTACGAGGGTCACCTGACCTTGACCTACTCCGGCAACAAGACGGACTGCTTCGAGTCCGGACCCGCCTCGGAGTTGACCTTGAAATACAAGGGGATCCCACAGAACCTGTATGGGAAGCTGGAGAGGTACTTCGAGGTCAAGATCTTTGGCAGCAATGTGAGTATGGTTTTGAAGAGTATCTAAAATGTTCAACTTGCTAGTATTATGTGCCTGGCACTGATAACCGAGTGTTATGACCGTTGGACAAACAAGACAAAGGTCCCAAGATCAAACCCCGGCACGCACCAATGTCATTTCGAATTCATGTGTGACATTGTTCGTACTTTAAATTAGTTATCAGTTGCTAAAAACGGTGAAGGAAAACATCGTGAGGAAACCGGCACACCTGAGAGATTGTTCAACGGTGTGTGTCGCCATGTCAGAGGCCTACAGGCGGTTTAAACTCTGACACCAGGTTGTTCATCAATCATACAATAAGAAGAATGAGTTGTAGTTTTCATAATCTAACTTGTGTAAATAATAATAAAATAAAAAGTGTGTGAAGTAAATAACAAAGGATTATTTATTCCAGCTGTCAGAAATGGGTATCCTGGAGTCTGATCTGGTGACGCAGACAGCTCTTGGCCAGCTGGTGAGGAGCTACAGCAAGGAGCCATTGAACATGACGGCGGTTATCAAGGTAAGTCACCACAGCTCATGACCGCCCCAATGCTGCAAAGACTAGGTATATGCACCCATGATATAGGAGAAATTCTTAGCGAGGAGTCATTGACGAACTGATTCGCGCAGTGGTTAAGCGATTGGACTGCTCCGCTAAGGCTTGCGGGTTCGATTCCCTCATCATCATCATCATCATCCACAGCCATCAATATCCCACTGCTGGGTACGAGGGTCAAACTGAAAGTTCTTAGAAAATCAAAAACTGATTACATTAGCCAGTTATTAGTTTTATTATATCTTTTCAAAATATTGTCCATTCACGTCAATACACCGCTGCATGCGATGGAACCACTGGGAAAAGCACTTTGCCCACTCGTCTTTAGGGTTCTCTTCAATGGCATCGCGATACGCAGCCACCGCTTCTTCAGCATTCATAAACCGCTTTCCTTTAAGTTTTTCTTTAATTTTTGGAAATAAATAAAAATCACAAGGGGCGAGGTCGGGGTTATACGGCGGGTGACCCAGTAATTCAACGTTTGATGTCGCCAAATAGTCGATCGTTCGCTTAGCGGTGTGCGACGAGGCGTTGTCGTGGTGAAGGAGGATCCTACTGCGAGGTCGTTTCTCTCGAACTTTTTCCAAGACAAGTGGCAAACAATTGGTAGTGTACCATTCTGCAGAAACTGTTTTTTGATCCTCTAACACAATTGTTGCGAAATGACCTATCCTTCCAAAGAACGAGGCCACCATTTTTTTTCCCGCACTTCGATCTCTCTTCACTTTAGTTGGCAACCTCTCGAAAGGAAACACCCACTGAGCAGATTGTCTTTTGGTTTCAGGATCATAACAGTAAATCCAGCTTTCGTCACCTGTTAGTATGTCGAACACAGCATTTGAGTCACCTCCGTTAAATCTTTCAATCATTTTACGGCACCAATCCACACGATGGAGTTTTTGAGCCTCAGTCAAATTATGAGGTATCCACCGGGCGCAAAGCTTCCTGACTGCTAAATGTTCGTGGAGGATTTTGTGCACTTGACTCATACCGATGCCTAAGCTTGTCCGAATCTGCTGATAGGTCACTCTTTTGTCAGTCTCTATCATACGCCGCACAACACAGATGTTATCTTCAGTCGTCGCCGTAGAAGGCCGTCCCTCACGTAAATCATCAGTGAGATTAGTGCGACCACGTTTAAACTCATTAAACCAGTTGTAAACTGTCGCAAATATTGTCCATTCACGTCAATACACCGCTGCATGCGATGGAACCACTGGGAAAAGCACTTTGCCCACTCGTCTTTAGGGTTCTCTTCAATGGCATCGCGATACGCAGCCACCGCTTCTTCAGCATTCATAAACCGCTTTCCTTTAAGTTTTTCTTTAATTTTTGGAAATAAATAAAAATCACAAGGGGCGAGGTCGGGGTTATACGGCGGGTGACCCAGTAATTCAACGTTTGATGTCGCCAAATAGTCGATCGTTCGCTTAGCGGTGTGCGACGAGGCGTTGTCGTGGTGAAGGAGGATCCTACTGCGAGGTCGTTTCTCTCGAACTTTTTCCAAGACAAGTGGCAAACAATTGGTAGTGTACCATTCTGCAGAAACTGTTTTTTGATCCTCTAACACAATTGTTGCGAAATGACCTATCCTTCCAAAGAACGAGGCCACCATTTTTTTTCCCGCACTTCGATCTCTCTTCACTTTAGTTGGCAACCTCTCGAAAGGAAACACCCACTGAGCAGATTGTCTTTTGGTTTCAGGATCATAACAGTAAATCCAGCTTTCGTCACCTGTTAGTATGTCGAACACAGCATTTGAGTCACCTCCGTTAAATCTTTCAATCATTTTACGGCACCAATCCACACGATGGAGTTTTTGAGCCTCAGTCAAATTATGAGGTATCCACCGGGCGCAAAGCTTCCTGACTGCTAAATGTTCGTGGAGGATTTTGTGCACTTGACTCATACCGATGCCTAAGCTTGTCCGAATCTGCTGATAGGTCACTCTTTTGTCAGTCTCTATCATACGCCGCACAACACAGATGTTATCTTCAGTCGTCGCCGTAGAAGGCCGTCCCTCACGTAAATCATCAGTGAGATTAGTGCGACCACGTTTAAACTCATTAAACCAGTTGTAAACTGTCGCACGAGATGGCCCCATCTCGTGCGACAGTTCATCGTAAAAGGCCAATCGTAGTCTATCATAACTTTCTTGTTGACTTAAATGACATCGAAAGTCATAAAAAATCATTGCACGAAAATTTTCTCGTGTTAAATTCATGTTGACGTGACACAGACAATTTTCAATTTGCCGCCAAATCGTAAAACAAATGACAAATTAATGAAATATATACTCAGTAATATTGGCAAAGAGTTCTATTTTCAAATTTTAGAATTATTTTTTTATTATATTGTTTATAAGTGGCCAGTTCTAAGAACTTTCAGTTTGACCCTCGTATAAGCCTCACTTAAACAATGATTCCCTCACGGGGCAAAATTTTGTGCGGACCGCAGATGTTTGTCCCGAGTCTGGTGTTTGTGTATGTGATATTTCATGTTTGTGAAACGCACCCACGATACAGGAGGAATTACTAGTGTCGAAGTGTTTAAAAATGCTTTCCTCGTCTAGGAGCGAAACGGCCTAGCGTCAGTCAGCGTCAACAAGGGCGCTGACATGCAGTTCAAGTCGGACAACTTTGCATGGCTGCTAGACAGCTGGACTGACATGCAGATCATGAAGACTTTGGGGCTTTACCGTGAGTTGATGATGAGCTAGTCTACTGTGTGTAACTTAAACAGCCTATAACTGTCCCACTGCTACAAAGGCCTCTTCTCGTATAGAGAAGGATTGAGCATTGATCACTTTCGCTGCGGGTTGGCGATTTAATGTATGTAAATTATTATTATTAGAATGTGTACTGTCGTGGTGGCCTAGTGGCTGACATACCGGATTTGTATGCACAAGGTTGCAGGTTCAAACGCAGGCATGTGGCTTTTTTAATGTTATAAATACTTTCTTAGATATTTTTAGACATATCTGTCTAACGGTGACGGAACGGATGACATTTTGGAACCGTGCAACTAGCATCCTAACGTTTCATAAGCGCCTGTAATAGGTTTATATGAAATAAAAACATTTTGAATTTGAATTTGAATTTGGAAAACATCGTGAGGAAACCTGGATGTAATTTATCTAAATTATTTTGTTTGTGGAACGCACAGAAATTTCTAGTCTATTCTTATCTTATCTATTCACTGCCTCGTTGGTCTAGTAGAGCACGAGGTCTTGGGTTCGAACCCCGGGTCGGGCAAAGTGTTTCTGGGTTTTTCCATTAGGTAATTCTCAGTAGCAGCACGGAGTCTGGATTTGTGCCCGGTTGATGGCAATAGGCTCGCCCCTATTACATTGCGACCTAAAACATAACTGGCGAAATGTGGGTGTACTATATGTGCACCTCTGCCTACAGGCGTGATGTTATGTTATGTTTACCTATCTTTCAGGTGAATGCCGGGTGCAGGAGAATTCGGTTCAGCTGCTTTTTGGAGGTACTAAACACCAGATGACGTCAGACTGCGCGGAGTCAGTGGTGCTCGCTGACTGCACCGAGGCCCCCAAGTAAGTGTCGTGAGGTTAGGACTTATTGGACAACAGCTAGGAATTTTAGTGGCGATAGAAGATGTGGATAGAGGGGTACCCTTTTAAATAACTGTAAAAAAAAATTACTAAATGCAAACACTTGATGTAATAGGTATTGAAAGAAATTAACCTAGATGAATATAATAGGGATGATGACTATATTTTTTTAAATATTTATTCTAGCAGAATTAATAACATAACATAACATCCCAGTAACAGTTTGCCCCAAGAGTCGAACCCAGGACCTCGTGCTCAGCAGTCACTAGACCAACGAGGCAGTCTAATTAATATGCAAAAAATACAAAGTTATAAGCATTTTAAATGTATTGTCAGACAGTGATGGCATCTGCTTAGAAATGACATCACGGCTACGTAATAGCATAGACAATTTCACGTCGCCCGTATATTTAGCGTTTTGCGGGAGAATGATAGAGATTTTCTCAGGTGTGCCGGTTTCCTCACGATGTTTCCCTTCACCGTTTTCAGAAACTGATAACTAATTTATAGTAGGTACGCACATGAATTGCTGCGAGCCGGGTTTTGAACTTGCGGCCTTTGACTTAGCAGTCCAACGGTCATACCACTCGGCTATGCTACTAATATAACCTTAAAAATTACAGGTTCGCTGTGGTTCGAGTGAAAGATGGCGTTAAGATATACACTGGAGGTTTCTACGTGTTAGTGAAGACGCAAGAAGACCAGAAACCGGTGCTGGACAGCAGCCATGCTGGAAATCATTTCTGGTGAGACTTGGTTTACGGTTCTTAGGTTCTAGACAAGTGCTAAATCGGGATAAAAAGTAGCCTATGTGTTAATCCAGGGTGTCAGCTACCTCCATATGAAATTTCATTAAAATCGGTTAAGCCGTTTGAGCGTAAAGAGGTAACAAACATACAAACACACTCAGAAACTTTCTCCTTTATAATATTTATTTATTTATTTATTTATTAGTTCGGGAAAACAAACAATTACACACTAAAATACACGTGACAGTAGGCAAACATATACATATTATAAGTGTGTAACTCACTACGTTATCCACAGTTTATATGTAAAATATAATGTTTTGGTACGTCCACAAGTGAGACACAATTCAAGTTTCTTAATAACTAGAGATACAAGTCTTTGATTTTATTTTATTTTTGATTTTATTACAAGTCTTTGATTTTATTGTTTAAAGTATTCCGAAATTTGCTAGCAGACAGAGAAAATATATCTACATCAGAGAAATGTACGTTATAATTATTAGCCAAGCGACGAAGAGGCGCGCGAACCCCAGCATTTGTGCGACAAGAAGACACTGCAAACAGGGGACACGCGCGCACCTCTCGTCTTAATACAGTTCTAGGTACAACATAGCACAAACTGTTAGTTAAGTCCGAACAATCATATCTATTAGCACAGAGGTCATAAAGAAACATAGTTTCCAGAAAGGTGCGCCTGGACTCCAATTTTGATAACTTGTAACATGTGAGCAGTTCGTCGTAAGTTAGCAATCTACGTGAGCAGCGGTAGTGCGTTGCTTTGAGAAATTTGTATTGTACTTTCTCCAGGTTATGTATATATTTCTTATAATAGGGGTTCCATACCATAACGGCATATTCCAGCTGTGACCTTACCAAGGATTTATATAAGAGTATGTATGTGTGTGTGCGTTTAAAGTCAGTTGTTGCTCTCATTACAAATCCATACATGCGAAATGCGTTGCTAATAATTTTATCAATATGTCGATCCAAATGAAGCTTACTGTCTAACAGTACTCCGAGGTCTCGAACTGTAGACTCTTTTTGTAGTGCTGTGTTGCTTAAATAATAGGTATAAGAAAAAATATTTTTATTTTTTGTGAATGTAATGAATAGACATTTAGGTATGCTTAGTTGGAGCTTATTGTTATTGCTATTAATATGAATGTGAATTGTGATAACATCACGCCTGTATTCCCCGAAGAGGTAGGCAGAGGTGCACATATAGTACACCCACATTTCGCCAGTTATGTTTTTAGGTCCCAATGTAATAGGGGCCGAGCCTATTGCCATCAACCGGCTTTTTAATTAAATTGTATTTTTGTTCAAGCTATTTAACTTGCAATGTTTGTATACATATGTATACAAACATTGCAAGTGTGAGTTTGTTTAGGTCAAATCTTGCAATCTAAATTAGAACCACTTCTTGACATCCTATTGAAATGAAATTTTGCATACATATGCAAGTTTTGTGACAATACAATATTATGGTACTTTTGAGCTGGTCTGATGGTGGAGTCGAAGGTGGTGATAGGAACACTGTAACGAAATGACGCAACCCCATCGTGTTTGGGCTTGTTTGATTCGTCTTTATAAGTACTTTGAGCCTAGCTGATATAAAAGCTTGATTTTAAAAATATATTTATCTTTAAATTGATTAAGGGAAACTTGAAAAATGATGGACACGAGCGGGACTCGAACCCGCGACAGTCGCTCTACCGTGGCGCCGCTCTGCCAACTGAGCCACCGTGTCACTGCTCGCATCCATCAAATTTCAAGTTCTCTTTTAGTATTTACGTCTTAAGGGTGACGTCGGGCGAAGAGCGGCGCCACGGTACGGCGACTGTCGCGGGTTCGAGTCCCGCTCGTGTCCATCATATTTCAAGTTTCCCTTAATCAATTTAAAAATGTAAGCCTAGCATGGCAACATGCATGAAAAATACAAAAAGTCATGTATATATTTATCTTGTTCCAGGGTCACATATATCCATAACACCGTGAAGATCGTGTCCCGCTTCACGGACCTCCAAGTCTTCATCAACCCACAGGAGCTGGTGATACTGGTACCTCATATATATCTAGACACAGTCTGTGGCTTGTGTACAAGTGTACATACTTATAACCAATGTTAGACTATCATTCAGGCCGAAAATCGTCACTTGAGCGTACCCAAAGGAGAATCGTTTTGGATATCCCAGCTATTATACTAAAATTGCTAAAATGGTTGCAGAAAACTGTATTAAATTCAATTTATTACCCATGTTATTGAGCTATCTTTGGTAAAATGAATGAATACCGTGATGGGAAACGTGCGCCGATTTGTATATGGACGTAGTTAAGCAAAAAGGATCCATCCCACACCGAAATTGAGTTAGACATACTAAAGACGTAAAAAATAAAAAAAATCCATAATTCAAATATTAAATACAAGAAAATACCCTTCGTCTACCATTAAACCAGCAGGTTCACTGTATCGCATTGATAAAGAAATACGATCTAAACTTTAAAGTCGAACCGAAAGTTTACAGTAAAGCCGAACTGTTGGGCTCGCGTGAGTATAACCGGAATATACAGTAAATAATATGGATAACACTCACGAAATATTATAGTAAAATGGTTAGAATTGTCTATATTATAAAGATAAAAGATAAAGATCGTTTATTTGTAAAAAACACGAGTATGCAGTACAAACAGGTTATCTACTATCTATACCGGTTATACTCACGTCGATATTCGGGAATGCCCGACTAGTTTCGGACTCTAACGGAGCCCTTATTCATGAGCTGGTGACGTGGCGACCCGAATATCGACGTGAGTATAATCGGTATATATAGTAGATAATATGGATAACACTCACGAAAGTTATTATAGTAAAATGGTTAGAATTGTCTAACAATGAGATCAATGGAGAATCCAGTTTGGAAATTTGTAACTACACATTATATTATTTGCATTTAATTTTTTGGTATTATAATTCTAGTAACTAATTATGCTTTTTAGATTAAGATAGTAATTATATTAATTAGAATTTTTACACAAGAGACTATAGAACATATTCTTTTGTATCAATGACTAGCTTCCGGAACATACGTACATTGACGACCTGATTAGTGCAGTGGCTAGGCGATTGGACTGGTGCGCTAATGGTCGCGGTTCGATTCCCGCACGGGGCAAAACTTTGAGCGAACTACAGATGTTTGTCCCGAGTCTGGGTGTTTGTGTATGTGATATTTCATGTTTGTGAAACGCACCCACGACACAGGAGAAATTCCAAGTGTGGGACGACGTTCTTTAAAAAATAAAATTAAATAAAAAAATACCGGATTTGTATGCACAAGATTGCAGGTTCAAGCCTGGGCTATCAATGTGACTTTTTCAATGTTATAAATACTTTCTTAGTTATTCTTAGACACTAAACTAACGGTGACGGAAAACATCGTGAGGAAACCTGGATTTAATTATCTGAAATCGCCCGCAGTTAGCTAGCGTGGTGATCAATGCTCAATCCTTCTCTATACGAGAAGAGGCCTTTGCAGCAGTGGGACAGTTATAGGCTGTTATACTAAATTCACGTAGATTAAATATAAGAAAGACAAACATTTTAAAAACTAAAACGTCTACCCTGCTCTAATGCCTCTTGTTAGAAAGGGATGCAATGAGACTTCATTGTTTACAAAAGAATAGATAGCAATAGTTTCTTGATATTTATAATAATATAACTAGATCTGCCTCGTTCGTCTAGTGGTCGCTAAGCGCGACTGCTGAGCACGAGGTCCTGGTTTCGAATCCCGGGTCGGGCAAAGTGTTACTGGGTTTTTCCATTAGGTAATTCTCAGTAGTAGCACGGAGTCTGGATTTGTGCCCGGTTGATGGCAACAGGCTCGCCCCCTATTACATTGGGACCTAAAAAAACACATAACTGGCGAAATGTGGGTGTACTATATGTGCACCTCTGCCTACCCCTTTGGGGAATACAGGCGTGATGTTTTGTTTTATGTGTTAGTATAAAATAACTAGATTATAATTGTGTATAATATAAAACAATAAAGATATAACAAAGCTTTTAAAATAATTGTAATATAATAATTATTATTAATAATATAACTAATAGTCACACTTTTAATTATTGATTTAGAATTGCACATGAATATTAACACACTATCGAATTGAGGTCCTGAGTTCGACTCCCGGGTCGGCCATATCAACACGACTTTAGCTCCTACAGTCAAATCGTTTAAACGGTTTTGTAGGGCATTTGTCTGTAACAGTGATGTATCTAAATGATAAATAAAGACTATACCATACCATACCATACCATCACGATATAAAATATATTTTTTCTTTACGTTGAAGTCGGTTCGATTCCCGGGTGGGCCACATGAATATCACGATTTAAAATGTGTTTTTTCTTTACGTTGGAACAGGTTCGATTCCCGGGTGGGCCACATGAATACTTCGATTTTAAATGTGTTTATGCGCTACTTTGAGGTCGGGTTCGATTCCCGGGTGGGTCACATGAATGCCTCGATTTAAAATTTGTTTATGCGTTACGTTGAGGTCGGGTTCGATTCCCGGGTGGGTCACATGAATGCCTCGATTTAAAATATGTTTATTAGTTACGCTAATTAAGAATTGTTTAATTATGTGCACTATAAGTTATAATAAGATATGACTATATTAATTTAATAAATTATATTTTTAGATTTATTTATTGTCTTTTATTTCAACCCTACCTATATTATTACGTTGACGACCTGATTAGCGCAGTGGCTAAGCGATTGGACTGCTGCGCTAAGGGTTGCGGGTTCGTTTCCCGCATGGGGCAAAACTTTGTGCGAACTACAGATGTTTGTCCCGAGTCTGGGTGTTAGTGTATGTGAATATTTCATGTTTGTGAAACGCACCTACGATACAGGAGAAATTCCTAGTGTGGGGCGACGTTTTTTTTAAAAAAAAAATTATAAATAAATTATTATTGTTATTTCAGCCATGATCGTCCCACTGCAGGGCAAAGGCCTCCCTTTCCTCCCTCCATTCCTCTCGGTTGTGAGCTGCAATAGACCAATTTTCTTTAAAGGAGTCCAGCTCGTCCCGCCTAACCTACCTATACCAATATTATAAAGAGGGTTTAAGAAAACTGTCTTGGTTAGTGGTCGCTATGCACGAATACTGAGCATGAGGTCCTGGTTCGTTCCCGGGTCGGGCAAAGTGTTACTGGGTTTTTCCATTAGGTTATTCTTAGTAGCAGAACGGAGTCTGGATTTGTGCCCGGTTGATGGCCAGCTCGCCCCCTATTACATTGGGACCTAAAACATAACTAGCGAAATGTGGGTGTACTATACTCCTTTATTTGGATAAAAGAATTTCTGTTTGAAGCAGTAATAGCCAAGAGGTATGAGCGTTGGACTGTCAAGTCAAACGTCGTAGGTCCAATTCCCTGCACGCACTAATGTCTTATCGAATTCATGTGCGTACTATAAATTAGTTATCAGTTGCTAAAAACGGTGAAGGAAAACATCGTGAGGAAACCGGCACACCTGAGAGATTGTTCAACGGCGTGTAAAGTTATGTCAGAGGCCTACAGGCGGTTTACACTCTGACACCAGGTTGTTCATCAACCATACGATAAGAAGTTTGGAAAATATAGGCGTGATATCATGTTGTGAGAAAAAAATAACAAAACATATAACATCACGCCTGTATTCCCCGAAGGGGTGGGCTGAGGTGCACATATAATACACCCACATTTCGCCAGTTATGTTTTAGGTCCCAATGTAATAGGGGGCGAGCCTATTGCCATCAACCGGGCACAAATCCAGACTCCGTGCAGCTACTGAGAATTACCTAATGGAAAAGCCCAGTAACACTTTGCCCGACCCGGGATTCGAACCCAGGACCTCGTGCTCAGCAGTCGCGCTTAACAACCACTAGACCAACGAGCCAGTCCAAAAAAATAACATTGCTGTTAATTAATATCAATAATAAATTACCTACTAAAACATTTTTCTAGAACAACTAAAAATAACTCTCTTATTAAAAGAAAACAATCCCCTTTTCCCGCAAAAAAATCAATAAACAAAGTAACTAGGTCGGAAATTCAACCTGAATACACTAACAAAGTTATTTATTCTATCCTGGCAACCCTTTACTTATTTTTTAAACAGCAACACTCCCTTTGATCATAAGCGTGTGCACTCAATGACATGCAAGCATCGAATGACTAACATCGCCACGTAATTTTAAATAAAGAACATGCAAGCTCGACTAGTGATTGGTCAGCCGGGCGGCCATAGACTAATCGGCTTATACTTTCAATCGAGCATAGACAAGAAGCCTTTGATCGTCTTTACAGTCGAGTTGCCTTTTAATTTTACAAAGGGAGGTTTTAGCTTCTAATATTTATAGGTAGACTAGTGTTGTGGATGTAAAAGGAATACATAATGTAGGTTTTACCTTTATCTTTTAAGGAAACTGAGATTTACCTACATTACTTTAATAGAGATGAATGGTTTTATTTAAACTAGGTGTAACCTGCGACTTCACCTTCATTTTCATGTTAGATTATATGACTACAATAGCAATAAATTACAGTGTTTGAAAATAGCTGTAACCCGCGACTTCGCCTACATTTTACGCGGAACCCTAAATACTTTCGGAATTTAAAGTAGCCAAAGTTACTCTTTATAATATCAGCTATCTGCCAGTGTAAGTCCTGTCTAAATCGGTCTAGCCGTTTCGGAGATAACTTAACACATTTAGGAAGCTTGTTTACAGCCCGTTTAAGCAATTTTGACATCTATTGCATTAGTGATAAGACACACAGCTGCAGGAATTACGCCTGTATTCCCCGAAAGGATAGGCAGAGGTATATTACACACACATTTCGCCAGTTATGTTGTAGGTCCCAATGTAATAGGCAAGCTGGCCATTAACCGGGCATAAATCGTATGTGCTGCTACTGAGAATTACCTATGGGAAAACTCCGTAACACTGTGCCTGACTGAGATTCGAACCCAGGACCTCGTGCTCCAGCAGTCGCACGTAGCAGCCACTAGACCAACGAGGCTAAACTAGTTCTAATTATATTACAATACTACATACATACATAACATCACACCTGTATTCCCCGAAGGGGTAGGCAGAGTTGCACATATAGTACACCCACATTTCGCCAGTTATGTTTTTTAGGTCCCAATGTAATAGGGGGCGCCTATTGCCATCAACCGGGCACAAATCCAGACTCCGTGCTGCTACTGAGAATTACCTAATGGAAAAACCCAGTAACACTTTGCCCGACCCAGGATTCGAACCCAGGACCTCATGCTCAGCAGTCGCACTTAGCAACCACTAGACCAACGAGGCAGTCGTACTACAATGTAGAGTCTAAAATTACGTCTAGATTTAACATAGAAGCAATAACTGATAGTTTATCTCAATCAAATCTAGACCTTAACCCCTAAAACTTACAATAGCTTTCACCTTAATATCAATAACTGCCTCGAATTTACCATCGTAGTAATAAACACCTGAGGTTTGGTCAATCAAGCTAATTTAGACCGTATGTCGTTAGTTTACGATTGAATTTTGGGTGTAGGATGTTTTAGAATAGTGATATTAGCTTGATATATACAGTATGGTTCTGTGCAACAGATGAGTAGACACGCGCGAGGTAATAGTTATACAGGGTGTTACTAAAGCTATTAATTAAACTCAATACATAATAATGCCGTGGTGGCCTAGTGGTTAAGATACCGGATTTGTGTGCTTAAGGTTGCAGGTTCAAACCCGGGCAAGTATCAATGTGACTGTTTCAATGTTATCAATACTTTCTTAGTTATTCTAAGACACAGACTAACAGTGACAGAAAGCATCGTGAGGAAACCTGGATTTAATTATCTGAAATCGTCCGCAGTGAGCTAGCGTGGTGATCAATGGTCAATCCATAACTAAATAATTTTAAATAAATTTCTATATCTACATAAAACACCTTTCTCTCTTTCTTCTACTTGATGTGCCCATCAGGGTCCATAATTGTGACTTTTATATTTCCTTTTCCACCATTAATGTATGTGTATATATGAATATCCTTCTCTATACGAGAAGAGGGCTTTGCCCTGCAGTTGGAGAGTTATAGGCTGTTAACTTGACTGCCTCGTTGGTCTAGTGGTTGCTAAGCGCGACTGCTGAGCAAGAGGTCCTGGGTTCGAATCCCGGGTCGGGCAAAGTGTTACTGGGATTTTCCATTAGGTAATTCTCAGTAGCAGCACAGAGTCTGGATTTGTGCCCGGTTGATGGCAATAGGCTCGCCCTCTATTACATTGGGATCTAAAAATATAACTGGCGAAATGTGGGTATACTATATGTATACCTCTGCTTACCCCTTCGGGGAATACAGGCGTGATGTTATGTAATTAGAATAAGGATTTTTAGACGGGCTACGTGGCTACTGCACTGATCAGTCGATCTGTGAGGTTAAGCCGTGCACACAGTGGTCAGTCATGTGATGGGTGACCGTTCTCTGGCTTGGGACAAACATTTGCGGTACATATAACCTATTGTCCCATGCGGGAATAGAGCCCGCAACTCCTGGTAGTAGTGCAATCGCTTTACCACTGCGCCAATGGTTGTCAAATTATGTTAGTAAGTATAGATTATTAATTTATCATACCTGTGTAGCAATCATCATCATCATTATCATCAGCCAGAAGACGTCCACTGTAGAACAAAAGTCTCCTCCATAAGTAAGGGTTTCCATAATCCCCACGCTTGGCAAGCGGCTTGAGGATCGCAGTATTGGTGGTGAAGTTACAGAAGACGCTGCTGCCCATCTTCTGGATTTTCCCTTAGTCGCCTCTTACGACACTCACGGGAGGGCAGGGGGTGGTCAATTTTAGGCCGGATACACAGCACAATTTTAATTTTTATATAACAATATTAACGCTTCAAAAACTGAGCCCTGTACTCTAAGGACATATGCGTCGCACGCTCACTGCACGTCATCAAAGACATCAAAAGATTAGGTTCATTGAACATCCGAAGGGTTACACGCTCGCCCGACCCCTTTGGGGCACAGCGTGATGGTTAACCAACGCATGCACTAAGGTGTTATGTTTACTGTTGAGTTTGTAGGTTGCTTCTAATCCATATTATCCCTACTAACATAAACGCGAAAGTTTATAAGTATGGATGGATGTTTGTTACTCTTTCACGTAAAAACTACTGAATGGATTTTAATGAAATTTCATATGGAGGTAGCTGACACTCTGGATTAACATATAGACTACTTTTTATTGCGAAAAAAAGTAGCGAGTAACACCGCGGGCCGCAGCTAGTACTAATGTTATAACTGTGAAAGTAACTCTGTCTGTTACGCCTTCACGACTTAACCACTGGATGGATTTTGATGAAATTTGGCATGTAGAAAGTTTAAGAAATAGAAAGGACATAGGCTACTTACCGCGGGCGTAGTTTTGCTGAAATTTGTTATGGAGGTAGCTGACACCCTGGATTAACATAGGCTACTTTTTATCCCGAAAAAATGTAGCGGGTAATACCACGGGGTGCAGTAAGTATGAACTAAAAGCAAATTATCCGCAGATTTGCGGTACGCATTAGTTTGTAAGAACCTTTAACGAAACCGAATTCGTTGGATGTATTTCAAACCACATGTGAGTTTCACAAATAAATGATTTAAATCCAACCCTCCCATCCTTAACTCAATCATTTGTAAAGTTATTTGATTAGAGGAATTATGAATCGAAATACCTCTGTATATGAATATAACATAACTTCACGCCTGTATTCCCCGAAGGGGTAGGCCGAGGTGCACATATAGTACACCCACATTTCGCCAGTTATGTTTTTAGGTCCCAATGTGAGGGGCGAGCTCGTCATCAACCGGGCACAAATCCAGACTCTGTGCTGCTACTGAGAATTACCCAATGGAAAAACCCAGTAACACTTTGCCCGACTCGGGTTTCGAACCCAAGACCACGTGCACAGCAAATGATAAATGATTTTATTTCTATAAATAGGTTTCAAAAAAACACTTTTACACGTCATTTTTTTTAAACTAGATGGCATCGTCATTTCCTAACTGACTACCTCTGAGAAGAAATACCGAAACAAACTCAGGGGTCAAGCAGTCGCGCTTAGCAACCACTAGACCAACGAGGCAGTCCTTTTCCTTCTATCGGAGATAAATAAAATTTATTTTAAAATGTAAGTTTTAATTAAGTATTTAAATAAATAATAAAAATATAATGACTGCCTCGTTGGTCTAGTGGTTGCTAAGTGCGACTGCTGAGCACGAGGTCCTGGGTTCGATTCCCGGCTCGGGCAAAGTGTTACTGGGTTTTTTCATTAGGTAATTCTCAGTGGCAGGCACGGAGTCTGGATTTGTGCGCGGTTGATGGCCAGCTCGCCCCCTATTACATTGGGACCTATAACATAACTGGCGAAATGTGGGTGTACTATATGTGCACCTCTGCCTACCCCTTCGGGGAATACAGGCGTGATGTTATGTTATGTATTTAAATAAAAGAAGTATAATAAACACGCCAAAGATGTTTTATTATAATATTTAAAACCCTTTAATAGATACGTATATCAACAAAGGAAGTCAGAAGTTTTTTTAGTTTTTATTTAGTTTTTAAAACGTCGCCCCACACTAGAAATTTCTCCCGTATCGTAGGTGCGTTTCACAAACATGAAATATTCACATACACTAACACCCAGACTCGGGACAAACATCTGTGGTTCGCACAAAGTTTGGCCCCGTGTGGGAATCGAACCCGCAACCCTTAGCGCAGCAGTCAAATCGCTTAGCCACTGCGCTAATCAGGTCGTCAAAGTTGTTTACCACAACATTACTCTAGGGGCAAAAATAATCAGAGTATCTTGAAAAAACCTCTAACAATATGGAAGGATCCTGACTTTTTACATTCTTGGAGACATAAAACAAAAGTTGGTTTACATAACGATGTGACCTCAGTATTTTTCCTTATTTCATTTTTGTAAGGTCCTTTTGGGTTTTCGCTCAAAGAATTTAAAAGAAACTTAGCACTGACTGCTTCGTTTCTCTAGTGGTTTCTCTAGTGGTAAGTGTTGCACAGCATGACTGTCAAGCATGATGGCCTTGTGTTCGCTTCCCGGGTCGGATAAAGAGATATTGGGTTTATAAATCCATACATACTAATATTGTAAATGTGAAAGTAACTCCGTCTGTTACGCTTTCACGACTAAACCGCTGGACGGATTTTGATGAAATTTTGCATATAGAAAGTTTAAGACCCGAGAAAGGACATAGGCTACTTAACGCGGGCGAAGCAACGGGCAAAATCTAGTTTCTGTACTTGTGTCGGATTAGTGACCAGCTTGCCTGCTATATAAGAACCTATATCACAGCTCTCAAGTGTGTGATCAATGCTCGTTCTCTGTATGAGAGGACTTTGTAGCAGTGGGACAGTTACAGGCTGATACAATGCTAGTAATGATGAACCTGTACTGGGTGTGACGTCACAGTCACAAGCGTGGTGATCAATGCTCGTTCTTTGTATGAGAAGACTTTGTTCCATCAGTTAATGGCTGGTTATAATTATTATAACAATTAACGATCCAATATTTTTATGAAACAACCAGACAAAAAAGTTCTTCAATGTTTTTGTATTTTCTGTTAAAAAACCCTCCAACTATGTACTGAGGGGTCTGATTTGAAGCGTGGGTAGGGTACAGTGTGGCCACTAAACCAGCGTATGAAATAGCACTGATAGCCGAGTGGTATGACCGTTGGACTGCCAAGTCAAAAGTCGCTAAATAAAACCATGGCGGGCACCAATGATTTTTAGTTAAAAAAAACGTCGCCCCACACTAGGAATTTCTGTATCGTGGGTGCGTTTCACAAACATGAAATATCACATACACAAATACCTAGATTCGGGACAAACATCTGCGGTTTGCATAATTTTTTATCCCGTGCGGGAATGGAACCTTTGGCGCAGCAGTCCAATCGTTTAGCCACTGCACCAATCAGGTCATCGAATATTTGTAGATAAATACTAAAAAACAGAATAAAATAAATATTTAAGGGGGCTCCCATAAAACAAAGGTGATTTTTTGCCCATAACTAGCTGCGCCCCATGGTGTTACCCGCTAAATTTTTTCGAGATAAAAAGTAGCCTATGTGTCAATCCAGGGTGTCAGCTACCTCCATATGAAATTTCATTAAAATCCATGCAGTAGTTTTTACGTGAAAGAGTAACAAACATCCATCCATACTTACAAACTTTCGCGTTTATAATATTAGTAGGGATGGTATAGAACCCTTCGTTTGCGAGTGTGACTGAAACTAGACCGGTTTTTATAGATAGCCTAGTTGTTGAAATAAGCTTGGGTGACCAAAATTCTGTCATGACAATATAATGCAATATTTAACTTTTTGACCGCTTGTGTCGATATGCGACACATATTTCCGTGTCTCTACCTCTCGTGTCGTATTTCTGCGACAGAGAACATGCATGTTTTTTTCGTTTTATTTTCGTTCTATTAACTGCTTGGTACAACTAAATCTATTAATAAATAAAGGTTATTATTTGCAACACATACATACATAAAGTCACGCCTGTTTCCCTGAGGGGTAGGCATAGACCACGGATTTCCATTTGCTACGATCCTGGCATACTTCTTTTGCTTCATTCACACACATTCACTTTCACTCCTCATCGCGCCGCGCTAACGAGTGGATGTATCGAGTGATTTAATATTTTTGTGAATAAAACTATACACGTGACTTTAGCCACTAATCTAGAATACTAATAAGGACTATAGTTGAGTGAATGTGAGGTGAATCTACCCGCTAGAAACGCATACTACGTGCGCCGAGGAAAGCCCCGCTACACTTCGACGAAAGGAGACGGGCTGCGATTTTTTAGATAATTCGTCTCGCTTGCACCTCAACTTTACCTCAAACTACCAATACTTTCTGTTACGATTATTATGGAATGTCAAAAGTGCAAAAAATAGAAACTAGAAACGCATACCACGTGCGCCGAGGAAAGCCCCGCTACACCTCGACGAAAAGAGACGGGCTGTGATTTTTTAGATAATTCGTCTCGCTTGCACCTCAACTTTGCCTCCAGCTACCAATACTTTCTGTTACAATTATTATGGAATGTCAAAAGTGCAAAAAAGGCCTATCTAAAAAAGGATCCCATTTCATTTGTCAAGGACCTTGCCAAGGAACTTTCCACCGGAACTGTGTAAAGGGATTAGCCGCTGATATGAAAGCGGGTAAAAACAGGATTTACTGCAATAATTGTGAGGAGGAGGAGGGAACTGATGATGATGAACCAGACGCAGAAGAGGAGACTCGTGACCTTCAAAAAATTTTGAAGGACATACAAAAGAAGGTCGGCGCTATACCTGAATTAAAAAAGCATTTAGATGTAATCAAGCACAGCATAAGTTTACTGTCTGATAAGTATGACACCCTTATAAAGGAGCACGAACAAGCTAAGATTAAAATTGATAAGCTCGAGAAGTCATCGGTAAACATCACCAATAGATGTGTATACTTGGAGAAGTGCAATTTAGCTCTAGAACAAAAATTTACCGAATATGAGCAATCATCGCGCAAACTAAACATTGAAATCGTAGGAGTAGAATACCTACCTGATGAAAATGTGAAGGAGATAGTAACTAAAATAGGTGATAATATTGGTGTGAGCAGTCAGAACATCGAATGGGTGAAGCGTAGTCGACCAGTAAAGCAAGGGGCCAAACCATCTTCTATAATCATAGGATTCAAGACATCAGGAATGGAATGCAGAAATAAATGGTTGGAGAAACGTCGCCAGATATTTGAAAAATCCATAACCAGTAACATGATTATTCCAGGCGGATCGGTAAACAACAGAATATATATTAACGAAGACCTCATTCCCACTACAAGAGCCTTGTTATGGAATGCGAAAAAACAGCTTCATGGTATTTGCAAATATATATGGGTATCAAACGGAAAAATCCTGGTGAAAAAAGCGGAAGGTGACAAAACCATATGGTTAAGGTCACAAAGTGATATAAATGATTTAATTAAATGAATGTGCGTAACTATGCATGTTCTGGATTACAGGTACCTATTTTTATTTTTAATACTAGCATTATGCTATACTTATGTCTACATAAATTAAGTAAAATTCGCAGACTTCAATGATATTGACATAATAAACGAAAATATTGTGAACTTTAACTCTGTTGATGATATTGATGATTGGTTAAAACCGTTAAAAATATCCGCAAACAAAAAAATACTAAGTTTATTACACATAAATATACGATCCATAGCTAAGCACTTTAGTGAATTGTTAGTAACATTAGGCAATTGCATGAAATTGCTGGATATAATAGTTTTAACAGAATCTAACATAAATTACTCATTATTATCATTTTACAATATCAGAGGGTACAACCTAAACAGTTATGCTAGAACGGGTCGTAGTGGTGGAGGCGTGTTGGTGTATACGCGCGCTGAGCTGGGTGCATGTGTGTGTGACATAGCAACACCTGCAGATTGCGCGCGAGCGGCGGAGTACGTTTCCATTACACTTAATTATAATAATGAACAGATACACCTTGTATCAATTTACAGGCCTCCTAAAATTAATACTAAAGATAAAATAAAACAGTTCCTTATTGAATTGCGAAGCATTTTAGAAAGTTTACCACCAAATAAAAAAGTAATTATATGTGGCGACATGAATATTAACCTTTTAAATAGTTCAGACCAATATGTTACCTCGTATGAAAATTTACTTTCTGAGTACGGTTTTACTAAATGTATAAATGACGTCACACGCAAGGAAATTTTACTAGGTAAAATAGTGCAATCTTGTATAGACCACATATACATCAGAGCAAATAATGTATCTATTAACTCGGCAGTTATAAAATATAAAATCTCAGATCACTATTTTGTGTCAGCTGTAGTGGAATGGAAACAAACTTCGGTGAAATACTCGCTGCGCGATTCTCGTGCACGTGCACCTAGCAAGCAGGTGCTTGACAATAAAATTGTAAAACAAAAATTGGAAAATACCAATTTTGATAGTTTATTATCAATTGAATGTCCGAGTGAATTGTATAGTAAATTCTGTGGAATATTTACTAACATTTATAATGAAAGCTATAGAACTTTAAGTACCAAAAACAGTAAGAGAAATATTAAACCATGGGTAAATAACAATTTAAAAGCTATGATAGAGGAAAAAGACAGATTATTTGAAGTATGGTGCAATGACCCAAAGAATATGCTTAAACGCCTTAATTATACTAGATATAGAAACAGATGCCAAAAAGCTATAAATAAAAGTAAAAATATATATGATACAAATAATATAATAGATTGTAAAAATAATATTAAGAAGTTATGGGAAAAAATAAATAGTTTAATAGGAAATACAAAACCGTCTTTAGATAGTTTAATTATTTCTAATATGGACAGCTCAGTATCTATTTCAGAAATATGTAATAAATTTGCAGTAACATTTACAGAAGAAATTGAAAAAATCAAGCATCTATGTAATGAAAGATGGATAAACAGGAAAGAATATGTAGCACCCGTGGACAGGTCTATGAGATGGCAACCTGTGACCGCTAGTGATATAAAAAATATTATTAAAACCATGTCTATTAACAAATCACCGGGAACTGATATAGTGCGTATGTCCGACATAAAAATGATTGCGAATAAGGTGTGCCCAGTGTTGGCCAAACTCGTAAACTTGTCAGTTGCTACATATACTTTCCCAAACAAATTAAAAGAGGCAATTGTACGCCCTATACACAAAAAAGGAAATTATAAAGATGTATCAAATTACCGACCGATAGCTATATTGTCAAGCATAGACAAAATTATGGAAAAATGTGTAGTCAATCAACTAGGAAAATATTTACAACAGAATAATATTATCAACAATTGTCAACACGGGTTCTTAAAAGGTAAAAGTACAAATACACTGTTATCTGATTTTACTGATGAAATCAATAATTATTTAGAAGATAAAAAAATTGTAATAGCTGTATTTTTTGATTATAAGAAAGCATTTGATACATTGCAAAAAGATACCCTTATTAACGCTATGGAGGAGTGCGGTGTGGGACAACCACTAAAACAGTGGTTTAGTGATTACCTCACAGAGCGCTCATACTGTGTAAAGGTCGGTGATACTTTCAGTAACAGGGTGGAGGTACGGAGCGGAGTGCCACAAGGGTCAGGATGTGGTCCTATTTGCTACCTCATGCATGTCAACAGCTTATGCGGAGTGTTGCGTCATTGCTCGTCATACATGTACGCAGACGATCTATGTGTGCTCCGGGCCGGGACCGACATCAATGACATTTGTCAGCTAATACAACAAGACATAGACTCGGTAGTTAAATGGTCCCATGACAATGGGATCATTCTAAATGCTGATAAAACCAAACTTCTTGTCATCAGATCACCATACTCACACCAGTCTATTTCTTCTCCTAAATTGATAACACACGAATACTCATGTTTTCATAATCATTTAATAAATTGTAATTGTAAACCTATTGAAGCTGTTAATTCTGTTACGTATCTCGGTGTCAAAATTGATGAAAGTTTCTCATGGGCCTGTCATATAGATTACATTTGTGGTAAATTAAGAATACTACTCAGTAAGTTTTATCATTTAAGTTATAAAGTTCCAATTAAAATATTAAGATGTCTGTATCTATCCTTAGTAGAGTCAATAATAAGTTATGCTCTTGACAGCTATGGGCTAACGTTTAAAACTTATATAAATAAGTTAGAGTCATTACAAATGAAATTTCTTAAATTATTAGTTACAAAAAAGACTAAATTAAGTTGCAAAGGCGATTATAGAAAATTATTTAAAATATGTAAT
Organism: Abrostola triplasia; assembly: GCA_946251915.1. Classification (NCBI taxonomy): domain Eukaryota; kingdom Metazoa; phylum Arthropoda; class Insecta; order Lepidoptera; family Noctuidae; genus Abrostola; species Abrostola triplasia. The sequence continues at coordinate 891,211 of OX276448.1, read as the reverse complement.
ATCTTACCGGTTCATTTAAAACATACTTACCTTTTAGCTACAAACCAACACAGCAGGAAGGAGCATAACTTACCTATTGTGACAAATAACCACAGTACACGGTCTATGGCTGCTGGTAAATATAATGTTCCCAGAGTCAATAACTACTTCGGCGATAGAACTTTAAAGAAACGTATACCTTATGTGCTTAATGGTTTACCGGCAGACATTAGACAGGAAAGTGATAAAAGAATTTTTAAAACTAAGTTAAAAAAATACCTGTATAAAATACTTACATAGAATATATAATTAAGTAGTTGTATTGTTACATAATAGAAACCTACCTACTTTTGTATCACAAAGCGGCGCAACATCCACAGTCAAACCGCTAAACCGGTTTTGTGGGAGATTGTTTTAAATAAATATTGTATCTCTTTTATAATAATAAATAAATAAAAATAAATAAACACGCATCACATTCCTCATACACGCTCTTCGGTTGAGGGTACTCCTCACTTGCCCTTTTTGCAGAACATCTCCGATTTGGTCTAGGTATGTTCGCCTAGGTCTTCCCCTTTCCGATACTCCACTAACACTCGCCTCATATATTCGTTTTGTCATTCTTCTTTCATCCATCCTTTCTACCATCTAAGCAATTTGCAACAATTACTAATTATGTTTCATAGCTCTCAGCATTGAAAAAACTTAAGCAAAAATAAGTAATTTTTACTATTTGTAGCCGCGCGCTAGGGGCACGGCAATTGATATTTAGCCGAGCGCTTAAAAGGTTAAGTCGCATATTTCAAAGCCCCATATTATAGGCTACGCAAATATTGCTCCCGGATAAAAAGACAGAGTTTCTTACAGTAATATAATTAAATTTTATAAATGTTTGGAGATACCCTCAGGCGAAATGGATGCTGTATCTTACAATATATGAAATGAAGACAAAATAAATGCATGGATCTGTGAAAATGATGGGCAATATAGATTTTTTGTTATTAGAGAAAATGACTGCCTCGTTGGTCTAGTGGTGGCTAAGCGCGACTGCTGAGCACTAGGTCCTGGGTTCGAATAGGCCGGCAAAATGTTACTGGGTTTTTCCATTAGTTAATTTTCAGTAGCAGCACGGAGTCTAGATTTGTGTCCGGTTGATAGCAATAGGCTCGCCTCCTATTACATTGGACCTAAAACATAACTGGCGAAATGTGGGTGTACTGTATGTGCACCTCTGCCTACCCCTTCGGGGAATACAGGCGTCATGTTATGTACGTATGTTAGACCAGCTTTGACCTATTCAGCTAGCGGCTGTTTTATCTAAATACAGTTTATATTAAATTATTAGGCTTATATTTAAAGAATGCGTAGGTCCTCTGCCTACGCATTCTTGGAATATACGCGTTATAGTATATAAGCTAACAGCTAGCCCACATTGTCAAATAATAATTATAATTTTTTAATAATTATCTCCGGTCTAGATTTACCTCCCGTGGGTGTCGTAAGAGGCGACTAAGGGAAAATCCAGAAGATGGGCAGCAGCGTCTTCTTTAGCTTCACCACCAATACTGCGATCCCCAAGCCGCTTGCCAAGCGTGGGGATTATGGCAACCCCTCTCTTTACCTAAGGGGGAGGCCTTTGTTCAACAGTGGACGTCTTTCGGCTGATGATGTATCTTACTGATTTAAATGTGTTTTTTTGATAAAAAAAATCATCTCGAAATAATATAATCCGCAGTGAGATAGCGTGCTTGATCCTTCTGTATGAGAAGTAGCATTGGCACCAGTGGGACAGTTATAGGCTGATATTATTATATAAAGATATATTTATTGGATAACTATATACATATATAGTGTAGAACACTCCATAAAATGAAGACTTTAAAAAAAAAATATCATTTCACATAAAAATGATTGTTTTTAACACAATACTTGACTAGCTCGTTGGTCTAGTGGTTGCTAAGCGCGACTGCTAAGCACGAGGTCTTGGGTTCGAATCCCGGGTCGGGCAAAGTGATAGTGGGTTTTTCTATATTGCAATTCTCAGTTGCAGCACGGAGTCTGGATTTATGCCCAGTTGATGGCCAGCTCGCCCTATTACATTGGGACCTAAAACATAACTGGCGAAATGTGGGTGTACTATATGTGCACCTCTGTCTACCCCTTCGGGGAATACAGGCGTGATGTTTTGTTTATTGCTACAAGCTTGTTAGCAGTCCCGTATTTGTTTGTGTGTGTGTTAGTCTCACAGTTTGCAGCTAATAAAGTCAACGTATGGGAAATGATTAGAATTTCTGGTGCGGACAAACATTTTTAACGAGAACGCACCGGCTCACTGTTGACCCAAAAACTGTGAAGTGGGGGAGCGTTCGAACGGGACAGATAGTGGCGCTAGTAACTGGAACATGCCACGAGACTAACTGAGTGAATTTTTTTTTTTAAACGTCGCTCCACACTAGGAATTTCTCCTGTATCGTGTGTGCGTTTCACAAACATGAAATATCACATACACAAACACCCAGACTCGGGACAAACATCTGTGGTTCGCACAAAGTTTTGCCCCGTGCGGGAATCGAACCCGCAACCCTTAGCGCAGCAGTCCAATCGCTTAGCCACTGCGCTAATCAGGTCGTCATGGTCGTCAAAATGTTAGTAATATATTGAAAACAAAATGGTGAATGTGTGTTTATATGCTAGTAACTGATATTAAAAGTGTAAATAATAATAAAACTTTATTTTCAGATATAAAATCCAAAGAATTCAAATGAGAAAAACACAAATAAAATATTAAATAACACATTAACATAACATCACGCCTGTATTCCCCGAAGGGGTAGGCAGAGGTGCACATATAGTACACCCACATTTCGCCAGTTATGTTTTAGGTCCCAATGTAATAGGGGGCGAGCCTATTGCCATCAACCGGGCACAAATCCAGACTCTGTGCTGTTACTGAGAATACCTAATGGAAAAACCCAGTAATACTTTGCCCGACCCGGGATTCGAACCCAGGACCTCGTGCTCAGCAGTCGCGCTTAGCAACCACTAGACCAACGAGGCAGTCTTAAATAAAAAATATTAAATAAACAATCAAATAAAAAACCTAATTCTATTTAACATAATTGAATGACTATAGGCTCGCCCCCTATTACATTGGGACCTAAAACATAACTGGCGAAATTTGGGTGTACTATATGTGCCTCTGCCTACCCCTTCAGGGAATACAGGCGTGATGTTATGTTGTTTATGTTGTAATTGGTTGACGCTCTATGGGTCGTCATCCAGTGCCACATGATATATCAACCCTACTGGCCACAATTGCGAGAAAACTGTTGGAGCTGTCGCGCGCTCGCCGCATCAAGGACGATATACGTGAACGCAGTGAATAAAAATCTGGTATACTTGCCTCGGCAAACATCCTTGAGGGACTGCAAAAGCACGGCAGCTCAAAGATGGCAAATGAAGGGATAAGTAAAAAGAACCATGTTATAAAAATATTGAAGACACCTGGTCATGAAATACTTCTTTAGAGGAGCGTTCGAACGGGACAGTAAGAGACTGCCTCGTTGGTCTAGTAGTAGTAGTTGCTAAGCGTGACTGCTGAGCACAAGGTCCTGGGTTCGAATCCCGGGTCGGGCAGTGTTACTGGGTTTTCCATTAGGTTATTCTCAGTAGCAGCACGGAGTCTGGATTTGTGCCCGGTTGATGGCCAGCTCGCCCCCTATTACATTGGGACCGAAAAACATAACTGGCGAAATGTGGGTGTACTATATGTGCATTATAATACACAAGTGTAGACACACAGGTGCACTCTATTCACACTCATAGTCCGATGGGACGGCAAGACACACCGGGCAGATAGAGATACTATAATGTAGATTAAGTACTCTTGAGTGGTGGCGCGTTTGAACGGGCCAGTTAATGGAACCAGTAACTGGTACACCCGAAGCTACTGGCACGACAAACCACAAGAATTTATGATAGAATTACTGTAATGTTGATTAAAAACTGTTAAGTGGTGGTGCGTTTGAATGGGATAGTTGGTTGTGCGAGTAACTGGAATGATAAGTGTGAAGCAAGCACATAAGTAATTAATAATTAACTAGAATAGAATATACATGTGTGTTATGGTCGCGTTTGTTATTGCCAAACCGTAATCACATCACACTAATATTATAAAGGCGAAAGTTTGTGAGAGTGTTTGTTGCCTCTTCACGCTCAAACAGCTAGACCGATTTTGACGAAATTTCATATGGATGTAGCTGACACCCTGGATTAACACATAGGCTATTTTTTATCCCGTTAAAATGTAGCGGGTAACACCGCGGGGCACAGCTAGTATGTAATAACTGTAGAAGTGTAGATATTTAAAATCTTATTGCATGTGCTACGTAGATACTACGGCGTAGTATCTACGTCGTAAAACTCAGCTACGTCGTAGCTTTTAGTCAAATTTGACGTAAATGTGTCCGTGAAAACCTATTTACAGATTTTTTGATTATAATGTATTCATTTACATTAAAATCGGTCCAGGCGTTTAAGCGTGAAGAAGCAACAAATATACCAACACACTCACGATCTTTCGCCTTTATAATATTACGAGGGTCAAACTGAAAGTTCTTAGAAAATCAAAAACTGATTACATTAGCCAGTTATTAGTTTTATTATATCTTTTCAAAATATTGTCCATTCACGTCAATACACCGCTGCATGCGATGGAACCACTGGGAAAAGCACTTTGCCCACTCGTCTTTAGGGTTCTCTTCAATGGCATCGCGATACGCAGCCACCGCTTCTTCAGCATTCATAAACCGCTTTCCTTTAAGTTTTTCTTTAATTTTTGGAAATAAATAAAAATCACAAGGGGCGAGGTCGGGGCTATACGGCGGGTGACCCAGTAATTCAACGTTTGATGTCGCCAAATAGTCGATCGTTCGCTTAGCGGTGTGCGACGAGGCGTTGTCGTGGTGAAGGAGGATCCTACTGCGAGGTCGTTTCTCTCGAACTTTTTCCAAGACAAGTGGCAAACAATTGGTAGTGTACCATTCTGCAGAAACTGTTTTTTGATCCTCTAACACAATTGTTGCGAAATGACCTATCCTTCCAAAGAACGAGGCCACCATTTTTTTTCCCGCACTTCGATCTCTCTTCACTTTAGTTGGCAACCTCTCGAAAGGAAACACCCACTGAGCAGATTGTCTTTTGGTTTCAGGATCATAACAGTAAATCCAGCTTTCGTCACCTGTTAGTATGTCGAACACAGCATTTGAGTCACCTCCGTTAAATCTTTCAATCATTTTACGGCACCAATCCACACGATGGAGTTTTTGAGCCTCAGTCAAATTATGAGGTATCCACCGGGCGCAAAGCTTCCTGACTGCTAAATGTTCGTGGAGGATTTTGTGCACTTGACTCATACCGATGCCTAAGCTTGTCCGAATCTGCTGATAGGTCACTCTTTTGTCAGTCTCTATCATACGCCGCACAACACAGATGTTATCTTCAGTCGTCGCCGTAGAAGGCCGTCCCTCACGTAAATCATCAGTGAGATTAGTGCGACCACGTTTAAACTCATTAAACCAGTTGTAAACTGTCGCACGAGATGGGGCTTCATTGTGAAAGGCCAATCGTAGTCTATCATAACTTTCTTGTTGACTTAAATGACATCGAAAGTCATAAAAAATCATTGCACGAAAATTTTCTCGTGTTAAATTCATGTTGACGTGACACAGACAATTTTCAATTTGCCGCCAAATCGTAAAACAAATGACAAATTAATGAAATATATACTCAGTAATATTGGCAAAGAGTTCTATTTTCAAATTTTAGAATTATTTTTTTATTATATTGTTTATAAGTGGCCAGTTCTAAGAACTTTCAGTTTGACCCTCGTAGTGTGATTTATGTGTCATATTATATATTTAATTAAGACAAAAATAAATATATTTACTTTCTTTCTTTTCAAAAGCAAGCAAACTGATTGACTGACGATTGGCGCAGCGGCTAAGCGACTGGACTTAGGTCCAAACGGTTCGATTCCCGCGAGGGGCAAAAATTTAAGCAATCCGCAGATGTTTCTTTCGTGTCTATATATTTTATGCTTGTGAAACGCACCCACGATACAAGAGAAATTCCTAATAAGGGGCAAAGTTTAAAAAAATACACCTTATTATAAACTAGCTTCCGCCCGCGACTCCGTCTGCGTAGATTTCGAATGTTTCATAGCGTATATATAGCCTTTCTTGATAAGGGCAAATTATTCAAATCGGACCAGTAGTTCCTGAGATTAGCGCGTTCAAGTAAACAAACAAACTCGTCAGCTTTATAATATTAGTATAGATAACAACATTCTGAGTCGATAAATAAATATTCTCTGCCTCGTTGGTCTAGTGGTCGCTAAGCGCGACTGCTGAGCACGAGGTCCTGGGTTCGAATCCCGGGTCGGGCAAAGTGTTACTGGATTTTTCTATTAGGCAATTCTCAGTAGCAGCATGGAGTCTGGATTTGTGCCCGGTTGATGGCAATAGGCTCGCCCCCTATTACATTGGGACCTAAAAACATAACTGGCGAAATGTGGGTGTACTATATGTGCACCTCTGCCTACCCCTTCGGGGAATACAGGCGTGATGTTATGTTTATGTATGTAAATACCAACATTCCGAGTCGATAAATAAATATTCTATACAAAAATATTTTTTTCTCTTTTTAAAAGCAAGTGAACTATCCCGTTCGAACGAGCCCCAACTGCCTCTCTACCAGACCTATATTAAAGGTAATTTTCACCGACGGAGGCAGCATATCTCAGGATAATTAGATTCCGATCCCCCCTTGTTTGTTACTTCAATCTTTTTGTAATTGAGGGGTAAGCAGTGATTAATTGATGTTTAGTCAAGAGTAGGCACTGATAGCCGAGTAGTATGACTGCCTCGTTGGTCTAGTGGTTGCTAAGCGCGACTGCTGAGCACGAGGTCCTGGGTTCGATTCTCGGGTCGGGCAAAGTGTTACTGGGTTTTTCATTAGGTAATTCTTAGTAGCAGCACGGAGTCTGGATTTGTGCCCGGTTGATGGCAATACGCTCGCCCCCTATTACATTGGGACCTAAAACATAACTGGCGAGATGTGGGTGTACTGTATGTGCACCTCTGCCTACCCCTCTGGGGAATACAGGCGTGATGTTATGTTATGTTGTATGACTGTTGGACTGTCAAAGAAATGACAATCTAAGGACCTGATCGGCGTAGTGGTTAAGCGATTGAATTCATTTAAACCCATTGACCTACTTCTTAGTCTCAGGTGAATATACATCACGCCTGTCTTCCCCGGAGGGGTAGGCAGAGGTGCACATATAGTACACCCACATTTCGCCAGTTATGTTTTAGGTCCCAATGTAATAGGGGGCGAGCCTATTGCCTTCAACCGGGCACAAATCCAGACTCCGTGCTGCTACTGAGAATTACCTAATGGAAAAACCTCCCTTACAACGCCACAATCAACGACAACTTGCCATTTGCATCCACCGGTCATTAACTGTCTCAAATCCAGACTCCGTCCTACCACTGAGGATTATGTAATGAAAACACCTAAATGTACTTTCCGGTATAAAATTAACCGGTATTCAATAAATAGATGCAGATAAAAAAAATTCAATAAATATGAGTTTTTGTATTTTTTATGCATGTTGCCATGCTAGGCTTAAATTTTAAATTGATTATGGGAAACTTGAAAACAGACACGGTGGCTCAGTTGGCAGAGCGGCGCCACGGTACGGCGACTGTCGCGGGTTCGAGTCCCGCTCGTGTCCATCATTTTTTTAAGTTTCCCTTAATCAATTTAAAATTCAAAATAAATATAAAAATACTTTTTGAATGGCAAATTACATTAAAACAGTCCCCAAAACGCCCCCCGTCACCGCTTCCTAGTGCTATAGCTGGGTAGAAGAAACTGCGCAACCAACTACTCAGCAGCACAAATCTCTCTGTCAAAATTTGGTAAATATTGGAACCCAGAATTGTTGCTCAGCATTCCCGCTCAGCGACCACTAGACCAACGAGGCAGCCATGTTGGGAAGATATTTAGTCTTCTTCTTATCGTATGGTTGATGAACAACCTGGTGTCAGAATTTAAACCGCCTGTAGGCCTCTGACAGCGACACACACCGTTGAAAAATCTCTCAGGTGTGTATTTCCTCACGATGTTTTCCTTCACCGTTTTTAACTTATATAGCCCGCACATGAATACGAAAAGACATTGGTGCAGGGATTTGAGCTTGCGACCTTTGACTTGGCAGTCCAACGGTCATACCACTCGGCTAACAGTGCTATTTAATAAAGGTATAGTAAAAGATAACTTACCTTTTCCTATGTGACGTCACGTGTATCTTTTACCAGTTATTGTGACCAGCGCTTACATTATTTAAAACCTTCTGTTAAGTGAACTAACAATAGAATTTATACATGTAGCTAGATTGTTGGGGACGGGTTGAAGGCAGCCGGCAAACGGGCATAAGTCACGAATTTAATATTCTCAGATAACCGATTGTGGAGGCTGTGTGAGGGGTTATGAGATTTGTTGTTAAAATAAAAAAAAATAATAGCTTTTGCCCGCGGCTTCGCCCGCGTTAAGTCTATGTCCTTTCTCGGGTCTAAAACTTTCGGAATGCCAAATTTCTTCAAAATCCGTCCAGCGGTTTAGTCGTGATCTCGTATCAGACAGAGTTACTTTCACATTTATAATATTTTTTCGATACTGTTTTTCGCAAGCATCTCTAAAAGCCAAGCTTACTAAACTAGAGTAGGACCCGCCAGAGGCGAGTCGGGACCTGTCAAGTCGCGATGTAAATCCCATGTCTCTCGAAAGTATGTGAGTGTGTTTGTATGTTTGTTACCCCTTCACGCTCACACGGCTGAACCGATTTTGATGAAATTTCATATGTAGGTAGCTGGCATCTTGAATTAACACACTATTTTTTATCCCGAAAAAATGTAGCGGGTAACACCGCAGGGCGCAGCTAGTTTACTATATACGTCGGTTTTAGTTCGACTCCAGGCTTCTAACACACAGCCGCGCGGGAAAAATCCGCATGTGCGGCCACTTAATTTATATTAGGTTCCATACAATGAATATTGATATTCATCGCGTCTGTAAGGACTGGTCAACTCAAACTCGCCGTGGTTCTTTCCTAAAAAAACCACTTCTCAGACCACCTACACTGTTCTCACATAAAATATTGAGCTTGTCTGAACTTTAAAAGAGACCTTGACCCCTGAGTTTGTTTCGGTATTTCTTCTCAGAGGTAGTCAGTTAGGAAATGCCGATGCCATCTAGTTTAAAAAAAATGACGTCTAAAAGTGTTTTTTTAAACCTATTTACAGAAATAAAATCATTTATCATCTAAATTTAACTGACAAGATCACCGAAATAAGTCCTGTCGCGAATCCTACCATAAAAAAATCACAAAACAAAAAAATTCAAATCCAATACTTACCCCAGTTTCCCAGCAGGCGGCCTAAACATACCTACACCCGCTACTATACAAAAAGCCCACAGTCTGTAACATCCTCAGTCGATGCGCGGGCTTCGCTTCGTGCGGACGTCGCTCGAGAAACATTAAAATATATAAATACACAAACGTACTAACATTTTCTATTGAACATATATGGCGGTTACCAGTGAGTGAATAGTGTGGTAAAAATAAAGGTAAGAATGAGATACAGCTTTTTTTGAAGGCTTTAAGAGTTTTTGTTTAAATATGCGTGCGTTACCAGTGGGCATCCTATTATTGAACTCACGAAGCTTCGGAATTTTTAATTTTCGTGCTATTTATCTGGATCCACATACTTTTTCTGTTTGAGAGGGATATTTTGATTTGTAGGCACTGATTGGAAGCTAATTCGAGTCTACGTGCTATCTTTATTCTAATATTAGATGAGAAAGATGTTAGATTAATTAACATTCTATCTCGTTATATTTTCTGGAATTCTCCTCTATAGTATTTAAAAGAAATATCGGAAAATAGATGTTGATTTTTCATAGATTATTTTCTGAGAAATGATAATTATGACGTAGATTGCCCGTCACAGGTTCGTTTACGATTTTCCACGTAGAATTTAGTTTTAGGTATTACTACGCTAAGATTCAGTAAAGGTGTAGGCAGAAGCACACGTTATTGCGTTTAACACATTGTAGTGATGACGTGTCTCTATTATTTATTAAAAAACTTGGAGCTTAAATTCTAAATACTATTTCTTTTAAAAAATTATTTAATATTTATTTATTTATTAAAATATACATATATATATAAATAAAAAGCTTAAATTCTAAATTAAAATAAAAATATAAACGAATGAATTTTAATTGGTTTTACGCACATTTAAATCAATTTAAAAAACACAGCCACGTTTTTAGGTAAATTTATATTCAGAGACATAATCTTAAAAAGAACAAGCATAACATGACGCTTAATATTCCTCAACTAACTGCGCCCTGCGGTGTTACCCGCTACATTTTTTCAGGATAAAAAGTAGCCTGCGTCTTAATCCAAGGTGTCAGCTACCTCCATGTGAAATTTCATTAAAATCCATTCAGTAGTTTTTACGTGAAAGAGTAACAAACATCCATCCATACTTACAAACTTTCGCGTTTATAATATCAGTAGGGATAGTGTGATGTCAGAATTTAATGGACGAGCTGGACATAACTGGGAAGAAGATGATAATTATAATAAAACAATTTTCTACTTCACAAAATAAATACGAAGAACCTTTTCACCTAACATCAAAAACGGTTCTCTATTTAGTGAATTGCATTTTGATTTGAGTTCGACAAAATTGCTGAGTGGTATCCGGCCTAGAATTGACCACCCCCTTTCCTCCCGTGGGTGTCGTAAAAGGCGACTAAGGGAAAATCCAGAAGATGGGCAGCAGCGTCTTCTGTAACTTCACCACCAATACTGCGATCTCTAAGCCGCTTGCCAAGCGTGGGGATTATAGCAACCCCTCCCTTTACCTAGGGGGAGGATTTTGTTCAACAGTGGACGTCTTCTGGCTAATGATGATGATGAATTTTAAAATGGTGCCAGTTCGATAAAATAACCTTCTCCAGTAAAAGTAGATATTATATTTACCTGTTATAAAATACAGTATAATATGGAGCTTTAGGTCCTGGGTTCGAGTCCAAGGTTGGGCAAAGTGTTACTGAATATTTCCATTAGGTAATTCTCAGCAGCACTGAGTCTGGATTGGTGCCTGGTTGATGGCCAGCTCGTCTATTACATTGGGATCTATAACATGATTTGTGAAATGTGGGTGTACTAAACACCTCTACCTACCCCTTCGGGGATACAGGCGTGATGTTGTTATAGAATAGTAATGCAATAAGTACCAATAATCCACTGAATAATCTGAGAGTTTGTGGTCTAATTGAGGGACGAAATTAATGAACAAACAACTCTAATGATTTTCAACTTAATTAGATTATTGTTTAATTGGAGTCCACTTAGATTTAAAGGTCCACTATAGATAGATAGAGAAGTCTATCTTTTAGTAAATTCTATACTTTATTATAGGTATAATCTTTGTAAGCTAATCTATGAAATATTTAAAAACTATTTACAACTTAATTCTAATAAATAAAAATAATAACAGCCTATAACTGTCCCACTGCTACAAAGGCCTCTTCTCGTATAGAGAAGGATTGAGCATTTATCACCACGCTAGCTCACTGCGGGCGATTTCAGATAATTAAATCCAGGTTTCCTCACGATGTTTTCCGTCACCGTTAGTCAGTGTCTTAGAATAACTAAGAAAGTATTTATAACATTGAAAAAGTCACAATAATACTTGCCCGGGTTTGAACCTGCAACCTTGTGCATACAAATCCAGGATGTTAATCACTAGGCCACCACGACATTCTAAATTCTAATACAAAATAAATAAAATATATCCAAAAATAAACAGTTAAAAGCATCAAAGTATTCCTCCTCATCGTTAGTAAATTTAATTTGGAAATTCATAGACAAACAAATAAAAACACACTAATATCATAAAGGCGAAAGTTTGTGAGTGTGTTTGTATGTTTGTTACCTCTTCACGCTCAAACGGCTCCACCGAATTTGATGAAATTTCTTATGGAGGTAGCTGACACTTTAGATTAACAGATAGGCTTTTTATCCCGAAAAAATGTAGAGAGTAACACCGCGGGGAGCTAGTAGTAAATATTTAAGTCAAAAAAATATTTTTTTTGCTTGTATTATTATATTGGGTAGGCAGAGGATAACGTTCTTTATTGGGTACTATAATAGGTGCAATAAATAGGTCGTCAGCCTATTGGCCATATCTTTTTTTTTTCTTTTTCAAATCAGGTCGTCAAGAAATATACCGAGCTCATAGTGGGTTCGTTACTTTTACGACACTGAGTAAGTCTTGCATTGTATGTAGATGAAATCATTTTCAAATATTTTTTTAGAAATCTCAGGTAAACAAGAAAAGTATATACTATGAGATATGAAGACATCGTGAGGAAACCGGCACACCTGAGAGATTTTTCAACGGTCGGTCAGCCATGTCAGAGGCCTACAGGCGGTTTAAACTCTGACTCCAGGTTGTTCATCAACCATAAGATAAGACTATGAGATAAACCAAGCAACGCCGCGGCAAATAGTTATATACAAACAAAAACAAACGCTAATTAAACTTTGAACCACACTGATCTTAATATTGGACATCTACGGAGCTACGACGTAGCGGCTACGGCGTAGCCTCGTAGCATCTTTCTTTGAAATTAATTTGAATTCTTTGCCTCTGTTAAATATTCATGGATTTCTTTGACCTCTTCATGACTCAAGTAATTCTCAATGGGAGTTGCAGTATGGAGAAAATAGTGATGCATTTTTATCAAATTTGACCTCATTAGCGCAGTGGCTAAGCGATTAGACTCCTGCGCTAAGGGTTGCGGGTTCGAGTCCCGCACGGGGCAGAACTTTGTGCGAACCACATATGTTTGTCCCGAGTCTGGGTGTTTGTGTGTGATATTTCATGTTTGTGAAACGCACTCACGATACAGGAGAAATGCCTAGCGTGGCGACGTTTTTGAAATACAATTAAAAGAAATCCTTCCAAAGCACGGAGATGAAAACGGTAACCCATCATAATACTGACCTCGGTGTGCACGGCTTTACCTCGTAGATTGATTGATCTGCGCGGTAGCCTCGTAGCTATGAGCCCATTTGAAACTCAATCATATATACCCTTACCTAAAGTGCAAATTAGCGGTACGAAGTCAACGAAATACTTTGGAAGAAATTCGATCTCATTTTTATACTCTCAAGACAGTTTTCAATTCTGGTGAGCGATCACTCGATTCTCTTTTATGAATTATCTTTTTAAGAGGCCTTTTATTTTGGGAATTATTCCTTACTAGCTGCGCCCCGCGGTGTTACCCACTAGCTTATATATTAATCCAGGGTGTCAGCTACCTCCATATGAAAATTAAATAAAATCCATTGAGTAGTTTTAACATCATCAGCCGAAAGACGTCCACTGTTGAACAAAGGCCTCCCCCTTAGAAGGGGAGGGGGTGTTGCCATAATCTCCACGCTTGGCAAGCGGCTTAGGGATCGCTAGACTAACGAGGCAGTCTGAAATAAATGATTATTATATTATAATAGCAATACCTGTTCCAATAAGCCCTTCAAGTATTTTTTTTGTTTGGGACAAGCCCACCACTCGTGCCCATCACTGCGACTCCTGTAAGCCAGGATCTACAATGACAACCATTGAGAACCATCGGCAATGAAGCTCGAGGCGTCCCAGAGAAATGACTCGACTGTCTTGGAACCCGCAACGAAATTAATCATAAAAGAATATATAGGAGGAGTAGGAATATAAATTTAGTTCCGACTTCCCTCCATAGCAAGCGGGGAACACAAAGATTAATATGCCAAAAGCATAATAAATATGGGATCCACAACTGAGATAAGCCCAGTCGCTAAGCACCACGGGTATAAAAGTTAAAAACTAATGGGTCCTAATTGTTATTTTGATTCCAATAGTAGGTATGGCAAAAACGTCTGAAAGCACGGAAATTTGATCTGGTCGCAACAAGGTCCTCATAATAAATTACCTTCAAGTATATTGTACCAATATACTCGAGATAACACAAAGTTGAGAATACGTCGCGCTAACACCGCATTAATGCATAAAAATATTTTATGTATGGCCATTACGGTATTTAATAAAATACCAAAGGCTATTAAGGACCTAAAAGCCAACTTGTTTAAGAAACATTTAAAGGAAATGTTGGTTGAACGTTGTTATTATTGTGTTTCTGATTTTGTAAGTGATGGAAGTCTTCGTTAGTTTTTTCTTCTGTATTTTTATTTAATTTTTTGATATTTTCCTTTATTTTACCTGTAAATAATGTTTAATTTAAGTGTAAGAAAACGTAGGTACACTATTATAAATTTGCATGCCTACTGGGTAGAACATAGAGCTAACCTAAAATAAGCTAACATCTAAATAATCACCTATGTTCAGCAAATAAAGATTTTATTATTTTTATTTTTTTAATAAAAAAATACTAAAATATAATTTTAACTATTAACTTTAGCACAAACTATGTGTCGTCAAAACCTATCTAGCTCCATTTTAAATACACTCAATGCAGAGTCTAAAAGTCGTCTCGCAGAGAAAACAGAGAGCTCTCTCTATCTGACTCCGTAATGGTATCACGTCGGGTGTTTCGCGTCGAACGCTGCGTTTTGAAGGCTTTTGCTAAGAGAAATTTGATACGTCAGGAGCATAGTTTTGTGATAGAGATTTAAAGGGTGGGAGAGATGAAAGGGCTGTCGACAAACTTTGAGACTAAGGGTGGGTTGACTTACAATTTGTTAAAGTTACACACTCCTATTTTTTTATTGGTACAATATATTATAAGGGCTTACTGGAAGAGTTATTGCTATTATAATAGTTAGTTAATAATAATAATAATTTATTTCAGACTGCCTCGTTGGTCTAGTGGTCCCTAAGCGCGACTGCTGAGCACGAAGTCCTGGGTTCGAATCCCGGGTCGGGCAAAGTGTTACTGGGTTTTTCCATTAGGTAATATTTAATAGCAGCACGGAGTCTGGATTTGTGCCCGATTGATGGCCAGCTCGCCCCCTATTACATTGGGACCTAAAAATCTACTGGCGAAATGTGGGTGTACTATATGTGCACCTCTGCCTACCCCTTCGGGGAATACAGGCGTGATGTTATGTTATGTTAGAAACACTTAAAAACATACACTGTGAGCTACAAGTGCATGCAATTCACTGCAGTGTATGCTATTACACACAACTCTAACGTCAAGACTCGGAACAAATATTAGTCAGAAGTTTCTCCTCAGTATTGCAGCCCAATTCACTTGCTTAGTCTCTGCAAGCCATAACATAACATCACGCCTGTATTCCCCGGGGTAGGCAGGAGGTGCACATATAGTTCACCCACATTTCGCCAGTTATGTTTTTAGGTCCCAATGTAATAGGGGGCGAGCTTATTGCCATCAACCGGGCACAAATCCAGACTCCGTGCTGCTACTGAGAATTACCTAATGGAAAAAAAAAATCCATTAGTCTCTGCAACATAGATGTTATAATAACTGTTGGTTAAAAAGCTGTTCTAGTTATCATGCCGTGTGGTATCCGGCCTAGAATTGACCACCCCCTTTCCTCCCGTGGGTGTCGTAAGACTAAGGGAAAATCCAGAAGATGGGCAGCAGCGTCTACTGTAACTTCACCACTAATACTGCGATCCCCAAGCCGCTTGCCAAGCGTGGGGATTATAGCAACCCCTCACTTTACGTAAGGGGGAGGCCTTTGTTCAACAGTGGACGTCTTCCGGCTGATGATGATTTTAACTAGCAGTTATATCATTAAACTTTAATATTATAACGGTGACAGAAAACATCGTGAGGAAACCTGGATTTAATTATCTAAAATCGCCCGCAGTGAGCTAGCGTGGTGATCAATGCTCAATCCTCTATACGAGCAGCCTTTGTAGCAGTGGGACAGTTATAGGCTGGTATTATTATATCGGGCGTTGGCAGGCCTCCCACCAGGTGGACCGAGGATATCGACAGAGTTGCTGCAAGCCAGAACACGTCCACTGTTGAACAAAGCCCCCCCCCCCCCCCCCCTTAGAACGCCACAATGAACGACAGCTTGCCAATTAAAACATGTGTGATGTGTTAATATGATTTTTTTTATTATGCATAGACAAAATAAAAACTATGAACTTTAAAATGCAAAATCACAATATGTTACTTTAATACTAAAACTAGGACATATGCAAAACAGAGATCAGAAAGTTAAACTTTACCCAGCTGCTACGGCGTAGCTCGAGCTACGGCTACGGCGTAGCAAACGGCGCAGCAATCTTGTTACAAACAATATTATCTAATACTAGCTGCGCCCCGCGGTGTTACCCGCTTTATTTCGGGATAAAAAGTAGCCTATGTGTTAATCCAGGGTGTCAGCTACCTCCATATGAAATTTCATTAAAATCCATTCAGTAGTTTTTACGTGAAAGAGTAACAAACATCCATCCATACTTACAAACTTTCGCGTTTATAATATTAGTAGGGATTTCTTTTGAGATAAAATATGTCTTTTTAGATTTGTTTTTAAGTGATCTCTTCTTACCGTATGGTTGATGAACAACCTGGTGTCAGTTTAAA
Organism: Abrostola triplasia; assembly: GCA_946251915.1. Taxonomy (NCBI): domain Eukaryota; kingdom Metazoa; phylum Arthropoda; class Insecta; order Lepidoptera; family Noctuidae; genus Abrostola; species Abrostola triplasia. The sequence goes on along the minus strand of OX276448.1, from coordinate 874,525 downwards.
CCGCCTGTAGGCCTCTGACTTTACACACCATTGAACAATCTCTCAGGTGTGTATTTCCTCACGATGTTTTCCTTCACCGTTTTTAGCAACTGATAACTAATTTATAATACGTACATGAATTTAAAAATACATTGGTGAGTGGTTTGAACTTGCGACCTTTGAATTGGCAGCCCAACGGTCATACCACTCGGCTATCAATGCTGTTATCAGACTGTTATATATGAATAAGTAATGGCTACTCGTGACCCGGGATTCGAACCCAAGACCTCATGCTCAGTAAACGCGCTTATCAACCACAATACCAACATCTCAGCAAAGAACAATCACCAAAGTATATTAGCACCAATGAGAGTGAAAGAGAGAAAAGATAAAACATCTGTCTGTACTCCTCACACGCACAGCCCATATGCTCCAAAATAGTCTTATTTTGTTTTGTATGACAACTTAAACCTTCCAAAAGAGCCAATGAACCTTTAACTCTCACAGTAAAACCAACTTTAATATCACAGCAACAAAGTTCAAAATTCAACAGCAATTTATTTTGTTTAGTATTTATGTGAATTGTACTTTAGGGTATTGTATTAAGGTTTAAATTTGAATTGACGTGGCTTTCGGTTTTATGCGAGGAATAACCTTTGGCAAATTATGTCGACCACGCGATTTTGATACGCTTAGTATGTATCATCACGCTCTGTTGTTGTAGAGGATAAGTAGAGTTACCATATAACAGCACTGGTAGCCGAGTGGTATGACCGTTGGACTGCCAAGTCAAAGGTCGCAAGTTCAAACCACTCACCAATGTCTTCGAATTCATGTGCGTATTAATTAGTTATCAGTCGCTAAAAACGGTGAAGGAAAACATCGTGAGGAAATACACACCTGAGAGATTGTTCAACGGTGTGTAAAGTCAGAGGCCTACAGGCGGTTTACACTCTGACACCAGGTTGTTCATCAACCATACGATAAGATGAAGGCTAATGTAAATAGACAAAAGGCCTACATGCTGTATGTTAGAGGAGTTACGGACAAAATCGGAGCAGTCTTTAATTCTATTCTATTCTATTCTCTACATTCCGACCGCGTTGTAATACGACAGTTTAAAAGATAGCATCCAAAAATTGACCGCAGCTAGGGAAGCGTTACCCTTGTTGATCGACACGTGATTGTAACTTAATTAGTTTTCAACATTCTAATATACCAGGTGGACCGACGATATCGTCAGAGTTGCTGCAACCGGTGGATGATAATGGCAAGCTGTCGTTCATTGTGGCGTTCTGAGGAGGCCTTTGTTCAACAGTGGACGTCTTCCGAATGATGATAAAGATTTTAATATGTATTTCTATTTTTCAGGTCTAATGGCAAACTCCTGAAATTGGTGAGTACAGTATATATTACTGATATTTAAAAAAGTTTATATCCATACTTAATATCATAAATGTAAAAGTAACTCTGTCTGTTATGCGACAGTTCTCAGCTGACATTCATGATAATTTTTCTACTAAAACGTTTATAACTGTCGTGGGTTTTTGAAAATTATTAATTTTATTTTATACTAGCTTCCGCCCGCGACTTTGTCCGCGTGGATTTCGAATGTGTTATAGCATATAGCCTTCCTCAATAAATGGGCTATCTAACACTGAAATAATTTTTCAAATCGGACCAATAGTTCCTGAGATTAGCGCGTTCAAGCAAACAAACTCTTCAGCTTTATAATATTATTATATATATTATATATTATATAAGTATAGATAGTTGCACCTTCGGTGTTACCCGCTACATTTTTTCGGGATAAAAAGTAGCCTATGTATTAGTCCAGGGTGTCAGCTACCTCTATATTCAATTTCATCAAAATCGGTCCAGCCGTTTGAGCGTGAAAAGAACAAACATGCAAACACACAAACTTTCGCCTTTATAATATTAGTGTAATATACAGCGGGCAACGCGGTGGATGCAATCGGCAAGCTGTCGTTCATTGTGGCGTTCTAAGGGGAGGCATTTGTTCAACAGTGGACGTCTTTCGGCTGATGATGATTATGATGATGATATAATGTGTATAAAAGGGATTATTCCCTATTACATACTGTCATCATCATCATCATCAGCCGGAAGACGTCCACTGCTGAACAAAGGCCTCCCCCTTAGAACGCCATAAAGAACGACAGCTTGCCAATTCCATCCACCGGTTGCCCGCAATTCTGACGATATCGTCGGTCCATCTGGTGGGAGGCCTGCCAACGCTGCGTCTTCCGGTTCGTGGTCGCCACTCGAGAACCTTTCTTCCCCAGCGGTTATCGGTTCTTCGAGCGATATGGCCTGCCCATTGCCACTTCAACTTGCATATTCTTCGAGCTATGTCGGTAACTCTAGTTCTTTGGCGAATTTCCGTATTCCGGATCCTGTCGCGCAAAGAAACCCCGAGCATAGCTCTCACATACTGTATATATAGTTTTTTATTTATTTGTTTTCTCAACATCGCTATCCTTACAGACTAATCTAATACAATAGCGTGGTACATAAATTATTAATACATTAAATATAGTAATTAACAAAAATCAAAAATAAGTGGCAATGCCGCCAGCCTTTTGGGCACCCTACCAGTCGACAGCGATGAGGACGAATACTTTGATACATAATTCTTAGTAAACATTTTTTTTTTGTATATATTTATTTTTAAGAATATAACTTATAATACTCAACAAAGATTTAAATAATCCACTTATCTGATTAAAATGTAAGATTTTAAAAAATAAGTACATAATATAAAAACATCACTCATTCAGACTTTAGTAACATAAAATTAATAATGTAATTTTGGTGAATTCATTCAGAGAACATGAAAACATATCTATCCTCTCGGATACCCCATTAAGTGTACGTAAGGCGCGCGTGAGTGGAGCCCTAGCCATCAGGTCAGTCCTAGCGCTCGGCACTGCTAATAGTGGCGGTCGCCTCCTCCGTTTGACGTAGTTGTCGGGCACACATAAATACAGTTATAGTTACTTTGTAGACAAACCTAATCTTTCGCACTAAAAGGTTTTACTAGTATTCACATAAAATTTATGAGCGTCCGGAGGATTCTCGAGTGACAGACGTTTGAAAGATAGACGCGTCTAGCGAGGGACACCAGGCTGCTATGACGCTAGTGTAACATCACGTCTGTATTCAAAGGGGTAGGCAGAGATGTATAGGACACCCACATTCCGCCAGTTATGTTTTAAGTTCCAATGTAATAGACGAGCTGGCCATCAACCGGGCACTAATCTAGACTCCGTGCTGCTACTGAGAATTACGTAATGGGAAAACGCCATAGTTACTTTACAGACACAAAAAAGGACGTAGGCTACATAATGCGGGCGAAGCCGTGGGCAAAACTTAGTATATAATATTACGAGCTTATGCCCGCGGCTTCGCCTGCGTTAAGTAGCCTATGTCCTTTCTCGGGTCTTAAATCTCCGACATGCCAAATTTCATGAAAATCCATCCAACGGTTTAGTCTTGAAGGCGTAACAGACAGAGTTACTTTCACATTTATAATAGTAGTATTGATATTATACGAGTATACATTATATATCTCTCTACCTTTCACAATAATTATATTTGTCGATAGAATGAAAGAGAAAAAACACAATGCTTCAATACTTTACAAGTAAACTACCCTCTGTTTTCTAATTAGAAAACAATAAAGCAATTATACTGAACACTTAGTGGGCCTCACAACGAAGACTTAGGTCGAATTCCATCTAAATATAACTTCAATTTTGTGACTTATAAACAAAGAGAGGTAAATAGTACACCCAAATTCAGTTATGTTATAGGTCCCAATGTAATTGGGGGCGAGCTGGCCATCAAAACATGGTCAGGCATGAAGCTAGACTCCGTGCTGCTACTGAGAATTACCTAATAGAAAAACCGAGTAACGCTTTGCCCGACTCAGTGTTCGAACCAAGGATTTAATGATTAGTAGTCGCGCTTAGCAACTACGACCAACGAGACAGTTTATAAAAACATAACATCACGCCTGTATTCCTCGAAGGGGTAGGCAGAGGTGCACATTTAGTACACCCACATTTCGCCAGTTATGTTTTAGGTCCCAATGTAATAGGGAGCGAGCCTATTGCCATCAACCGGGCACAAATCCAGACTCCGTGCTGCTACTGAGAATTACCTAATGGAATAACCCAGTAACACTTTGCCTGAATCGTTATTCGAACCAAGGATTTCATGATTAGTAGTCGCGCTTAGCAACCACTAGACCAACGAGGCAGGTTATGAAATATACAAAAAAACATATCTATCATCGTATAACTGTTCGTGCATACCTACCGTGATCCCTCTCTGCACTACCCAAAGGTTTGACTGGTAGAAAATGCCTAAGGCATTTAGTCCGCCATGTACATCTATTTTGTATGAAGAATAAATAAATAAAATAAAACCTTGACTGCCTCGTTAGTCTAGTGGTCGCTAAGCGCGACTGCTGATCACGAGGTCCTGGGTTCAAATTCCAGGTCGGGTAAAAGTGTTACTGGGTTTTTCCATTAGGTAATTCTCAGTGGCAGCACGGAGTCTGGATTTGTGCCCGGTTGATGGCAATAGGCTCGGCCCCTATTACATTGGGACCTAAAAACATAACTGGCGAAATGTGGGTGTAGGTACTCTATGTGCACCTCTGCCTACCCCTTCGGGGAATACAGGCGTGATGTTGTTTTTTTTGGTGTTTAAAATATACCTCGACTGAATAAATAAAAAGAAAGCACCATGTTTCATTAGTACGCGACCAGCGCAGCAATGTTCACTGGCTATATAAAACTCCATTATAAAATGGCTGTCTTGAACAATTGGCTTGGTTCGACTAACGACGCAAAAGCTGAACTTTTTTTATGTCTTTTAAAATACACTCGACTGCTGAGCACGAGGTCCTGGGTTCGAATCCCGGGTCGGGCAAAGTGTTACTGGGTTTTTCCATTAGGTAATTCTCAGTAGCAGCACGGAGTCTGGATTTGTGCCCGATTGATGGCAATAGGCCCCTATTACATTGGGACCTAGCTGGCGGACTGCAAGTAGCCTATACTAGTGCTATCTAAGTCCGTCCGTCACTAGACTGTCAACCTCGCTAGCATCCTTGTTGAAGACAATATCTATACCACGTGACCTCTGTCTTTGATATACTCTGTCTTTGACATTGGTCATGATTATAGGAAGAAAACCGATGATACAAGAAAAAAATCTAAAGGAATCTTTATTATTACAAGCTTTTATTTAACTTGCAATGTTTGTATGTGAGTTTGTTTAGGTCAAATCTTGCAATCTAAATTAGAACCACTTTTTGACATCCGATTGAAATGAAATTTTGCATACTTCAATAGGTTTGGTACATACATACATACATAAAGTCACGCCTGTTTCCCTGAGGGGTAGGCAGAGACCACGGATTTCCATTTGCTACGATCCTGGCATACTTCTTTTGCTTCATTCACACGCATCACGTTCCTCATACACGCTCTTCGGTTGAGGGTACTCCTCACTTGCCCTTTTTGCAGAACATCTCCGATTTGGTCTAGGTATGTTCGCCTAGGTCTTCCCCTTTCCGATACTCCACTAACACTCGCCTCATATATTCGTTTTGTCATTCTTCTTTCATCCATCCTTTCTACATGCCCAAACCATCTAAGCATATTCTTCTCAATTTTTGTTATTACATCTTCATTCACTCCGCACCGCTCTCTTATCATCTTATTTTCCACTCTATCACTCAAAGTCACACCACACATACTTAGGTTTGGTGACAATACAATATTATGGTATTTTTGAGCTAGTCTGATGATGGAGTCAGAAGATGGTCATAACTCTGTGACGAAATAAGGCAATCCCACCGTGTTGGGCTTGTTTAATCCATCTTCACTAGTACTTTGCGCCTGGTTTAAAAGCTTGTGTTAAAAATATATTTTTAATATTAACTTATTTATAAATACACGTCCATACTCTACAAATCCTTTGAGGGAATAGATTACGGCCAAGGTTGGTGCCATATGTCGAATATTGGCGGCCAACGCGGGACAATAACTATAATACTGTTAGCTATGAGATAAACTCATTATCGGGACGTTCAAGGCTTTTAAACAATTAAGAGCGAAGTAGACTGCCTCGTTGGTCTAGTGGTTGCTAAGCGCGACTGCTGAGCACGAGGTCCTGGGTTCGAATCCCGGGTCGGAAAAAATGTTACTAAGTTTTTCCATTAGGTAATTCTTAGTAGCAGTACGGAGTATTTGTGCCCGGTTGATGACAATAGACTCGCCCCCTATTACATTGGGACTTAAAAAAAGATGGCGAAATGTGGGTGTACGTACTGTATGTGCACCTCTGTCTACCCCTTCGGGGAATACGGGCGTGATGTTATGTAGAACGTAAATAAACCTGAGTCGCGTGATCGCATCTATAATAAGAATACTATATATTATTATGAAGAATACTATGGGTTAAATTAATTAATATAAATTGATAAAAAAAAATATAAACATGAGCTGGACTCCATCCCGCGACCTTCGCCTATCCATGCTGCAGCTCAAGCTGTCCTGCTTGCCTCCTATTACATTGAGCTACGGACTCTGGATTTGTGTCCGGTTTTTGTACAATAACCGGGCACAATTCCAGCTACTGCTACTAAGAAATACCTCATGGAAATTACAATTTGCCCGACCTGAGACCCGATACAGGGCCTGCCGCTTACCCAACACGTACAACCACTAGTCCTAGGCAGCCACTACACGCGTATCACCAAGAAATACACCCATAACGCTACTAGAACATCAAAAAAGACGCTCCAATTTGCTATATTTCAAGCAAAAACTACATTAAAATTGTCCACGGAGTATGTAAATACCTATCTCCCGGGCTCCCTTGACGTCCTCTCCCTCTGTACACCCCCCTTCACCCCCCAGGCGCCCCGAATGCCTCCCGCATTTAATTGTGTTTGCTCTGTCTAACAAACACTAAAGACAGCGCTGGCCACAAAGTGACAGGCAAAAGTCTTAAATGTATACACACAGTCTTAAATAGACAAGCTTATGTTATTTAGAAATTGTTAAAAGTTTTATAGTTTTTTGGTTTATTTGTAAAGAATAGGCAGTGGTCGAGTGGTATGACCGTTGGACTGTCAAGTCGAAGGTCGCAAGTACAAACCCACACCAATGTCATATGTACATACATACTTAAGTCACGCCTGTTTCCCTGAGGGGTAGGCAGAGACCACGGATTTCCATTTGCTACGATCCTGGCATACTTCTTTTGCTTCATTCACACGCATCACATTCCTCATACACGCTCGGTATAGGGTACTCCTCACTTGCCTCATTCATGTGCGTATTATGAATTAGTTATCAGTTGCTAAAACTGTGTTAAAAATCGCGGTGTTACCCGCTACATTTTTTCGCGATAAAAAGTAACCTATGTGTTAATCCAGGGTATCAGCTACCTCCATATGAAATTTCATTAAAATCCATTCAGTAGTTTTAACGTGAAAGAGTAACAAACATCCATACTAACAAACCTTCGCGTTTATAATATTAAGTAGGAATCACATACACTAAGACTCGGGACAAACATCTGCGGGTAACACAAATCTTCGTCTATTAAGGAAATCGAACTCACGACCGCTTAGCAGTCCAACCGCTTCACGTACTTGCCTTAGAAGTAGGTACTCAAATAGGTCAACACAAATAAACGTCTTGAAAAATCAATAGTGTACCTACTCATTTCTATGCTAAGATATTAAAATACGGCGAAGCAATAACTCAACCACATTTCTGGTTTACGACCAGGTAGTTTGAAAGTGGATGTAGCGAGAAAAACTTAGGATATTTTGCGACTTTTCTAATAACAGTGGTGCTAGTTATAAACTTCAAAATGAATTGCAGTTGCCAAAAGTTTGTAGATATTGGTGTGCTTTTGAAAATGATCAAATGATTCTGAGGTATATAAGAATCTCTATCTCGTTGGTCTAGTGGTCGCAGCGACATGTACAAGACAGTACCCCGCGGTGTTACCCGCAACATTTTTTCGGGATAAAAAGTAACCTATGTGTTAATCTGTGGTATCAGCTACTTTCATATGAAATTCCATCAAAATCGGCTTAGCCGTTTGAGCGTGAAAGAGTCACAAACATCCTTCCTTACTTAGAAACTTTCGCGTTTATAATTTTTTTTTATGTAGCCTATTCGGTGTCCGACTGCTGGGCAAAGGCCTCCCCGTTATTCCTCCACAAAACCCTGTCCAATACCAATTCAGGCCACGTCTTTCCCGCAAATATGTCAAAATTATCACGCCATCAACTATAATATAGTTAATAATACTAGGGATTACTGATATTGGCATAATTCTCACGCAAAAGAGATTCTTAAAAATATATTTGGCTTATAAAATCGCATGCATATATCGCTTAACCTATGCGCAACTTCTTAACCATTACAAAGGGCCATAACATTTAGTAGAAGCACTCTAAAATGGCTTTCATTTTTGCCTCCGTTCGAGACGCAGCTCTCAAACCAACTTTGTTTTGGTTTGAAAGAGCTATCTTTTTGTGGCGCCAAAATTGGATCAAACGGGCGAATGGATCGCTTCGTTATCGAATGCTTCGTCTAAAACGGTTTCACAGGCTAAAACGTTTACTTTGAGGGATTCTTCTGAAGGTGAAATATGAATGTACTGCAGATATCAAGCAATACCTGGCTATTTATATAGTAATACTAACATGGAACAAACTGGTGTCAGAGTTTAAACCGCCTGTAGGCCTCTGACATGGCGACACACACCGTTGAACAATCTCAGGTGTGCCGGTTCCCTCACGATGTTTTCCTCCACCGTTTTTAGCAACTGATAACTAATTTAATACGCACATGAATTCAAAAAGACATTGGTGCTTGTCGGGGTATGAGCTTGCGAAATTTTGTTTGGTAGTCCAACGGTCATACCACTCGGCTATCAGCGCTCTTTTCTGCCATTGGAAAAGCATACAATTCCTCGATGGTTTTTTATTAGTTAACCAAATCATTCACGCATATTGATAAGGACGTAATCTTATCACTAAATGGAATATCGATTATCTGTCCTGATTTATTACGATTGGAATACAGAATTCATCAATCCTATCAACGTCACCTATGTGGTATCCGGCCTAGAATTGACCACCCCCTTTCTTCCCGTGGGTGTAAGAGGCGACTAAGGAAAATCCAGAAGATGGGCAGCAGCGTCTTCTGTAACTTCACCACCAATACTGCGATCCCCAAGCCGCTTGCCAAGCGTGGGGATTATGGCAAACCCTCTAAACTAAAGGGGAGACCTTTATTCAACAGTGGACGTCTTCCGGCTGATGATAATGGTGATGAATGAAGCCTAGTAACAATCACATTAATATTATAAAGGCGAAAGTTTGTGAGCGTTTGTATGTTTGTTACCTCTTCAAGCTCAAACGGCTGGACCAATTTTGCTAAAATTTGGTATGTAGGTTTGATATGGCTTTACTCACCGTTGAGAAATCTCTCAGGTGTGCCGATTTCCTCACAATGTTTTCCTTCACCGTTTTTAGCTACTGATAACTAATTAATACGCACATAAATTCGAAAAGACATTGGTACGTGCCGGGATTTTTGAACTTGGGACCTTTGATTTGGCAGTCCAATTTGCCAAACTTCTTGGCAGTATATGATTAGGCATAAATGAGACAAAGTTGTAGTATAGTCTGGTTATAATTATCCAAAGGTGCATCTTATATACTAACGACTACGTGTTGATCACGGATAGTAGAAACATTTAGTAGATATTGAACGTGCGATAAAGATCGTAAGATTGCGATGTAGATTGTAGATACAGCACAAAGATATTGTACTGTAACATCCAACAATCTTACCACTCGACTATCACTGGTGTAACTTAACTTGCGAGGTGTAGTATACACCTCTGCTTACCCCTTCGGGGAATAGAAGCGTGATGTAACATTATGTAAATTTTGTTATTCGATAATATTTTACGATAACAACATGGCCACGTGAATATCTCCCCAAAGGATTAAAACGCAGGTTATATGACGTCATAGTCTAAGTAATTATACAATAACGGTAGTTAGTTAAATGGGTGAAATACCACGCTAGTATTCCCTAAAGGGGTCGACAGAAGTGTGATCGATGATGGTAGGGAGCGCCTTGTTAAAACAAACAAAAAACATAAATACTAAAAGGGAACTTGAAATTTGATGGGTGCGAGCAGTGAAACGATAGCTCAATTGGTTGCTGCGCCACGGTACAGCGAAGGTTGCGGGTTCGAGTCCCGCTCGTGTCCATCACTTTACAATTTTTTTTATCTATTTATATTTATTAATTTTACCTTTATTGTAAAAAGTATGTCAGTACTGATAGCCGAGTGGTATGACCGTTGGAATACAAAGTCAAAGGTACTATATGTGCACCTCTGCCTACCCCTTCGGGGAATACAGGCGTGATGTTATGTTATGTATTATTATTTCTCTACAAAAGCGGTATTTTCAGGCAATGTTTGACGCAAAATGCCGGGCATTTTATAGAATATCAGTCATAACAAGTCTGACACAAAATATTCTAGTCTGTAAGCATCGATCGTCTATCCTAAGAGTGTTGTATATCAAAACTCGATTCGGAAACTTTTAACAAACTTCTGAAATTAATTTTCCTGCTTCCACAAGTTAGTAATGTTGGTAACATTGATTGACGTCATTGTATTGTCTGGAGATGTCGCAGTCTTCTCGTTTCTAGTTGATGAACAACCTGGTGTCAGAGTGTAAACCGCCTGTAGGCCTCTGACAGCGACACACACCGTTGAACAATCTCTCAGGTGTGCCGGTTTCCTCGCGATGTTTTCCTTCACCGTTTTTAGCGACTGATAACTAATTTTTAATACGCACATGAATTTGAAAAGACTGGTGCGAGCCGGGGTTTGAACTTACGACCTTTGATTTGACAGTCGGTTCATACTACTTGGCTATTAGGTAGTCTAGTAGTCAGTAAGCGCACCTACTGAGCATGAAATCCTGGGTTCGAATCCCGAGTCGGGCAAAGTGTTACTGGGTTTTTCCAGTCCATTCATTTTCCGGATTTGTGTCCGGTCAATGGCCAGCGACCTATAACATAACTGGCGAAATGTGTGTATACACACCTCTGCCTACCCCTTCGGGGAATACAGGCGTGATGTTATGTATGTATCGCGTGTCAATTACTTATAACATAACATAAACATAACATCACGCCTGTATTCCCCGAAGGGGTAGGCAGAGGTGCACATATAGTACACCCACATTTCGCCAGTTATGTTTTAGGTCCCAATGTAATAGGGGGCGAGCCTATTGCCATCAACCGGGCACAAATCCAGACTCCGTGCTGCTACTGAGAATTACCTAATGGAAAAACCCAATAACACTTTGCCCGACCCGGGATTCGAACCCAGGACCTCGTGCTCAGCAGTCGTGCTTAGCGACCGCTAGACCAACGAGGCAGTCAATTACTTATAGGCGTATATATAGGTCAAGTAATCGTCTACTAAAATTAGGTCACTTGGAAATACATAAAAAATGTATGCCCTACACTTATAAGATCGATACTCATTTAAACTATGAATATACAATTACACATGGTTCCGTTAAGTTGCCACCCGTATTCTTAAATCAATACATATAAATACAATCAGAATGTCTGTTTGTAACTTCAAAATAACAGCTTTTGCCTCGTTGGTCTAGTGGTCGCTAAACGCGACTGCTGAGCACGAGGTCCTGGGTTCGAATCCCGGGTCGGGCAAAGTGTTATTGGGTTTTTCCTTTAGGTAACTCTCAGTAGCAGCACGGAGTCTGGATTTGTGCCCGGTTGGTGGCAATAGGCTCGCCCCCTATTACATTGGGACCTAAAACATAACTGGCGAAATGTGGGTGTACTATATGTGCACCTCTGCCTACCCCTTCGGGGAATACAGGCGTGATGTTATGTTTTTTTTGTTATGTTTATTGTATTACTCAATGCGTGTAATAGTAGGTATAAACGACGCGTACAACAAAAGTGCATTTTTTTGTCTGTCTGTTTGTTATGGATTATCTCGGAAACGGCTGAACCGATTTTGATGTAACTTTCACTGACAGATAGCTGATGTTACAAGGAGTGACTATGGCTACTTTTAATTTTGAAAATATATAAGGTTTCGCGGGAAATGAAGAAAATGCGGATTAAGTCGTGGGTAACATGTAATCCAACTAATGTCTGTGAGTTTGAATGTTTGTCCCTAAATAACGCAAAAATGGCTCAACAGATTTAAATAAAATTTAACAATCAGATAGTTCGTAATCTAGATTTAACACTTACGCTTATTTTAGTAAAAAGGAGTCGAAGTCACGAGTAAAACTAGTTATCGGTAAATATAAGCTAAAACATATCCTACCAAACATATTTTGACCGGTTTAGTCCCTGATATCTTATTCATAGGTCCGGATGTAACTTACCCGGGACTTTTGTTTTATCCTACAAAAGAAAATATCCGAATCCTATTTTGTATTCGGAGTTAGAAAGATGACCCCAAAAAGATAAATATATCGTTTTTTGTATAAGTAATAATAACGTTCTCCTGACCGAATTCCGGTCCCGGCGGCCTGTCCCAGCTGAGACTAGCCAACTACAGGAGATATTATAGTGCACAAGTATGCAAACACAGGTGCACTCCCTATTCCTCTTGATTTACTACAGATATATTTTTATAAAATAATAAATTCAGTACTCTTAAGTATATAATGGCTGAGTAGTATCCGGCCTAGAATTGACCACCCCCTTTCCTCCCGTGGGTGTCGTAAGAGGCGACTAAGGGAAAATCCAGAAGATGGGTGGCAGCGTCTTCTGTAACTTCACCACTAATACTGCGATCACCAAGCCGCTTGCCAAGCGGTTATGGCAACCCCCTAGAAGGCCTTTGTTTAACAGTGGACGTCTTCTGGCTGATGATGAAGTCCATATTATAAATGTGAAAGTAACTCTGTCTGTTACGCCTTCACGACTAAACCGCTTGATGGATTTTTATAAACTTTGGCATGTAGAAAGTTTAAGTCCCGAGAAAGGACATAGGCTAGTTAACGTGGGCGAAGCCGCGGGCAAAAGCTAGTATACTATAATTGTCGTTTCAAAAGTCAAATGATAAGTCAACACAACAACATATCGATCAAGGTTCATAAACACGCAAGTGCTACGCAAAGTTGTCGCGTGAATAACATTATCCACCAGCTGTACTCTATGGTTCAACTGCTTTCAATTTGTATTAATGCAGGTAAAACCAGGAAACATAGCTAGTATCTATAAAAATTATAGTCTATGTTGTACATACATACATAAAGTCACGCCTGTTTCCCTGAGGGGTAGGCAGAGACCACGGATTTCCATTTGCTTCGTAGCAAATGGAAATAGCTTATACATCAGAATAATATTATCAGGGTCGTTCCTGATTGTATTATTCTGATGTGTAAGCTATACTACTGTAAAGTTTCATCAAATTCTGTCCAGTAGTTTTTGCGTGAAGGAGTAATAAACATACATCTAATCTCACAAACTCAATTCGCGACAATAATATTATATAATACTAGCTACGCCCCGCGGTGTTACCTACATTTTTTCGGGATAAAAAGTAGCCTATGTATTATTCAAAAGTATAAGCTACCTTCATTCCAAATTTTATCAAAATTGGTCCAGCCGTTTTAGCGTGAAGACTAGACTAACAAACATACGCTCACAAATTTTCGCCTTCATAATATTAGTATGATTACTAGCAAGCAGAATAATTAGTTTTAGTCGTCACGACTAAAAATCGTATCGGAAACGTCGGCCATTGTAAAAACTCGCTACATAAATACCTCAGCCAATCAATATTGAGTTCAGGTAGAGACTGATGCTAAACAAATGGCATCCGAGTTGATTACGAGTTGAAACGAGAACTTTGTACTAGGGAATATTCCAGAACAATGTTCGATGGGAATTGCAATGAGAGATGAAATGTGGAATGAGAAAAGAATGATTCAAACATTGAGTGCAATTCTTCGTATTGCATGAGAATGGTAACAGGCCTGATAACTACCTCCTTCGCGACTGCTGAACACGAGGTCCTGGGTTCGAGACCCGGGTGGGGCAAAGTGTTACTGGGTTTTGCCATTAGGTAATTTTCAGTAGCAGCATGGAGTCTGGATTTGTGCCCGGTTGATGGCCCGCTCGTCCCGTTTAACATTGGGACCTATAACATAACTGGCAAAATGTTGGTGTACTATAGGTACACCTCTGTCTACTCCTTCGGGGAATATAGGCGTGTATTGGAAATTGGTCATGTAAGTTAGAGATTGTCTTCAACAAGCATATTTCTAAAATCAACATTTACTGACTGTCTTTGGCAAAACCTAGCTTTTACCATTCTGAAAGTAAAAGCTCCGAAATTCATCGGAGATCATAAAAGACCTAACATTTATCAATTAATTAGGAAATCTACTGGTATCTGGCCTAGAATTGACCATCACATTCCTTCCCGTGGGTATCGCCAGAGGCGACTAAGGGAAAATCCAGAAGATGGGCAGCAGCGTCTTCTGTAACATCACCACAAATACTGCGATCCCCAAGCCGCTTGCCAAGCGTGGGGATTATGGCAACCTCCCACTCAAAGGGGAGGTCTTTGTTCAACAGTGGACGTGTTCCAGATGATGATGATATGGATGCTGTTGGTGTACCTGTTGAAAATAAATAAATAAAATAAAATAGATGATGATATCTACAGTTATACTAGTCAAAATTTGACGACCTGATTAGCGCAGTGGCTAAGCGATTGGACTGCTGCGCTAAGGGTTGCGGGTTCGATTCCCGCACGGGGCAAAACTTTGTGCGAACCACAGATGTTTGTCCCGAGTCTGGGTGTTTGTGTTTGTGATATTTCATGTTTGTGAAACGCACCCACGATACAGGAGAAATTCCTAGTGTGGAGCGACGTTATACCAAAACAAAAAAAAAAAACATACCAACATACGGGCTTGTACTAACATATAAAAGCCATTTGAAACACAATATCGACATGAGCGACAAAGAAATGTCAGACGCGAGTCCCGTATTGACACGCTTCCTAGTTTAATAATATCCTACTTATCCTACAATGGAATATATGTTGAAGTTATAAATAACATGACGGGGTAACCTTGAGGCATGAACGTTATTCATAAGTATATCTACCGTACAGTATGCAGGAGATATTTTAAAACATACATAAACATAACATCACGCCTGTATTCTCCAAAGGGGTAGGCAGAGGTGCACATATAGTACACCCACATTTCGCCAGTTATGTTTTTTTAGGTCCCAATGTAATAGGGGGCGAGCCTATTGCCATCAACCGGGCACAAATCCAGACTCCGTGCGGAGATATTTTAGTGCACAAATATGCGCGCAAACACAAGTGCACTCCCTATTCCCTCACTCTCATAGTCCAGGACGGTGAGACACGACCGGAGAGAGATCAGGCGCAGGACCAACGGCTTAACCTACCTTCCGAAACACAAAGGGGTCTTGATATGTAAAAACGGTCACCCATCACAAGAATGACCGCGGTAAACACGGCTTAACCTCGCAGAGCTCAGCCCCTCGACAAACCCAGTAACACTTTGCTAACCCGGATTCAAACCAAATACCTCTGGCTGCACAGTCGCGATTAGTAACTACTAGACCATAGACGCACCTATTGTCAGTTATATAGGAGACTCTGTATGCAACCGATAATTGCCTCACTAACCTAGTTATGTACCAACATGGAAGCAATATGGACCTATTACGGAGCCCCCGCTCTATGGATAACAGAATTATCTTCGGAGCAGGTACTAACAAAGCAGGGAAGCAGTAATAGCCGAGTTGTATGACCGTTGGACTGCCAAACCTAACAAATTCAAACCATGACTCGCACCAATTACTTTTCGAATTCATGTGCGTATTATAATAATAAGCCTTTATTTTGTTTCCTTAACTTACAAATAAAAAATATAAAAACATAAATATAGTAGTAAAGAAATATAAGTACTTAAGATAAATTTAATTTTTTGTTAAGGCCCCTTGCGGGTATAGGCCTCCTCCAACAGCTTCCAGGTTTTTCTCGTCTTCGTTTTCTCTATCCAGTCGCTTCCAGCTTGGTTTTTTAAAAATGGTGAAGGAAAACATTGTAAGGAAACCGGCACACCTGAGAGATGTTTCAACGGTGTGTAAAGCCATGCCAGAGGCCTACAGGCGGTTTAACAGCACTGTAGCCGAGTGGTATGACCGTTGGACTGCCAAGACAAACGTCGCAAATTCAAACAATGACACGTACCAATGTCTTTTCAAATTCATGTGCGTATTATAAATTATCAGATGAAAACGGTGAAGGAAAACATCGTGAGGAAACCGGCACACCTGAGAGATTGTTCAACGGTGTGTAAAATCAGAGGCCTACAGGCGGTTTACACTCTGACACCAGGTTGTTCATCAACCATACGAAAAGAAGAATTTCAATGTTAGTGTTCCAGAATAGCATAGCTGGACCCATTTAGACGCCAACATTTTATTAATTACTCCCATCCTAAATCAACCCTTCCATCTCCTTAGGGGTTGATTTTCTAAGAACCCCTTCTTTGTATTCCCTTCTAAGAAATATCTACTAATTAAAAATGTAACATTTTCTATCCATTGTGTTAAACTAAGGTCAGACTGCCTGTTGCAGGGATTAATCATTATAAAGAATCTGCCTACCCCTTCAGGGAGTAGCGGCGTGATGTTTATATATAAAACATATAATACCTACAGTTTAGGGATGGTCACTGCCTCTTTGGTCTAGTGGTTGCTAAGCGCGACTGCTGAGCACGAGGTACTGGGTTCGAATCCCGGGTCGGGCAAAGTGTTACTGGGTTTTTCCATTAGATAATTCTCAGTAGCAGCACGGAGTCTAGATTTGTGCTCGATTGATGGCAATAGGCTCGCCTCCTATTACATTGGGACCTAAATCATAACTGGCGAAATGTGGGTGTACAAACAAAGGCCCCTTAGAACGCCACAATTATTTGTAAAACATAGGTAAACAAAAATACAGATCTTACAGTTAGGTGCACAGAGCGCTATGTTTTTTATTTTGCAGTACTAAATAATAAATAATAACAGCCTATAACTATCCCACTGCAGGGCAAAGGCCTCTTCTCGTATAAAAAAGGATTGAGCATTGATCACCACGCTAGCTCACTGCGGGCGATTTCAGATAATCAAATCCAGGTTTCCTCACGATGTTTTCCGTCACTATTAGTCAGTGTCTTAGAATAACTAAGAAAGTATTTATAACATTGAAAATGTCACATTGATACATACCCGGGTTTGAACCGGCAACCTTGTGCATACAAGTCCGGTATGTTAACCACTAGGCCACCACGACTACGCAGTACTATACTCACAATATTGCAGTTAGTAATTAATGATTGCATCTTGAACTCGACTAATTTTATTTTTTTTTTTTAAAAAACGTCGTCCCACACTAGGAATTTCTCCTGTATCGCAGGTGCGTTTCACAAACATGGAATATTCACATACATAAACACCCAGACTCGGGACAAACATCTGTAGTTCGCACAAAGTTTTGCCCCGTGCGGGAATCGAACCCGCAACCCTTAGCGCAGCAGTCCAATCGCTTAGCCACTGCGCTAATCGGGTCGTCAGATTAAAATTAAAGAGAAGAATTAAAAGTCCACAGTAAGTTAGACAATGGATAGCTATCATAGCGACAAAGGCCTTTATCTAAAACTATCTGGACTGCGACCCGGGTCAGGTATTGTTGCTCAGCCCGTGTTTTTCTCGTTCATTTCACTGGGTTTTAGAAGATACAGTTCAGAATTGAATGATTTTATCGATAGACTCGTAGCTTTTGCTCGCGACTTCGTCCGCGTGGAGTAATGACTTCCGTCAGAATTTGGGTTTTTCACTTATTTTTTCAGATTTTTTTTTTGTTTTTTTTTTTGGGATTTTCCAAAAATCCTCTCTTAGTGGTAGCCTACTCCTTTTTTCCAATCCAAATTATTTACCTCTAGCTGCGCCCCGCGGTGTTACCCGCTGCATTTTATCGAGATAGAAAGTAGCCTATGTGTTAATCCAGGGTGTCAGCTACCTCCATATGAAATTTCATCAAATCAGTCAAACCATTCGAGCGTGAAGAGGTAACAAACACAAACACACTCACTTTCGCCTTTAATATATTAGTGTGATGGTATCAACTCAAATGCTTATAAAATAAGCCACAGATAACATATAATCGTAAACCTCATCCCACATGATAAACAGATGACGTATTCAACCCCAGAATTCACTAGATTCATCCCCAGTGAAACCAACACGAATACCTAACTAAGCTAAAGACGAATTTCAGTCCGACACAATCAAAACTTCAAAGTAAATTCTAGAACAATCTACGTGGAGCATCACGGTACATCCCTACGGGCGCTAGCAGAGCCCTCATTTATAATTCAAGGTTGTTATCTAGTTCTAACTAAATTGTGAGTTTTATTAAGCTATTGCGGTCATTATTTTGTTTACGGTTGATCGATTAAGCAGTGCTTGTTAAGGTCGGTTTGTAGATGGGTGAGCATTGACCTAATTCTGATATGTCACCTTAATTACAAATATAACGAGAGAGGCCCGTAGCTAAGTGACAGCTGCATGGATAGATTAAGGTTAAGCAGCCCCCGCTGAGGTTGGTTGACGGACGGGTGAGCATTGACCCAATTCTGATACCTATAGTATCATAATATTGTATTTTCACTAAACCTACTTAAGAGCCATTTCACAAAATTTTGACGTTCGAATTTCGGTAGAATTGTCATGTGTGCGTGACACACCCACACAAAAATAATGCTAACAGTGTAGCGCAAAAAACGAGACGGACAAAAAAATCTTGATCGTTATTACAATATACCTATATTCGAGATTTATGAAAATATTTTGAATTCATTAGTAATTTGATCATATTATTTGTTCCTATTTTTAAGGCGGTTTTTATATTTTTTTTTTTTCACAATTTTTAGTGATGCCTAGTATTCATCCGCCGTAGACATTTTGAGGATTAGTATTTGAAATCCTTACAAAATGCTCCCTCAAACGATATCTCACACGATATATACTATTAAAGTGGTGGAAGGGGGGACAAGGCACCACCTCCCCCTCTTTCTTTCTAGTTTGTGGCGACAATTACTTAGGCTATATTACTTGTAACGACAGTTCTGCTATGATTTTATAAGGAGTTCAGTTTCATATCTCCAAAGATCATAATCAGATCTACATGAAATTTCAATGGGACTATTTCGGAATAAACTACTTTCCAACAAAAAAAGAATTTTGCAAATCCGTCTTTAGATGACGGAGTTATGCCCGAACATACATTAAAAATATATTTAAACATCCGAATTGATATCCTCCTCCATTTTAAAGTTATCAAAATAAATATACAAAGGCGAACTTAATACCTTAGGCATTTATTACCAGTCGACTTCAGAGCGATATGGAGACAAATATTAGGTAGATGCACATATTGATGCATGCGATGTGATTACGTATGGCTCTGAGACGTGGTCGCTAACGGTTGGCCTTTTGGAAAGGCTCAGAGTCACTCAACGAGCTATGGAAAGAACTATGCTCGGGGTTTCTTTGCGCGACAGGATCCGGAATACGGAAATTCGCCAAAGAACTAGTGTCACTGGCATAACTCGAAGAATATGCAAGTTGAAGTGGCAATGGGCATGCCATATCGCTCGAAGGACCGATAACCGCTGGGGAAGAAAGGTTCTCGAGTGGCGACAACGAACCGGAAGACAGCGTTGGCAGGCCTCCCACCAGGTGGACCGACGATATCGTCAGAATTTCGGCCCAAGCGGTAGATGCAATTGGCCAGCTGTCGTTTATTGTGGCGTTCTAAGGGAGAGGCCTTTTAACAGTGGACAGTGGACGTCTACCGGCTGATGATGATGATGATGACGTATATCGATACGCAAAATAATAAACATACATATAATACGTTACGTTACATGAAACAAAACAATACATATATATATTAATTAATTATCTCAACTATTATAACTATTTACTTAAATCTAATACAAGATAAAAACAATATATACAAAAATAACAAGTTAAAAAGCATCAAAAAATTCATCCCCATCGATGTCAACCGGTAACGTGCCCAAAAGACTGGCAGCATTGCCACGCGTAGTTTGCGCAAACTCCTAGACCTACCAGGTATGATTGCTTGGCACTTATTCGGAATTGCCGCCATGCCAAATCTCTCGAACCAGTCTATTGTAGCTTAAAGATCGCAGTTGGTTGCACTCATTGTCTAGTACACATCATCAATCCCAGAAGCAGAGTAAGGCTACAAGTTATAGGCATATGGAATACGCACACCGAAGTGATTGGATTATAAGGTTAATAAAGATAGAAAACAGCAATGGGCGGAGAATACCGCTTTGTGGAAGGCCAGATTTTAGCTCACACCAGGAAGAAGAGGACTCTTCCACATGGACCGACCACTGGCGTTCCTAAAAGTAAGGGATCTATTCCAGCGCTTTAGGAGACGCCAAGAGATGGGATAGGATGTAGACGAGGATATCGCGATTGACTATATTGAAGGTATTGGAAAAATCAACTAGGGCTGTAACTTTAGTATCTTCTATGCCTGCCTTAATGTCGCCAATCGCCTGGCCTGCAACCGGACTGCAAGGGAGACAAGAGGTTATTTTGGTTGACTCTTCGTATATTCTCATGGACATAGGCCTCGAGCACTTTAGATAGGAAAGAAAGGATAGAGATTGATCGGAAGTGACTGGGTAGAGAAGAGCTCGATATTTTAGGTAAAAGGTGAACGAAAGCTTTGCGGTACAAGGAGGGGAAGTATCCGGTATCCAAGGAGCACGATATTATGTGTGTGATTGCTGGAAGAAGGTGGTCAACTATTGTGACGATCATTCCGCGATAGACGTTATCACAGTCTAACGCTATGGATTTGATGGAGGATGATCTTTTTGATATCTCCCTCAGTGACTGGAGATATGTGCAAGGGATTGATGTTGGGACGCGGGAGACCATCGACGTAAGCAAGTGTCTGAGGTTTGGTCTTTTGTCTAAAGTTGGGCTAGTGAAGAAATGCGAATTGAGATCGTCCAAATCAATGGAATTCAACCGGTCAAATAGTGGTGATTTGCCAATACTGAGAGTTTCAAGGAACTTCCAGAGATCGGCAAAAGTGGAACATAAATAAATGTAATTTAGAATATGGCGACGTTTGGTATTGGATATTACTTAATTATACCGATTTCGTGCAGCTTTGAAAAGATTCCAGTCCTCATCACGATCTTTCTTGAATTTTCAAAAAGCTCGATCCCTACGCTTTATGGCCAACTTTACACCATTCAAAATCCATGGCGCAAGTGGACGCTTCAGCTTTACCTTTTCAACCGGTGCGTGTATATCATAAAGCTCGATGATTTCCCGGTTAAAACCGCTAACCTTTTCGTCGACCGCGAGAGCCTCCATCATAGGTTTCCAGTCGATTAGAGAAGCATCTGAACTCAGTTTGCTTACATTGATTCGCGCGAAGCTGTGCATGTACATTGTACAGTACCTTGAGCTTAGGTTTATGAGGTTTGAGGATATACGATAAAAGTATAAGGTCGTGGTGAGAGAATCCAGCGGTGACGAGTTGGCCATGAGAGGAAACCAGGGAAGGATTGGGGGTATTAATGAAATCGAGCCGAGTGTGCTCAGCTACATCGTTGTGGTGAGTGGCTTGAAGCAGTACGACGAGTAGGCTGGCAGAATCGACTATGTGCAGGAGTTTGGAGGATTGGGAGGTATGCGGAGTAAGGAAGTGTTGAAATCTCCCATGATTATGTGGTGTGCATAATATCAACCTATCGATTATAATACAGTTTCGAATGCAGTGGAATCGTTACGGAGGTAAATAGCGGCGCCACCCCTTCCCTTACCGACCTTATAATTGCAAATAAGGACGAACTCGAGCAGGGGGTAGAAAGTAGATAAGATGTGAGGTTTGTGCAAAATTTCCGAAATCAGGTTAGCATGAACGTTGGCTGGGACTACTTTGCGCATTGAGGGGACAACATTTTTGGCAACATTTTTCGCGCAACTTATAATTCAGTGTGCTGCTACAGAACAGAAACTTACGTCATCAGATATAATATCTGATTGGATAGTTGCTGAATATTAATCAAATAAAATATTTTAAAAGAATTTAATAACATTTTATAATAAACAAAACCGGATGAAAATAATTCGTAGAAAATGAAAACGTTGTGGTTGTAGTATAAAAATGGGTTTTTAATACGAATTTTCGTAATTCAAAATTTGAAAAAAGTGACACAGGTCCTGCCTCTAAGGGCGCTCGGGCCCGACTGATCGTTCTACGTTTGTGCATTGTAATTTATTGTGATTTTGAGTGATATTGAAAATGGTATTATATCTAATTAAATAAAGGAATATTAAAAAACATTGTATTAATAGATTTCCCAAAGAGCATAGTTCATTATGGCATAATTTTAAAAGTAATAAATACCTTTATTTAAACCAAAAAGTCGCGATAAAATTACCATATAAAACCGTGAAAACCGGTTTAAGTATTTATTTTTTTATCAATTAAAAGTGTTATTAATCGAAAATTTTCCACCGTATGTTACAACAAAAGTATATGTCCTATGCCTGCTGTATTTTTTCCATTTAAATTTGTTGATGTAAATGGTAGAATTTGAAGCCCGAAAATGGCTCTGCGATGGATTTTCAGAAAACGTGTTGCGGGAAATAGCTCACCACACAGCAATCAAGTTATATTTTGAAAATCTAATTCTATTTGTAACAATGGGAAAGATTGGTCTACATTCTACAAGTATTTAGAAATACCTTAGTACTACCTAAGATGGTAAATTTCGCGTCCGAAAATTCAGAAAACTGTCAAAAAATGTGAAATGGCTCTTAAGTATGCAAAATTTCATTTCAATCGGATGTCAAAAAGTGGTTCAAATTTAGATTGCAAGATTTGACCTAAACAAACTCATACATACAAACATTGCAAGTTAAATAAAAGCTTGTAAAAACACAAATAACAAACACAATACACGGTTAAATTTAAATAACTATAAGTTTAACTTTCATAAACTTGTACAACATAATTAAACATTATAACCGCCCCACGTAACCATGGTCCGACGTCGCGTGTTTATAAACAACAGTTATAATTATGAGTTAAAAATAAAGGTTAGTTTGCATGCAATGGTTTAACATTTAACACAAATACGTATGGTTACTAGTCCCATTTCTTCAAGGTACTCAAACGCCAGAAATCGAAATGGAAAATATATATCACTAGCTGCGCCCCGCGGTGTTACCCGCTACATTTTTCGGGATAAAAACTAGCCTATGTGTTAAACCAGGGTGTCAGCTACCTCCATATGAAATTTCATTAAAATCCATTCAGTAATTTTTACGTTTGTACGCAGATAAAAAAATTACTTAATTATTTTTTTTAATTACTTAAAAATAAATTTCTGTTTATACTACGGTTGATGAACAACCTAGTATCAGAGTTTAAACTGCCTGTAGGCCTCTGACATGGCTTTACACACCGTTGAAAAATCTCTCAGGTGTGCCAGTTTCCTCACGATGTTTTCCTTCACCGCTTTTAGCAATTTATAACTAATATAAAGCACACATTAATTCGGAAAAGACATTGCCGCGTGGTTTGAACCTTGCGACCTTTAACTTGGCAGTCCAACGGTCATACCACTCGGCTATCAGAGCACAGTTACAAACAACCGTGGCAGTGACTCGTCAAAGTTCCAGCCGTTAAAACGTTTAACTGCGGCGTTCACTAACTGAAAGCTCTTGTCGCTCCAATCACCCGGCTCCGGCGGACATCCGGACATCCGGAACATCCGGCACATCCGGTACATCCGGCCATCGGATCTGTGTGAAGCGTATCTCGTTACCGTTGATTAAAATTGACGAGACGGACGGCTGCGCGCCGCCTCATGGATGCTATATTATGTATGGATGTGTTTAGGATACCGTTATACAGCTAGGCTGATGACTGCCTCGTTGGTCTAGTGGTCGCTAAGCGCGACTGCTGAGCACGAGGTCCTGGGTTCGAATCCCGGGTCGGGCAAAGTGTTACTGGGTTTTTCCATTAGGTAATTCTCAGTGGCAGCACGGAGTCTGGATTTGTGCCCGGTTGATGGCAATAGGCTCGCCTACTATTACATTGGGACCTATAAACATAACTGGCGAAATGTGGGTGCACTATATGTGCACCTCTGCCTACCCCTTCGGGGAATACAGGCGTGATGTTATGTTATGTAATGTCACGGTAACAGCATATCACGCCTATACACACCAAATCTGTCGACTGTAATTAATTCACAAAATATTTTGTTAATTACTTTCCGATCTTTTGCAAACAAATTTCGGAGGCCCGTATTATTTCGGCCACTTAACCCTCTATATGGGCTAACTCAACCCTTCGCTCGCTTCAATACAAAACGTCAAACAAAACGTTCGCGCTTGACCCTTGCGGTATTAAAAAAGTTGTGTTAACAGAGAATGCTTTTTCATGTGATACGTTCGTTCTTTTTTATCTTTTGTTGAGGAGAGTGATCTTTTATATGGATTAAAAGATGAGGATTTTTTTGACACATTTCGGTTTCAAAAAGGTTATTTTTTGCTGAATGTTTGCCTAACGATATCTTTTTCAATAGTGTACCGATTTTGATTCTTTTTCTTTTGTTTGATAGAGAATTCTTTTAGGATGATTTCTCGAAAACTTGGTAAATATATGATTAGACGCTTTGAATCAAATGGGAACCCAGGACCTCGTGCATAATAGTCGCGTTTAACGACAGCTAGACTAAAGAGGCAGTCATCATGATCAGCCGGAAGACGTCCACTGTTTAACAAAGGCCTCCCCCTTAGAACGCCACAATGAACGACAGCTTGCCATTAGCATCCACCGGTTGCAGCAACTCTGACGATATCGTCGGTCCACCTGGTGGGAGGCCTGCCAACTGCGTCTTTCGGTTCATGGTCGCCATTCAAGAACCTTTCTTCCCAGCGGTTATCGGTGCTCGGACGAGGCAATCAGTCACCTAAACTTATATCCATCCAAATCCATACTAATATTATAAATGTGAAAGTAACTCTATCTGTCAGTTACACCTTCCCGACTAAGCCGCTAGACGGATTTTGATGAAATTTGGCATGTAGAAAGATTATAACCCGAAAAAGGACATAGCTTATTTAACGCGGGCGAAGCCGCCGTCAAAATCAAGCACAAAAATATATAGGGCACCAGGAAAAATCGTTTTATCGCGAAAAATAACTTGATTTAGAGCAGTTTTACAAAATTATTCCGCATAAGAGCTGAAGCGGGTCTCCATAAGTAAGTTTACAAGCATCGTACACTTAATTTGTGATATATATCACAGCGTTATTGAATATATTCCAGGAAAAGATACAATCAGTCGCTTTTACTCAGAATTACATGTGTATTGGTTACAATTCTGGTAAATTCTCTCAGCATAAGAATTCGGTTAGGATAGTAAGAAATGATGTAAAAATAAATATATGATCTGGTTGGTGTAGGCGTATTTTTTTCCTGTTTGGTTGGGTTAGAAGGCACGTTAAGCTGGTCCTGCGCCTGATCTCTCCCCGCTCGTGTCTCACCGTCCTGGACTATGAGAGTGAGGGAATAGGGAGTGCATCTGTGTTTGCATACTTGTGCACTATAATATCTCCTGTATTTGGCTAGTCACAGCTAGGATAGCGAGGATATTATAATAAATGACATTAATAATAATAACAGCCTATAACTGTCCCACTGCAGGGCAAAGGCCTCTTCTCATATAGAGAAGGATTGATCATTGATCACCACGCTAGCTCACTGCGGGCGATTTCAGATAATTAAATCTAGGTTTCCTCACGATATTTTCCGTCACCGTCTTAGAATAACTAAGAAAGTATTTATAACATTGAAAAAGTCACATTGATACTCGCCCGGGTTTGATTGAACCTGCAATCTTGTGCATACAAATCAGGTAGATTAATCACTAGGCCACCACGACTTTAGGGAGTTTTAATTAAATTTAAAAATTAAATAAACATAAAATAATATTGGTAAAGATCTTCGGAGATAGACAATAGAGTATAGAAGTCAATTTATTTAAGATTTACCAAAAACTGTTTCTATGCATTCTGTATTTTTCTTTTGTAGTTTTCTTAAATATATTTTCTTTTACTGCTATCAAGAATAAATTTGTCGTTCACACGCCTAGGTGGGGTAAGCAGACGATCGTAAAAGGTTCATTGACCGAGACCCACAGGAGTGACAGAGAAAGCGATAGTGTTTGTAAGAACCCGTGAAACAAAATACAACTACCACTCTGACTTTGTTATGTCAACTAAATGTATATTGTTAAATGTCCAAGCTGCTACTGGAAATTTTTCTTCTTATCGTATGGTTGATGAACAACCTGGTGTCAGAGTGTAAACCATTGTGCAGCTGGGTAGCTTTTTGCCGTTTCTTCTACCCAGCTATAGCACTTGGAAGCGGTGACAGGCGGGCGTTTTGGGGGCTGTCTTGATGTACAAAATTTACTCATCATTATCATCAGCCGGAAGATGTCCACTGTTGAACAAATTCTCCCCCTTTTTTAAGGGCGGGTTGCCATAATCCCCACGCTTGGCAAGCGGCTAGGATCACAGTATTGGTGGTGAAGTTACAGAAGACGCTGCTGCCCATCTTCTGGATTTTCCCTTAGTCGCCTCTTACGACACCCACGGGAAAGGGGTGGTCAATTCTAGGCCAGTTACCACTCGGCGGCCACAATGTGCTATTGCTGTCTATTTTGGATGCATTGTTTTTAACCGACTTAACGCCAAGTCGGTGCCAAATACTATGCGTTCGCTTTGTTAATAGTATTAGAGCATCCTCTTAAGCAGGTTCGTTTTAGTCTGAATTAGTTGTTGGATTTGGCATCGACTTCAACTTGGTGTATGTAAAGTGAAGTAAATAAAATATTATTTAACACTTTTAAGTTCGTGTTTTTTAAGGCGGTTTTTATTTTTTCATTATTTTTTTTATCTTTATAACATAAAAACATAACATCACGCCTGTATTCCCCGAAGGGGTAGGCAGAGGTGCACACATAGTACACCCACATTTCGCCAGTTATGTTTATAGGTCCCTATGTAATAGGGGGCGAGCTGGCCATCAACCGGGCACAAATCCAGACTCCGTGCTGTACTGAGAATTATCTAATGAAAAAACCCAGTAACACTTTGCCCGACCCGGGATTCGAACCCAGGACCTCGTGCTCAGCAGTCGCGTTTAGCAACCACTAGACCACCGAGGCAGTCTTTTTTATCTTTATCTTTGTAGACAAAGCCATACGTTAAAGCTATTGGGTTATATAAACCGTGGCCATATTATCTTAGCTGATGACAACACCAGAATGGTCGTATGATAATTTTCGAGTCGATACGCGCTCGGAATAATAATGCTCCGAATGCGAATACAGCACGTGCCACCACGGACATATAATTACACATGTATATAACAAAAGGTATACTGATATAGAACTGGTGTTGATATTTTAACAAGGAATATTTTAATAATTCGACCGTAAGGCTTACAAAAATCGCAAGGGAAACATACATAACATAACATCACGCCTGTGTTCCTCCAAGGGGTAAGCAGTAAAACAACATTTCGCCAGTTATGTACTAGGTCCTAATGTAATAGGCTGTACCAGCCTTTGTCTAGGCACAAATTCAGACTGCGTGCTACTGAGAATTACCTAATAGAAAAGCCCAACAATATGATGCTCGGAAGAAACAAACCCAGGACTTTATGCGACTCGCTTACCACTTTAACTTTAGCAGTGACAGCCGAGTGGTATGCCCGTTGGACTGCTAAGTCAAAGGTCGCAAGTCCCCGGCACACACCAATGTCTTTTCGAATTCATGTGCGTACTATAAGTTAGTTATCAGTAGCTATAACGGTAATGGAAAACATCGTGAGGTAATACACACCTGAGAGATTGTGAAACGGTGTGTGTCGCTGTCAGAGGCCAACAGACGGTGTACACTCTGACACCAGGTTGTTCATCAACCATACGATAAGTCGACCACATTAATTTGTTACTTTATTCATGCCAAATATTTCTTACCTTCAACCTTTGTGAACTATTTTTAGAATCATGCTCAAAGGCTGTCTTCCTCAGGTTGAAATTACTAAGAATTTTA
The DNA here is from genome assembly GCA_946251915.1 of Abrostola triplasia. Lineage (NCBI taxonomy): Eukaryota > Metazoa > Arthropoda > Insecta > Lepidoptera > Noctuidae > Abrostola > Abrostola triplasia. Next base: position 846,155 of record OX276448.1, on the reverse strand, counting down.
TCATCTTCATTTTTTCTTGTCGAAAATAAATGTTGTATTATTCTGAGCATCTAAATTAGGCTTTTGATTGGAAGTTCAATGCTTGGGAAATGTTGATATGAATTTATCATTCATTGATACCATCTCGCTTGATCCCTAAAGGGGTGGGCACAGCTTGTATAAGTGGGACAGTGACAGGGTTATACAATGCTAGTAATGATGAACCTGCACTGGGTGTGACGTCAACACGCAGCTCACAAGCGTGGTGATCAATGCTCATTTTTTATATGAGAGGACTTTGTAGCAGTGGGACAGTTACAGCTTTTTCTAAGCCTTATTTATAAAAATCCAGTAGTTCAATCCAGTTTAAGTGCAAATTTTAACTAGAAAAGAAACAAGAAAAGGTATTCAAACGAAAAGGTAACCACGTCCTACGCATAAAAGATATCGAGGAAAAAATTGTAAGACTGCTACGCGATTTAGTGTGGGAAAACTCTCAAGAAAACCGGGAGAAAGGTTACAAAGGGTGGTAATTTACTGCGAGGAGACGGTGGCGGGCTGTTTTAACCGACTTCGAAGAATGAGGTCTTGAGTTTGATTGTTGTTTTTGTATGTTTAGCGATATTGGACTGCCTTGTTGGTCTAGCTAAGCGGGTAATGAGTATTACGTCCCGAGTTCGATTACTGGGTCTGGCAAAGTGTAATTGGGTGGTTAAGCAGTTCTGTGACTGCCTTTTTGGACTAGTACGCTCAGCGTGACTGTAGAACATAAGGTCCTAGTTTCTAATCCCGGGTCGGGCAAAGTGTTGTTATTTTTCCATTAGGTAATTCTCAGTAGCAGCACGATCTAGATTTGTGCCCGGTTAAGGACCAGCTCGCTTCCTATTACATTGAGACCTATAACATAACTGGTGAAATGTGGGTTTACTATATGTGCACCTCTGCCTACCCCTTCGGGGAATACATGCGTGATGTTATGTGAAGTAATTCTCAATAGCAGCACGAGTAAACAACATATAACTCTGTAACATATGGAATGCAATAAATGATTGAGTATTGAGTTCTTTGTATCCGTTAATGGCAATAGGCTCGCTCTCTATTACAATAGGACCTTTAACATAAATAACTAAACATTGGTGTAGTATTTATCATCATCATCAGCCGGAAGACGTCCACTGATGAATAAAGGCCTCCCCCTTAAAACGCTACAATGAACGACAACTTGCGGTACTATCGCATATATATAAAAAACACTTCTGCCAACCCCTTAACGGGAATGCAGGCATGATGTTATATAGTAAATAATTCACGTTTAGAAATGGTAATAAAACACATGTTTTCGTCGAAACATATAATACGTTAACACTCTCAATACACCCTTCATCATAATATGATTGATTTTCGTCCAAAAGAACTCATCAAAAGAAATACTAATTACCGTCTGCCCACATCGTTAATTAGTAGCGTGATGCTTCGCTTAACTGCAAATGTTACTAACTGAATTAGTAATTAGTAAGTTCAGTTCGTTAGTAATAAAATACGTTGGGCAAACTCAACTAAGGAAAGCGATTGGAGTTTTTGATTTAGTTGAGTTTTTGTTAAGTTTTCTTTAAGTTTATAAGTTAATCACTGATAGCCGAGTGTTATTTCTTTGGACTGCGAAGTCAAAGGTCGCAAGTTCAAATCCTGGCACGCACAAATGTCTTTTCGAATTCGATATTATCTAGAGAGTTACAAAAACCAAAAAAACACGGTTCTTGAAAGGCGTAATAAGCAAAGCCACAAGCTAAAGCTAGTCTAGAACTGGACTAGGACTAGGACTGCCTCGTTGGTCTAGTTAGGTTGCTAAGCGCGACTGCTGAGCACGAGGTCCTGGGTTCGAATCTCGGGTCGGGCAAAGTGTTACTGGGTTTTTCCATTAGGCAATTCTCAGTAGCAGTACGGAGTCTGGATTTGTGATGGCTGATGGCAATAGGCTCGCCCCTTGTCACATTGGGACCGTAAACATAACTGGCGAATGGGTGTACTATTTGAGCACCTCTGCCTACCCCTTCGGGGAATACGGGCGTGATGTTATTATGTGTTTTATAACCTAAAATTTTGGCAGAAGCACATTGTGTTATTTATTAATTATTTATTTCAGACCAAAAGTCCATAAAATGTTAGTAACAATGATCTTAAACTATGGTTAGTATTTTAATATAAATAAATAAAACTAATTCTACTTTACAGTCTACATAGCGTGCAGTCTGATCCAATGGCCCAACATTGGACTGTCCCATTTATCACACAATACGCTCAGGATGCTGTGTGAACTGCCACGCATCCTGCGGAGGAGGGATGCGCAACGTTCGCGTATGATGGCATGAAAACCATCAACTCTGGCCTCCGCAAACATGCCTGATGCACTACAAAAACGTGGCAGTCCATTCAACATTCTGAACGCATTGTTGTATTGAACACGCAGAGCGCTATATGCCCTCTGCGTATAGCCGACCCACAGAGTTATGCGGACTGCCTTGTTGGTCTTAAAGTCGCCTTGTTGGTCGAAAATCTGCTGAGAGCTAGGTCCTAGAGTCAAAGCAAGTAGCAAAATACTAGATGAATAGAAATCTAATACAACCTTGTCTCTTCGAATCTTGCTATTAGCATCCACTGGTTGCAGCAACTCTGGCGATATCGTCGGTCCTCCATTAAGTGTATTTGTTAGCGACAATTAATAATGTTAATGACGGCTTAAAATTTAATTTAAAAGCATTTTAGGCAGATTGAGCGTTTAAAAGCACATTTAACGTTTACAAAATAAAGAGAGCAGTTTATTTGTAGAGAAAGGCGTGCCTAGTAATTCTTGTAGTTTGTATTTCATTAATACTAGACTAACTTCAAACATAACATAACATCACGCCTGTATTCCCTGAAGGGGTAGCCAGAGGTGCACACATCGTACACCCATTCGCCAGTTATGTTTTAGGTCCCAATGTAATAGGGGGCGAGCTGGCCCAACCGGGCACAAATCCAGACTCCGTGCTGCCACTGAGAATTACCTAATGGAAAAACCCAGTAACACTTTGCCCGACCCGGTATTCAAGCCCAGTACCACGTGCTCAGCAGTCGCGCTTAGCGACCACTAGACCAACGAGGCAGTCCACTTAGGCAATTTCAGTTCATCATCATCAGCTGGAAGACGTCCACTGTTGAACAAAGGCCTCCCCCTTAGAACGCCACAATGAACGACAGCTTGCCAATTCCATCCACCGGTTGCAGCAACTCTGACGATATCGTCGGTCCACCTGGTGGGAGGCCTGCCAGCGCTGCGTCTTCCGGTTCGTTATAGCTATACAATTTCAGTTATAGCTATACAAAATTTTAAACTTCCGACACCGTCATTTCCCGGTTTTCGTTACCTACATAACGAATATTAATCAGTCAAATCACGTGACACGGCAGCATTGGGAAGTTCACGAAGTTTCCAAACTCCAGCATCTTGGAGGGAAGTTGTCGTGAATTTTAATGAGAGCTGTAGCGTGGCTTTTGGTGTTACCATGTGTTAACTGACAGTTCCAATGCAGTTTACCTACTACTAGCCGCCCCACGGTGTTACCTGCTACATTATTCAGGATAAAAAATAGCCTATGTGTAATTCAAGGTGTCAGCTACCTCCATGTGAAATTTCATCAAAATCGGTCTAGCCGTTTGAGCGTTAACAAACATACAAACACACTCACAAACTTTCGCCTTCATAATACTAGTGTGATAGTCGCCAACCGGCACTGGGAACAGGGTCCTAGCTGCCGGTAGTTAAGACTTTTTATCCCGAAAAATGTAACGGGTAACACCGCGGGGCGCAGCTAGTTTTTTATATTTTTAAATACATATTATATTTTATTGTTTTTATATTGCTGTTTGTACCTGAAAATATATATAAAAATGTAATTTATACATTTATATTTTAAGTAAAAGAAATATGAAGATATAAATATTATAAAGATTTTGTTATATATGCATTATGATTGACATTTTGTTGTTTATTTTACCTTGTATACCTATATAAACAATTTAAATTCTTATTATGCTTCTATGAAGATATTAAAAAGATCTTTCTTTGTTACAGACTAAAGAAACCACAAAGAAAATGCAGTCGATCCAAAAGTTGTGCACTCCCGACCAAGAGATGGCGCTGACACCAGCATCATGAAACTCCGATAGATGTCGCTACGAACTTTGTAATAAATGTGAAGTCTTGATTGAGAAGTTTTTATTATTTTGTCACAAGTGTGAGTGAGATGCGAGACGGGTCCAAGCCAAGGCCTAGTGGCTCAACAACTGGCCAGGGTTTCGATGATGACGGTGAGTCTTAGTGGCTAGAGAATAAAGGTCATTTTTGTTTGTACTTTACGAACTTAGGCCATTTTTTATATTCACAGCGCATGTCATATCGTTTACTATTATGATGATAAAGATTCATGGGGGGCTCCAATCCTAATTTGAGGAAAATGTTGAACCTGTTGAATTGTTAACATAGAATATTGGAGTAATAACAGTTATTGTGTAGATGAGTGGCACAGATAGGAAGTGACGTGTCTAAGGGATTTTTTAAACGTTGCTCCAAACTAGGAATTTCGTTTTTATCGTGGGTGCATTTCACAAACATGAAATATCACATACACAAACACCCAGACTTGGAACAAACATGTGCTAATCGTAAAATTTTTTGCCCCGTACGGGAATCAAACCCCTGAAATACAAAAATAGGCCTACTTCTAAGAGGAGTGGGGGTCATTTTATACCAAAAATATTGAAACTAAAACTGGAGATTAAATCCACCTTCTCTTCCAGGATCTTCAGCACCAGAGGAGACAAATGACGAAGAGTTGGCATCTCTGAAGACTATTCTCCGGTTCCCAGAAGAAGTAGCTCTAAGACTGACTGACACGGAGTACCAGCTCTTCTATCAGGTAAAAGCTTTTAAAATACCTTCAAATAATTTCCCTCTCGAGTAAAACAGCTGATAACCGAGTGGTATGACCGCTGGACTGCCAGGTCAAATTTTGCAACCTCGGTACGCACCAATGTCTTTTCGAATTCATGTGCGTACTATAAATTAGTTATCAGTTGCAAAAAACGGTGAAGGAAAACATCGTGAGGAAACCGGCACACCTGAGAGATTGTTCAACCGTGTGTAAAGCCATGTCAGAGGACTACAGGCGGTTTAATCTCTGACACCAGGTTGTTTATCAACCATACGATAAGAAGAAAAAGTGAAGGCTTATCTAAGTCTCAAATGAGACAAGGTAACGCAGAAAATATTACAGAGCGCAACGTAAAGTAACGAATTTGCCGAGACAGTAATCTCGATATCAGAATGGTCACCCATCCAAAGTCGGACCTCAGCTAGAATTGCTTCACCTCGTAGATAGACAACTTTGTTGACTTTATAGCTATGAAATTGCACCTATTTTTGCACATACTTGTGCTAGACAATAACTCTTCCGTAACTCGTCACTGTTGATAATGGCCGACGTATCCATAAATTCGATTCGCACATAATTTCTAGTTTTATATTCTATGAAGCTACTAGCTTTTGTTCGTAGCTTCGCCCGCTTTAAGTAGCTTATGACCTTTCTCGGGTCTCAAACTTTCTACATGCCAAATTTCATCAAAATCCGTCCAGCGGTTTAGCTGTAAAGGCGTAACAGACAGAGTTACTTTCACATTTATAATATTTTTATAATAATAGTATGAATGTATTAGGATTTCAAATAGATATAATTCTAAATCTATCGAAGCATACTCCACAATGCTTATTCCAAAATACAAATAAAATTGTGTAGTTATGGATAAAATTAAAGTTAGCTCAGAGCGTCGTATAGTGAGATATCTTCATGCTCTATTTGCTTCAAGATTCAGAAAATACGTTCCCGGGGATAGAAATAAAATCTATATCTAAGGCTTTACTGTTAGATTTCTAGACTATCCGTGTATACTAGGGGTTCCTAGCTACATAAGTCTCTACCAATCCTAACAAATATATTATATCACTATCTGCACCCCGCGGTGTTACCCGCTACATTTTTTCGGGATAAAAACTAGCCTATGTGTTAATCCAGGATGTCAGCTACCTCCATATGAAATTTCATTACAATCCATTCAGTAGTTTTTACCTGAAAGAGTAACAAACATCCATCCATACTTACAAACTTTCGCGTTTAATATTAGTAGGGATTTAATATCATACCATTTCATTGCCATAATCCCTACGCTTGGCAAGCGGCATAGTAAATTACATAACATCACGCCTGTATTCCCCGAAGGGGTAGGCAGAGGTGTACATAATATAGTACACCCTCATTTCGCCAGTTATGTTTTAAGTCCCAATGTAATAGGGGGCGAGCCTATTGCCATCAACCGGACACAAATCCAGACTCCGTGCTGCTACTGAGAATGGCCTAATGGAAAAACCAGTAACACTTTGCCCGACCCGGGATTCGAACCCAGGACCTCGTGCTCAGCAGTCGCGCTTAGCAACCACTAGACCAACGAGGCAAATAGTAAATTATCTCATCACAATTATAAAAATACTTTATTTATAAGCAAGACAACAAAATGCTTTTAAAATCAAAGTATTTTAATGTTGAAGTATCTGAAAACGCTTTCTTTCAAGCTGTAAGTAATTAATTATTCAAATTAATTAAAAAATTAAGACGATGAATTGTTTATTTGTTACTCGAGTCGGTCCTTAAGATTTAAACGACATAACATCACGCCGTGTTCCTCGAAAGGGTAGATAGAGGTGTAGTGAAACACCCATATGTGTAGTGCCTAGGTGTAGTGATGGCATGAGTATGAGGTCTTGGGTTCGATTCCGAGGGGTAAAGTGTGTTGTGGGTTTTTCCATTAGGTAACTCTCAGCTTGATGGGCAACTCGCCCCCTATTATATTGGGACCTACAATATAACTGGTGTAATAAGGGTATACTGCCTCTTTTACTATAATAACTTTCGTGAGTGTTATCCATATTATTTACTGTATATTCCGGTTATACTCACGGGTCGATAATAAGGGCTCCGGTCGAGTTCGAAACTAGTCGGGCATTCCCGAATACACCCGTGAGTATAACCGGAATATACAGTAAATAATATACTGCCTCTGCCTACCTCTTTGAGGTGTTCAGGCGTGTTATATTACTGTTTTATTTCGATCTTAATGAAGCCACTACTAGTGTTTATTTCAAGTAAAGACAATAACTTTCGTGAGTGTTATCCATATTATTTACTACTAAATGCGCCCCGCGGTGGTACCCGCTTCATTCTTTCGGGATAAAAAGCCTATTTGTTAATCCAGGATGTCAGCTACCTCCATATGAAATTTCATCAAAATCGGTTCAGCCGTTTGAGCGTGAAGAGGTAACAAACACACTCACGAACTTTCGCCTTTATAATATTAGTGTAGTACATAATAACATATACATTTCCCATGTCAATTATTAGCGTTAGTTAGTCTATATTTAACTTGGCCAACTAGAACAATAGCTTTGTATTTCTGTAAAACAATGCGTGTAGAATTATTGTTGTACATCACTACACGATGTTTGTATTCATACCCCCTGAGTTTGTTTCGGTATTTCTTCTCAGAAGTAGTCAGTTAGAAAATGCCGATGCCATCTAGTTTAAAAAAGACGTGTAAAAGTGTTTTTTTTAAACCTATTTGCAAAAATAAAATCATTTATCATTTATAGAATTAGTAGGCAGAGAAAAACACAATTTTACTAGACAAATGTTTGACCGAATTTCGGTCACGGTGACCTGTCTCGAGACTAGCCAACGCAGGAGATATTATAGTGCACAAGTATGCAAACACAGGTGCACTCCCTATTCCCTCACTCTCATAGTCCAGGACGGTGAGACACGACCGGAGAGAGATCAGGCGCAGAACCAGCGGCATAACTTGTCACCGAAGCACGCACTAGTGTGTGTTTCCAGTGATTACGTATGGCTCTGAAAAGTGTTTGCATACGATAAACTACTGCCTCCCTCTTCGAGGAAGACAGGCGTGATGTTACATTACAACACTATTCACCAAAAGCTCTATAGCCCACTGATATATTTTACACTGTGACAGGTAGCCCGAAAAGCGTGTTTGTAAAAGTGCTCCGTAACTAATGGCATTTTGACATACATTGACGGATTACTGTGCGCAATGATTGACGTCGTGTATACAAAACGGGTAATCGATGTTGAAATATTATTTGTACCTACTATTTAGGTAGGTGTCTATTTTTGATATGAAGTATTAGTAGAAGTAGTGGTGGCCTAGTTGTTGAGTGTCAGGCTTTGCATGCCCAAGGTTGTAAGTTCAAATCTAGGCAACTATAAATGAGTTTTTTTAATGTTAAAAATACTTTTTCGAATCCCGGGTCGGGCAAAGTGTTAGGTGTTTGCATTAGTTAATTCTTAGCACTGTCTGAAATTATGCATTGGTTGATAACTACCTCAATCATACATTCAGACCTATAACATAACTGGCGAAATATGCACCTCTGCCTACCCCTTCAGGGAATACAGGCGTGGTATTAAGATATTTATACATAGCATATTCAAATCAAATACCACGTATTAAAAAACCGTTAACCACCACAAATATATCACAATACTTAACAATAATTCTTTGTAGGTGAACCTACTGTATATTTTACTCTGTGGTTGAAAATGTAATCCTATTTCCTTCACATTGGATAAAGGACGTCGATTCAGAATCGATTTAATTCCCGTCGGATAAATAAAGCTCACATCAATAGCTTTTAGAAGAAAAATATATAAGAATTGTGGTTTATTTGACAAGTCAGCCCTTGCAAAACTTTTGACGCAGGACGTTACCCGTTGAGAAAGCGAGACGTCACGATACAACTCACGTAGCTGCGTCTCGCTTCTACATCGGGAAATCTCCTGAGTTCGTGGTACAGGGCTTGTTCAATATCTTTTAGGTAGCCGTCAGACTCGTAATGCAAATGGGATGCCATATATCATATTAAAGAAGAAATAATATCTTCTAGTAGACTGCCTCGTTGGTCTAGTGGTCGCTAAGCGCGACTGCTGAGCACGAGGTCCTGGGTTCGAATCCCGGGTCGGACAAAGTGTTACTGGGATTTTCCATTAGGTAATTCTCAGTGGCAGCACGGAGTCTGGATTTGTGCCCGGTTGATGGCAATAGGCTCGCCCCCTATTATATTGGGACCTAAAAAAAAAACATAACTGGCGAAATGTGGGTGTACTATATGTGCACCTCTGCCTACCCCTTCGGGGAATACAGGCGTGATGTTATGTGTAATATCTTCTAGTGTATTTTATTCTTCTTATCGTATGGTTGATGAACAACCTGGTGTCAGAGTGTAAACCGCCTGTAGGCCTCTGACAGCGACACACACCGTTGAACAATCTCTCAGGTGTGCCGGTTCCCTCACGATGTTTTCCTTCACCGTTTTAGCAACTGATAAATTTATAGTACGCACACGAATTCGAAAAGACATTGGTGCTGGTGAGAACTGGCGATTTTAGACTTGACAGTCCAACAGTCATACCACGCGGCTATCAGTGCCAATGCTGGCCAAGCAAATAATATTGATTTAAAGTCGTAAAGCGTAAGATGCGCTTGCAATCATTCTGAAGACCTCTGCCTTGATTGTATTACAACGCGATTGGACGGTAAGCGGTGGGAAAATCTTATATCAAGAGGCAAAAGGTCTATGCAGAATGTCTTTTGATTGATTTTGAAATTCAATTTGTTTGGCGATATTGGGGTCAGAGGTCGTATTACGAATAATTTGATGGCTCGCTTGATTTTGGGTGCAGGTAAAAAGCCTCTTCTATGCTTACGTCACTAGATGGTAAATTTTCCTACCATCTGTGGAGGATGGGATATAGAATTCCTCCAACGAATAGGGAAGATCCTTCAACCATGCCTGGTGGGCCGCGGCGCCCCATTTCTCAACTCGCTGTGTATATAACATAAAAAAACATAACATCACGCCTATTTTCCCCGAAGGGGTAGGCAGAGGTGCACATATAGTACACCCACATTTCGCCAATTATGTTTTAGGTCCCAATGTAATAGGGGGCGAGCCTATTGCCATCAACCGGGCACATATCCAGACTCCGTGCTGCAACTGAGAATTACCTAATGAAAAAACCCAGTAACACTTTGCCCGACCCGGGATTCGAACCCAGGACCTCGTACTCGGCAGTCGCGCTTAGCAACCACTTAACCAACGAGGCATGTGTATATAGCTAGAATGTGATTACTTCGCTAGCGCGATGCAGGATTAGCTACGTAATTCTTTTTTCGACGTATAGATGTCGCTACCCATCCTTGTTAAAGACAATCTCTATGATCTGATGACCGCCTCGTTGGTCTAGTGGTCGCTAAGCGCGACTGCTGAGCACGAGGTCCTGGGTTCGAATCCCGGGTCGGGCAAAGTGTTACTGGGTTTTCCCATTAGGTAATTCTCAGTTGCAGCACGGAGTCTGGATTTGTGCACGGTTGATGCCAATATGCTCGCCCCATATTACATTGGGCCCTAAAAACATAACTGGCGAAATGTGGGTGTACTATATGTGCACCTCTGACTACCCCTTCGGGGAATACAGATGTTATGTGTCTGTGATCTGTTTCTACGATGTGAGAAGAAAAAGAAAGAAGATGCTAGTAGAAGCTATCTTCTTCTGAATCATATGATAATCATCTTTCGTTTCTTGCTAGAACATCCACTTATATATATTTTTTTTTATAAAAAGCCTCGCCCCACACTAGGAATGTCTCCTGTATCGTGGGTGCGTTTCACAAACATGAAATATCACATACACAAACACCCAGACTCGCGACAAACATCTGCGGATCACATAATTTTTTGTTCCTGCGGGAATCGAACCCGCAGCAGGCCAATCGCTTAGCCAACGCCAACTAAACTAAATGCTTGTAGCTTAAAAAAATTCGGAGAAAAAATATTTTCAATTTCCCTTTTTTCTGTCAAAAAGGATAAACAGACAGACACAATTTCGCATTTATAATATTAGTAGCATTTTCCCTATATTTGCCACTAGAGCAAGATGAAACAAAATCAATTTCAGACGGCCTTCAACTGACTGTCGGATAGAACTGCCATGGCAATATTGTCGCACTTCAATTTAATTGTAGGATATTTTTGTTTTATTGTTATACTAGCTGCGCCCCGCGGTGTTACCCGCTACATTTTTTCGAGAAACTAGCCTATGTGTTAATCCAGGTTGACAGCTACCTCCATATGAAATTTCATTAAAATCCATTCAGTAGTTTTTACGTGAAAGAGTAACAAACATCCATACTTACAAACTTTCCCGTTTATAATATTAGTAGGGATATAGTAGGAATATTTTCAATTAAATTATGTAATTACTTTTTGTTCTCCAGGTGCCTCCTATAGACTATCTCCGGCAAGTGACCCTGGACCTTGGTGGAGAAGGTGTCCTGGGAGCCGTGCATGAGCGGCAAATGATCAGAAGGAATCCCCCTTTACATTCATCAGCTCCAATCAGAAGTAGTGTCAGGGCACTCATTAGAAGATTCAACGCGGTAAGTTATTTGCCTTGCCTTGCTATCCAGCCTCCCGTGGGTGTCGTAATAGAATAGAATAGAATAGAATAGAATAGAATAGTTTATTTGCTTGAAATAATGGTGTTTACAGGTATTTTTTGTAAAAATAGTCGCAAATATTTCGTCTACTTTCTTCGGCATGCAAAAACATAATACACATTCAAATTAAGTTATCATCTTAATACAAGTATATCAACTTAACCTATAACATATAACATTTAATGTAATCAACATTAAGACGCGACTAAGGGAAAACCCAGAAGATGGGCAGCAGCGTCTTCTGTAACTTCACCACTAATACTGCGATCCCCGAGCCGCTTGCCAAGCGTGGGGATTATAGCAAAAAAATCGTAAAGAAACCGGCACACCTGAGAGATTTTTCGGTGTGTAAAGCAATGTCAGAGGCCTACAGGCGGTTTAAACGCTGACACCAGGTTGTTCATCAACCATACGATAAGAAGAAGGCATACGAACCTACAATGAGACTTTCCTTGTAGAACTACGTTATTATAAGTAAAAGAAATACTCAAATAAACATTATAATTGCAAAACCTTACAGAAAAATAATAATAATAACAGCCTATAACTGTCCCACTGCTACAAAGGCCTCTTCTCGTATAGAGAAGGATTGAGCATTGATCACCACGCTAGCTCACTGCGGGCGATTTCAGATAATTACATCCAGGTTTCCTCGCGATGTTTTCCGTCACCGTTAGTCTGTGTCTTAGAATAACTATGAAAGTATTATAACATTGAAACGTGCCCGGGTTTGAACCTGCAACCATGTGCATAGAAATCCGGTATGTTAACCACTAGGCCACAACAACGGAAAAAATATAATGATTAATTTACCAAGCCTTGTTTCTACACGTAACACCGCTACGACGTAGCACGCGTAGCTACGAGTACTACGACGTAGCGCTCACGTAGCCATGCATATAAAATTGTTTTATGAGCGTTTCTGGCCAATAAGAATGTCTCAGAACATTGTTTGGTTAACCTACTTTAAAAGAAGAAGGTTCTGTATTGGATCCGTATGTTTGTATGTTCGCGATTTTCTCAAAAACTACTGACCCGTTTTGGTGAGGTTTTCATTCGTTTTTGTATTTCCATTATTGTTATACTAGCTGCGCCCCGCGGTGTTACCCGCTACATTTTTTCGGGATAAAAAGTAGCCTATGTGTTAATCAGTTAATTAGTGTCGGCTACCTCCATATGAATTTTTTATCCCGAAAAAATTGTAGCAGGTAACACTGCGGGGCGCAGCTAGTATTATATAAATGGATTATATTGTGTCTCGGTATTTTCTGAGAAATGAAATATAACATTTCTTTCTACCTAGTATTAGGATGAAATACTCTTTTATTTTCATAATTTATTAGATGAAGGATATGTTATATTGTTGTATCAACAATAACATAACATCACGCCTGTATTCCCCGAAGGGGTAGGCAGAGGTGCACATATAGTACACCCACATTTCGCCAGTTATGTTTATAGGTCCCAATGTAATAGGGGGCGAGCCTATTGCCATCAACCGAACACAAATCCAGACTCCGTGATGCCACTGAGAATTACCTAATGGAAAAACCTAGTAACACTTTTGCCCGACCTGGGATTCGAACCCACGTCCTCGTGCTCAGCAGTCGCGCTTAGCGACCACTAGACCAACGAGGCAGTCAACGATAAAATAATGCGAAATGTAATACTTAAAGCCATGGCTCACATAGGAGAGGCCTATGTCTAGCAGTGGACTGAGATAGGCTAATGATGATGATGATAATGATGATCGGTGACCGTTGTCACATGTCAAGATCCGTTAGTGCTTCGGAAGGTTCCAAAATGACGATTCTATGGAGAAAAACCGGCAAGAAACTCCATAGTTACTCTTTTAAAATATAGGTATATTGTAGGTATATTACAATTATCTATACTATGAGAAAATAATGAGCTACATAACATAGAAAATACAACTAGCATCTAAGTTAAATAATATAATTATATTCTCTAATTTATAATTCGAGTTTTCCAGACTTGGAAATCGAACCCAAGACACTCGTAAACTTACAAGGCAATCGTAGTTACCCAATTGAAAGCTAAAGCATCATCAGCCGGAAGACGTCCACTGTTGAACAAAGTCCTCCCTTAGAACGCCACAAAGAACGACAGCTTGCCATTATCATCCACCGGTTGCAGCAACTCTGACGATATCGTTGGTCCACCTGGGCCTTAAGTCTGCTATTACAATAGTGTCAGAATGATCGATCATTGATCTTATAATTGTCGATTTTGACAAGTTTGGTAATCTGCTAACCTCAAAGCGTCATCGACCACTGACACTCCATTGAAATAAATGACATAGAATGGTAATCTGGTAGAATTACCACCATTCTATTACGAGACCATTGTCTGACCAATGATCGGCCATTATGAATTTAGCAGATTACGAACTTTTAACAAAATGACAATGGCATCGTGTTGGAATGATGAATTTATAAAAAATAGCAGACTCGGAGCCCTGGTGGGAGGCCTGCCAACGCTGCGTCGTCCGGTTCGAGGTCACCATTTGAGGACCTAAACTAAAGCAAACCTCCTCAAATCTCAGGTCAAACAAAAAAACAACTCACTAAATACTTGGCTAATAATCATGTCCCTAAGTGTACGCCCACGTGACCGACGGGGAGACAATTACAAGCATGAATGTGGACTAGAGATGTGCAGGAAATATATCGATATATCGACTAAATAGAGAATCTTATTGTTATTAAACTAATATGTGTTGGTGTGTTTGTTACCTCTTCACGTTCAAACGGGTAGACCGATTTCGTTATGTAACCATTTCTTATAAATTTATTATTATAACTATTTTACAACTTAATTCTAATACAAAATAAAAACAATATAATATACAAAAATAAAAAATTAAAAAGCATAAAAAAATTCATCCCTATCGATGTCAACCGGTAACGTGCCCAAAAGACTGGCAGCATTGCCACGTTGAATGGCAATCCTGATTCTTTGGCCAAAAAATGAACCAACCCTTTGGTCACGAGTGGAATACTAAGGCTTTGCTAACTTTTGTTGAAATTTCATATGGAAGTAGCTGACACCCTGGATTAATACAAAGGCTGCTTTTGTTCCCGAAAAAATGTAGCGGGTAACAGCGCGGGGCGCAGCTAGTTTATTGTACATATAAAACAAAGTCGGGTTTGTAGAACACTTATAACTCATTTTCTTTCTTTTTGATTTGTTGGATTCTTCTCCGCGCCAAGTAGCAGAATAACTTTTCAAATGTTGAAAATTTTCCGAAGAAAAATGTAATTAACTTTGAAATAAATTAGGTTTGGTACTCCGCCATCTTTCACATTTGACAGCTCACGTCACGCTGGTTTTACGGGCAAGACGTCTGCCGTCCGCTATTCCTAATATTATATAAGTTAGCATTAAAAAGATTTGGAGTCTGGATTTGTGCCCGGTTGATGGCAATAGGCCCGCCCCCTATTTCATTGGGACCTAAAACAAAACTGGCGAAATGTGGGTATACTATATGTATACCTCTGCCTACCCCTTCGGGGAATGTTATGTATGTATGTAACAATAAATATATTTTTAACACAAGCTTTTAAATCAAAAGTACCATAATATTGTATTGTCACCAAACCTATTTAAGTATGCAAAATTTTATTTCAATCGGATGTCAAAAAGTGGTTCTAATTTAGATTGCAAGATTTGACCTAAACAAACTCACATACAAACATTACAGGTTAAATAAAAGCTTGTTAAAGAGGAAATATGTAATATAATCTCATTGGTGGTTGCTAAGCGCGATTATTGAGCATGAGGAAGGGAGGCCTTTGCCCTGCAGTAGGACGATCGTGGCTGAAATAATAATACAATAAATAATTGACCAATACTAAATATTCAATGTCACTTTCTCACCGCCCACGAAATTCGTCCTAAGTCACATTGTGTGGATTCAATAAACAATATTATAGAGAACTTAAAATAGATTTCATTCAATTATATTAATATAATAACAGCCTATAACTGTCCCACTGCTACAAAGGCCTCTTCTCGTATAGAGAAGGATTGAGCATTGATCACCACGCTAGCTAACTGCGGGTTGGCGATTAAATTTTTTGCATATATTTTATCATTCATAACATTACGTCCGTGTTCCCGAAAGGGATGGGCAGAGGTGTACCTGTAGTACAGTGGTTGCTAAGCCCGACTGCTGAGCACGAGGTCCTGGGTTCGAATCCCGGGTCGGGCAAAGTGTTACTGGGTTTTTCCATTAGGTCATTCTCAGTAGCAGCACGGAGTCTGGATTTGTGCCCGGTTGATGGCAATAGGCCCGCCCCCTATTACATTGGGACTTAAAACATAACTGGCGAAATTAGGGTGTACTATATTATGTACACCTCTGCGTACCCCTTCGGGGAATACAGGCGTGATGTTATGTTTATGTTTCATTCTGGACACAGGTGAATGTTTTCCCACATTCGTTTTACTAGTTGGTGGCTTAAAAAGTCTACATATTGAGTGTCTGGGGATGTCTTACAATAACAAAGAAAGAATATTCTAACTTAAGTTAATCTTAGAAACAAAAGACTGAATTGTTTCTAACTTCACCGTTCGCGTTCCAATGTCGCAGTTCGCAATTGAGTCAAGCCCTTGAAACTTTTCGATTGATAGAATTGTTAATCTCTTTTGTGAATTGCAAATAATTTCTCTTTAATGCTAAGAAATTATTGTACGAAGCATTTCTATTGATTCTACTTATTAAGTTGATATTATTGGTTCTATTGTGAATAAAATTATAAAGCTTTTGTGTTCTTTTTTGTTTCACAATAGGGAGGATGAGGACGATTTCTTATATACACTGATGACTAGCTTTTGCCAGCGGTTTGGCCCGCGTTAAGTAGCCTATGTCCTTTCTCGGGTCTTAAATTTTGTACATGCCAAATTTCACCAAAATCCGTCGAGAAGTTTAGTCGTGAAGGCGTAACAGATAGAGTTACTTTCACATAAAAACTAGCTGCGCCCCGCGGTGTTATCCGCTAAATTTTTCTGGATTAAAAGTAGCCTATGTGTTAATCCAGGGTGTCAGCTACCTCCATATGACATACATACATAAAGTCACGCCTGTTTCCCTGAGGGGTAGGCAGAGACCACGGATTTCCATTTGCTACGATCCTGGCATACTTCTTTTGCTTCATTCACACGCATCACATTCCTCATACACGCTCTTCGGTTGAGGGTACTCCTCACTTGCCCTTTTTGCAGAACATTTCCGATTTGGTCTAGGTATGTTCGCCTAGGTCTTCCCCTTTCCGATACTCCACTAACACTCGCCTCATATATTCGTTTTGTCATTCTTCTTTCATTTATCCTTTCTACATGCCCAAACCATCTAAGCATATTCTTCTCAATTTTTGTGATTACATATGAAATTTCATTAAAATCCATTTGGTAGTTTTTACGTGAAAGAGTAACAAACATCCATCCATACTTACAAACTTTTGCGTTTATAATATTAGTATGGATTCTAAAATATGGTATAGAATTAATAAGAATACTGAAAAAAAATTAAATACGACAATAAAATACAAAGTTATGAGCAATTTAAATAACAACTGTCAGACAAATGGCATCAGCTTAGAAATGACGTCATACCTAAGTAATTGCATAGTTTCACATCGCCCCGCACATTTAGCGTTTTTTTCTTCTTATCGTATGGTTGATGAACAACCTGGTGTCACAGTTTAAACCGCCTGTAGGCCTCTGACATGGCGACACACACCGTTGAACAATCTCTCAGGTTTGTGTTTCCTCACGATGTTTTCCTTCACCGCTCTTAGCAACTGATAACTAATTTAATACGCACATGAATTCTAAAACACATAGCTGCGTGCTTGGTTTGAGCTTCGACCTGACTTGGCATTCCAACGGTCTTACCACTCGACTATCGATGCTCTACATAAAAAGTAAATTTTATCGATGTCGATGTTATCTGACCTCTATCGTCCCATCACTATAATGCCGCCATCATTCTGCCTGCGACTCAGCTTTCTATATAATTAACACACATCTTCGTAGGGATTCATTCTAATTATATTCACGGCGTATTTACTGGGGGTATAGGCAGAGAGAGGTATTTACCAAGTGGTATCCGGCCTAGAATTGACGATCTTTTCCTCCCGTGAGTGTCGTAAGACTGAGGGAAGATCCAGAAGATGGGCAGCAGCGTCTTCTGTAACTTCACCACCAATACTGCGATCCCCAGGCCGCTTGCCAAGCGTGGGGATTGCGGTAAACCCCCCTTAACTGAGGCCTTTGTTCAACAGTGGACGTATTCGGCTGATAATGATGATATTGAATCATGCAAAAGTCACATTCAAATGTTTTACGCAAGCAAAGTCGAAAGCGACGACAAGGTCAATAATAATAACAACCTATAACTGTCCCACTGCTACAAAGGCCTCTTCTCGTATAGAGAAGGATTGAGCATTGATCACCACGCTAGCTCACTGCGGGCGATTTCAGATAATTAAATTTAGGTTTCCTCGCGATGTTTTCCGTCACCGTTAGTCAGTATCTTAGAATAACTAAGAAATTATCTATTACATTGAAAAAGCCACATTGATACTAGCCCGTATGTTAACCACTAGGCCACTACGAGGTCAAAGCTAAAAAAATAATTATAATCTCTAAAAACTCGAGCACAGCCACGTGCGGGAGTAATTCATAATAAATTCATAAAATAAAAATAACCCCCTCTCTCTGCTTATCCCAAAACGCAAAATATGTAAATACTGTAATGTTTACCCCACATTGTTTATCAGCTTTACTGAAATAGGACGGCTCCCGGAGCGGTACACTAGGGTGACTATCATTCTTTTAGGATTTGAGCCTATTTTTCCACTTTCTTCTATATAAATGTCATGGCTGCTTCGGTCTAGTGGTCCCTAAGCGCGACTGCTGAGCACGAGGTCCTTGGTTCGAATCTAGGTCGGGCAAAGTGTTACTGGGTTTTTACATTAGGTAATTCTTAGCAGCACGGAGTCTGGATTTGTGCCCGGTTGATGGCAATAGGCTCGCTCCCTTTTACATTGGGACCTAACGTAACTGGCGAAATGTGGGTGTACTATATGTACCTTCGGAGAATACAGGCGTGATGTTATATTATGTTTTGTAATATTTCTGTTGTCCTGCGTTCTCCCAAATCATTGCCACCCTACTGGGGTTTATTCCGGTCGCCGTGTCTCAATACTGATTATCATCCCTGTTTCTATACAATTTAAATAAACCCTAATATTAAGACGAGACGCGTTGCTGTCACAACCTGTTTGGTAGCACTCAGTGGTTCAGAGGTCGGCTTTTAGGGTCAGGGTTGTAGGTTCATTAATGTAACAAATTAACTTTTTTATTACCCCTAGTAGTAGTAATGTATAGTGCCACATTTTGGTAGACTGAATAAACATACATAAATACAGATTTTGAATTAGAAGCGTATGGCATTGTTGGTTTGTAAGCGCGACTGCTAAGCACGGGGTCTTGGGTTCAAATCCTAGGTCGAGCAAAGTGTTACTGGGGTTTTACATTACGTAACTCTCGGTGGCAGCACGGAGTCTGGATTTGTGCCCGGTTGATGACCAGCTCTGCTGTAATAGGATTACATTGGGACCTATAACATAACTGGCGAAATGTGGGTGTACTATATGTGCCCTACCCCTTGTGTCTTGTTTTTTTTTATGTTAAGGCAATATTAACCATAGATGGATTCTATTCTCATGTATTTTCACAGGTGTCTGCGTGGGTGACGGAGCTGGTACTCTCGCATCCTTCGCACGAGGATCGGAAGGCGGCTCTCGCTTGCGTCCTGCGAGTGGCTCTCACCTGCTGGAACATCGGAAACTTTAACGGTGCCATGGAGATCGTCGCTGGCTTAAAGTAAGTAATATATAATAACTATCTGACCTGGAGAACTTTGTACCGCCTTGACCCTTGAAACCTTCGCTAGACTTCCACGAATATTTCAAGTCTAAAATTAGACAAATCGATCTAGCCGTTCTCGAGTTTTAGCGAGACTAACGAACAGCAATTCATTTTTATATATAAGAACAAGATATAACAATGTTGCTCCTGACCGAATTCCAGTCAGCGGCTTCAGCTGAGACTAGCCAACTACGAAGATATTATAGTGCACAAGTATGCAAACACAGGTGCACTCCCTATTCCCTCACTCTCATAGTCCAGGACGGTGAGACACGACCTGAGAGAGATCAGGCGCAGGACCAACGGGTTAACGTGCCTTCCGAAGCTCGGAGGGTCTTGAAAACGGTCACCCATCTCAAGACTGACCACGAGTTTAACCCTGCAGATAATTGATCACTAAAAGCTAAATTCAGTTCTACAGTAGAGCTGGCTGATTTTATACTATCTAGGCATCTTTGAATCTAAAATCGACTTCCCCGAATCGGTTTGCGAACTCAGTTCTCACCAAAATACTATCAGATCCCTGATTAGAAGATCTGATTGTAGATTAGTTGAGTATAATACTTTCTATTGTCGGCCAATTGGGTTTTGACCTTTTTGTAGGCGATTTTTGAGCAGGCGTTTTAGATGGTCAGGTTAGGAGTAGCCAACCGATTGGCGTATATTAGCCCCCTTACCATGTACTCAAAAAGCATGAGCATTGTAGAACAGCATCTCGCTTTCACGACGGAAAATCTACTGCTTCAAAAGTTCATGGTAAGGGGGCAGAAATGTAAAGGGGAAGAACTATGCCAGAATTGCTGCAAATGGCAACCCATGGTATCTGCCTTCCCCTCTGTGGAGTAAGAGTGACTTTATGTATGACGCCATCTAGTTTTTACATAACATCACGCCTGTATTCCCCGAAGGGGTAGGCAGAGGTGCACATATAGTACACACACATTTCGCCAGTTATGTTTTTAGGTCCCAATGTAACAGGGGGAGAGCCTATTGCCATCAACCGGGCACAAATCCAGACTCCGTGCTGCTACTAAGAATTACCTAATAGAAAAACCCAGTAATACTTTGCCCGACCCAGGATTAGAACCCAGGACCTCGTGCTCAGCAGTCAAATCTAGATTTTATTTTATATTTTTATTAAATTTTGACGTGTGTGTTGTAAAAACCTATTTACAGACATAAATCATTTATTAATTTATATATATATATACATATATAATAGAAGTGGAGTCTAAGTAACAGCCTCACATGTACGCTCATCAAGGTTAAGCTGCGCGTCGTGGGGTTAATTTATGGATGTGACCGTCTTGTT
The DNA here is from genome assembly GCA_946251915.1 of Abrostola triplasia. NCBI lineage: Eukaryota > Metazoa > Arthropoda > Insecta > Lepidoptera > Noctuidae > Abrostola > Abrostola triplasia. The sequence goes on along the minus strand of OX276448.1, from coordinate 825,244 downwards.
AATGGACTTAGGCTTAAGTTTAGGTCTACTACAGAAAAGAACATCAAGAGAAGACCAGAAGACCAAACATACCGAGAAGACAGAAGACTTGGTACAGTCAGTAGGGGTTTCTTTCGGCCTTCAGCTGTTTATAGACTGTAGGCCGGCGGAAACTACTTGCTGGCTGTACTTCTTTACATCAGAAGATAAGAAGACTCCAGAAGATAACAGAAGAGAAGATTATTTTACAAATTGTCTTAATGTACTTATTGATTTAATTGAATATGAATTGACTTGTACTAAAATACTATTATAGGGTGCTGCGCGTATGGTAGCGGGTTCGATTCCCGCACAGTACAAAATATGTGTGTCTGTCGATGTTACTCCCGAGTCTGGGTGTTTGTGTATGTGTTATAACATGCTCATAACTACGTGGCTACCGCGCCGATCAGTTGGTCGGCCAGGTTGAGCCGTGCTCGCCGCGGTCAGTCTTGTGATGGGTGACCGTTGTCACATGTCGAGCCCCTCCGTGCTTCAGGCACGTTAACCCGTTGGTCCTGCGCCTTATCTCTCCCCGCTCGTGTCTCACTGTCCTGGACTATGAGAGTAAGGGAATAGGGAGTGCACCTGTGTTAGCATACTTGTGCACTATAATATCTCCTGTAGTTGGCTAGTCTCAGAGACAGGCCGCCGGGACCGTAATTCGGTCAGGAGAACATTATTATTATATGTTTTTGAAACGCACTCACGATATATAAATATGTATACTATCTAGGTAAATACATACTATCACACTAATATTATAAATGCGAAAGTTTATGAGTGTGTTTGTATGTTTGTTACCTCTTCACTCAAACGGCTGGACCGATTTCGATAAAATTTCGTATGGAGGTAGCTGACACCCTGGATTAACATATGAGCTACTTTTATCCCGAAAAAATGTAGCGGGCAACACCGCGGGGCGCAGCTAGTATTATATATAAAAATTCTTATGCATATTTTTTTTCACAGACAAGTCATATCTGAAGTAGGCATGAACAAAACGTCACGGTAATATCATTTTATCTGACTGACCGCTCTATATTAGAATCCTTTGAGATATGAGGCCAGTGGCTCTCAAAGTTTAGTTCTATTTTCCATTTAATTTATGAGACTTTTATAATAGCGAGCCTATTGCCATCAACCGGTCACAAATCCAGACTCCGTGCTGCTAGTTAGAATTACCTAAACTAATAACACAGTAACACTTTCTCCGACCTGGAATTGAAACCAGGACTTCATGCTCAGCTGTCGTGATTAGCGACCAACGAGACAGTCAAGCTCAAAAATAAATACATATATTACAGTACTTGACTGCCTCGTTGGTCTAGTAGTTGCTAAGCGTGACTGCTGATCACGAGGTCCTGGGTTCGAATCCCGAGTCAGGCGAAGTGTTACTGGGTTTTTCCATTGGGCAATTCTCAGTAGCAGCACGGAATCTGGATTTGTGCCCGGTTGATGGCAATAGGCTCGCCCCCTATTACATTGAGACCTAAAAACATAACTGGCAAAACGTGGGTGTACTATATGTGCACCTCTGCCTACCCCTTCGGGGAATACAGGCGTGATGTTATGTTTGTCTTTATATTACAGTAAAATACTAAATTAATAATAGTATTATACAAAGTGAACTTTGAGAACCATTGCCTCTTATAATGCTCGTCCTACTTCGACCCATTTCAACCCAGCTGTCGGGTTGCCCTTGTAGGCGTATCATATATCCTCATCATACCCGAATTCTCATTAAAAGGGGTAGGCAGAGCTCTGCTTTATCTACATTGTCATACATTGTGCGCTCCGGTTGTCTTGCGGTTGAAAAAATAAGTCGGTACATATTAAAATCACGTATATTCTCTACTGACGAGTAGTATCCGGCCTAGAATTGACCACCCATTCCCGTGGGTGTCGTAAGAGGCGACTAAGGGAAAATCCAGAAGATGGGCAGCAGCGTCTTCTGTAACTTCACCACCAATACTGCGATCCCCAAGCCGCCTGCCAAGCGTGGGGATTATGACAACCCTTCCCTATACCTAAGGGGGAGGCCTTTGTTCAACAGTGGACGTCTTTAGTCCAACCGTCATACTCAGCACAGTAATATTATAACGATAAAGTCAAATTGATAACTCGTTTTATAGCGAGGTTAAAAAAAAATAAGACTGCCTAGTTGGTCTAGTGGTTGCTAAGCGCGACTGCTGAGCACGAGGTCCTGGGTTCGAATACCGGATCGCGCAAAGTGTTACTGAGTTTTTTCATTAGGTAATTCTCAGTAGCAGCACGGAGTCTGGATTTGTGCCCGGTTGATGGCCAGCTCGCCCCCTATTACATTGGGACCTAAAAACATAACTGTCGAAATGTGGGTGTACTATATGTGCACCTCTGCCTACCCCTTCGGGGTATACAGGCGTGATGTTATGTTTTTTTTTTAATAAGCCTCAACGCGTGTTTTAACCCCAATACATAAATTGTACTCACATTTTAACTCGCCAGATTAACGAATAATTATGAGTTACATTTGTTTGCTTATCCGACCGCGAACAGTCCTCTTTTATATGATACTAGCTGCGGCCCGCGGTGTTACCCGCTACATTTTTCCGGGATGAAAGTAGCCTATGTGTTAATCCAGGGTGTCAGCTACCTCCATATTAAATTTCATTAAAATCCGTTCAGTAGTTTTTACGTGAAAGAGTAACAAACATCCATCGATACTTACAAACTTTCGCGTTTATCATATTAGTAGGGATATATTTGTGTATATGTTATTGCTGCCTCATTGGTCTAGTGGTTGCTTAGCGCGACTGCTGAGCACAAGGTTTTGGGTTCGAATCCCGGGTCGGGCAGTGTTACTGGGTTTCTCCATGAAGTACCTACTTCTCAGTTTAAACCGCCTGTAGGCCTCTGACATGGCTTTACACACCGTTAAACAAACTCAGGTGTGCCCGGTTGCTGGCAATAGGCTCGCCCCCTATTACATTGGGACCTATAAACATAACTGGCGAAATGTGGGTGTACTGTATGTGCACCTCTGCCTACCCCTTCGGGGAATACAGGAGTGATGTTATGTTATGTTACTCACCCATTAGACTCCCAAGGGAACTATCCTAAACTCGTCCCCATGAAACCCAACCGAAATTCTAAAGGCGAGGCACTCAATAACGATATTACTATGACCCCGAAACTTGGGAGGATTTTATGAGACCCTTTTCAAAGACTATGTATGCATTGATTGAGTTAGCATCTACAGCGCTTTTTATTGAGATCACACACGACGCTGGAATCCTGCGTAGGTAGGTTGTATTTGTGTAGTACACACACATTTCGCCAGTTATGTTTTAGGTCCCAATGTTATAGACGAGCTGGCAAACAACCGGACAAAAAATCTCTCCATTCTGCTACTAAAAAAGTATTTCTCCGTTTAAAGTCGAAATTCTTCTTATCGTATGGTTGATGAACAACCTGGTGTCAGATTTTAAACCGCCTGTAAACCTCTGACACGGCTTTACACACCGTTGAAAAATCTCTCTGGTGTGCCGGTTTCCTATCACCGTTTTCGCAACTGATAACTAATTAATACGCACTTGAATTCGAAAAGACATTGGTACGTGGGCGATTTGACTTAGCAGTCCAACGGTCATACCACTCGGCTATCACGATATTAATGTAAATGGTAGCAGCACGGAGTCTAGATCTGTAGTTCTTTAAAAGTAAGTTTAAATGTGTATGTATCTTGGCGACCTAACTAGCGCAGTGACTAAGCTATTGGACTGCTGCGTTAAGTCTCGCGGTTTCGATTCCCGCACGGGACAAAAAACTGTGTGATCCGCAGATGTTTGTCCCGAGTCTGGCTGTTTGTGTATGTGATATTTCATGTTTGTGAAACGCACCCACGATACAGGAGAATATCCTAGTGAGGGACGTTTAAAAAAACAAAAAACTATACACCGTCGCCTAGCTTCTTGGATTAGTCGAGACGTTTGTTTAGTGTTCAATCTAGACACATTTCAAAAACAGTAAAACATGCCTTTTGAAATCAGCAATAACTTTGAGAGCCACTGACCCGTGTATACAAGGAAATTTATTAAAAAGTAAATTACTGTGCTCTTTCTTTATTGTGCCATAAATAAAGTTAGAAGGTCGGGCATAAATAAGATACGGTGGGGGGACATTCTTCACATATGGCGAGACATAACTCGAGTTTACTTCACGGTAACTTAGATTTAAAAAATTTACTTGAAGAGTTGATGTTATTATTGAAAATGTTGGTATGATGTCGAGTGGTCATGGTGTTTGATGGTCGTTAATGACAAAGGTATAGGACATTTATTATTAAACATATTAATTGAAGAACAAGTTGTTTATATAACATCTCGCTTGTATTTCCCGAAGGGGTAGGCAGAGGTGCAATATTAATACACCCACATTTCGCCAGTTATGGTATTAGTCCTAATGTAATAGACGAGCTGGCCATCAACTGGACACAAATCCAGACTCCGTGCTGCTACTGAGAACTACCTAATAGAAAAACCCCGACCCGGGGTTCGAACCCAGGAGCTCATGCTCAGCAATCGCGATTAGCAACTACTAGACCAACGAGGCAATATAAGAGACCTATGTCTCGAGTTTATCAGCAGATCACACAAATTTTTGTTTTCTGCAGGAATCGAACTCGCAATCCTGACGACCTGATTGGCGCAGTGGCTGAGTGTTTGGACTGCTACGCTAAGGGTTACAGGTTCGGTTACCGCACAAAGCAAAATTAGTGCGAACCACAGATGTTTGACCCGAGTCTGGGTGTTTATTTATTTATTTATATATTGGGCCTCCAACAAAGGACATACACAATCATTCTTAATTAAATTCAAATAATTATTGGTAGGTGTACTCCTTCAGTTATAGGAGACCACAGCATGCACACATTAATACCAAGTATCACACTGACTACAATACATAATATAAAAAGGAACAATGTTAAATTAAAATAATTTTAAATAAATTTGAATTTTGAATTAAATTAAAAGTATTAATAATATTAGTGTTTGTGTATGTGATATTTCATGTTTGTGAAACGCACCCACGATACAGGAGAAATTCCAGTGTAGGGCGACGTTTTTTTTATATCCTTAGCACAGCAGTCCAATCTTATCCACTGCACCAATCAGGTCATCTTACCGAGTTACACCGGCCGTGGTCACAAGCAGACTGACAGTCTACTTGTGACCACGGCCGGTGTAACTCGGTCGAAACGTCAAGCCAAAAATTAATAAAGTTGTGTTCGCGTTAATTCCTGTGTTGCTTTCTATTATAATCATGCAACGCGCTAGTTTAAACGTACAGGTCGTCTAAATCAACCTTAGACCTTTAACCTGGTTAAATGCTCTAAGAAATCAACAGTCTTATTTCCTAAATGCTTCCCACTCCATCAAAATCACCAAAGAAGCTTAACAACCCTCTCGTTCAAAGTACTCGCAAATAATTTGAAGTGGGTTCTAATTGTCAACTCAAAGCCACACTTAAACCAAGACTGGAGATCAAGGGGTGACAGGTTGAACAGTTAGTGCACAGTTAACATTGATAACTGAAGCGCTGGTAGGGTTGTCACCTGTTTCTGAAGAATACATTGTAAATTTACGTGCTTTTATTATTATTTAACTTGCAATCCCCGGTTGCAACTATGTATGTGAGTTTGTTGTACTATATGGTGTCCAATGGTGTTACAGTTAGTTTCACATATTCTATCATTATTAAATGACATGCAAATATTCATGATAAGCTAATTAATACTTAAATTATCATTTACCTTAATTTTACAGTATTTTTATTCAGAGTCTGGATTTGTGCCCGGTTGATGGCAATAGGCTCGCCCCCTATTACATTGGGACCTTAAACATAACTGGCGAAATGTGGGTGTACTATATGTGCACCTCTGCCTACCCCTTCGGGGAATACAGGCGTGATGTTATGTTATGTTGTTTTTTTTATGTATACACAGATTGCGCTCAAAACTCTTAACAAACAACACGTAACACCAAAACAACCCGGTTTACGTTTTCCAAAGAAACTTTTGCAATAAAAATCGCCGTCGGTTACCAAACTCACATAATGCCCCCTAGGGGGCGTTCTAAATGATCTGAGTGTAACGGTGGCCTCTCACGGCGCGTTATAACCGTTGAGCCGGGCAACGCGCTGGATAAGTGATGGTTTTGGCTCGTACTACATTAAATAATATCACCATATTTTTTATCAATTACATTAATTAAATGTTAGACGGATTTTTATACGCTACCTACGATCCTGGCATATTTCTTTCGCCTCATACACTCGGTTCACATTCCTCAAACAAGCTTGTAGGTTAAGAGCACTAATCTAAACATTCTGGAGAATTACGTCTGTATTCTCCGAAGGGGTAGATCACATATATGAAGTACCTACACGTAAATTTCGCCAATTATATTATAGGTATCTACATACCATGTTTCTAATAGACAAGCTAGCCATCAATCGAACGCAAATATAGACTCCGTGCTGCAACTAAGAATTACCTAATCAAAAAACCCAATAACATTTTGCCCGACCCGGGATTCAAACTGATTTAAACAAACTTTAACCTCAGCAGTTGCCCTTCATCATCATCATCATCACCTGGAAGACGTCCACTGTTGAACAAAGTCCCCTTAGAACGCCACAATGAACGACAGCTTGCCAATTGCATCCATCGGTTGCGCTTAGCGACCACTAAACCAACGAGGCAGTCAATCAAACACGTCCATAAACACTCCGGGTGCCGCCCGGTTATAACGCGCTGTGAGACGCCACCTTTATAAGGTCACAAATGGCTTGCTCACCTCGCATCCATTTTACCCGTGAACTTTACTTAACGCCTACCTTTTTAAATGTAATTCGTGACGCTAGAGGCCCGGTTTTACTAGAACTAGATGTACTCGTTTGAGGATTTGAAACCAATAATATCTATTAACTATTATATATATTCTTAGAAGATTGGTCAGCCAAGGAGTCGGCAACATTGCGGTGATGAAGAAAATGGCGCGAATTGTCTATGGAACACATTTGAAATATAAAAAAGAAATTATTTCGTTGTTTAATTTTTGCATATTTGTAATTAATTTAAAACATAACATAACATCACGCCTGTATTCCCCGAAGGGGTAGGCAGAGGTGCACATATAGTACACCCACATTACGTTATGTTTTAGGTCCCAATGTAATAGGGGGCGAGCCTATTGCCATCAACTGGGCACAAATCCAGACTCCGTGCTGCTACTGAGAATTACCTAATGGAAAAATCCAGTAACACTTTGCCCGACCCGGGATTCGAACCCAGGACCTCGTGCTCAGCAGTCGCGCTTAGCAACCACTAGACCAACGAGGCAGTCAATGTAGTGTAATTAATTTAATCGATAATTAAATAGTTGATAGGTCGATTTGTATATTCTTAAATAAATAGGGAATCAGTTTCTGATCCTCAAGAATATATATATCTATAAAGAACCGAAAGATGCAGCGTTGGCAGGCCTCCCACCAGGTGGGTCGACGATATCGTCAGAGTTGCTGCAACCGGTGGATGCTAATGGCAAGCTGTATTGAAACAAGGATAACAATATAAAATGGTTTTTCATAATTTGTCTGAAAACTACAAATATCGTAGCTCAAATTATTATACACGTTATGAGACATGAGATCTTGCGTTTGTATACTGGGTCGGGCAAAGTTACTGGGTTAACCATTAGATAATTATCTGAGTTCGGATTTGGGCCCGGATTTTGACTCAGCCCCTATTACATTGGGACATATACCATCACCATCAGCCGGAACACATCCACTGTTGAACAAAGGCTTCTCCAAAAAAGGCCATTAGGTTTTTCGATAACCAAGATAGAAACCGTGCCAAACTAAGATACACCGAAAACCAATCAAAAGGCAAACCTAACCACCCTCGGCTTAACCTTCCAGCGTCCTAACCATCTGCCAATACCTATCGCCATCTCTCTCACACAAGAGCTCATCGCCTCCTTCCCTCTTTTACCTCTAGATACGGAAGGCCTCCGACGCAAATTAGAAATAAATTTGATCAATTTCTGAACTTGATACGTTCCTTGTGCTATCGATGTGGCCTTGTCCGTAATATATCTACAAGAATTTCCAACAGATAATACCTGACGTTACCCTTAAGACATAAATAAAAAAAGGTAACTTGAAATTCGATGGATGCGAGCGGTGACACGGTGGCTCAGTTGGCAGAGCGGCTCGCGGGCTCGAGTCCCGCTCGTGTCCATCATCTTTCAAGTTTCCTATATCAATTTAAAATTTAAGCCTAGCATGGCAACATGCAACCGCCTGTAGGCCTCTGACATGGCGACACACACCGTTGAAACATCTCTCAGGTGTGCCGGTTTCCTCACGATGTTTACCTTCACCGTTTTTAGCAACTGATAACTAGTTTACAGTACGCAATAAATTCGATAAGACATTGGTGCGTGCCAAGGTTTGAACTTGCGACCTTTGTTTTTAACCAAATTAACGCGGGAAAGCCGGGGGCAATAGCCAGTATCTAAGTAAGTTCGCCAATCTACAAGCCTTCCTCGTCAAGCGTTACTTAACCTCGATAGATCCTTGCGGCTGAAGCCCAAGTCTAGGCAAACGAAGTAGTTGTATAACTTTAGACAAGTTCCAATTGTTTTCATGCTCCAATTACTGTAAAATGTAGTAGTATATACATTATACGCCAGCTTGGGGCGATACGTGCTAACATTCAACCAAAACTTATTTCAGATTAGATTTAAGTAGGTAAATAGAATTATATAACATGTGACGACCTAATTGGCGCATTGGCTGAGCAATTGGGCTGTTTGTGAGATCCTCAGATGTTTGTCCCGAGTCTGGGTGTTTGTGTATGTGATATTTCATGTTTGTGAAACGCACCCACGATACTGGAGAAATTCCTAGTGTGGGGCGACGTTTTATAAAATAAAATATAATTATATAAGTATATGTCGTGGTGGCCTAGTGGTTGGCATACCGGATTTGTATGCACAAGGTTGCAGTTTCAAAACCGGGCAAGTATCAATGTGACTTTTACAATGTTATAAATACATTCTTAGTTATTCTAAGACACCACAGTCTAAGGGTGACGGAAAAAACCGTGAGGAAACCTGGATTTAAAATCCATAACATAACATCACGCCCGTATTCCCCGAAGGGGTAGGCAGAGGAGCAAATATAGTACACCCACAATTCGCCAGTTATGTTTATAGGTCCCAATGTAATAGGGGGCGAGCCTATTCCCATCAACCGGGCACACCTAACTCCGTGCTGCTACTAAGAATTACCTAATGGAAAAACCCAGAAAACACTGCCCGACCCAAGATTCCGACCCAGGGCCACTAGACCAACGAGGCAGTCCAAATTTTTTTTTTTTTTAATTTAAATTCAACTTTTTTCTAACCGCAATTTTCTTTCCAGGTCCAACAAACTGAAGTCCTTCTGGTTCAGCATATCTGATGAGCCGCTTCCGGCGCTGGACTTCTTGTCAGCGGCCCTACTATCAGCTGAGTATGAGCGGGCGCTAGGCAGAGCCTTAGCCATGCCTGAGTGCCGACTCATACCGTTCTTTGGAGCTTTTCTTAGAGAATTAAGGTCAGTACACGACAGTGGTTATGAAAATATATGATAGTCGTAATAGTCATGATAGTCAATGAAGTCGTGAAAGTCAATGTAGTCATATAAGTCAATGTAAGTCATGTCAGACAATGTAGTCATGTAAGTCGACATCCGAAGGGGAAGGCCGAAGTGTACATATAGTACACCTACGTTTATCCAGTTAAGTTTTACGTCAGAATGTAATAGGGGGTAAACTGGCTATCAACCGAGCACTAATCCAGACTCCGCGCTGCTAAGAATTACCTATTGAAAAAACCCAGTAACATTGCCCTACCCGGGATCCGATCCCAGGACCTCGTGCTTACAATCGTGCTTAGCGACCACTAGGCCAACGAGGCTGTCCAGTGATTACTTTGCAGACATCTTTAATGAATTACATCTCATCAACTAATTGATGTTTAATCACTAATAAACGATTTCCGGGGTCTCTTTGAATCGCTTTTCCAAGATATAATCGTATCCTGTTTCGGAAGCCATTTGTAAATTACAGATGTATACATATAGAGTTGATAAAACGCCAAAAAAAAAATGTGAGACGTCATGGGACGCCTGGCAGATGTGAAACACGATTAAATAAAACGCAGGTTACGTATACCGTAGTAAACAACAACGTCGAACTGAGTGAGAAGCCACACCGAACACTCTACGACATATAAAATATATGTAAATGTTTACGTAAATATGCGTATTAAGTATTAGTTACAAATTTGGCCAAGAGATGGCGTTGTTAGTTGAGCGCCGGTTTCTGAATCGCGGTGAGATTTTCCGGCGCTTAACTAGGTCAATCATTTAAGTTTGTATTTTTTGTGAGCATCAAGCTCTGTGGTTATATATATTATACGCGCTTAATATAAAGTCCAGTGTTTCATTCCTCCCCAAGTCGACCTTCGTTCATGGTCCTTCGAGCCGTCGCCACGGCAAGCGTCGCCACGCCAACAATTCGGTATACAAGTGAGCCTATAGATGATAATATATTTAGCATCCAGTCGGGTGGTATGACCGTTGGACTGCCAAGTCAAAGGTCGCTAGTACAAACCCCGGGACGCACCAATGTCTTTTCGAATTCATGTGCATACTATAAATTAGTTGTCAGTCGCTAAAACGGTGAAGGAACACATCGTGGGGAAATTAACATACCTGGGAGATTGTACAACGGTGTGTGTCGCCATATCAGAGGCCTACAGGCGGTTTAAACTCTGACACCAGGTTGTTCATCAACCATACAAAAAAAAATCTTTTTCTGTACCAATTTGAGTAAAAAACTGTCCGTTTTCGTATTAACAACTCTATATAAATATCAATCACCTACCAGATTTCGCTTCAGTAAGCACAGCTACATGTTTTTAATTACGCGAGTACCCAAAACGTGTGTGTGTGTGTGTGTGTGGGGGTAGAAATAGTTACAGAGTAAACGTTACTTGAGGAATGTTTATGCTAGAATAAGGGTTGAACCTCATCTGGCAGCACGGAATCGCCTTTTTCCGTCGCCTTTTCTCTTTCTGTCGCTTAGAACTGCCATTTGTTAGACCGAGACAGAACGATAGCACGCGGCAGAATCCTCGAGGTGATCGCGTGCTATCGCATTATGCTTCCTGTCTCGGTTTATGTTATATTTTATAACATATAGTTATGGTATATTCTATAGGCTGATGATGATCATGATTTTCTTACTGAACTTCTCTCTTTTTCAGGGAAATATTACAAGCATCCCCGCCTTTAACTGGAAGTCATTCAGTGGGGGGCACTCCGACTCACAGGAGAGAGTTCAAGAAGGACACCAAGGATGACAGGTAGGAGAGTGAGATCAATCTTTATACAGTGTGTTAAGAACGTTGGTCTAGTGGTTGCTAAGCGTGACTGCTGAGCACGAGATCCTGGGCTCGAATCCCGGGTCGGGCAAAGTGTTACTGGGTTTTTCCATTAGGTAATGCTCAGTGGCAGCACGGAGTCTGGATTTGTGTGTAGATGGCAATAGGCTTACCACCTACTACATTAAGACCTAAAAATATAACTGGCGAAATGTGGGTGTATTATATGTGCACCTCTGCCAACCCCGGGGAATACAGGCGTGATGTTATGTTAAAAACCCTATTCGATCAAGAAGGAGGTTGTTCAGTATTCGACTATGAATTACTTTTCCTATGGGACCCTAAAATCGAGTAAACAATCAGCTTTGCCATACTTTTTGGGAGTCAGGAGTAAATAAATTTATGGGACAGCTGTTTGTTACTTCTTCACGCAAAAAATCAATTATCATTGTTATGTTTTATCAGTATAACCATTTCTAATAGATAGACAAAAAAAAAGTTCAATACACACATTGATATACGAAAAACCCAAGATGCACAGTCTCGAACAAAAGTAACGCTCAAAACTGTCGCCAAACACTCACCAAATATACTTACCTAGTTATAGTTATGCTGTAGGTATTTATTTTTGTAAATTCAACCTTACGCAAATTGAATAAAGTTGTTTTTACAACGCAGTGTTCGAAAAGTAATAAAATTTTACGAGCGTCGGTGGCCGGTGGAACAACGCTTTGAGTGGAGAGGAACATTTTTATATATTTTATTTTCACAAGTTATTTGTTTAGTATTCTAAGAGTTTGTTAAATTGTGTAATTATACTTTTAAATGAGCGTAAATATGTTTTTGGTTAAACGGATATTATGTATTATAAAATGATAAATTAAAAATAACTATTACTAGGTAATTAAAAATTACTATATTAAAAATACGCTATTAAGTTGTCCTATAATAATCCATTCCATTTACATTATAATATTTACGAACATTAAAAAAAATTGTGAAATTGACTACCTCTTCTCCTATATCAAATTATATAACGTAAACATATATATTAAAAACTAAATAGATAAAAGTTCAAAAGAACATAATCTTATTAATTAAAAAAAATAAACACAACAAAAAAAGACGTCTCCATGGGTCATTTTGTTATGACGTATTATACTTTGACCGTTGAGTGAAGTTTTTAGAAAATAAATCAAAATCACATGTTACTGCCTATATTCAGTCATAAAAACAACAAAAACTAATCAATTAACTCTTTTACTTACCGAAAACATGAAATCCCATCCGATTTTAACCTTTTTAACGTAATATTTTCAAAGAACACTTCGGCATTTTTAACGACTGCACCTAGACGGTAGCGACGCGAGACTATTTGAAATGAGCGCACTTTCTTGAATGTTGCGCTCATTTCATGAGGACGGTCTTGAGACGTTGATTGTGCATCTTGGGTTTTTTGTATATCAATGAATACACACAAAAAAAGAGAAAAAATCAACACAAGCATTAAAAAAACGAGGAACGGAGAAAATATCATTAATTAAATATACATACATAATAGAAAACAACAACACGGGAATTAACGCGAACACAACTTTATTAATTTTTTGGCTTGACGTTTCGACCGAGTGACACCGGCCGTGGTCACAAGCAGACGTCATGTCCCCGTATTTATACTGTCGATGTTTTTCATCTACCCTCAATTTGTTCACTGCTACACACTACGCTGACTGTGTCACTAATTCGAACGTCACCCGACACTGTCGAAAATCGAGGTTGCGTTATCAAAAAAAAAAAAAAGTTGTGTTCGCGTTTATTCCCGTGTTGTTATTTTCTATTATGCATACATACATAGTCACGCCTGCTCCCCAGAGAGGTGGGCAGAGACCACGGATTTCCATTTGCTACAATCCCGATGATCGATTTTTACTTAATTAAAATTAGGGAAAAAACATAAAAAAATAATTTATCGTAAGTCCAACAAGGGAAAGAGTGAGTCCCACTGCTACAAACCCTGATCACATGCTTATTCTCTTCTCTTCTCTCCACAGAGGATCGTTAAAAAAAGACTCGAGAAGAGAGAGCGGGAAGAAAATGGACCAGAGCACCACAACCAGCCCCCTACGAGACAGCTGCAAACGGGACGCGAGACTCACGGACTCCAATAAACAAGTGGTAAGCAGAGATCTACTCCTACATCTACAACATACTTGTAAGTGTAATTAACTCAAGTTATGATAAAAAAAAACATGATTTTTTGTACTTTTAATGTTACCATGCTGGGCTTAAATTTTAAATTGATTAAGGGAAAAAAAACCATGTTTCCTATCCAGTATATCGCCTCCTTCGACGAGGAGGGTGAGCAGGCGCCCGGCTGGCGGCGCGTAGGACCCGAGGGCCTGGTAAACCTGGAGAAGGTGTACAGGACACAGGCGGTCATGGACCATATAGCCAGCTTCCACCAACACCACCACGCGCTCGCCAGGAACAACGCGCCCATCTTCGGTGATTACTTAAGGTGATCTTTTTGGTGCTTACATTCGAGATTATATTCCTCTCATCATCAACATCATCATCAGCCGGAACACGTCGACAATTCTTTTTCCATTCGTAAACATATTAAATTCTGCTAAAAACTCTTCAAATGAGGAGATAAATCCACAAAATGGACTACATAATAAAAAACTTTTTTTTTTTAAAAAAAAAACGTCGCCCCACACTAGGAATTTCTCCTGTGTCGTGGGTGCGTTTCACAAACATGAAATATCACATACACAAACACCCAGACTCGGGACAAACATCTGTGGTTCGCACAATTTTTTGCCCCGTGCGGGAATCGAACCCGCAACCCTTAGCGCAGCAGTCCAATCGCTTAGCCACTGCGCTAATCAGGTCGTCATTATAGTATTCCTCTTATCATCATCATCAGCCGGAACACGTCGGCGATTTATTTTTCCATTCGTAAACATATCAAATTCTGCTAAAAACTCATCAAATGCGGAAATCCGCAAAATAGACTACATAATAAAAAATAATTGATGATAAACCAACCAAATACATGTCATCAACATCATCATCAGCCGGAAGACGTCCACTGTTGAACAAAGGCCTCCCACTTAAAAGGGGTGTATTGCCATAATCCAAGTTATAGGACTTATTCATTTTACCGTGAATAGATTAATCCCATGATAGATTTCCACGTCCACTCTTTACTATCACTACAAAGTCCAGCACTGTCACACTTTCCACAAGTCCACTGTACCTAGCAGTAACTCATATAAATAATAGACTTTTGTATGATGAATCGCTGACTTATTTTCAAATACGGAACCGAGATTCCTAGATATAGCTCGTCGTTACCTTGAAAGTATTGCTACACCCAGCACTATTCATTAACTTTAAGAAATAATTAATAAGTATTTTCCGTTAGTATAAATATGTATATATATATTTTATCTTAACCTAGAACTTATATGTTTACAATTGTGTGATAGATTTCAAGCTAAAAGACACACTAAACCTACCTTAACACCAACAACCTGCTTAATTTCCCGTCCATCACTCAAGATCTGTTCCTAAAGCACCAGAACCTAACCAGTGTCTTCTTCATCAGAGCAGCAATGTTAATATGCGAGGAGGCGGTCTTCGCGCAGCCCACCTCGAAGACCAATGGGGAGTTCGAGAACGAAGCCCTGTATGAGCTGGAAGGTACGGGGTACTGTCCCGTGCAGCCGTTGCCACATGACCATGGGGTCACCATGTTCCCCCTGGCGCCGCAGAATGGGGAGAGAATGGACAGACATATTTTGCAGGTAAGTTTTTTTAAGACCAAACATCGCTCCAATACAGGAATTTTTCCTGTATCGTGGGTGCGTTTCACAAACATGAAATATCACATACACAGACACCCAGACTCGGGACAAAGGTCTGCGGATCACAGAAATTTTTGTCCCGTGCGGGAATCGAACCCTTAGCGAAGCAATTGCTTACCCACTGTGCCAATCAGGACGTCAAATTATAATTTTTCATTATTTCTTATAAACTTAATTTCTTGTCAGATAATGCACCACGGCACAGCCTGCGTGGTGACGGAGGCGGAGTGGGGCGGAGCGCTCGCTCAGCTGAGATTGGAGCGCGCATGCGCACTGCTCGCGTGGTGCAGGACTGCCCATCAACCACATGCTCAACATGGTGAGTGATACTTATAATAATACTAGCTTTTGCCCGCGGCTTCGCCCGCGTTAACTAGCCTATGTCCTTTCTCGGGTCTTAAACTTGCGACATACCGAATTTCATCAAAACCCGTCCAGCGGTTTAGTCGTGAAGGCGTAATGGACAGAGACAAAGAATTTCAAAGAATATTTTTTTTACAAATTGTTGTATTTTTTTTTCTTTTTTCAGGAGAAACCCCATCAGAGAACGTGACTCAACCGGAAGTGAGTCTGTCATACAACCCCGAAGAGGTAATTCCCCTCAAGTACACAGCCAACCTGGCTCACGAAAACGAAGCGGGAATCGTCGGTGAAGAGGGGTTGGTACATCTTACCCGTCGTCATCCCCCCCATCATTATCATCTACGCCTCCTCCATCATCATCACATCCAACGTAATTACCATCTCTATCATCATTAACTCCGTCATAATTATCACCTTCTTGATCATGATCAGCTTCACCGTTATCTAAACTTCCTCTATCATCATTATGTCTAACTTCATTACCACCTTCTCTATTATAATTAACACCACCTTCATCATCATAACTTTCATCATAATTACGCCCACCTTACGGATCATCACCATCACAATCCTTACCATTATCATCATCATCACCAAAACCTAACATCACCTCTATTTCCAGCTTCATCGATCTCCAATGCGTGAAAGACATGCGCCTCGGAGGAAAACTCTTGGAGCCCCGAGACGTCGCCGAGCTGACGGCCTGCGCCCGGAGACATGGCTTGGAGACCTGTTCTCATGGACCACACATCATATCCCTCGTGTATGGACGCACCTTGAGCGATAATAGAACGGTGCATTTTGTTCTACCAGCATATTCTTATAGGTAAGTGTGAAAATTCAAGTGTATGTTAATGTATTCGATACTAGTTTTTGCCTGCGGCTTCTCCCGTGTTAAGTAGGTCGGGTTTTAAACTTTCTGCATGCTAAATTTTATCAAAATCCGTCCAGCGGTTTAGCCGTGAAGGCGTAACAGACAAACAGAGTTACTTTCACATTTGTAATATTATAGTATGGATATAGATTTAATGCTGTGTTTGCCGATTGATATTGTACGCAACGGATAATTTACTATTGTGCATGTAAACTTACTATAAAAATGTGAAATAATTGTAGGCGAATCAATAAATAAATACAAACAAATAAGATAATATTATAAATATATTTTTAACACAAGCTTTTAAATCAAAAGTATCATAATATTGTATTGTCACCAAACCCATTTATAATGCAAAAATTTAATTTCAATCGGATGTCAAAAAGTGGTTCTAATTTAGATTGCAAGATTTGACCTAAACAAACTCACATACATACAAACATTGCAAGTTAAATAAAAGCTTGCAAAAAAAACTAGTTCGTCTGTTTGTTCTGGCTGATCTCCGAAATCTCTGTACCGATTTTGACGGGACTTTCACTGATAGCTGCTATTATAAGGAGCTTAGTGCTTAACAGTCTCACTTAACAACCAGTACGTCAAAGAAGCAGTCAAAAGCTAAATTTTAACTCCCATTATATCTAACACAATTTTATTTTTTCTTTATTGTTTAGTATTGTTATATTTATAAAATCTTCCCATTTCCTTGCAGGGTGTGGGCAGTAGGCCTGCACTCGGTCATAAGGGCGCTGATGAGCCAAGCTAAGCTGGCAGACAGGAGTCTAGCTTGGCTGAAGAACAAATACACAGCATTGTATTACGAAGACGGATGCTGTTGTGAACCTCTCGTATCTGACGCTATAAGAGTAAGTACCTACCCCCTATATTTTTAACGTCGCCCCACTCTAGGTCTCCTATATCCTGGGTGCGTTTGGCCGTCATGAAATAGTACACAAACACCCAGACCCAATGGATATGTGGATCATACAGTTTTGTCTCGTCCAGAAATAGAAACCGCGGGCATAAATGTAGCAGTCCACTCAAGTTATCAACTAAGTACACTATTGTATTTTCAAATTGCTGAGCCTGAGGGTTTGTATCCCGGGTCGGGCAAAGTTTGGATTTTCTACTAGATAAGTCTAAAATAGTGCCTGGATTAACAGTTCAAAATTGAGCCTGGTTGATGGCAAAAGTCCGTCCGTCACTAGATGGTCAACCTCGCTACCATTCTTTTGAAAGATAATTCCTTCCTGTTCCCATGGCAATTTGCCCTTGCCGATTAAAAAAAAATACCAGATAGGATTCCTAACCATGTTTTCCTTCCGGTATTGCGAAACCTTTAATAGTTCTTCTTTTCTCTCATTTTAATTTCACATAACATCACGCCTGTATTCCCCGAAGGGGTAGGCAGGGGTGCACATATAGTACACCCACATTTCGCCAGTTATGTTTTTTAGGTCCCAATGTAATAGGGGGCGAGCCTATTGCCATCAACGGGCACAAATCCAGACTCCGTGCTGCTACTGAGAATTACCTAATGGAAAAACCCAATAACACTTTGCCCGACCCGGGATTCGAACCCAGGACCTCGTGCTCAGCAGTCGCGCTTAGCAACAACTAGACCAACGAGGCAGTCTACTAGTTATACTTATTCGCCCTCTTTTATTCCCATTCTCAGGTCTTTGGAGGAAGAGAGTCGACGTGTGGGAGCTCTTCGCACTCCACTCCAGTCAAAGGAACCTACACTGACTCTCATTCTGACTCTCTTCGGAGTTCTGGCATCAAATTTAAGGTGAGTTCAGAAAATTGGTAGCAAAAGATGGGCGGATATTTTGGGGGCTTGATATAATTTGACGTTCAAAAAGCGCTTGCTAAGTGTGAGTTTGATAAAAAAAAAGTTTAAAACATAAATTTCTGTTGCTCTGAAATCAATGTTAATCCATTGAGTTGACATATTAGTGACATCACAATTTGCTATTGCTATATAAAAACTATAGGACAAGCATTTTGACAAGCAATAAAAAGTATGTCTATTAACTGGCGATGTCAAATACCCATTACACCAGCTTTTATTTAACTTGCAATGTTTGTATGTATGTGAGTTTGTTTAGGTCAAATCTTGCAATCTAAATTAGAACCACTTTGTGACATCCGATTGAAATGAAGTTTCGCATACGTAAATAGGTTTGGTAACAATACAATATTATGGTACTTTTGATTTAAAAACCTATGTAAAAACATTTTTTTTAATTTATCTAGGATACTTTAAGTAATAGGGTGAGAAGCCCCACTAAATGTGGAATGTGGTGTGGCTTCCACAACATAAACTGTCCAGCTTTAAGAGTTTAAGTATGGGTCAGTAGGTGCCTAAAATACACTTCTTTTTCTTCCAGAAGAACAAATCGACCTCAGAACTGAAGACCAGCTCTCCGAAGAGCTTTGTGTCTACCCACACTTCTGGTACGAGGAGCGAGGATGAAGTTATACAGGGCTCACCACGACATAGGTGAGAGATACTAAATACATACCAGTATTTTTAAATTGATTAAGGGAAACTTGAAAAATGATGGACACGAGCGGGACTCGAACCCGCGACAGTCGCCGTACCGTGGCGCAGCTCTGCGTGACAAAGTTACAAGTATATTAAAATGGCTGCCTCGTTGATCTAGTGGTCGCTAAGCGCGACTGCTGAGCACGAGGTCCTGGGTTCGAATCCCGGGTCGCGCAAAGTGTTACTGGGTTTTTCCATTAGGTAATTCTCAGTGGCAGCACGGAGTCTGGGGTTGTGCCCCGTTGATGGCCAGCTCGCCCCCTATTACATTGGGACCTAAAAACATAACTGGCGAAATGTGGGTTTACTATATGTGCACCTCTGCCTACCCCTTCGAGGAATACAGGCGTGATGTTATGTGTTATGTGCAGTAAATATAAAATGAAGTGGCAACAATTTGAAGATAATATATATTTATATAACTTTTTTTTTAACATAATTTTATTTTTGTAAATAAATCAACTGATAAACAATGTTAGAATATCTCAATTTCTTAAATTTTTTTTGTTTTTATATTAAAAAATATTAGTTTTTTTTTGTATTTTCATATCCCTTAATAATGGCGGAAAATTAAAAAAAATTTGCTATTACCATTTGTCACAGTAAAATGTTTTGCTAAATCTCTAAATCCTGGTTTCTTCTCCCCAGTTCCTACTCCTCAAGCATCAGCCACCACCACTCGTACGGCCCACGGCACAGCAGCCTCACAGCTGCTGCCACTAGCATCATGGCAGGCTCCCCCAACAGAAGCAGGTGGGTTTTTTTTATTTATTTATATACAATACGACCTGATTAGCGCACTGGCTAAGCGATTGAACTGCTGCGCTAAGGGTTGCGGGTTCGATTCCCGGACGGGGCAAAACTTTGTGCGAACCACAGATGTTTGTCCCGAGTCTGGGTGTTAGTGTATGTGATATTTCATGTTTGTGAAACGCACCCACGACACAGGAGAAATTCCTAGTGTGGGGTGACATTAAAAAAAAAAACATAATTTAAACAGGTATTTACCCAATATAATAATGTAGCCACAGGGTTAAACTATTACCTTGAAAAGGCTTTTGAGTTTTGTATCAAAATACATTACTGTTTCAAGTTATTTTTATATTGTGACCTTGTATTAACCCGGTGACCTTGACCTTGAATCTTAAATGTGACCTTGACTTTTGATCTCGTGACCTCGATCTTTGGTTTTGTTTGTTTTATTTTTACCTTGACCTATAAACTCTTTTTGCGTCCTTGACTTCTAATACTATGTAGAAGTACACAAGGTACCACATGGTACAGTATAGCAGAGTTTTTTTGAAAGAGGACAATTTTCTTCGTTTTTGAGATAACAATGTTGTAATCTTAACATTTATTGTCTTCTTATTTAATTTGTTTTGTACTTTTTATTATTATTTTTATTAATTTTTTTTTTTTTTAATATTAATACATAAATATTAATTTTTTTGAATCCCGGGTCGGGGAAAGTGTTACTGGGTTTGTACATTAGGTAATTCTCAGTGGCAGAGTCTGGATTTGCCCAGTTGATGGCAATAGGCTCGCCCCTTATTACATTGGGACCTAAAAAAAAACTGGCGAAATACGGGTGTACTATATTATGTGCACCTCTGCCTACCCCTCCGGGGAATACAAGCGTGATGTTATGTATTTATTGAATACAAAACCTTATTTTCTATTTTTTCCCATTCTTTCCAGTTTGCGACGGTTGGAGACCAGTGAACGTTTCTGGGAGAACCTTAAACATCTGAGGACTGGCTCCGTGGGGTACGACACGCAGCTGGACTTTATGGATTTCGTCACACTCTTCAGGAGTTTCAGGTGAGAGTTTAGGGTAGAGGAGAAGAGAATGTTGGGAGTCTTTTATACGCTTATCATAAGATATAGACCGACAAGGCAGTCTGAATTTTGTCTTATGCTTATCATAAGACAAAATTCAGACGGCCTCGTCGGACTAGTGGACTGCTGACCACTAGGTCCTGGGTTCGAATTCCAAGTCGGGAAAAGTGTTAATGAGTTTTTCCATTACGTAATTCTTATAAACTTAAAACATAACATTGCTATGCCTGCGAATAAATTTCTGTTTCTAAATGTATTTTTCTCTTCAGCCTAGTCATGCGGTCAGAGCTGAGGGATATATTCGAGCAGTTAGCGGTACCTCGCAACAGGTCGCCGCTACTCGGGGCCGAGAAAAGCCGAAGTTCGCCCGAGCTGTTCCGAAGCAGAGCCATATTCAGGACAGGTTAGTTTCTAATAGTGTCCATCATTTTTCAAGTTTGCCTCGTTGGTCTAGTGGTTGCTAGGCGCGACTGCTGAGCACGAGGTCCTGGGTTCGAGTCCCGGGTCGGGCAAAGTGTTACTGGGTTTTTCCATTAGGTAATTCTCAGTAGCAGCACGGAGTCTGGATTTGTGCCCGGTTGATGGCAATAGGCTCGCCCCCTATTACATTGGGACCTAAAACGTGACTGGCGAAATGTGGGTGTACCGTATGTGCACCTCTGCCTACCCCTTCGGGGAATACAGGCGTGATGTTATGTTTTATTTTTCAAGTTTCCCTTTATCAATTTAAAATTTAAGCCTAGCATGGCAACATGCAAAAAATATACAAAAAGCCATATAGTTTATGACGGAGAAGGAACCTCCTTATTGTTTTTAAAAAGTGTGACGTCAGCAATGCTGACGTCACACTTTTTTTTCTTTCGGAATACTTTATGTCGACGACCCCGAGGGGGGTCTTATTGGACGTAACCGGATAAAGGCGAGACTGCATGAGCCTCCAGCCAGGCTAACTACTTTTAAGACTTTAAGCGACGCTACCGAGGGCGCCCCCTGCGGGACTCGAACCTCGACTCGGTGCGTCGCTGTCTAACATTCAAAGCAAAAGGGATTGCTGGATCGAACATATTATTTGGGGACATGATTCTTATAAACTAGAGCTCGGCCCCGGGCCGGCTGTATTGCAAGGGACGGGAGGGATATTTGTTACGTTAAGGGGTAACGATCGCGGCGGACCTCGACGGCGAGATCTTAGTATGTGACGACGGCGTCTGTCGTGTAGAGTGTTAATTGTGTCGCCCCCGATCGCCTACCGTGCGGCCGTATTTATAGGGCTCGGCACACGTGCGCGTGTTTACAAGTTTTTAGGTTAAGTATTGAAATTACAATGATAACATTAATTTTACATCGTAAAAAACTCAAAGTAATTAACTGATGGTTTATAAACTAATTTAAGGACAATCAAATGATTAAACTTAATTATTCTAGTTGGTCGCGCCGATATTTAGTTTATTTGCTTGAAAAATGGTGTTTACAGATAGTTTTTGTAAAAATAAAGAAAGATAGACATACGTTTCTTATAGCAGAAACACAAGACTAATAAAATAACATAAGAAAGTTGTCAAACGATGCCCAACGACTTGATAGGCGCAGTGGCTAAGCGATTGGACTGCTGCGCTAAGGGTTGCGGGTTTGATTCTCGCACGGAGCAAAGATTTGTGCGAACCGCAGATGTTTGTCCCGAGTCTGGGTGTTTGTGTATGTGATATTCTATGTTTGTGTATAGTACGCACATGAGTTCGAAAAGACATTGGTGCCGTGGTTTGAACTTGCGACCTTTGACTTTGGCAGTCCAACGGTCATACCACTTAGCTATCAGTGCTGATCGTAACGACTGTCTAATATATACATACACAAAGTCACGCCTGTTTCCCTGGGTCGGCAGAGACCACGGATTTCCATTTGCTACGATCCTGGCATACTTCTTTTGCTTCATTGAAACGCATCACATTCCTCATACACGCTCTTCGGTTGAGGGTGCTCTTCACTTGCCCATTTTGCACTGTTTAATATATTTCATTTTATTCTTTCTGGCTAGGTCTGCTAACGAGAAATGGGTCTTTAGACCTGGAGCCGCCTAGCGATAAGGTGGGAAGGAAGAAGGCTTTCGACCTACTGGCCGCGGCCGCTTTACCGGGTAAGAATATATCATACTTTTATAAAAGCAATAATGGCTAAGTGTCGAGTAGTATCCGGCCTAGAATTGACCACCCCCTGTCCTCCCGTGGGTGTCGCAAGAGGCGACTTAGGGAAAATCCAGAAGATGGGCAGCAGCGTCTTCTGTGACTTCACCACCAATACGATCCCCAAGCCGCAAGTATGAACAGTGAACGTGTTCCGGCTGATGATGATGAAGAATGGCTAAAGGATGGATAGCTGGTGATCTGAAATACTGGCCCTTAGATAACCTTAACCACCAGTCTACCACAATATACCATTTTTTTTTGTTTTCGGGAGGAAACCTTCAAAAGGCACCCGGCCCCTATGGGGTAGGGACTGGGGAGTGTGGGATTTCTACCTCACTAAAACCACCCCGGTGGTCACCATCTGCACGACCAAGGGAAGTCCCGGGACCTCTAAAAAGAACAACTCCGGAACCTCCCCATGCAACGCCTATGTGGCACAATATACCTACTGAATACTTAACTATACTTAAAATTATTATCTTTTCAAGTGATGACGTCTGACTTTGCAGTCCGACGATCATACCACTCGGCTGTCACTGCTTTTTGCCTTATAATAATTACAACCTATAACTGTCCCACTGCTACAAAGGCCTCTTCTCGTATAGAGACGGATTGAGCATTGATCACCACGCTAGCTCACTGCGGACGATTTCAGAAAATTAAATCCAGGTTTCCTCACGATGTTTTCCGTTACCGTTAGTCTGTGTCTTAGAATAACTAATAAAGTATTTATAACATTGAAAAAGTCACATTGATACTTGCTGGTTTGGACTTGCAACCTTGAGCATACAAATCCGGTATGTTAACCATAATTATTTAATTTTCGTAGCATGTTTTTTGTTTACAACTTTCTTTGGTAATGCACATGGTCCTTTCCTGTCAAATTGATTATTATCCTCTCTTTTGTTACTAGGAGCTTTTGACTGCCTCGTTGGTCTAGTGGTCGCTAAGCGCGACTGCTGAGCACGAGGTCCTGGGTTCGAATCCCGGGTCGGGCAAAGTGTTACTGGGTTTTTCCATTAGGTAATTCTCAGTAGCATCACGGAGTCTGGATTTGTGCCCGGTTGATGGCAATAGGCTCGCCCCCTATTACATTGGGACCTAAAACATAACTGGCGAAATGTGGGTATACTATATGTATACCTCTGCCTACCCCTTCGGGGAATATAGGCGTGATGTTATGTTGTTACTAGGAGCGTGTCCAGACGTGAGTGGACGTGTGTTAGCTCTCCCAACGCTCGGCAAGTTCTGTGAGACGAGGCAGTGCGAGCTGAAGACGGAGCAGCAACTAAGGGATATAATACAGGTAAGAATCTTCGACTATATAGCCATTGTGAGTGGAACCATGTTAGTGGTCGCTGATGGAGACTGCTGTGAAAGAAAGGAAGAAAGAAATAATTTATTTACCCCGCCGCGTCACCAGCTCATGAATAAGGGCTCCGTTAGAGTCCGAAACTAGTCGGGCATTCCCGAATATCGACGTGAGTACAACCGGTATATATAGTAGATAATATGGATAACACTCACGAAAGTTATTATAGTAAAATAATTTATTTGTTAGAATATAGTAAAATTTACTTTTATACAATATTTTTAGTTTCATATATTCTAGTACAAATATTTATTTATATATCTAAGTTACTTTTTTATAGTCCTATCACTAAGGTAATCATTAACAGACTAAAAACATTTGTCTAAAAGTAAATCAAACAATCTGCGTTTAAACATGTGTACATTAAGGGCTTTAATATGTGCAGCATGAGGTCCTGGGTTCGAATCCCATGTTACTGGAGTTTTCCATTAGGTAATTCTCAGTAGCAGCACGGAGTTTGGATTCCCGGTTGATGGCAATAGACTCGCTCTCTATAACATTGGGACCTATCATGCTGAGCATGAGGTCCTGGGTCCGAAACCTGATTCGGGCTCACAAAGATTGGTCCTGGGTGGTGGATGACCTCTGGTTTTAGCAGTCAATGTGGTTGTACTATATAATACACCTCTGCTTACCCCTTCGGGGTATACAGTTATAATGCTGTTTTGAGTGATAACATAACTGGCGCAATGTGGGTGTACTGTGTATCTGTATATGTGCAGTGTGCACCTCTGCCTACCCCTTCGGGGTATATAGGCGTGATGTTGTTTGTCAAACCCACACGGTTTTGTGGGGCTTGGTTAATCTATGAACAACTCAGTAACATAATAAATAAATATTCCGGTTATACTCGTCGATATTCGGGAATGACCGATTACGAACGAAACTAGTCGGGCATTCCCGAATACACCCGTGAGTATAACCGGAATATACAGTAAATAATATGGATACAACATAACTGGCGGAATGTGGGTGTACTATATGTGCACCTCTGCCTACCCCTTCGGGGAATACAGGCGTGATGTTATGTTATGATTATGTTAATATGGATAACACTCACGAAATTTATACATACATACATACATAAAGTCACGCCTGTTTCCCTGAGGGGTAGGCAGAGACCACGGAAGTTATTATAGTAAAATATCTAACTTTGCCTACAGAGACACGAGCCAGACCCAACCCTGCGCTCCGACAACTGCCTCTCATTCGAAGGTTTCGTGCGCTTTTTGACCGACAAGGACAATTACGCCTTCGTACCGGAGCAGATGAGGGCTAATACCTTCATCAGGTGAGAGAATAACTAGTTTTCCAAGTCATAGGCATCCCTACTAATATTATAAACGCGAAAGTTTGTAAGTATGGATGTTTGTTACTCTTTCACGTAAAAACTACTGAATGGATTTCAATGAAATTTCATATGGAGGTAGCTGACACCCTGGATTAACACAGGCTACTTTTTATCCCGAAAAAGTGAAGGAAACACCGCGGGGCGCAGCTAGTTAATAAAAAGTGAACGAAAATAGGAAGAATTGAAAAATCTCTCGTAGCTGATAAGCTACGTCCATATGAAATTTTATTAAAATCCATTCAGTAGTTTTTACGTGAAAGAGTAACAAACATCCATCCATACTCACAAACTTTCGCGTTTATAATATTAGGATTGCATAATATTATTTGCATCTTGGAAAAACAAACAAATTTCCGCAATTATAAGCTACTTGAAAACAAGATTCCTACCTTTTTCGACTGATACATTAAAGTTTGTATACCAAAATTCACAAAATCCCTTCTCAACAGCAAATCAACGAACCCAGAAGATGAAGAAGCGCAGAAGGCGATGTCCAAGGACATGATGGGTCCTCTGAGCCAGTACTACATCGCCAGCAGTCACAACACCTACCTTACAGGACACCAGCTGAAGGGGGAGTCTTCTGTCGAACTGTATAGCCAGGTTAGTGGGTTCAATGTTCAATTAATGGGTTTAAAGTTATAGGTATGTTTGTAATGGGTTCAAAATTAGAGTCAGAATAATGGATTTATGATTATAGGCAGAATAATGTGTTCAACGTTATAGTCGGAATAATCGGTTCAATCTTATTATAAGCGATTATAGACTTCAAGTGGGTTCAATATTATACTCAGATTGAGTTTAAATTATAGTTAGGTAAGCGTGTTCAAAATTATGGATAATGTGACTTGTTTAAGATCATAGATAGGTAGAAGAGAGTTTCAATTTTTTCCCAATGGGTTTGAAACCATAGCCTTAATTTGTGCGAGATTTTAGTTTATGCGTTCAAGAATATATCAAGACATACGGTTAAAAATTGTAAGTTAATGGGTTTAAAGTTATTTGTCTTCTAGGTAATGAAAGTTAAGGAAGAGCGTACAAAAAATAGTTTTTTATCGATGATACGAAATAAAACAAAAAATAATATATCAAAGACATTTATTATATGGACATCAATTTGCATAATCTTACATACATAACATCACGCCTGTATTCCCTGAAGGGGTAGGCAGAGGTGAACATATAGTCCACCCACATTTCGCCAGTTATGCTTTTAGGTCCCAAAAATAGGGGGCGAGCCTATTGCCATCAACCGGACAAATCCAGACTCCGTGCTGCTACTGAGAATTACCTAATGGCAAAACCCAGTAACACTGCCCGACCCGGGATTCGAACCCAGAACCTCGTGTTCAGCAGTCGCGCTTAGCTACCACTAGACCAACGAGGCAGTCTTAACGACATAATGAGGCAGGCATAATCTTAATTGCCTGTGTTTATATTGGAACAATAATATTCTCCTTAACAATAGTTATAAATGTTATCATTAAAATATGTTATAATTAACCTATCATTACAACAGTAGAATTCTCTGCCAATAACACCGATAAAGCCTAGGCCAGGAGTCAGCAACCTTGAGTCGGAAGAGTCAAACATTTATTCACAATATTTCAAATTTCTCAAAGCCACCATTTTTCTCCTTGCCAACAATAAATACCTACTTGCATAAATAAAGTATTTTGTATGACTTTTTGTATTTTTTATGCATGTTCCCATGCTAGGCTTAAATTTTCAAGTTTCCCTTAATCAATTTAAAAAAATTTGATAAAAAAAAACGAATCTACCTCAATTTAATCGATTTTTAAAGGTGTTTTCACAAGCTTTCATTTAATTTGCAATGTTTGTATGTATGTGAGTTTGTTTAGGTCAAATCTTGCAATCTAAATTAGAACCACTTTTTGACATCCGATTGAAATGAAATTTGGCATACTTAAATACGTTTGGTGACAATACAGTATTATGGTACTTTTGAGCTGGTCTGATGGTGTCAGAATATGGTTATAGGAACTATGACAAAATGAAGCATACCCACCGTGTTGGGCTTGTTTAATCCATCTCCACTAGTACTTTGAGCCTAGCTGGTTTAAAAGCTTGTGTTAAAAATGTATTTCGAATATTAACTTATTTATAGGAAACATGAATTTTGCGTTTGGAAGCTAAAGAGCCTCATCTTCACGTCCAAAGACGGAGGTTACCGACCTAGGCGAGGCAATAGGGGCGGGACAAATGTCGCCTAGACGGCTCAATTGTCGCTATCAGAGAATTCTACTGGTAGATGTTAATGAGTGTTCCTTCTATACCAAAACCTCGCTCGGTAATCATCGCTGCACGTCAAAAATGCTGGTGCTGTCCCAGAATGGACGATAAACCTGAAATAGAAACATAACATTATACTAACTCCGCCCCGCGGTGTTATCTTCATTTTTTCGGGATAAAAAGTAGCCTATGTTAATCCAGGGTGTCAGCGACCTCCATGTGAAATTTCATTTAATTCCATTTAGTAGTTTTAACATGAAAGAGTAACAAACATCCATACTTACAAACTTTCGCGTTTATAATGTTAGTAGGGATAGTATTGGCCTACAGGCGGTTTAAACTCTGACACCAGGTTGTTCATCAACCATACGATAAGAAGAAGACTCAATCACAGCTACATAAGGTTTGATGGCAAGTTGTCGTTGGTTACATTCTTAGGGGGAGGCCTTTGTTCAACAGTGGACGTCTTCCGGCTGATGATGAAGGTTTGAAGGTACATACCTGACGGCTCCATTATGCCCCAGAGACATGAGCTGGCACCTGCTGGCACTCCGGGAATGCCAGGTGCACAGCGAGGTGGTGGCCTCGTCCGGGAACATAACGTAGTCCTCCGTGTGATTAAACACTGCTTGAGCTAGGTGGTCTTGCTTGCCTGATGAAGATAGATATCGAATTATTAACTTATCAATATTAATATGTGGAAAAGGCCCAAAATAGGAATCAGTGGCGTTTAGAGGAGGCTTATGCCCAGCAGTGGGTCATTTAAAAATCTGATAATGATGATGATGAATATGTGGAAGAAGAATGACATAACGAATATATGAGGCGAGTGTTAGTGGAGTATCGGAAAGGGGAAGACCTAGGCGAACATACCTAGACCAAATCGGAGATGTTCTGCAAAAAGGGCAAGTGAGGAGTACCCTCAACCGAAGAGCGTGTATGAGGAATGTGATGCGTGCGAATGAAGCAAAAGTATGCCAGGATCGTAGCAAATGGAAATCCGTGTACTCTGCCTACCCCTCAGGGAAACAGGCGTGACTTTATGCATGTATGTATATTTCATGTTTGTGAAACGCACCCACGATACAGGAGACATTCCTAGTGTGGGGCGACGATTTTATATAACTGATGATCCAATACTAAAAAATTTCACTGATAGATAGCTACATAATTCCAGAGTGCTATTAGGTATATTTTCTTTGTATAATAACTAAAATATTTATCTTACCTGTGGTCCCAGCGCCTGTATATTGTATCAGACAGCGACTGCTCGCCAACTCCCACAGTTTGATGGACGAGTCCAGCCCAGAGGTCAATAAATACTGAAATATATATATAGGTTATATACAGGTGAATTTTTAGTCACCGTCCAAATTTTTTCTAGGCATTAGGTATCATTCAATAATTCCATTTTTCCATAAAAAAATCGAAACGTAAAATTTTTATATTAAATCATTTCCTTGAAAGAATTATCCGCTCTGCGTGGTCACTAAGTTAAACGTTAATAATACTACACTTGCCGCGCAATGAAAAGGGTAGCGCGCACCCCGCTTCCCCCCCCCCCCCCCCCCCCCGCTACACCTAGCGCGTACGCACGGCGTGGCGGTGTCCAGAAACATTCACTTTTTATAGATAACTTTGTGATGTTATAACTCAATATTTTTGTATTGAGTGATACTAAAAGAAAAAACACGTATTCAATGATTTTCGCCAAAGATAAATATATCAAAATTTGGACGGTGACTAAAAATTCATCCGGTATATAATAAATATTAATTATATATATAAATATATAGGTTGGTCGAGTGGTCGCTGAGCGTGAGGTCCTAAGTTCAAATCCGGGTCGGGCAGTGTTACTAGATTTTTCCATTAGACTCCGTGCTGCCACTGAGAATTACCTAATGGAAGACCCAGTAACACTTTGCCCGACCGGGAATTCCGAGCCCAGGACCTCGTGCCCAGCAGTCGCGCTCAACAACCACTAGACCAACGAGGCAGTCAACTAACGAAATGTGTGTGTAATACATACCTTACTATTCCTGGTGAAGGCCACAGAACACACTTCGGAACCGTCGTGCGCGTTCACGAAGGTGTTAAAACATCTATTGGAGACGGTGTCCCACAGCTTGACCGCCCCGTCGGCACTACCGCTCGCAAAGTATTTACCGTTGGGGGAGAATCTGAAAATTAACATATATTATATACATATAATGGAAATCCATGGTCTCTGCCTACACCTCAGGGAAACAGGCGTGACTTTATGTATGTATGTATGTATGTACATGACTTTTTGTATGTTTTATGCGTGTTGCCATGCTAGGCTTAAATTTTAAATTGATAATCAATTTAAAATATATATATACATTTGAAAGTCAAAATTTACCTATATATATATACTAACTACGCGGTGTTACCCGCTACATTTTATTCGGGATAAAAAGTAGCCTATGTGTCCAGGGTATCAGCTAACTCTATACGAAATTTCATCAAAATCGGTCCAGCAGTTTTAGCGTGAAGAGGTAACAAACACACTCACAAACTTTCGCTTTTCGTGAAGTGTGATACCCTACTACAGCCGAGTGGTATCCGGCCTAGAATTGCCCCCACCACAACACAACATAACATAAAATCACGCCTATATTCCCTGAAGGGGTAGACAGAGGTGCACATATGGTACACCCACATTTCGCCAGTTATGTTTTTAGGTCCCAACGTAATAGGGGGCGAGCTGGCCATCAACCGGGCACAAATCCAGACTCCGTGCTGCCACTGAGAATTACCTAATGGAAAAACTCAGTAACACTTTCCCCGACCCGGAATTCGAACCCAGGACCTCGTGCTCAGCAGTCGCGCTTAACAACCACTAAACCAACGAGGCAGTCTATTTATAATAGATTAATTTAAAACATAACATAACATCACGCCTGTATTCCCCGAAGGGGTAAGCAGAGGTGCACATATAGTACATCCACATTTCGCCAGTTATGTTTTAGGATGGATGGATTAATTTATAAATGTAAGTATACTTACTGTATGGAGTTGACTTGTTTCGTATGATGGTGTGAAGGTATGGGACAGACGAAGCACTGACTGGTGGTGACGTCATACAGCCTGATGACTGGCTGCGTGCTGGACGCTATGATATGATCTCCCAGCGGGTGGAAAGCAACGCATAACACCTGCTCCGCGTCCTGGAAAATGATGGGTGGCATTTTTTTTTAACGATGACTCTAAAATCAGTAATAATTTTGAATGTATCGTTGGTCTGGTAGTCGCAATATCAAAGCACGAGTGAGTTCTTGAGTTCGATTCCTGGGTCAGGCATTTCTTGTTTTTTATTATTGTGTTATTTTTAATAGTACGGAGTTTACATTTGCGCATGGTTAATGGCAATAGGCGCCTATCACCTAGTACTTAATACTTGTGCACTATGATATCTCCTGTAGTTGGCTAGTCTCAGAGACAGGCCGCCGGGACCGGCATTTGGACAGGAAGAACATTACTATACTTACTACTCGCATAGTACCTCTGCCTACCTCTTCGGGGAATACAGGCGTGATGTTCATCATCATCAGCCGGAAGACATCCACTGTTGAACAAAGGCCTCCCCCTTAGGCAGGGGAGGTTGCCATAATCCAACGCTTGGCAAGCGGCTTGGGGATCGCAGTATTGGTGGTGAAGTTACAGAAGACGCTGCTGCCCATCTTCTGAATTTTCCCTTAGTCGCTTACGACACCCACGGGAGGAAGGGGGGTGGTCAATTCTAGGCCGGATACCACTCGGCATGGCGTGATGGCTTACCGTGATAGACTTATAAGCTTTCTTGGCCGACGCTTTAGTGATGTCAAACAGCTTGATGCAACAATCCCGGGACGCGGACACCAGTATCTGTTCCCGGGGATGGAAGTCTAGGGCTGTTATCTCGTCCGTGTGGTCGTACCTGGGAAGGAAATAGTTTACAGTGATGTAGTCGCAAAAGTCTGGAAAGTCGGATCTGATTTTTCGTTTCGTTTTTGGATGCTGTAGGTATTGTGTGTGATATTTATTAGAAAGTACTGATAGACGAGTAGTATGACCGTTAGACTGCCAAGTCAAAGGTCAAAAAAAACATTCGGTTCTATAAAAACGTGATAAGTCATCAAAGTCGTATAATTGAAAACGACACAATTTTGGACACAAAAACATATCTTCAAACAAAAGAAACATATTTTAACAAGAATGATGTCAGAGTCGTAAAAGTCATAGAAGTCGTAACACTCACAAAGTCCTGATGACGGGGTGTCCTTGCTGCTCCCTTCCAGGGTCCACCTCCTCGGGCGCTGACTTGGCCAACATCCTCTCTACGTCCAGAATCTAAAAAAATGGCAATACTAAATTGTATAATAAACACTGAGTGTGGCTAATCTGTTTACACGACCAAATAACTGCACTAATTGTAATGGAATTTGTTACAAAGATAGATTGAACCCGAAGAATATAGGCTACTTTCTATCTCAGGAAAAGTAGGCATTTATATTAGCTTTTGCCCGCGATTTTGTCGGCTTTTCCATTAGGTAATTCTTAGTAGCAGCACGGAGTCTGGATTTGTGCCCGGTTGATGGCAATAGGCGCCCCCTATTACATTTGGACCTAAAACATAACTGGCGAATTGTGAGTGTACTATATGTGCACCTCTGCCTACCCCTTCGGGGAATACAGGCGTGATGTTATATGATATTACTATGCATGAGTCACGCCTGTTCATACATGTGGTATGTTAAAAAAAATAATGTTTAGCTTATAATGCTGACTATACAAGAATTATCACTGGCTAAATCAGCTATTTTAGCGAACCTTAATAGACGCATCTACAGAGCCGGTAGCGACTAGCTGTCCGCACGCGCTGAATGCGCCTGCGCGGCACGCCATCTTGTGTGACGTCACATACGCCGTCTCATACGTGGCCGGCTCAGGCGCGAGGGAGGACGCGTCCATCTCATACTCTAGGTCTAAAAGAAGAAAAATAATTTATAAAAGCCGTTTTAAGGTCAATTTTTGATACATGTGGGGGAAGGAATGTGGAGTTCCTCCAACGAAAAGGGAAGATCTTCCAACCAGGCGGTGGTGTGCCTGGTGGGCCGCGGCGCCCCACATCTCAAATCGGGGCTGTATATATAGCTAGCGAATGTGATTACTTCGCTAGCGCGATGCAGGATTCGCAACGTCACTTCGACGTGTAGGTGTCGCTACATACACAATGGGGCTGAAGGTTAACCCTATGAGCGCTTGTCTTGTATAGGAGACAACGTTTCGGCGCCCTACACGCCATAACCGTACCAGAAGACAATATCAAACGTAACATAACATAACAGGCAATAGATATACTATCTAAAATGGATTAATGCTAATGTAGATAATTGCACCGTGGGTTTTTGGCCCAATTTGTTATTTTTTTCCCTTCTATCACTATTAGTTTGCTTTGTTGTCGCATAATGAAACTACATATGTAAATTTACAAATTTGTACCATCTTTCTTTTTAAATGAGTAACCTCTGGAGTTTCTTGCCGGTTCTTCTCCATTGGAATGACATTTTGGAACCGTGCAACTAGCATCCTAACGTTTCATAAGCGCCTGTAATAGGTTTATATGAAATAAAAACATTTTGAATTTGAATTTGAATTTGTAGACATGTTAAATTTTAATTATGTCAGCTATCACGAACATATTTGTGATTGTATACGTTTTGTCTCTTACTTCAATTTTTTTTCCCTCTATAATATGTGGACAATGTTGTGGGTTACATGTTTGTAATATCAATGTATGAACTTATTGTATAGATTTTAACGTGTAACTGTTTTTTGTCCCTTACAAATAAAATAAAACATGTGTAATGTAAAAACAAATAATAATCGTAAATCGTAATAAATGTTACGATCAGACATTATCTTCTAATAAAATCGTGGCGTCCAGCACGAAAAGGCTTGTCTTCTATATAAGACGGGAGCTTAAAAGGTGATGATTTTCCCCCAGTAGTGGTAGCTCTCCTCCCCCAGCGACGCCCTGAGCCGAGGTCCGAACCCCTCGCGGGGGTGCCCTTAGGCGCTGTCGCTTAGTTTGTAGTTTTTAATTTATAAGCCTGGCTGGAGGCCTTTTATTAGGTCTCGCCAAACGACCGGTTCAGCAGTAAGAGCTCCCTCAGAGCTAACTGCGAGAGACAAGTTCGAAAAAAAAAAAAAAAGGTGATGATTTTGTATTTGCGGGTAAACCAGACTCGAATATTCTTGCAAACGCTGATAATATAGATATAGGTGTGATTCGATTACATTTTGAGTCTTATGAGGTAATATTCGTATTTATTGATAATCCCTACTAATATTATAAATGCGAAAGTTTGTACGTAAAAACTACTGAATGGATTTTAATGAAATTTCATATGGAGGTAGCTGACACCTTGGATTAACAAATAGGCTACTTTTTATCCGGAAAAAATTTAGCGGGTAACACCGCGGGGCGCAACTAGTATACTAATATAAGTGCTATCTTTCCCGCCTTCCATTTTAATAGAAATATATCAGTGGATGTTATGTATGTATGTATGTATATTATGTGCTTTTATGTAAGTGGATATATCGTTCTCATACTATAGCGGACCCGGCAGAAGTCCTGCCCAGTAAAGCAGCATGACGTGAGCTGTCAATTGCTAAAGATGGCGGAGTACCAAACTTAATTTATTGAAAAAATTCATTACTTGCTTTGTTTTTTCGTGAATTTTTAATATTTATTCAGCTTTTTGGAGCGGAGACGAATCCAATAATTAAAAAACCATGAATATCGGTCCAGCAGTCTTCGAGTAATATGTTCTAACAAACCCAACTTTGATTTATATCTGTCTCATGCAGCAGAATAATTATTAAACTGTCAAAAAACAATTAAACAAGTAATTAATTTCTAAATAAAGGTACCCCGCCATCTTTTGCAATTGACAGCTCACGTCAGGCTGCTTTTCCGGGCAGGACGACGTCTGCCGAGTCCACTAGTATTATATATTAAAGGTTAGCAATCCAAATTAAAAGACACAATCATTTTCAAGACGTACTATTTATTTGCCACGACAAATTTAAATATTTTGACATTAATTTAGACATACCCTAGAACAATCACACTGATATGGTACATAATATAATTAATACATAATAGGACAGCTCAGCCAAGGTCATCTGATCCCAAACTAGGCAGAGCCTGTATTATGACAACCAGACAACTGACAAACATACTTATATATTACATACATACATACATATTATACATAAATTACACCCAGACACAACAAACAATTACGCTCATCACTTACAAGATTTCTCCTGGGTGGGTATCGAAGCCACAACCTCCGGATTTAACAGTCAGGGTGTATAACCACTAGGTCAAAAGGTCAGTCATACTATAAATATAGAGATAAAGAATTATAAGAGTGACAATAAGAATGATAAACTTACCGAAACCAGTGGTACCGAGCAGATGTTCCGCGCCGCTGGACGCGGCCAGACGGTCTTTGCGGTCCGGCTCATGTTGCAAACCTACCATCATTAGGTTTATCAACCTGAAATAGCAAATACATAACTCGTTATGATATTACAAACTGTCTTCTTATCGTATGGTTGATGAACAACCTGGTGTCAGAGTTTAAACTGCCTGTAGGCCTCTGACATGGTTTTACACACCGTTGAAAAATGTTCTAGGTGTGCCGGTTTCGTCATGATGTTTTTTTCACTGTGTTTAGCAACTGACAACTAATTTATATGACACACATGAATTCTAAAAGTCAGGGTTTGAATTTACAACCTTTGAGTTGGCAGTCCAATGGTCATACCACTCGGCCATACCATACCATTATTCAGTGTTTCCAATTTCTTCTTCTGTTAAAACAGACTGTGTGTGGGAAACACACATTTGTCGAAGCAGATGAGTACAACAACTGACTACCTAATATAAGAGTTAGTATGGCATACTTTTGGCTCAATAATCAAGAAAATGGTTGTCAACCAAACCTTATCATAACTTACTAATTTGTTATTAAAAGTATTACATTTACTGACCTGTCGCTTGGTGGGCATGGCGGGTCGGCGTGCACAGCCGCAGCTAGCGTCGCTGCTATTGGTTGAAAGCCATCGTAATACAATTGACTGAAAAAACACACGAATGAGAAAATTTTAACCTCTGAATTTATACGAAACATAACTTAAATAACAATGAATATGTTAATAATTATTGTATTAAGAGGTTGTTTGTAGAGCGTATGATGACTGAGTAACTGTAAAATATTAGAAATTTTAGGTAAAACACGCGAATTCGTAACATTTTACCGCCGTAAGTTTTGCAATCATACGTTACTCAATTTCACCTTATTATCATGCGGTAAAGCAGCTCCCGGTTCTTCACCACATTCCTTGTATCCACTTCGCCTGTCGTCTCCTTCATGTCGGAATCCGAATCGGAAGAAATCGCGACGGTTTTCATTAAACCACCGGCAAAACAATCGCACAACTTGTGCGATGTTTGACAACAAACTGACAGAACTCTTTTGTCTATGAACAAAAGTTGTAGCTTCAGATAATTTAGTAATTATTCTTAGTAAAAGAATTGTAACACGTAATCGACTAAACTTCACGAGACTAAAGCCTAGACTGAGAATGGGAAGGTACAGGAGGGGCTTACTTTTCGAAGCACTAATCAATAATTGCGCGCATGCGTGTTAGCGGTCGGTCTGTCTCGAATTCTCGACCCATTGAACATAAATGATATTAACTCGACTGATTGCTTTAGGGGAGAGCAGTGGAATGAAAAAACTAAGCAAATGAAACAAAGTTACACTCTATTTTAAACAATTACGTTTTCTCCGGTTAAACGAATAAGTACATAATTTATTTATTTCTTTTAAAGTATTAGAATCTACTGTTAATAGGCACCATTTTATTGTACTATTTACCTACAATTATTGTACATGATTTCATAGATAATTAATATGAATGACATAAAAGGAACATTACATTTTTAAATAAACAAAAGATTGATAGCAAGTCATTAAATAAATAATAATTAATTAAACATGTAAATGGGCTTTAAAAAAAAATGTAAAATTCGATTTTTAGTTTTGTTTGTATTCATTAAACGATTACGCGAGCATTTCTTGAAAGCAGGTAGGCAGAGATTTGAAGTATATAGGGGTAAATGTTAACGTTAGGTATTGACTTCGATTCCAAGGTCGGGAATGGTGTTATTTCAATTATATTACTATACAATTGAGTAGGGGTAGACAGAGGTACTCTGAAACTAGGGTTGGGTAAAGTGTTACTGAGTTTTCCATTTGGTAATACTTAGTAGCAGCACGGAGTCTGGATTTGTCGCCGGGTAATGGCCAGCTCGCCCATTATTATATTGGGACCTATAACATAACGGAGGTAATGGCGCAATGGGGATGTACCTACTACAC
The DNA here is from genome assembly GCA_946251915.1 of Abrostola triplasia. Taxonomy (NCBI): domain Eukaryota; kingdom Metazoa; phylum Arthropoda; class Insecta; order Lepidoptera; family Noctuidae; genus Abrostola; species Abrostola triplasia. The sequence continues at coordinate 787,621 of OX276448.1, read as the reverse complement.
ACATCTACCTACTCCTTTGAGGAATACAAGTATGATAATTATTATTTTTATGGTTTTAAAATATCTGCTTATTTGTAAGTTTTTAATACTAGTGGTGGCCTAGTGGTTAACATACCGGACTTGTATGCACAAGGTTGCTGGTTCAAACCCGGGCAAGTATCAATGTGACTTTTTCAATGTTATAAATACTTTCTTAGATATTCTAAGACACCACTGACTAACGGTGACGGAAAACATCGTGAGGAAACCTGGATTTAATTATCTGAAATCGCCCGCAGTGAGCTAGCGTGGTGATCAATGCTCAAACCTTCTCTATAGAAGAAGAGGCCTTTGTAGCAGTGGGACAGTTAAAGGCTGTTATTATTATTTAATACTAGAGTTTATTGAGTATTCAATCTATAAGTTTCTACCCTAGATTTGGTACCTACCTACTTTATTTCAACTAGGTAGTTACTTAATTTTTATTACATAGGTGAATGAGCCGTCGATAAGAGGAACTCCATTTTTATTATTTGCTCATCAATGTTAACCAACACCACACTTCTTGGGAAAGCAATGACTGAATCTGTCGCAATTAAGACACCTAATACATAACATAACATCACACCTGTATTCCCCGAAGGGGTAGGCAGAGGTGCACATTATAGTACACCCACATTTCGCCAGTTATGTTTTAGGTCCCAATGTAATAGAAGTCGAGCCTATTGCCATCAACCGGACACAAATCTAGACTCCGTGCTGCCACTGAGAATTACCTAATGGAAAAACCCAATAACACTTTGCCCGACCCGGGATTCGAACCCAGGACCTCGTGCTCAGCAGTCGCGCTTAGCAACCACTAGAACAACGAGGCAGTCTATACATGTTTTTTAATTGGTAGTATGTCATAATTCGTCAGAGTTGCTGCAACCAGTTACCAGTAGATGCAATTGGCAAGCTGTCGTTCATTGTGGCGTTCTAAGGGGGAGGCCTTTGTTCAACAGTGGACGTCTTCCGGCTGACGGTGATGTCATAATTATATTTAGAGCCCAAAAATTACAAAATATATTAGGTGATAGCTATTTTGTGAAATTACATATATCTATAAGATACTATTCATTGAGCAAACAATACGAAAAAACCGGTCAAGTGCGAGTCGGACTCGCGCACGTAGGGTTCCAAACCATCACAATTCACACTATAGGTATTATTTATATAAAGGCGAAAGTTTCTGAGTGTGAGCTCAAACGGCTAGACCGATTTGATGAAATTTGATATGGAGGTAGCTGACACCCTGGATGAATACATATTCAACTTTTTATCCCGATAATATGTAGCGGGTAACACCGCGGGCGCAGCTAGTTATCTATAAAAACGGCAAAAAAACACGTTTGTTGTATGGGAACCCTGTTAAATATTTATTTTATTCTGTTTTTTAGTATTTGTTGTTATAGCGGTAACAGAAATACATCATCTGTGAAAATTTCAACTGTACAACTATCACGGTTCGTGAGATACAGCCTGGTGACAGACGGACGGACAGCGTTTTACCATTTGCGTACGGAACTCTAAAAATGAATTTTGCGCTCCTCGACAGCCAATATGACGTCATCTTGGTCCCCAGGTGTTGCTGACTGGCTGCCGCTGCGTGGAGCTTGACTGCTGGGACGGGGACGATGGCAGTCCGGTCATCTACCACGGACACACCTTCACCACTAAAATACCGTTCAGACGCGTCGTGGAGACGATAGCCAGGTAGGTTACGGAGTCTGGATTTGTGCCCGGTTGATGGCAATAGGCTCGCCCCCTATTACATACAATACAGGCGTGATGTTATGTGTGTGCAAACCTTGTAATTTTTACTGTTTATTTAACTTGCAATGATTGTATGTACGTTTTTATGGATGTACTTATTTATGTACGTATGTGAGTTTGTATAAGTCAAATCTTGCAATCTAAATTAGAACCACTTATTGACATCCGATTGAAATGAAATTTTGCATACTTAAATAGCTTTGGTGAGAATACAATATTATGGTACTTTTGAGCTGATCTGATGATGGAGTCAGAAGATGGTCATAGGAACTCTGTGAAATGAGGCAATCCCACCGTGTTGGGCTTGTTTAATCCATCTTCACAAGTACTTTGAGCCTAGCTGGTCTAAAAGCTTGTGTTAAAAACATATTTTTAATATTAACTTTTCATAAAATAGACGTTGTTTATGTCTGTATTGGTAAGTATAGCTATGACCTGCATTTTTCCATCGCTGAGTAGTCTGGATTTATGCCTTATTAATGGCAATAGGCTCGCCCTATATAATATACTACATGGTAGTTACCTATAACTATTGTATTGTATGCTACACAATACTGATTTCAGGAGTGCGTTCGTAACGTCACCATACCCACTCATCCTCAGCATTGAGAACCACTGCAGCCTGTCCCAGCAGCAGGTGATGGCAAGCACGTTTGAGGTCAGTGGTTCACATCGACTTTATCGACTTACGTATCTAAATTAATAAAGGATACTTGAAAAATGATGGACACGAGCGGGACTGGAACCTGCGACTTTCGCCGTACCGTGGCGTCGCTCTGCCAACTGAGCCACCGTGTCACTGCTCGCATCCATCGAATTTCAAGTTCCCTTTTAGTATTTACGTCTTAAGTGTGTCTGGTGGCGGTAGACTTACGTATATTAGGGGTCGTAGCTGAGGCTACCACACAGATCAGTCGATCTGCGAGATAAAGCCATATGCAGCGGGGTCAGTCTTGTGACGGGTTACCGTTTTCATTAAGACCCCTTCGAGCTTCGAAAGGCTCTTTAAGCCGTTGGTCCTGCGCCTGATCTCAGATTATCTCCGGTTATTGCATTGACGAAACATGAGGGTCTCCCCAGTAGCAGAGCCAGCGCAAATTGCTGAGCCAGAAACATGAGGTGTGGCGGTGACAATAGTAGACGAATGATGTCATTTAGGTTAGCGTATCTCGGTATGCGACCAGCACAATTGCAGGATAGACCATGCCGTCTAAACCCCTACTAATACTATAAACGCGAAAGTTTGTAAGTATGGATGGATGTTTGTTACTCTTTCACGTAAAAACTACAGAATGGATTTTAATGAAATTTCATATGGAGGTAGCTGATACCTTGAATTAACACATAGGCTACTTTTTATCCCGAAAAAATGTAGCGGGTAACACAGCGAGGCGCAGCTACTAGTATATAAATATTTGACTAAGTAAAAGTATATATTATAACCTGTATTATATAATATCGGTTACTTTATTGATGTTGTCTTCATCCAGGCAGTTTTCGGAGACAAATTGGTGACGTCATTCCTCTTTGAAGTGGATTACACAGACGAACCGCGGCTGCCGAGCCCGGACCAACTGAAGTACAAGGTAGATATATAGTATTATATAATAATTGCTTATTGGCAATAGGCTCGCCACCTTTTTTTTTTTTTTTTAAAAAAAACGTCGCCCCACACTAGGAATTTCTCCTGTGTCGTGGGTGCGTTTCACAAACATGAAATAGCACATACACAAACATCCAGACTCGGGACAAATATCTGTGGGTCGCACAAAGTTTTGCCCCGTGCGGGAATCGAACCCGCAACCCTTAGCGCAGCAGTCCAATCACTTAGCCACTGCGCTAATCAGGTCGTCAGATTATCCCCTATTACATTGGTACCTGTAACATAACTGGCGAAATGTAGGTGTACCATAATACTATATATACCTTTGCCTAACCCTTCGGGGAATACAAGCGTGATGTTATGATAATTATTTATCTACTTATAACATGACTTCACCCCTTACCCCCCACAGGGATAGACAGCGGTGCGTAATACACCCACATTTCGCCATTCATGTTATAGGTCCTAATGTAATAGGGGGCGAGCTGACCATCAACCGGGCACAAATCCAGACTCCGTGCTGCTACTCAGAATTACGAAAAGGAAAAACAAAGTTACACTTTTCCCGACCCGGGATTCGACCCAGGACCTCATGCCAGCAGTCGCACTAAACCACAAGGCAGGCCTAATTTTAATGATCAAACTAACGCTGCCTAACGTGTAGGCAAGTAAGGTACTAGGATCGATTTCCACCTCGGGAAAAGTGTAAAGGTTTTTCCATTAGGTAATTCTCAGTAGCATCACGGAGTCTGGATTTGTGTCTGATTGACGACCGGCTTGCCTATTACCTTGGAACCTTATATAATTCTCTATTCTAGGTCCTTATCAAGAACAAGAAACTCTTGCCGATGGAGTCCAGCCCTACTATAGGCTTAACTGGAGCCAGCTCCGCCCAGGGGTATGGCGGCGTCCTCTCTACCGCATTCAGGTAAAAAAATAATAGCGAGCGGTGACACGGTGGCTCAGTTGGCAGAGCGGCGCCACGGTACGGCGAAAGTCGCGGGTTGAGTCCCGCCCGAGTCCATCAATTTTCAAGTTTCCTTTATAAATTTAGATTTAAGCCTAGCAGGGCAACATACAAAAAGTCATTAAAAAAACACTAGGAATGTCTCCTGTATCGTGATGAACGTTTGTATCTCTGTGTACCCCTTCGGAGAATATAAGGTTTTATGCCGTGATCTAAAACTCGGTTCCAGGGCCAATGGCATGCGTCACACCAGCACGTCACTACCGGAGCAGGGGAACCGAACCAGCTCTATCATGTCCAATCAGTCGGCGGGCAGCTCGCTCACGGAGTACTTCTCAGACGAAGACTATGATGAGGATGATGAAGAGTTGGATGGTAGGTCTTCGAGATGACGCTGAGGTTTAGTAGTCTATTTAAGTAGGCTGCTGAGTAGCCTAGAATTGACCACCCCCTTTCCTCCCGTGGGTGTCGTGAGTCGACTACGGGAACATCCAGAAGATGGGCAGCAGCGTCTTCTGTAACTTCACTATAAATACTGTGATAAGTATACATCTGAGTATATATAAGTGAGAGTAGGGAGGCCTTTGCCCAGCAGTGGGACATTCCAGGCTAGTAAAAAAAAAAAGTATACATCTAATCTAGACTGCCTCGTTGGTCTAGTGGTTGCAAAGCTTGACTGCTGAGCTCGAGGTCCTAGGTTCGAATCCCGGATCGGGCAAAGTGTTAATGGGTTTTTCCATTAAGTAATTCTTAGTAGCAGCACGGAGTCTGGATGTGTGCCCGGTTGATGGCAATGGGCTCGCCCCCTATTACATTGGGACCTAAAAAACATAACTGGCGAAATGTGGGTGTACTGTATGTGCACCTCTGCCTACCCCTTCGGGGAATACAGGCGTGATGTTATGTTTATGTTTATATATCTAAATCTACATAAGTTAGACTTTTATGCAGATTTAGATGAAACATCATAGCGCACTTTTTATCCTAGGAAAGATTGAACATTTTTTACGCAGAGAAAATCGCGGGCAAAAGCTAGTATTAACTAAAATATTAATTCACAGAAAAAGAACTACACAAAATCCTGAATTCGATGGAAGACAAATGCGGTCGGACCTCTCTCTCACTCTACCAGAGTTTTAGAAGGAGTGAGGGAGACGCCGAAACGGCTTCTGGTAGTGTGAAACATGCTACAACTAGAAAGAGAAGCAATCAGATCGCGAGGGAACTGAGTGACATGGTCACTTATGTCCAAGTGAGTGATTATGACTTTTATGACTATAACGACTAAGTCCATTGTTGAATGTTGTTATCATTTAGAATGTACTACGTGTTAGTGACTCAGATGATCAGTTTTGTGATAGTGCCTGTTATGACTTTTGCGACTATGTCGATTTTTATGCGAATAATTAACTTGTAGAGAATATCACTGTATGAATTCTACTATTCTGCTTTTAATTGACGTGAATATAAGTCTAATTATAAGACTTAGACTTTCGAGACTTTTATGACTCAGAGTTCTATTAGTCTAGTTTTAAATTGTTACAGTTAGCTATAGGTATAGATTTTTTTGATAAACTTATTACCATTTTTCTATAATAACAATAGGTTTATTACAGATCAATTTGATGTAATAATAGTCTCCACAGAAAGATAGCTCCAAATAACCTTCGAAATCAACCACAGTCACAAAAGTCGGAAAAGTCTAAAACTTAAATTGTTCACAGGCGATCAAGTTTCGAGCGCTGAACCCACTATCACCACGCAGCTCGATGAAACAGACCAGCAACGTGTCTAAAGAGAACGCCCCGGGAAGCAGCTTCGAATCCTCTGAGAGCAGTGACAGTACTAGTACGGTAAGAGAAGGAGTCGCAGGAGATGAGAGAGAAAGTGGAAAGAGAGATTGATAAGAAAAAAATAATTATGAAATTATAAAAAGCTTTTAAAAGGTATACGAATAAATATATAAAATTCTGCCTCGTTGGTCGCTATCGCAAAGCGCGACTGTTAAACATAGGTCAAAGGTTCAAATCCCGGGTCGGAAAGTGTTACTTTCGTGGCGAAGGAGGCGACTAACGCAAAACCCAGAAGATGGGCAGCCTCTTCTATAACTTCACCACCAATACTGCGATCCCCAAGCCGCTTGCCAAGCGTGGGGATTGTGGCAACTCCCCCTTCTATGGCAAGCCTTTGTTCAGCACTGGAACTCTTCCGGCTGATGATAATAGTTCTATCTGACGTTAATCCCAGATCCTCTTGTTTCCCCAGCAGATAGCCCAGCAGCCGCGCCCTCGCTGTCTGAACGCGCCGGCTGTTCACCACCCCTGCTACCGCTGCTCCTCCGTCAACGAGGCAATCGGCAAGAAGATCTGCAGGAAGCATCCCATGGCCCTGATTGGCCACACAGAGACCCAACTTGTTAGGACTTATCCCGCCGGGTAAGTTGGAAGATTATTTTTTGTTTAAAAAACGTCGCCCCACACTAGAAATTTATGTATCGTGGGTGCGTTTCACAAACATGAAATATCACATATACAAACACCCAGAGTCGGGGCAAACATCTGCGGTTCGCACGATTCTTTGCTCCGTCCTGCACGAACCCGCACCCCTTAGCGCAGCAGTCCAATCGCTTAGCTACTGCGTTAATTTGGTCGTCAAGAGATGGGAGAAACATGTCTTGCTGTAGTGGTTGTTACCCATTATTGAAGAGTTTTTTAAAAAACCACAATCTGTTAGTTTTTCTTTTTCATTTATATAATTATTTTGATGATAAATGTTCATTTATATGACTTTCGGTGTCATTCTAGCATGTTGCCTTCATCATCATCATCAGCTTTCAAATGGCCCACTGCTGGGCATAAGCCTCCTCCCCTAAACGCCACTGATTCCTATTTTGGGCCTTTTGCATGTCCTATGCCATCTAATTTAAAAAAAAAATGACGTGTAAAAGTGTTTTTTGAAACCTATTTACACAAATAAAATCATTTATCATTTATGTTGCCTTGCTAAGCTTAAATTGATTAAAAAAACGGTGCAGCAAAGGTCGCGGGTTCGAGTCCCACTTGTGTCCATCATTTTTCAAGTTTTCTGTATAAATTTATTGTTTTATTGAGTTCAATTTACGCCAATACCTTCCAGCCTAAGAATAGACTCGTCGAACTTCGATCCCGTGACATTCTGGTCGTGTGGCGTGCAACTGGTGGCACTGAATTATCAGACGGAGGACGCCGCGATGGCCGTCAACGCTGCCATGTACGAGAGCAACGGCTCTGCCGGGTACGTGAGAAAGCCGAGCGTGATGTGGGACCCCGGCCACATCGCTTATAGAAGGTAGGTTTGACTAGATCCTACTTCTTACAATCACACTTGCATAGCCATACTAATGTTATAAATGTGGAAGTAACTCTGTCTGTTACGCCTTCACGACTAAACCGCTGGACGGATTCCGATGAAATTTGGCATGTAAAAAGTTTAAGACCCGAGAAAGGACATAGGCTACTTAACTCGGGCAAAAGCTAGGATTGTATCAATAAAATTATAAAGCTGAAGAGTTTTTTTGTTTTGTTAAATTCGCTAATCATAGGAACTACTGGTTCGAATTGAAAAATTCTGTTTGTTATATAATGTGATATATCTATATATATAAAATTTTCGTGTCACAGTTTTCGTTCCCATACTCCTCCGAAATGGCTAGACCGATTCTCATGAAATTTTGTGAGTGTATTGAGTAGGTCTGAGAATCGGCCAACATCTATTTTTCATACCACGAATTTACGCGGACGAAGTCGCGAGCAACAGCTATATATATATATATATATTTACATTATTTCCAGGTTTAATCCCATGGACAAAGAGTTCGATGGTATCCACGCAGCTCACCTGACACTAGCAGTGATATCGGGGCAGTATGTCGCAGAAAACGTATACTCCTTCTACAATGCGTTTGTGGAAGTAGAAATACTGGGGGTCCCTGCTGACTGCAAGAAGATCAGAACCAAGGTGGCACGGAAGAACGCATTAAACCCGATCTGGAACGAAACATTTAATTTTAAGGTGAGAAGTGAGTTTATAGACAATAGATTTTAAGGACTGCCTCGTTGGTCTAGTGGTAGATAAGCGCGACTGCTTAGCACGAGGACCTGGGTTCGAATTCCGGGTCGGGCAACTGTTACTGAGTTTTTCCATTAGGTAATTCTCAGTAGCAGCACGGAATCTGGATTTGTGCCCGGTTGATGACAATAGGCTCGCCTCCTATTACATTGGGACAAAAAAATATAACTGGCGAAATGTGGGTGTACTATATGTGCACCTCTGCCTACTCCTTCGGGGAATACAGGCGTGATTTTATCTATGTATGTACTTTTAATTGATAAAGGACGCAGCTTTAACCAACTATACTCTTTCTCTTTCTAGATAAACTTCCCGGAGCTGGCGTTCCTCCGGTTCGACATATTTGACGCAGACACCAACTATATGCTCTCGCAGCGAGTGATACCTCTCCAGTGTTTGAGACCTGGATACAGACACGTCAGACTAAGGTCAGTAACCTGACTGACAGCTAGAATATTGTATGATGTTGGCTAACTTCAAAAACCAGCTTTGGCCTAGTGATTACTAAGCGCGAATCCCGGGTCCGGCAAAAAGTTACTGGGTTTTTCCATTAGGTAGTTCTCAGTAGCAGAGTCTGGATTTGTGTCCGGTTGATGGCCAGCTTGTCTATTACATTGGGACCTATAACATAACTGGCGAAATGTGGGTGTACTGTACAGTCACCTCTGCCTACCCCTTCGGGGAATACAGGCGTGATGTTATTTTATGTCGAAGTTCAAAAAAAGGAGATTCTGAATACGGAGCGTATCTTTTTTGGATCAACTTTCCGCTTTTTTGGTCAAATTTTTATTTTCAGATAATTCTAGTGTCTGGTGTCGATTTGAGTTTGGGCGAAGTGTTATTAATTCTGCTGAGAATTACCGACAGATTTAGACAGAAGGAGATTAGCAGTGAAGTAAGTAGTGCCCGGTTGATGGCCAGCTCGTCTATTACATTGGGACCTATAACATAACTGGCGGAATGTAGGTTTAGTAAACACTTCTGCCTACCCCTTCGGGAAATACAGCTGATATTATGTTATGTATATGCTGTTAGGTTTTCTTTATGTATTCTTTTTCCACCCAAATCTCGCCACTTACCTAAGGGGTAGTCAGGACCCTTCAGAAGAACACTAACATTATAATTGTCAAACTCCTAAAACTTCTTTCAGGTCACCAACAAACCAGCCTCTGAACATGGCGTCTCTCCTCATTTTCTCCCGCTGCTGCGAGGAGTTAGCAGGGGAGAGCTGCAGGGGGGACCTGGAGCCGTCGTCTCCTCACGAGAGGAGGAAGATCCACTTCCTGGTGGTGTACGCTGTCGCCAGACATGAGGCGTACTCCATCCTCAAAGTTACTCAGGATACTACGGCTAATGAGGTTGGTATTCGACTTTTTTAAAGTTGCCCATCAGCAACATCAGTCGGAAGACGTCCACTGTTGAACAAAGGCCTCCCTTAGAACGCCACAATGAACGACAGCTTGCCATTATCATCCACCGGTTGCAGCAACTCTGACGATATCGTCGGTCCACCTGGTGGGAGGCCTGTGAGATGTTGCCTATGCTAGACTCGTATCTTATAAAGGAAATTTGAAAAATGATGAACAAGAACAGGACTAGAAGCCGCGACCTTATATATAGATATAGAGACTTCTTATTAAAACAAATTACATACCTAGATATAAGTTTATAATAATGTAAATAATTAGGTTAACTCTCTTCCTCTCTCCGCTTTTGATTGTGTCCGACTGGGTCCATAAAGATCTGTACTATTATAAGTCCATCTATTTACTATTATGGAATGCAATAAAGTATTGAGCATATCTTTCAAATGTTTTTAATTATATTATTTCAAAGTCTTGCTGGAAGTATAATGTTTGCTGTTTAATCTGTATAAGTCCTGTTAAAATCGGGTCTACCGTTTCGTAATTTAGCCAGAACAAACAGACAGACGAAAATACCAAGTTTGTAATATGTATCGTATTCCTTCTTCCCAGGCGATAGCGCAGTGCCTGGGCAAGGCGGGCGTGTGCCGGTCTGCGCGCGGCAGCTACGTGCTGGTGGAGGAGGTGGCGTCGCGCGCGCCCACGCAGCGCGTGCTGGCGCCGCACGAGCGCGTGCTGCGCGCCGCCGCCCGGCCCGGCGCGCGCCTGCTGCTCAAGCGGGTGGGCGACGACCCCAGCAGCAGGGCCTGGCTCACCAGCATCAGGTGGGGGGGCAAGGCCACAGCTAATGTTCAAATACCTGACGTAACTTTAACATCAAGCCAATATAAAAAAGTTGTGTTTGCGTTAATTCCCGTTTTATAATTTCTATTATAGTCATCAAAATCTGTCCAGCGATTTATTCGTGAAGGCGTAACAGACAAAGTTACTTTCACATTAATAATATTAGTATGGATTCAGTAGCGCATACTATATAGCTGGTATATCCTCTTCAGGTCGACCTCCACGGACCGCAACAGAGACAAGTCGCTGCCCTCAGACGAGGAGTCCAGCACCCAGGAGGAGGAGCCGCGCAAGCCGCCCGACAGCTTCCTGGTTTGCGTCCACAACGTGTCGCATGAGATACCCTACGCTATACTCAAGGTATACACACACGCATACACAAACACACACACACACATACAAACACACACACAGAAACACACACATACAAACACACGCTATACACACAAACAAATACTCCTGGAATCTGAATTAGGTAAACTATAATATGATTTTTAAAAGATTTGACATGTTTGCGCGACTGTTGAGCGTGATTTCCTAACATCAAATCCCGGGTCGGGCAAAGTGTTTTTAGGTTTTTCCATTAGGTAATTCTTAGTAACAGCATGGAGTCTAAATTTGCACAAAATTGTCGGCCTGTTCGCATATTAAAAACAAATCTGTTTCATACATTTATGTACGCTTGACACCACAAAATCAATCAGAACAGATTTTTTTCTCTATTGCAAGGTTGGCCCGTAGTAAAAGTTGTTCATAGTCGAATATTGAACCACCTTTTTGATCGGACAGTTTTCTTAATACTCTGTATACTGCCTCGTTGGTCTAGTGGTTGCTAAGCGCGACTGCTGAGCACGAGGTCCTGGGTTCGAATCCCGGGCCGGGCAAAGTGTTACTGGGTTTTTCCATTAGGTAATTCTCAGTGGCAGCACGGAGTCTGGATTTGTGCCCGGTTGATGGCCAGCTCGCCCCCTATTACATTGGGTCCTAAAAACATAACTTGCGAAATGTAGGCCTACTGTATGTGCACCTCTGCCTTCCCCTTCGGGGAATACAGGCGTGATGTTATGCCTGTATACCTCCGAAGCTTCCCCTTTCTTTAGTTCACTCGTCCGTCTTTGTTCACCATATACTTACGTACATTTTTTCAGGTCCCACTCAGTGCGTCAGCTTCGTATGTCGTGTACCAGGCGTTAACCAAAGCAAGATGTCATGACGATCCAAAGAGGTAAATCCGCTTCCAATTTAAAGCTCTATATCTATCAATTGAATGTAATACTTAAGCAATCGTGGTAAGGTATATATTTAAATGCTGATCTCTCCCCGGTCGTGTCTCCCCGTCCTGGACTATGAGAGTGAGGGAATAGGGAGTGCATATGTTTGCGCGCATACTTATGCACTGTAATATCTTCGTAGTTGGCTAGTCTTAGTTAAGCCAGGCCGCCGTAACCGATATTCTGTTAGGAAGACATTATTATACCTAGATTGACACAAAATATGAAAGTACATATTATTGAGTCGACTGAATAACGGCCAAACGATTATTATCACTACATATTATAAAACAAAGTCGCTCACCGCTGTCTGTCTGTCCCTATGTATGCTTAGATATTTAAAATTACGCAACGGATTTTGATGCTGTTTTTTGCAATAGATAGAGTGATTCAAGAGGAAGGTTTACATGTAAAATACATGCATAATATAGTAGAGAAACACTGATAATTTTACAGTTTTCTGATGTGATGTCGTAAATAACAACGCTTACATTGCAAACGCTGGCTAAACCCTACGAGATATATCAAAATAATCAAATTATATAAAACAAAAATGATGCCCACGTAGATGAAGTTGCGAGTGACAGCTACAAATAACCATTTCCTTCCAGGTTCGTGCTTGTTGAGGAGTTGGAGTGGGGCGGGAGGGCCGGCACAGGGCCGCAGCAGAGAGCCCTGGCTGATGATGAAGTCGTATATGCTGCGCAGGTGAGTCTAAGATAAACTTGAAGTCTTGAAAGAACCATAATTAGGTAATGATAGGTAAAAAACATTTAAAACAACGAGTAGGCCATGGTAATTAGTGGACTGCCTCGTTGGTCTAGTGGTTGCTAAACGCGACTGCGGAGCACGAGGTCCCGGGTTCGAATACCGGGTCAGGCAAAGTGTTACTGGGTTTTTCCATTAGGTAATTCTCAGTAGCAGCACGGAGTCTGGATTTGTCCCGGTTGATGGCAATAGGCTCGCCCCCTATTACATTGGGAACTAAAACATAAATGGCGAAATGTGGGTGTACTGTATGTGCGCCTTTGCCTACCCCTTCGGAGAATACAGGCGTGATGTTATGTTTATGATTAGTCGACAGCCTCGTTGGTTGGGTGGTCATAAAACGCGACTGCTGAGCGTGTAGTCCTGATGCTATTCCCGGGTCATTATCATCATAACATCACGCCTGTATCCCCCAAAGGGGTTGGCAGAGGTGCACATATAGTACACCCACATTTCGCCTGATGTTTTTAGGTCCCAATGTAATAGGGGGCGAGCCTATTGCCATCAACCGGGCACAAATCCAGTCTCCGTGCTGCCACTGAGTATTACCTAATGAAAACACGGAGTAACACAGCCCGACCCGGGATTAGTTCCCAGGACCACGAGCTCAGCAGTCGCGCTTAGCGACCCCTAGACCAACGAGGGAGACATCTTGAATGTTATGTTTCTTATAATCTGTTTTTCAGGCCGGTTGGAAGACGTTGGGCCGGTTTGTTCTGCAAGAGAAAGGCAGTTCCGCACCCTTACCTCGCCACAGAGCAGCTATAGCCAGGATACAGAGGGGACTCAGCATGACTAGGGGCGCGATAGCAGGTACAGTGCCTACCATACTAGTCTATATGAGAAGTCAAGACTTCTGACACGCTTTTTAAAAATAATAATAATGTTCTCTTGAACATACTTTGTTCACGGCGGCCTGTCTCTGAGACTAGCCAACTGCAGGAGAAATTATAGTGCACAAGTATGCAAACACAGGTGCACTCCCTATTCCCTCACTCTCATAGTCCAGGACGGGGAGAAGCGACCGGAGAGATCAGGCGCAGGACCAACGGGTTAACGTTGCTTTTAAAGCACGGGGAGGTCAATATGTGAAAACGGTCACCAATCACAAAACAGACCGCGGCGAGCACAGCTTAACCTCGTAGATTGACTGATCAAGATGAGTCCAATTTTATTTCAAATAAAATTTCCCATTGCACGGTATGTGAATGTATTGCAATAATGGTACTGAATTAAATTTCCCATCACCAGGTACTACTGGATTCCCATTGGGTGGGTTTGGGGCAGCCGAGACCATATCCGAGGGGAAGACACCGGTCCAGACCGCGTACAGCGACCCAACGCATTGCAGGTCAGGTTCAAATCATATAATATTAATTTCTTAGAACAGCTCACACAAGGTCATGTCACCTGATCCCAAACTAGGCAGAGCCTGTATTATGGCAACCAGACAACTGACAAACATACTTATATATTACATACATACATACATAAAGTCACGCCTGTTCCCCTGAGGGGTAGGCAGAAACCACGGATTTCCATTTGCTACGATCCTGGCATATTTCTTTTGCTTCATTCACACGCGTCACATTCCTCATACACGCATTACTTACATATTCCTAAATAAACACAATATTTTAAAGATAAATTATGTTATAGGTATACACCTAGACACAGAACAAATAATTATGCTCATCACACAAAGATTTGTCCTGGGTGAGAATCGAATCCACGATCTCCGGTTTTGCAGTCAGGGTCACTAATCATTAGACCAATAGGCCAGTCGAATTATAAATTAACATCACGCCTGTATTCCCCAAAGAGGTAGACAAAGGTGTGCAGTGCTTGCTTATTATTCCAGTTACGTTATAGGTCTCTATGTAATAGAGGGCGTGTTTATTGCTAATACGTGACTGCCTCGTTGGTCTAGTGGTTGCTAAGCGCGACTGCTAAGCACGAGGTCCTGGGTTCGAATCCCGGGTCGGGCAAAGTGTTACTGGGTTTATCCATTAGGTAATTCTCAGTAGCAGCACGGAGTCTGGATTTGTGCCCCGTTGATGGCAATAGGCTCGCCCCCTATTACATTGGGACCTAAAACATAACTGGCGAAATGTGGGTGTACTATATGTGCACCTCTGCCTACCCCTTCGGAGAATACAGGCGTGATGTTATGTATTATGTTATTGCTAATACTCGCGCATGCGTGTGACTAGCGATGAAACAGATAATTATACACTTTATTAAATACTAATAATTCAATCTTAACCAACGACCGGCAAAGACCTTTTATCACGAAGAAGGAACGAGCAATTACGAATCTCCTGTATCGCGGGTGCGTTTCACAAACATGAAATATCACATACACAAACACCCAGACTCGGGACAAACATCTGCGGCTCGCACAATTGTTTATCCCGTACGAAAACGAACCCGCAAACCTTAGCGCAGCAGTCCAATCCCTTAGCCACTGCGCAAATCAAGCTGTCAAACCTACCATGGAAGGTAATAAAACTATTTGGCATTACAGGAGGGTGTCTGCGGCGCCCCTCGGTAAGGGTATAGGCAGAGCTAAAGGCCACTCCGACAAGGATATGCGGAGCTACATGCAGAAACGAACGAGCACACGAGAGGTAAATCCATGTTAATGTATTACAGATTATAGATATCTTATTACTGATAAACGTAGCTAATAAAGGTAGCTTATAATCACAATATAAACATAACATCACGCCTGTATTCCCCGAAGGGGTAGGCAGAGGTGCACATATAGTACACCCACATTTCGCCAGTTATGTTTTAGGTCCCAATGTAATAGGGGGTTAGCCTATTGCCATCAACCGAATCTCGCTTATAATCACACTCATATTATAAAGGCGAAAGTTTGTGAGTGTGTTTGTATGTTTGTTTCTTCTTTACGCTCAAACGCTAGACTATACAATAAAATTTGGTATAGAGATAGCTGATACCCTGGATTAACACAGGCTATTTTTCATTCCGAAAAATGGACAAGGAACACCGCTTCCAAAATTAATTTTCTGTATATTTTTCGGTTAGGTTTTTTACTACTGCTGAGTTTTTAGGACTTAATTCTGTAGTAAAAAAAGGGGTCGAAAGTGGGCCGAAATGGTTTGTGTACTCATGGCACCTGCATCGCCAGTTTTTTGGCTGGACACGTTGCTGCGTGTCTAGATTTTTCACAGCCCTACCATCTCTTCCCAGGTGCACTCTGAAGGCGAGACCGGGGGCGCAGGCATGTCAGCCGGCGCCGAAGCCCTAGCAGCACAAGTGGCCAGGTTCAAGAGACTCTCTATACGGAAGCTCAGGGCATGGCGCTCCTGAGTGTGGCAGGTAGCTAGCCAGCTTGTATAGCCTCTTCATCATCATCATCATCATCAGCCAGAAGACGTCCACTGTTGAACAAAGGCCTCCCCCTTAGAACGCCACAATGAACGACAACTTGCCATTAGTATCCACTGGTTGCAGCAACTCTTACGATATCGTCGGTCCACCTGGTGGGAGGCCTGCTATCGCTGCGTCTTCCGATTCGTGGTTGCTATTAGTGTATCTTTCTTCCCCAGCGGTTATTGGTTAACTGGGAGCCTAAAAGGCTTTAGCAGAAACATAATTAGGATCATATTTGAAAGACGCGAGCAACGACACAGTGATTAAAATAACAGTGCCTGGTGTCAGTGAAGGTTTCAAGCAAAATTCCTTTATTTCCATTACATAAAATAAGTAGTATAGTACTATTATATGTTATAACCATTATATTACCATCTTTCTGAATATAAGAGGAACGCTAATTTGGGAAACGATTCATCTGCTGCATTCCCCATATGCATAGGTGTATTTATTAACCCTTACATTATGTTACCGGACTCAAAGTAATGAAGACTTAGAAAAAACAATTACTATGATAGCTACAATCAAATAATAACAATGAATATCCATCCAAACAGTCACAATTTTTTATTTCCCTCAGTCTCTCTCTTCTCTCCAGGTCTTCCGGCGGCTGGGCACCAGCTTGGCCAACCACAGAGCCTCCCTCTCCTCGGAGCTGGGCTCTCTGTGGGACTTCATCAGGATCGACCGCGACAGGCGGCGCTCCGCCCCCTCGGGCTCCACATACGAAGCCATCCATACCGACACCAGGTCCCCAGTGCGCTTAGCAAGAGACCTACTCCAAGTAGTCCAGGAAACTGTGTTCTCCAGAAAGTTCGAGGACACTCCAAAACGGTGCCCGCTAGTCAAGGAAGAATCTGACTTAAGCTCTGATGGAGAAGAAGGCACGGAGAGAAGAATAGCTAACCTTATCGATTTCTTCTTCACTATAGTTAAGAGTCAAAGGGGAGATAGGAAGAGTAGCGGCGGCAGCTGCTTCAAAAGCGAAGTGACTCCAGAAGAAACGAAGATTTTCATTCCTAGTAAGATGAATACTGAGTTGGAAGCTAAAATGGAGACGCTGATGGACTTTCTAGCGACTACAGGGTGTATGGAGAAGGAGAATGAAGTTGGTGACAATAAAATAACTCTTATGGAGTTCCTATTCGGTCCGGAAGACCTGAAACCTAGTATAGAAGTTATAGAAACTGACACCGGTCTTAACGAAACTAATATTAATGTTAAAGACCTGACTTATATAGACGAAACGCCTGAAGAAGACGCGGAGACGTTGGTAGAAATGCTGATCAAATATATGGAGAACTACTCTACCAAAGACAAGTTTGCCTCAAAGTCGTTGACCCCATCGCTGTCAGAGAAATCGAAATCAGATATCACTATTAGTAAACTTGAAACCTTCAGTGACATCAGCAAAACGAAATCCGATTCCACACTCACACATACACAAGATACAGTGATAGACAGATGCGATGAAAACTCAACAGACAGACGGATTTCTGAAACTGTTGTGGATTTGAGTAATGTTAAGAATGATTTGGAACTGATTTTTGATGAAGCAGTCGTCAGAGTCTGTGAGATCATGAAGGCGGACGATGATACTATGACTGAGCAAGAGGATATGGATAATTATGAGTCGTATACTAAACCGCCTTTGTTACCGTATATACAGTGCATGCCTTACAGTGTAGAGCTGTCAGATATACTCGAAGAAGATGAGCCGTCTTCCAGGGATTTTGATAGGAAGCATTCAGAAGACCATAACTCACAAGTGAGACAGACCGCAGAAGATTTAGTGAGATACATAGAAGATAAAGTCGCTAAACATTTCGATGACGATTCCGACGATGAATTCGATATAAGTTCGAGTCTAAAACGATCATCGATTAGCCTAATCGATTTAAGGAATATTCCAGATTTACCGCCGAGCATGATTATTAAGCCGAAAGTAGTAAAAGTTGATAAGTCGACATCGACTACTGAAATATCGGATTCTTTGTCCGATTTATCGAGAAGAATCGATTCCGCTTGCATGACTGAAGACACAACCTTAACATCCAGTTCAGAGAGAAGTGAGAGAGCGTTAGATAAACTAGAGTCTCTCCACAAATTCTTCTCACGATCTCGTCTAGAAATCATCGATGAGAGTGAAGAACAAGTCGAGAAAGTGAAGAATCCGAAGCAAATATTCTTGACATCCAGTGACAGTGACACGCGTAATTATAAAGCAGGTCAGGCCAGCTTGGACGATGTAGAAGAACTGCAAGACGACGAACGAACCAACGTTGCCTGCGGCGATGATAAAGACGAAGAAAAATCTAGAAGTACTAAAGAAATTGAAGATAAATTAAGTAAAAGTCTCGATGAAATAAAGGAAATCAGTGAATATGATGACGGTGGACTACTTGATGATCATAACTACATCAAAAAGCCGGCTCTTACTCCTCAAATGTCTAACGAGACTGGTATAAGTGCGGACACAAGCAAAAACCCAACGGAATCCGAGGAAGTTGTGACCAAAATTGATAATTGTGAGCCAGATAATGTTGATACAGATCAAACAAGCCCTGAAAACGATAGGAACGAAGAAGAGAATGAAGATACAGGTATAGTAGACTTGAAATAGCTTCTTTAAATGAATATAAGAAGTACATATACCGTTAAGGAGAGCACTCAATTAAGAAGAATTGTGTGTGGAAACGATTGACAGTTCTATCAAAGATGAAAAGTAAACGACGAATTGGAAGATACAGAAAGAAAAAGATAAATATATCAATCTTTAAGAGCTATGTCTTAAATAATAAAAGAAAAGCGTCATTCCCACTAATGGGAAAGTAGTATAGTTTGTAAAATATATCTCGACTAGTTTTTCACGTGGATTCGCTTCCATCTATCTATAAAAAACGGGTATTTTAAAGGATTAATTGAAACGCCTATATCACTCTCTGGTACAAATATCTAAAATAAAACAAAACGTATATTCGTCCCAAAGAAATATAACTCAACACATATTTCTAATTAGATGATTATTTATGACAGCTGTCAAAATAATATGCCTAGATCTAAAAATATTGATGAAAAATGTAGAACTTAACACAATGTACTAAGGTTTAAAATACAATGAGTTGATCGACTATTACTAATGTATCAAGCAAATATAGACCTTATTTCAAATTTATATATATACATACATATAGTCACGCCTATTTCCCTGAGGGGTAGGCTAGCGTTGAAAATGCCGAAAAAATCAATTTGTTTTTTTCCACGAAAAAAACAAATTGTGGTTTTTTTCCGTTTTTTTCGCATGTTACATAGAAAAATTAACAGAAATATCCTTTAGAAAGAAACAGGTTTTTTTCGAATACTTCGCTTGATGTTTTGAAAAATTAAAAAAAACATGTTTTATTGAAATGTTTTTAATGAGAAATAGGTAATAATAACAGAATTATATACTACATGTCGAACAGTGGAGCTGCGCCTACCCTCCGTTTTTATTAATAAGTATCATTAAGGATGAAAAGAGTTAAAACATATGAAATGTTTCCTGTTTCTTTCATTTGCTTCGGTTTTTTTCGGTTTTATTGGAAAAAAACATGAAATATATACTGGCAATTTTTCTTGAAACTTTCGAATGGAACATCGAAAAAAACAAAGGATTTGGAAAAAAACAGGAATTTTTCCTGCTTTTTTCAACGCTAGGGTAGGCCTAGACCACGGATTTCCATTTGCTACGATCCTGGCATACTTCTTTTGCTTCATTCACACGCATCACATTCCATACACGCTCCTCGGTTGAGGGTTGTTTCAAAGATCGGTTCATAATCAAATGTAAATGATGATATATTTTACAAACTATATTGTTAGTGTTACCAGCACTACACTTTGCATTATCTTTAGAATATCTGTCACTTTTAGTGATGTGCAACAAAATAGTGAGATTTTATAAAAAAAAATACATAATTTTTATTATAAAATATAATATAATAATTATTAATAGGTTTTAATAGATGTAATTATTGTAATCCGTTCGGTTGTTTAGCTGGATTTAGTTTGAAATATCATGTATTATTTCTACAATAATTGATAAATTAATATTCATTACTCTCCATTAAAAAAAAAATTAATTAACTTCACACTCATAATAATTATTCATTCTCAAATTCGCTGCCTATGTAGCAAAAAAAAAATTCTTACCCATTCTTCTCCATAGGGATATTCTTTTGAAAATAGCAACCAGTCTTGGTACTAGCGCGTCCAAATATCACCGCAATGGAGAAGAATGAGCAAGAATCTATACGTTCTTTAAAATAATACTGAAAATTAATTCAAACTATTTCCAGATAAATATACGATAGGAAAAATACATTGCCAAGAATATTGAGGAAGTGGTTGGAGAATATTAAATTAATATCATGCATATAAGCATTTTTTCCCAACTGTCTAAGTCACAGGACTCGTGCATTTTTTGTACTTCGTACTCACTCTTTGTCCCAATTGTTTATCTGCTAAAATATGCACGTGCAAAAAAAGAATACATTACAAAATGCAGATAGTTATAGACCTAAAAGTCGACACGTATTTCTGCCTTTAAATTAGGCATTTTGTAAGACACACGGCATAGATTCGGATTACAGATAACCTAGCCTAACTCATAGCTAATCTAGGAATTACTCGAGTTTTTCGTCACATTCATAAATCAATTTCTTGACACATTATTCTGACATTGACAATCTTGACATATCTTGACATCTCCAACCAGTTTCTCGCATACGCTTGACGTTTCAATTTTGTATGGAATCTGCAGAACGCATAGTCTGGACTGGCTCTGAAGTCTAAAGTCATCAAAAAGTTAAGAGATGCGGTTCAAAATACTGCTCCCAAATTTAAAAAAAAAATAGTTTAGGTTGAGTTCTAGTTTTGATTACTTCAACAATATAAAAAGTATCAAATTTCTGTACTTCAGTTTATTTTTAAACTAGCTGCGCCCCGCGGTGTTACCCGCTACATTTTTCGGGATAAAAAGTAGCCTATGTGTTAATCCAGGGTGTCAACCACCTCCATATAAAATTTCATCAAAATCGGTCTAGCCGTTTGAGCGTGAAGAGATAACAAACATACAAACACACTCACAAACTTTCTTCACAAATATGGATAACACTCACGAAAGTTATTATAGTAAATTAAAATGAAATATCTTCATCGCCAGTATATCTATCTATCCTAAATATAAAAATAGATTGCTGTTCGTTACTCTCGCTAAAACTCGAGAACTGCTGGTCCGATTTGGCTAATTTTGGTCTTGAAATATCCGTGGCAGTCTACGGAAGGTTTAAACGGTGAGCTGGTAGGAAGTTCGCCGGGTCAGCTAGTTTTAAATATTTATTCCTAACTACAAAACTGTGAAATTGCGTCAAAATTGAAATGTCAATAGCACTTTACAGCTCTAATTTTTAAATGTTGAATTACAATTACTGTATATCAGAAAGTTGAATTTATATTATAAACAAAATTAATATAGACTTTTGTACCACTATTCCTTGTGTCATAAGTTAGGTTATTAAACACTACTCCGACTAAAAGGCTTTGATCCTTTATGTCAAAATATTCTTCAATTTTTATTACGATTGGAATGGAGGTATATTCTTTTTTAAACTGGCATATACAGATGGTAAATGCCATTAAGTTAAAAAAGAACTAAAAAGTTTTTGTCCCATATAATTTAAATGAGATTACATATATCTGTCTCTGTCTTTGGGACATTACTTCTCAATAATATGTAGTTACTATTCACTCGTATACTTAATATAATTTATTGAAGATTTTTTTAAACATCTTTTAGTTTCTTAGAGAAATACATTCTTATAAATCTAAAACATACTAATAAATTCTATTTAAATCGTAAAAAAATAAGCAAAATGATATCTGTTACCTCTTGACACTTGATTACAAAGCCCTCCGCCTATACCGCCATCTTTATAGTTGGATCATTCAGTCTTGATACTCGACAAAAACCTAACTTATGTCCACAAGTGAGATTAAACCCTTGATGTATAATATAAAATATGTTCTATCTTATTTTTAATACGAATAACATAACGTTATGTATATAGACTATATATAAATATATACAGCTACATTCTACAGTGTTGTATATAGAGAAAATATTGTATTATTTGTTTTAGTAATATCTATTATATTTAGTCTTTTTATTGACCAATCACTTACGAAGGGATTTCAAAGCAAAAATATTATTATTTATGTGAACTTAACAGTTCGGCTCGCGAATCTGCCGCGTAACCAGCTCATGAATAAGGGCTCCGTTCGAGTTCGAAACTAGTCGGGCATTCCGTCGAATACACCCGTGAGTATAACCGGAATATATAGTTAATAATATGGATGACACTCACATAAGTTAATATAGTAAGAATAATATTGCTCTTTGATCTAGTCGTCGCTTAGAAAAGCTGAGTTTGAGGTCCTGGGTTCGAATCGCGGATCAGGCAAATTTACTTGGTTTTTCCATATTACTCAGTAGCAGCACGGAGTCTGGATTTGTACCCGGTTTATGGAGCTCGCCCCTATTGCATTGAGACCTACATAACCCATACATACACAAGGGTATAGCTATAGGTACTTATTTATAACAGAACTGGTACTAATCTCACAGCTTTTACAATCTAGATAAATGGTTTCTCTAGTCTAATACAATACTGTATGTGCTTTTATATAAAAAAAAGAAATGATAAATGATTTTATTTCTGTAAATAGGTTTCAAAAAAACACTTTTACACGTCATTTTTTTTTAAAACTAGATGGCATCGGCATTTCCTAACTGACTACCACTGAGAAGAAATACCGAAACAAACTCAGGGGTCAAGGTCTCTTTTAAAGTCCAGACGAGCTCAATATTTTATGCGAGAACAGTGTAGGTGGTCTGAGAAGTGGTCTTTTTAGGAAAGAACCACGGCAAGTTTGAGTCGACCTGTCCTTACAGACGCCCCGTCTCGTACCATCTGAAGGACATTTGGGTAGGCCGCATGAAATACTCAAACCGTCAGACACGCATAGGAATAAAAAAAAGGAAGGAAAAAAAAACCTAATGGTATGGCATAACTAACTCTACCATACAAACACAGATTTTACATAAATTTGAGAATCTTTTGCTAATGAAACGCCTTTCGTGGGTGATTTGGGAGTATAACAACCAATTTTGATACGTGAAATTATTTTTTTTCTACTTTTTTTTGTTACAATACTGTAGAATACGACAGATTGTTTGTAGCTTAGTAGGACAGAAAATGTTAAAACTAAAAAATAAGCTTTATTAAAAATATATTTTCAATAGATTTATCTAGCAAATAATGAGAAACTTATGAACAGAATCATCGTAGAAATTATTATTTTTTTCAAAAAATGTTTTTTTATCAGTGTCCAATTTAGTAAACATTTCTTTTTTTAATTACACTCTGTTTTAATTAGATTTGCAATTAAAAACATTTTTTTTACGTTTAATTTAAGAAATCATTTATTTTTTATCAAATGTTTTTGTATGATTATAATTATTGTAATATGATAATAATGTAATCAATTATTCATTATAATTGTATAACACTAATCGTTAATAATGATTTATTATGCAGATTTTTGTAGAGTTTAGAGTTGAGTTAAAGTTGTTCAGATAAAATAGTCATAAAAAGAATGCTTTCATTTGTATATTTGTACAAATTTAATTAAAATAGAGAATATAAAAACATTGATTTATTATCTACTAAACTGGATACTTAAATTGATATTGTTTGTACAATGAACAGACCAACATGTCTTATAAAAAAATACATACAGACACAGTCTTCCTTTTATGAAGTCGGTTAAAAATGAGGACACTATTTTTTTTTCAAAATATCAAGATTGTTTCTTTTATTCATACCAACGTCGCTCATTTTACCTTTTATGATTGTTCAAAGGTAACCTAAATATTTTGCAATTACTATCTGCAAAAGTAACATCAAAATAATATAAGAAAATATCGACACATTCTAAATAGATTTATAAATAATGTTGACAAGTACCAAAATTTAAATTAGTTATTTTATTTTTAAATTGAGACTTGACAGTTAGTGACATAAACTGTCAATTTGGGCCACAATCTGGATTCCCAGCCTGCTTCCAGAGTAAGCACAAAAATATAACTTCTTATAGTTTACACTTAAATCTTGATACTTGCAAGCATATTAAAAAAATAATAACCTTAACCATGAACTCTTGGAAAAATTATGGAGACGCCGAAAATTTCCTCTATCAATTTAGATTATAGATGTGTTGTTTTTAAACTTTCTATCAGCACAGTAGGTCATGCTGTAGAGATTGTCTTCAACAAGATGGTAGCGAGGTTGACCGACACTTGAATTCCTCTTCAAGATATTTTGAATTTGTCATATTAAAAGATGTATTGTATAATTATAATATATATATATATGAAACGATGTATATTTAGTTAAACAGAATATTTTAAACGATGTTTATATTTTACTAAAACAAAAATACAGGTTTATTTTAATGCATATGTTTTTTTATTATTTTACCCAAGTTCTAACCTTCTTGCTTTAATATTTTCATATGTTTAACATACTGTGCCCCTGCAAGGGGGTTTTCGGGGTAAAAAGTATGTCTATGTGTTAATCCAGGGTGTCAGCTGCCTCCATATTAAATTTCATTAAAATCCATTCAGTAGTTTTTACGTGAAAGAGTAACAAACATCCATCCATAAAAACTTTCGTGTTAAAAATATTAGTTTAGTAGGCATTATAATATATCCACTGCCTCGTTGTCCTAGTGGCCGCCAAACGCGGCTGCTGACCATGAGGTCCTAACCCCAGGTCGGGCAGTGTTGTTGAGTTTTTCTATTAGATGATGCCCGGCTGATGGCAATAGGTTTGCCAATCGCCCCCTGTTATATTGGGTTAGGCGGTATGTGGGTGTACTATATGTGCATCTCTGCCTAACCATTCCGGGATTGCAGGCGTGATGTTATGTTATGTTTTATTATCATCCAAAAGGCTATAATTCATTTACATTTCACTGCTGCCATCTAGTACACAAATTATGTACTACAATAATGTTCAAACTTTCACATAGATGGCGCTAGTATTACTCAAAGATTTTATCAGTACAGGCGAAATACAGTTTGTCAACAATACATTCTAACGATGGAACACAATAGCATAGCCGTCTATATAGCTAGATGTCGCATATGTATAATGCTTGTCAAGTATTTTCAATTAATATGGAGAAAGATTCCGTAGGTCGTGGTGGTCTAGTGGTAGATAAGGCGGATTTGTGTGCAAGAGGTTGCAGGATCAGACCTAGGCAATGTATAAATGTGATTATTTAACACGTTCCGTACCACCGACTCGCCAGGAGAGTCCAGGTAAATTTTATTCCAGTGCCGTAGACTCGCCTGGCGAGTCCAACGTAAAATGTAGGTGGCATCTGAGAAAACATCGTGAAAATCGTAGTGGTGATGAATGTGTTAAAAACATAAGACATTGCCAACCTGGAGTGAGCTAGTGTGGCGATCTATTCAGTATTCACTGTTTTTTTTTAATTTGTCACACACTTGAAATTTCTCCTGTATCGTGGGTGCGTTTAACAAACATGAAATATCACATACACAAACATCCAGACTCGGCACAATTTTTTGCGCTATGCGGGAATCGAACCCATCTGTTAGCCACTGAGCCAATCAAGTCGTTAAGGTGGTGTCCCTCATATAAGCATTATACTTACTGTCTTCTTCAATTTTGGGCTGGTAACTCTTCTACCTAGAACTGCATTTTGAATTCCAATTGGACGTAGTTAAGCAACATAACATCACGCCTGTATTTCCCGAAGAGGTAGGCAGAGGTGTACATAATATAGTACACCCACAATTCGCAAGTTATGTTTTTTTGTACCAATGTAATAGGAGGCGAGCCTATTGCCATCAACCGGGCGCAAATCCAGACTCCGTGCTGCTACTGAGAATTACCTAATGGAAAACCCAGTAACACTTTGCCTGACCCGGGATTCGAACCCAGGTCCTCGTGTTTAGCAGTCGCGCTTAGCAACCACTAGACCAACGAGGCAGTCAAAGGCGGTTGGATCCTTTTTGCTTCATCATCATCAGCCGGAAGACAACCACTGTTGAACAAAGGCCTCCCCCTTAGAACTTTGTTTAACTACGTCAAATTTTACTTCACAGGGTTGTCAACAAATAAAACCAAAATATAATAAATCAATATTATTTATATTATGAAAAAATATACTCTCTCGTCCATGCTTCATTCGAGTGTTATACAATTTTATACAAACAAAATGTATAAACTCTTAATTAGGTATTATATATTAATTACAAAATCAGTTCTTTAATTACAAGTCGTACAACACTAATTAGTAATTATCGAGTGAATTAGGGGTAAACAAAACTTAACTGTGAATAGAGACAACACTTTGGAACTGACATCACGCCCGTATTCCCCGAAGGGGTAGGCAGAGGTGCACATACAGTACACCCACATTTCGCTAGTTATGTTTTAGGTCCCAATGTAATAGGGGGCGAGCTGGCCATCAACCGGGCACAAATCCAGACTCCGTGCTGCTACTGAGAATTACCTAATAAAAAACCCAGTAAAACTTTACCTATTGAACGCCAGAGCGTAAACGCATCGGCGTCACTTCTACGCCAAGACACTAGAAAATGGTCGTCTTTTGTCGGCATTAGCCGACGGTGGCGTGTTGGTCACGTTTTCATTTGTCGGCTATATCCGACCGTGGCGTTCAAAAGGTTAAATAGGTATTATTTAAACAACAGTCTAGTCCATTTGATTCATTGTAATAATGTTAAAATCAGTTTCAAAGTTTTGTCTCTATACAAAATTAAGTTTTGATTGACCCCAATTAACAATATTCGATTAAAAAATATAAAAAAGTTCATTATATTATTATTTATTTATAAAACAATACATTAATTGAAATAAAACTAGGTTTACGGATTTTTTCGATAGAATCCGTAAACATAGTTTTATTTTAATGTCTAATATTCGCGTAAGTGATAGAAATCATCACAATACATTCATCTAATTATCATTCAAAATAATTTACTGACATTCATCTTTCTAACATTTTTAATACATTAAATTGCCGTTATTACCACACTGGTGTTACTATTCTAGCGTCAGAATAACTAAATAGTTCTTAAAAGTAAAATATAATCAGGTATATTTAAATTAGAAAATAATATTTACAATTAACATATTTCTGGCAACACTATTAAAGTTGAATGATGTTGCAATACAAAAATAGGATAACTTTTTTGATATTGCAACATTTTTCGGTATTTATTCACCAGTATAGCACGGCGGTCGAGACAAACGATTTTTGTCGCAAACAAATTTAATACAAGAATCGTTGATTGTTTCTAATATTGTAATTATAACATTAATCTTATATATAAACAGTTTATTTACCTCATTAGCTACCATTTGGCACCTAAATTACCTCTTAATTACAAAAATATAAGCTCAACTGTCCTTTTCAATCGCACAATCATAAAAAGGGACTAAAAATATGAGTATATTTTCATAACTAAGAAATTTTGTACAGTTCGCAATTAGCTACCAGACAATTGACACTATCCTCTCCAATTATTAACCTTATCTAAAACATGGAACTCGTTCTCAAGACATAAAGGCAGTTCTTACCTAGATCATTCAGATTTGCATAAGCATGGTTATCAGTAAGTGATCGTTGCTATCGAGACAGGCTGAAACAGATGTTTTGAATTACATAAAACCTAATATTATAAGGCAATGTCTATAAACTCGCTATTCGCGGCAAAACCGTCTATAATATGCGATTCTGATCCGTGAAATGGGGGACCTATACTATTAACAAAACGCAAGAGATATAGAAATCATTCAGAATGGTAGATCTCTTCTTCTTATCGTATGGTTGATGAACAATTTAATTTCAGAATTCAAACCGCCTGTAGGCCTCTGGCTATACACACCGTTGAACAATCTCTCAGGTGTGCCGGTTTCCTCACGATATTTTCCTTTACCATTTTTAGCAACTGATAACTAATTTATAGTACGCACATGAATTGGAAAAGACTTTGGCGCGTGCCGGGGCCTCGCAACCTTTGACTTGGCAGCCCAACAATCATACCACTCGGGTATCACTGCTATAGATAACTGTATGGAGACATAGCATTTCGACCATAATTTAGAGTCATATGACATATGTCAAACCTTAATTTCGACTTCTATTCATTTAGCGTATCACAAAGGTAGAATCCGAGTATATTTTAAAATTCTTAATTTCCGAAGATCTCATCTAGGTCTCATCTTCATTGGAATATAACAATCTTAAGGTACTGCCCCCCCCCCCCCCCCCTACAATGGCTTCTTCAAATAGGGCAGTTTACGTTGTGAAAGCGAGACAACGCATTACACTCCACGGAGCCGCGTCTCACTTCCACGGTAAGCGGTCCTGCTTTAACAGTTCACAGTAAGGGGGCAGTTCAGTTCAAATTTCGTGTTAGTCACATTCTGACAGGATTTTCGAACAAAAATGTCACTGTTGTATAATAATTGAGTATTGACCAAATCTGTGTTTTAAATACGCGAATTCCAAAATCCCTACTAACATTATAAACGCGAAATTTTGTAAGTATGGTATATGTTTGTTACTCTTTCACGTAAAAAATACTGAATGGATCTTAATGAAATTTCACATGGCAGCTTCGTACATAAATGTCACTATTGTATAATAATTGAGTATTGACCAAATCTGTGTTTTAAATACGCGAATTTCAAAATTCCTACTAACATTATAAACGCGAAAGTTTGTAAGTATGGATGGATGTTTGTTACTCTTTCACGTAAAAACTACTAAATGGATTTTAATGAAATTTCATATAGACGTAGCTGACACCCCGGATTAACACATAGGCTACTTTTCATCCCGAAAAAATGTAGCGGGTAACACCGCGGGCGCAGCAAGTATTTCCATAATTTAAGCAAATTTTCATTCAAAATCAAAGTTTATGAAACACGTCATTTCTCCACGCTCTTTGTTTCAAGTTCATTCATATTGTAATCAGTGCTACTAATAGAGCAGGACACCTCTTATTGTTTGTGCTAATGGACATTTACACAACTGTGGACTCAAACTACCTATTAAAGCAACCGTGCCTTGGTCTAGTGGTTGCTAAGCGCGACTGCTGAGCACGAGGTTCTAGGCTCGAATCCCGGGTCTGGCAGTGTTACTGGGTTTTTCCATTAGGTAATTCTCAGTAGCAGTATGGAGTCTGGATCTGTGTGCAGATGGCAATAGGCTCGCCCCCTATTACATTGGGACCTATTAACATAACTGGCGAAATGTGTGTGTACTATATGTGCACCTCTGCCTACCCCTTCGGGGAATACAGGCGTGATGTTATGTTATGTTTTAATAATACAACAACAAATAGGTACATACTATAAATATGGAACACGAAAACATGTATCCAAGCTCAAAATATAAATAAGATTTTATTACAATGCCATTAATGTCAAAAATATCACGCTCTATGCCTTCTCTGTCAAAATTTTGACGTTTAGGATATTTAAACTAGATTTTGCTGTTTTCAGACAGTACTACTACAAATCCCAAAATCGTAGCTGTAGTCTTCAAGGTATTTAAGCTCCTGAAACACGGTGTTTCAACCAATCCCTCATTCTATTCAAATACTGAGAATTGCCTAATGGAAAAACCCAGTAACACTGCCCGATTCGAACCCAGGGCCTCGTGCTCAGCAACCACTAGGCCAACGCGACATTAAAATCATTTATAAAAAGTTATACAAAAGATTTCGTCTCTTTTCACAGTTACCAGTTCATTAAAACTCGTATTTCTGTCAACAATTCCACAGAACCGCGTACTATTTCCGTCCCAATTCCCTTCCACCATCATCTGTCATTCAGTCTTATGTAATGTGAATATATATCTACACCTATTGGTACCCTATAGCTCTCTCTAAAGCGCCGGAAAGCAACTGACAAGCTAGCCTTTCTTAAATTCATAATAAGCTTGAGAATGATTAAGATTATATTCAGTTAAATACTTCTGAAACTTTTATATACCATGTAAATTTGGAAATGTTATTAATAATGTTCTCCAGACTAAATTGCGGGCATGGCGGCCTCAGCTGACACTAGCTAACTACGCAGGAGATATTATAGTGCACAAGTATGCGCGCAAATAGGTGCACTCCCTATTCCCTCACTCTCATAGTCCAGGACGGTGAGACACGACCGGGGAGAGATCAGACGCAGGACCAGCTTAACGTGGCTTCCGAAGCAAGCAAGAAATAACATTATCAGTTATATTTCAAGGGATAAACGTCACTATTTTACATTATTTAAACTTCGTATACTATCCCTCTTATTTTCAAACGAGGATCATACCGGCATTAGCTAAACCCCGTATTAAATCTATTGACACCTCAATTCTTTGACATGCAAATGACAGTGACAGGTATAATTTAGTCCATGGTTTAAATTGACATTTGTTTATAAATAAAAGGCCTATATAATAGACTTTTTAAAACTCACATGAGTTCTGTCGATATTTCGTTTTTGCTTAGAAATATTAAACTTTATCTCACAATAGAATTAAGTCCTATATTGCAAGTAGTTTAAAAGAAATGAAACATCACAAACCAGACTCTGAGTTAATATTTGCTGTATACAAATGTCCCTTGCAAATTAAACATTGAGCGCCACAACGCAGTCGTATATTTACCCGACTGCGCGACACAAAAGAAGGTAACATCTTTAAGAACATTCTATATAACTTTGCCCTTTACATATACCTAACTCACGTGGTATTGTCCCTTTCTCAAACATAAATAACTCTTAGTAAACTAAATTCTCAAGCTTATACAAATGTAAAAAATATCAGCATACCAGTTGCTAGTTTCAAATTTAAAACACACGGTTCCATCACACTTAATATCCTATAGGATTAAGCAGAGGACCTTTCTAACTTAAATACTTAGTTAAAATTGAAAAACATATAACATAAAAACATAACATAACATCACGCCCGTTTTCCTCGAAGGGCTAGGCAGAGGTGCACATATTTCCAAGATATCTAGGTACCTATATATTCGTAAAGGTCACCTCAACATTAAAAAACAAAAACCTGTCTACAAATAATTAAAATATATATTCAGTGTTAACGATTGGAACTAGTTTCCAATAGTTTTATTAATCTACTTCACTTGACAACAGTTGGATCCGCAAAATCAAAAAGCGTGTCGAAAATCTATGCTATAAAACTGTGTATCTACTAGGCGACAATTATCCCGCGACTGTCACTCGACACGAAGTTTGCGTGTCCCGCGCGATGTCGCTGACGTTGCTAGCGACATCTACGGCTCGTAGGACTTGTCGCCCCAAGCTTTGAATAGTGAAGACGCGTCCCTTTACATATGTATGTAAGTCGCACTGGACAATACTAATCTCCTCGGGACACATACCATTTACCACTGGGCACAAGGGTAATATCGAGCAACATTGTCCCACAAAATCGCGTGAATGTTGGGCGAGATGTGAAAGTTTCACTAGGACTTTTGAACGACTTTATTCATTGGCAGAATTACCTATCACCTGTCAAAATCTGCTGTCGAAAAGGCTATTAGAATTGACATTTGATGTCACGTTGACGTCCTGTCAGAGCGACCTTCATTATGAATAAATAAACATTATATCGATTGCAATAAACAAAAAATATTATGAAGTTATCTGTAATACAAAATGGCGGTTGCATGTAGACATAACACGTTATTAATTTGTTTGTAAACTTGAGTTAAATATAGTTGGTAACAGAGTCTATTTACACATTCCTTTATCATTTACCATAACATATCAACACGCCTATATTCCTCGATAGGGTGGAGAAAACACCCACATTTCGCTAGTAGCATAGGTCAAGATTATTGCCAATAAAGAAGCACAAATTCAGACTGCGTGCTACTGAGAATAACCTTATAACTCAACTCGGGAAACGAACCAACGACCTCGCGCTCAGTAGCCGCTCTCGCGACCAAACTAACACGACGGTCGGTACTGTATTCGCTTATACACATAACATAACATCACGCCTGTATTCCCCAAAGAGGTAGGCAGAGGTGCACATATAGTACACCCACATTTCGCCAGTTATGTCAAGCGGGCACAAAACCAGACTCCGAGCTACCACTGAGAATTACCTAATGGAAAAACCCAGTAACACTTTGCCCGACACGGGATTCGAGCCCAGGACCTCGTGCTCAGCAGTCACGCTTAGCAATCGAGCAGAGAATTAATAATCTAAACTATAGACACATTCAACATCAAAAATGATTTCAATCCCGCTTATATTCGTATGTATTGTGAGCAGCTGGGTAAACATTAGCAATATTGCGAGATTTTTTTTTACCGAAATTCGAGTCGGATCAACCAGTTTTGAGTTCGGTATGGTCTTTAAAAGCCTTGCCTGGCGGATATAGCCGAATTAATTGCTCCGAAATGTCACTGTCAATGTCTCATATTGTGATCAGTCTTTTAAAATACTTTATTAACATATATTTTATGTTTTAGTTAGAATTTAGTACCGTTTTATGATAAATTGCGTACAAAGATTTGGTATAGTAAAAGTTGGCATGGCGGAGTGCAAAAGGCTAAATTTCTACGCATTCTGCCTTTATTTCCCAAAGAGATAGGCTGCTGTATAATATGCCAGAGGTTTATAACACAACTAGCTGCGCCCCGCGGTGTTACCCGCTACATTTTTTCGGGATAAAAAGGAGCCTGTGTTAATCCAGGGTGTTAGCTACCTCTATATGAAATTTCTTCAAAATCTGTCTAGCCGTTTGAGCGTGAAGAGGTAACAAACACACTCACAAACTTTCGACTTCATAATATTAGTGTGATTAATATTCGCCAGTTATGATTTAACTATCTATATCTATAGCTTATAATGCATTGAACTTTACCCGCCAGTTGTACAAAGGGGTATCTCATCAATCCGCCTTAACTACAGTCGGCCATTTTGAACGTTTCCACACTACAAATGGTGGATTGACATTAACATATTACCTTCGTTGTTAAGTAAAATGAAAGGCAATCATAAGCCCACCCAAGACGATGCTAAATAGTTTTATGTGAGAATTCAATAGGTTCTTAGAATGTTAACAGGGTGTATTCACTTAATAATAATAACAGCCTATAACTGTCCCACTGCTACAAAGGCATATTCTCGTATAGAGGTTTGAGCATTGATCACCACGCTAGCTCACTGCGGGCGATTTCAGATAATTAAATCCAGGTTTCCTCACGATGTTTTCCATCACCGTTAGTCACTGTCTTAGAATATCTAAGAAAGTATTTATAACATTGAAAAAATCACATTGATACTTGCCAAGTTTGAACCTGCAACATTGTCCATACAAATACGGTATGTTAACCACTAGGCCACCACGACTATTCACTTAAATTCTTCCTTATTTAATAGTAAATTTAAGTTGCTAATTAATTATAGTTGCAACAAGATTTGAAGTCTTTTAAATTCATTCTTGTTTTCGTTTCGAGTTTTATTGTCTCAAAAACAGTAAACAATTAAACGAATATACATTTTCTTGTTACTATGCTTGTTTTTACAAGCGAAATACGCGTTGAGCATATGAAATCACCTTGTGTGTTATAAATCTATGTATATACATTCCAATAGCAATGTCAAGTGTGTTTTAAATACGAATTTATCTATAGCAACAAGGACAACTCTTGATACGAAACCTGTTTTTAATCTGTGACAATTTTGAACTAAATATAGAACTGTCAAATTTAGTTCCTTGTTCTGTCATAATGTTTTGACCGCGCTTAAGTCGCTTAGCAGCAATAATCATACAGTGATAGGTTGTTGACCTACCAGATTAAATATTTAAACGATGTTAGCGTTAATTAACAAATATAATTTAAGTTTTATTATTAATTTGAAAGACTGCTTTATGGCCGTGAATGCTAAACTTCGAACAAATGTACAGTTAGTTCAACCAATTTTGAATTCTATTCTGCAGGCAAAAGAATTGCATATGCAAAAATGAATTTGCAATTGCTAATTGCTAATAGGGATCTCAAA
Source organism: Abrostola triplasia (assembly GCA_946251915.1). Classification (NCBI taxonomy): domain Eukaryota; kingdom Metazoa; phylum Arthropoda; class Insecta; order Lepidoptera; family Noctuidae; genus Abrostola; species Abrostola triplasia. The sequence continues at coordinate 753,304 of OX276448.1, read as the reverse complement.
ATTCCTTCAAATATAGTATCGATTCTTCTAAAAGGTTTTAACAAAAAATAGCCACGCACGAGAACCGAATTCACTAATCCAAATAGGTACATTGCTAATATTTTTTTCTATGTTACATCCAATATAGCATCTCTTTCTAAAGCCCTTATTTAAAAGGGATAGGAAGACATCCATTGATAACAGCCATTGTTATGTCTCTAGATAGTGATGTTACTTTACTCGAAGATTCCCAGTCTTATCACATTCTAAAATACATTAACCCTTTGAGCGCTTAGTCTTGTATAGAAGACAACGCTTCCGCGCCTTCTCACGCCATCTCAGAAGACAATATCAATTCATAACATTAGGGTAAATTAACAAACAATAATAAATGTTACGATTAGATATTGTCTTCTTATAAAGACGCGGCACGAAAACGCTAGTCTTCTATAGAAGACACGCGCTCAAAGTTTAATTAACATTCTGCGTATTAACATTTAACACTCCAACAGGAGTAACCCAGTATCCTGTCCAGGGACAGTCAAGTAACAGTGAATACAGACCTTATAGGAACCGTTATGGCACTTCACTTTATCTTCCAAGTCCTTCATCACCAATACGGGACATTCCCGTCTCCGGTAGACCGTGTAGTCCAAGAATTCCCGTACTTTATCCTCGCACAAGATATACCAGGTGTTGTACGTACTGAGGCCTTCTCTATGGAGTAGTTTAGGCCTCTGTTATTATCCCAGAACTCTTTCCCTTTGCATCGGAAGCAGACACAGAATTCTAATCTCCTCGAGTGTATTGGCAATTGCAGTCGGAAGCCAAAGGTGTCGTACGTCGAGACACCATTCTGGTTCAGCGGACCGGACTCGACGAACGCGCAGAACGTGTCCTCGCTGGTCAGCCAGCCGTCTGAGGACGTTCTAACTAACACTTCTTTTGTAAAATCTAAATTTTTCACTTTCACAGTCCCGTCTAGAGCACACTCATTCTGTTTTATGATCACATTTTCTAATGATACACCGTCTTCCGTCACTCTCCGCCGGAATTCTAGGTAGTCTGACGCTGGCTGCAAGAACCTCGTCTCCCAGAGGTCTACCACGGGTTTTGGAGCTGGTCTCTGCTCAGGAGGCGGACTGGACACGACTCGCAGCGCCCAGTAAGGAGGCACGTGTGACGGTTCTGTCATGAACTTAATTTGTTCTAAAGCCAACCCTCTATCGTCGGCGAAAACGACCCGTTTCTGTTTCTTTTCATTTGAAATCCGTATGCAAGATCGCGGTGCTGTCTTGAGGGTTAGTTGCACCGGTTTGAGAGGCGTCAGGCATGGTGCTGAGAAACCTTTGATCAGTTTTGAAGGTCTTCGTGGAGTGTAGTCCGTGAGGAAGCCGGCCGGCGGACTGTGCCCGTAGAACGACTCGGACGCTAACATATCGATGGCCGCACACATTCTGGAACAACACACGTCTTTACTCAACGACAGCTCGTCGCACACTGAAAGGTATTTATCGCGTTCGGCTAGCTATATGCATGCGCTGGCCACGCGAACGATATGATAAAGTGTGGTGACAATGTTTTTTGTGGAATTTTTCGGGAGATTATTTTCGTTTTTGGGTCACGGTGGGTAGTGGCTCTGATATTTTGTTGTTTTATAGATATCGTTTTATGAACGCCAAAGTGGGTGTGTTATTTCAAGTGGTATTTAGATTAGTATTAAAATACGTTCATGTGATCGTAAATTATGAGTGAGTTGACATTGAGTTATTTTGAGTGCACTTGGGTTTAGCTGTCCAAATGAGTTGCAGAGGGTTGCCAAAAATTGTTTTGAGATGGAAATAAGCGTGTTTAATAGAAATTAATGGCTTTATTAATAAAAACGTCGCCCCACACTAGGAATTCCTCCTGTATCGTGGGTGCGTTTCACAGACATGAAATATCACATACACAAACACCCAGACTCGGGACAAACATTTGCGGTTCGCACAATTTTTTGTCCTGTGCAGGAATCGAACCCAATCTTCGACGTCTGGAATCCCCGAAAAGTTAGGCAAAGGTTTTCCTTCTACTTCTCTCACATTTGCTGCTACTTTATCGAGCCTACAATGAGTTCATTACCTCTTCTAGTGTTCCAGGTCGTAATGGTATCCCATTATCAATATTTTCATACTAATCTAGTATTATATAAAGTTAAAATTAGAATGGTACGAAGCTTTTTTCAAATCAACTTAACGGAAACATCACGCCTGTATTCCCCAAACGGGTAGACAGAGGTGTATAGAAAACTCATTTCGCCAGTTACGTTATAAGTCCCAATGTAATAGGGGGCGAGCTGGCACGGCAAATCAACATGTCCGTGCTAAAAGCTTGTAATAAAAAGTACTTATTTGAGTTGATCATCGAATTGTTTGCACAGTGACTCATTTAAAACTAAGTGGTGTGTATCATCTTTATTATTCCGCTCGTAAACCTGTTAGAGTTATATTAGCTTGTTAAATGTAAAGTATATTAACAGGTATGTATTTTAAACTTAATGACCACAAGAACATACATACATACATACATAAAGTCACGCCTGTTTCCCTGAGGGGTAGGCAGAGACCACGGATTTCCATTTGCTACGATCCTGGCATACTTCTTTTGCTTCATTCACACGCATCACATTCCTCATACACGCTCTTCGGTTGAGGGTACTCCTCACTTGCCCTTTTTGCAGAACATCTCCGATTTGGTCTAGGTATGTTCGCCTAGGTCTTCCTCTTTCCGATACTCCACTCACACAAGAAAATTTCTAAGAACAATTCTTAGAAATGTCATCTCTGGTGTAGACCGAGGTGAGTAGACATCCATATTTCGCCAGTTATGTTATAGGTCCCAATGTAATAGGAGGCGAGCTGGCCATCAACCGGGCACAAATTCAGATTCCGTGCTGCTACTGAGACTAACCTAATGGAAAAACCCAGTAACACTTTGCACGACCCGGGATTCCAATCCAGGACCTTGAGCTCAGCAGTCACGCTTAGCGACCACTAGACCAACGAGGTAGTCAAAGTGTTACTTAGTCATAGTTTAAGTCACCAATACTAATATTATAAATGTGAAAGTAACTCTGTCTGTTACGCCTTCACGACTAAACCGCTGGACGGATTTTGATGAAATTTGGCATGTAGAAAGTTTAAGACCCGAGAAAAGGCTACGTAACGCGGGCGAAGCTGCGGGCAAAAACTAGTAGTTGAAAGGGATAGTGTTTGATAAATATACATACATACATACATAAAGTCACGCCTGTTTCCCTGAGGGGTAGGCAGAGACCATGGATTTCCATTTGCTACGATCCTGGCATACTTCTTTTGCTTCATTCACACGCATCACATTCCTCATACACGCTCTTCGGTTTGATAAATATACCAGTGTATATTAACATCAGTGGTCAAAGGTTTTCTCCGCTCGGTCGATATAAAGCGTGTTTATCGCTAACGTTATCGAGGCAGGTAATTGTTAAGTAATATAGTGTGATAACTAGTCATAACCTAACTATTAGGTAACTTGATATAGTAATTAACATAACATCACGTCTGTATATACACCCACAAACTACAATCCACATATCGACGGCTGCAAAGAAAATCACTGCAAGTTTGACTTAATAAAAATGTTATAGTAGTTTTTTTTAAATAAAACGTCGATCTATGTCGACCTGTTTAGCAGTTTTGCTAAGGGTTGAGGGTTCGATCTGCGCAGACGACTAACATTTGTGTTTGTGTATGTGATATTTCATGTTCGTGAAACGCACCCACGACACAGGAGAAATTGCTAGCAAGGGGCGATGTTTAAAAAAAAATCTAAATATTGGTAAAAGTTTTTTTTATCGTATGGTTGGTCCCTACTAATATTATAAACGCGAAAGTTTGTATGTAATAATGGATGTTTGTTACTCTTTCACGTAAAAACTACTGAATGGATTTTAATAAAATTTCATATGGAGGTAGCTGACACCCTGGATTAACACATAGGCTACTTTTTATCCCGAAAAAATGTAGCGGGAAACACCGCGGGGCGCAGCTAGTTACGAATATTACTACTATCATTCGAACATACAAACTATACCCAATAACATTAGTATAGAAATCGATTTTCCCATTCAGGACAGTCCGGACATTAACAAAAATCATGGTGTCGCTACAAAACACGACGCGCCCACTCCCGGCGCTAGCAGTTTTGCGTGATCGATACTTACGACATGCCTGCCCGGTTACACGGCGTCTAGCAAGACGAGGTTAAGCAACCTTGTCGAGGTCGGGAAATTGATGGGTCAACTTTGAGGCTGTTTTGGTTTGATGTAAAGCTGTGATTGGGCGAGAAGTGAAATATTTACTTAGCTACAGTACTTGTTTCATTTGAAGCGAGGTTAAGCAGCCTCGTCGCGGTGTAGAATTTGATGGGTCGACTCTGAGGCTGTATTTGTGTTTGTTTTTAGAACTAGTTTAAAGTTAATTAGAAGTGGGATGTATGTATAACAGTCGTGTTTCGTGCGAGACGAGGTTAAGCAACTTTATCGAGGTCGGGAAATTGATGGGTCAACTCCTAATATTATTTTGTATGGTTCAATTAGATGTGAAATGCTGTGAAAGCAAAATACATATACTATACGTTGTATGTGAGGTAAGGTAAGCAACCTTGTCGCGGTATGGAATTTGATGGGTAAAATCTGAACCTGTTTTGTTTCTCAAGAATATATCTATCTAACTGGATAGCCGCTAATGCAAACTTTTTTTTCTGAAACCATAAAAATATTAGAGTATATCTTATCTGGCCAGTGTGTTTCGCCAAAATTTTTCTACCTACACTAGGAATTTCTCCTGTATCGTGGGCACGTTTCATAAACATGAAATAACTCCGTGATAGTGAGACAGTAGATCACAGACGATGTATTTCTGTTGCCGCTATAACATTAAATACTAAACAGAATAAAATAAATATTTAAGGGGGCTCCTATACAACAAACGTAATTATTTGCCGATAACTAGCTGCGCCCCGCGGTGTTACCCGCTACATGTTTTCGGGATAAAAAGTAGCCTATATTTTAATCCAGGGTGTCAGCTACCTCCATATGAAATTTCATTAAAATCCATTCAGTAGTTTTTACGTGAAAGAGTAACAAACATCCATCCATACTTACAAACTTTCGCGTTTATATTATTAGTATGGTAAAGAACCCTTCGTGCGCGAGTCTGACTCGCACTTGCCCGGTTTTTTCTTATTCGTGTCCAATGCTATGAGCACATATATATAGCAGTTATATGCTCTAGTGTATTACATAACTGAACTAGGTGTATTTGTAAACTTAACTACTTTTTTACAGCCTATTTCGCCGGAAAACGTAAAATGGTTGTATAACATCATGTAGGTATTATTGAGTATTGACTTCCGAGATACTTCTTATCGTATGGTTGATAAACAACCTGGTGTCAGAGTGTAAACCGCCTGTAGGTCTCTGACAGCGACACACACCGTTGAAAAATCTCTCAGGTGTGCCGGTTTCCTCACGATGTTTTCCTTCACCGTTTTTAGCGACTGATAACTAATTAATACGCACATGAATTCGAAAAGACATTGGTGCGTGCCGGGGACTGACATCATCACCATCAGCCGGAAGAGGTCCACTGTTGAATAAAGGCCTCCCCCTTAGATGGGGGGGGTTGCCACAATCCCCACGCTTGGCAAGCAGCTTGAGGATCGCAGTATGTACTCACGAGATTCCCTTCACCGTTTTAGCAATTGATAACTAATTTATAGTACGCACATGAATTCGAAAATACATTGGCGCGTGGGGTTCGAATTTGCGACCTTTGATGTAGCAGTCCAACGGTCATACCACTCGGCTATGAGTGCTGATTAAATACAAATCTATATATATAAAACTCTTCCGTTACTGACTGACTGACTGACAGACAACGCACAGCCGAAACTACTGATCGTAAAGAGCTGAAATTTGGCATGTGTGTTTGTTGGGAGGATTAGACTACCACTAAGAGAGGATTTTTTGAAATTCCCCCCCAAAGGGGAGAAAAGGGTGGTAAATTGAAAATGTTTATTTCTCAATGGATTCACTTAAAACTTTGTATGTAGGTTCTACCAAAGCAAGTGAGCATTAAGAAAGGGATAGACCATGGAACAGGCGATAACTAAGTGAAAAACCCAAATTCTGACGGAAGTCATTACTCCACGCGGACGAAGTCGCGAGCAAAAGCTAGTGTTTAATATGACGTCATTGACAGTACAGTGGGATATCCTAAGCGCTCATAGTAACATTAGTAACACTCCTAGCCACGTCACGAGCGATCACCTCATATACACTAGTAGGATTACAGGTTACCGAGTATAAGATAAGGTAGCATGTTACATGTATCTGTAAGATAACTATCTTTTACAGTCCGCAGTTGCAACCGGCAACAGGCGTTGATTAGGTGTAAGCTGGGATTAACAGGACTTTGGCGAACATACACTGGCCAGATCGGAGATGTAGGCTCTGAGACGTGGTCGCTAACGGTTGGAAGTTTGGAGAGGCTCAGAGTCACTCAACGAGCTATGGAGAGAGCTATGCTCGGGGTTTCTTTGCGCAACAGGATCCGCAATACGGAAATTCGCCAAAAAACTGGAGTCGACGACATAGCTCGACGAATATGCAAGTTTAAGTAAGTGGCAATGGGCAGGCCATATCGTTCGAAGAACCGATAACCGCTGGGGAATAAAGGTTCTCGATCGACCACGAACTGGAAGACGCAGCGCGTTTGTTCAACAGTGGACGTCTTCCGGCTGATGATGATGATGAGATCGGAAATGATCTGAAAAGGTCAATAAGATTCTCCGGACCGAATTTCACGGCGGCCTTTCTCAGCTGAGACTAGTCATAGCACGAGATATTATAGTGCACAAGTATGCAAACACAGGAGCACTCCTTATTCCCTCACTCTCATAGTCCAGGACGGGTAGACACGACCGGAGAAAGATCAGACGCAGGACCAACGGCTTAACGTGCACGGAAACACGGATTCAGTTATACTGTTTACAATACCCAAGTTCTGCAGATCAGTTAAAGAGAACAAGCCATGATTTTTTGAGGCATTCCGATACATAACTAATTGTTTAGAGTCCTATATTTAGCACATACCAACTATTTCTACAGTTATTTTGTTTATAAGCAGTTATAAAACGTCATGATGACGCATTGACATAATAATTCGTAAACAAATAATCAGCTGATTGTTAAAACTCAATTACAAGATGGCGGATAAAGGCGGGAGCATTTACTTTGAGGCACGCGTTGGCAAAGGCATCTCCGTGTTATGCCAAAGGCAATAAGTTTTACTATTTATAAAATGCAATGGCACGATCACTAGTTTTGTGTTTTACTCGCAGTAGCAAGGAATTCATCGTAGATAGTATGCAGTGAGTTGTTGTGGGCAGTGACTGCCTCGTTGGCCGCTAAGCGCGACTACTCAGCAAGAGGTCCCGGGTTAAAAACCCAGGCAAAGTGTTGTTAGGTTTTTCCATTAGGTAATTCTCAGTAGCAACACGGAGTCAGGATTTGTGCCCAATTAATGGCCAGCTCGTCTATTACATTGGGACCTATAACATAACTGGCGAAATATAGGTGTAAAATATAGGGGCGACAATGAGCCGGAAGACGCAGCGTTGGCAGGCCTCCCACCAGGTGGACCGACGATATCGTCAGAGTTGCTGCAACCGGTGGATGCTAATGGCAAGCTGTCGTTCATTGAAACGTTCTAAGAGGCCTCTGTCTAACAGTGGACGTCTTCCGGCTGATGATGATGGTGATAACATGGTGTAATATTAAGTTATTCCTTCACATATATACCCTATAGTTTTCCCTTGAATTTTTAAATATTATGTGTCCTTATAAGTAACATTCTAACATCAAATAGGTTTACATTGACGCATGGGAAATAAAAATATCATGATGAAACATTTCCCCCAGTTACATTGTCAATAAACGAGTCATATTTTGAGGAAAATAAAAATACTTGAGCCTGCCTAGTGATTCAATTTCAATTGTTATTTTATAAATATTTATTACCAGCTGCACCCCGCGGTGTTACCCGCTACATTTTTTCGGGATAAAAAGTAGCCTATGTGTTAATCCAGGGTGTCAGCTACCTCCATATGAAATTTCATTAAAATCCATTCAGTAGTTTTTACGTGAAAGAGTAACAAACATACATCTATACTTACAAACTTTCGCGTTTATAATAGTAGGGATCCCAAATACTTGCGGTGGGTAAACCACAATACAAAAGCCGCGAATAAAACTATACAATAATGTTACGTCATTAAACATTATTCAGGAGAATTATCAGCGCGTTCATTCATTGTTAGAATAAAGAAAATGTATATGTCTTTATCAGTATAGTATGTATCGTATGTTATGAGGATAACGTGAAGAAATAACATTTGACTTAACTACGTAGGAGATATTATAGTGCACAAGTATGCGCGCAAACACAGGTGCACTCCCTATTCCACTCTCATAGTCCAGGACAGTGAGATACGACCGGAGAGAGCAGGCGCAGGACGACAAGTCTACATGTAAAAATCAGTACAGTACCCTGTATAACACACCTCTGCCTACCCCTTTAAGGAATACAGGCGTGACTTTACGTATGAATCTATACTTACGTAGTACTATTTAATTCACCGTTGACTAACATCACGCAAATCATAGGCAACATACATCAACACAAACTAAGTAGGTATGTGTGACTAATTATAGAATCAATTGTATGTATGACGAATACACTACTCCCTGCTGACGCCACAACAAATAAACAGTTAAATAATATACATAACATCACGCCTGTATTCACCGAAAGAGTAAACAGTGATGTGTAGTGCACCCACATTTCGCCAGTTATGTTATAGGTCCCAATGTAATAGGGGGCGAGCTGGATATCAACCAGGCAGAAAACACAACTCCGTGCTGCTACTGAGAATTACCTAATGAAACAACCTAGTCAAACTTTTCCAGGCTCGAGAGTTAATCAGAACCCCGTGCTCAGCAGTTGCTCTTAACAATTACTAGAACAACGACGCAGTCCAATTTTTTTTTCAGCCGATAGACGTCCACTGTTGAACAAAGGCCCCCTTAGGTAAAGGGGGAATTGCCATAATCCTCACGCTTGGCAAGCGGCTTGGGGATCGCAGTATTGGTGGTAAAGTTACAGAAGACGCTGCTGCCCATCTTCTGGATTTTCCCTTAGTCGCCTCTTACGTCACCCACGGGAGGAAAGGGAGTGAAACATGATAAAACATGATTAAGGCATAAGGAGGAGCCCTATCTAAATAAATAAATTATTATGTTTTCACAATTCCTGTCCATTTTGCCCAACTCCGGCATCGAAACTAGGACCTCACGCTTAGCAGTAGAGCTTAGCAATCACTAGACCAACGATACAGTAATTGATAACTCATTACAATGACGTTAATGATTGTAAACAAACATGTACACGGAGCGTAATTTAATGTTTTGCCTTTTGCAAGCCGCGTGTGTTGCTCATGACGTGGCGAGGCGTGCCTCGTGCCATAATGCCAGAAATATTCAATCACTCACTGTATTTATATATAAATTCTTATATACCATTGTTTATTTACTGTTTATCGAACTAGGCTCCTGCATATGGGCAGCAGCGTCTTCTGTAACTTCACCACCAATACTACGATCAGTAAGCCACTTGCCAAGCGTGAGATTATGGCAACGCCCCCCAGCCTTTGTTCAACAGTGGACGTCTTCCAGCTGATGATGATGATATTAAACATCTCGCCTGTATTGTGTAGGCAGAGGTATAGAATACACCCACACATCGCCAGTTATGTTATAGTTCCCAATGTAATAGACGAGCTGGTCCTTAACCACGCACAATAGATAGATAGATTTCTCTTTATTGTACACCAAAAATAAACATAAGTACAGTATAAGGATAATGTACAATGGGCGGTCTTATCGCACGAGGCGATCTCTTACAGACAACCTTAGGATGGAGAGAGTTGAATGCATACAAAAGGCAAGGGCAGTTTGCTCAGTACTGGACTCCGAGCTGCCACTGAGAATAACCACTTGACGAAAGGACTATACCTAATAGAAGCGCTCACACATTATCGATTATTAATACTTTTATTATCACTAGAAAGTGTCATGGAAACTTTTGAAAAACATTCCTTTCCAAAAACTATCAAAACTAAGCATATAATCCTAGATTATTGTAATAGCAACCGCACGTTACTGATAATATAGTATGACCGTCTATATATTATGATGAATTGATTGAATAACGTCACTGAAAACACAAATAACTTTGAATTAACCACCGATAACCGCTGGGGAAGAAAGGTTCTTGAGTCGACCACGAAATGGAAGACAGTTGGCAGGCCTCCTACCAGGACCGACAATATCGTCAGAGTTGCTGCAACCGGTGGATGCTAATGGCAAGGTGTCGTTCATTGTGGCGTTTTAAGGGGGAGGCCTTTGTTCAACAGTGGACGTCTTCCGGCTGATGATGATGAGCCACAAACAAACAGCGGGACAGATGAAACTTAATAAAAGCTTGTAGAAAATACGACCTGCAGACCTATCATCTTTAGTGTTACTAGAAGCCGAATTAGAGTTCGGTTTGCGACTCTGCCGCGTAACCAGCTCATGAATACGGGCTCCGTTCGAGTTCGAAACTAGTAGGGCATTCCCGAATACACACGTAAACTAGCTTATGCCCGCGGCTTCGTCCACGTTACGTAGCCTATATCCTTTCTCTGGTCAAACTTTCCACATGTCAAATTTCATCAAAATCCGTCCAGCGGTTTAGTAGTAAAGGCGTAACAGACAAACAGAGTTACTTTCACATTCATAATATTACTATAGATAATATGACATTAACTTTACACTGTACTTATGCATTTGATTTTGGTGTGCAATAAAGAGAAATCTATCTATCTATGAACAAATTTTTCACGCCGACAGAGTCGCGGGCAACATCTAGTATAGCATACACGTAAATTGCGTCACCGATTCCCGTGAAAAGTGACGTTTATCGTTTATCGACGCATTTTTAGCAATATTTATGCTGATAATGCTATCTATTTTACAACCACATTAATCATTCGATCTGTTATCAACGACAGGTCACTGATAACGGAACTGGTATCTCGACGTTTTAATATCATAGCTATCGTCTACCGCTGGCTTTTAATTTGAGCATTTTGTTTTAAAAAATACTTAGGTATATAGTAAGAATACGCGGAGGTAAAATTGACACAAAAGACTACAAAATAGTTAACATTAATAAGTTTACATTAAAAATATAATTACAAACCAGCTAGGCTTAAAGTACTTGTAAAGAAGAATTAAACAAGCCCAAACAGGATGGGGTTGCGCCATTTTGTTATAGTCCTATGACCACCTTCGACTCCATCATCAGACTTGCTCAAAAGTACCCATATTGCATTGTCACCGAACCTACATATGTATGCGAAATTATAATTCATTAGGATGTTAAGAAGTGGGTCTAATTTAGTTTGTTTAGGGCAAATCTTGCAATCTAAATTAGAACCACTTTTTGACATTCGATTGGAATCAAATTTTGCATACTTAAATAGGTTTGGTGACTATTATGGTACTGATTTAAAAGCTTGTGTTAAAATGATTTATTTATATATTTATTTACTTGCGATCATGCAAGCATTCTAACGACACATACATCAAAATCAGTTCAGACATTCACAAGTTATGGTGGAATAAACAATCTCACATAATATATGAACCCTAAAAATATCACACACATTTTTAACATAACATAACATAACATCACGCCTGTATTCCCCGAAGGGGTAGGCAGAGGTGCACATATAGTACACCCACATTTCGCCAGTTATGTTTTAGGTCCCAATGTAATAGGGGGCGCGCCTATTGCCATCAACCGGGCACAAATCCAGACTCCGTGCTGCTACTGAGAATTACCTAATGGAAAAACCCAGTAACACTTTGCCCGACCCGGGATTCGAACCCAGAACCTCGTGCTCAGCAGTCGCGCTTAGCAACCACTAGACCAACGAGGCAGCCAGACATTTTTAGTCAGTGGTGTAAAACACGAAAGTTTGTCTGCCTACTCCTGATTGTATAATACCTACCGATATATTTTTGATGGATCATGTTTTCAACCACGAGACAAACCGCTATCATTAAATAGTTGTTTATTATTTTCCTCAATCTATTGTATCACGGTTTGTTGGCTATCTGGGGGTCAAATGTGAGTATAATCACGCTTGCATTCACCGGAGGGGTGGGCAGAGGTGTGCGCTGTACACACCCAAGGATGGCAGGGATTAAAGTCGAGATGATGGGTGGAAGACATGATATTGATAAATGATTGAATGAATGATGAATGACTGCCTCGTTGGTCTGGTGATCGCTAAGCGCGACTGTTGAGCACGAGGTCTTGGGTTCGAATCCCGGGTCGGGCAAAGTGTTACTGGGTTTTTCCATTAGGTAATTCTCAGTAGCAGCACGGAGTCTGGATTTGTGCCGGATTGATGGCAATAGGCTCGCCCCCTATTACATTGGGACCTAAAAAACATAACTGGCGAAATATTGGTGTACTAAATGTGCACCTCTGCCTACCCCTTCGAGGAATACAGGCGTGATGTTATGTTTTATGTATGTTAAGTTACTCACATACATACACGGACTCATAAAAATTTCACTCTTGTGCAATCGTGATTATTTTGTGAGATTTCTTCAATACGGCACCCACTATGTAAGCTCTACAACCCTGTACATATATTTTCTAATCGTCGCTGGGTATTTTTGGGCATTCTCCTTTATCATCCTAACTAATATTATAAATGTGAAAGTTTGTGAGTATGGATGTATGGATGTGTGGATGTTTGTTACTCTTTCACGCATAAACGGCTGGACCGATTTGGTTGAAATTTGGTATGTAGATAGGTTATACCCTGGATTAACATATAGGCTACTTTTTATCCCGAAAAAATGTCGCGGGTAACACCGCGGGCGCAGCTAGTCTAAACATAAGACACATAATCTTTTGATAATTTGAGTTTTGTTTCACTGTCGCTACTCTCCTTATCACCACGCTAGCACCGCGTGGCGTCCCAGACAGTATTATCAGTATCAACAGACATTTTTTGTGGGTATTATCTTATTTATGGTGTTATTGGGAAAGGTCGGAGATAATGCATTTGTTACTATTGGGCATAATAAATAAGAATGGTTTTCTTATCGTATGGTTAATTCTTGACTGCCTCGTTGGTCTAGTGGTTAAGCACGAGGTCCTGGGTTCGAATCTCGGGTCGGGCAGTGTGACTGATAACTAATTTAAAGTACGCACATGAATCTGAAAAGATGTTGGTGCGTGCTGGGGTTTGAACTTGCGATCTTTGACTTGGTAGTTTAATGGTCATACTACATGACCATCAGTGCTAAATAAGGATGGTATGGGCACAGTTAAGGGCACAATGCCTTCAGAATTATTACGAAAAAAAATCAACGATCAATTGAATTTTGATGACCTACTTGACGCAGCAGTTAAGTAATTGGACTGCTGCGCTAAGGGTTTCGGGTTCGATTCCCATGAGACAAATATTTGAATGATCCGCCAATGTCAAGTTTGAATGTTTTTGTGTATGTGATATTTCATGTTTATGAAACGCACCCACGATACAGGAGAAATTCTTAATCTGGGGTCTGGAGATCAAACTCTAGACCTCACGCAAATAATTTCACTTATAACAACCAAACCGCGACGTTGCCAGCTCGCCACAAAACGATTTTAAACATCGAATTATAATTAAACAAACAGAATGACGAATAACGGACGAGTATTTAAAATAAGAACGCGATATGATAACGGTATCGGTGTTAACGAACTTCTTATCGGGATTCCATGTTTGAAAATTCGAATGTCAAGGCTAGTTTTGAAAGTTTTGTTTTTACTTTATATATAATACAGAGTGTTCAATTGTATACAGCCTGTTCTTTGTTACACAAGTGATTACAATAATACTAGCATTTGCCCGCGGATTCGTCCGTTATTTAGACGTGTATGTTCTATTATTCGCCGAGGTCTTCCCCTTCCCGATACTCCACTAACACTCACCTCATATGTTCGCTTTGTCACTCTTCTTTCATCCATCTTTCTACATACTCAAACCATGTAATAACCGAGTGGTATCCCAGATTTGACCATCCCCTTTCCTCCCGTGGGTATCGTAGAAGGTCCTGGATTCAAATCCCGGGTCGGGCAAAGTGTTACTGGGTCTTTCCATTAGGTAATTCTCAGTAACAGCACGGAGTCTGGATTTGTGCCCGGTTGATAGCAATAGGCTTGCCCCCTATTACATTGGGACCTAAAAACATAACTGGCGAAATGTGGGTGTACTATATGTGCACCTCTGCCTACCCCTTCGGGGAATACAGGCGTGATGTTATGAATGTGCAACAGTGGCTTAAACCAATTAACAAGCCATGTAACAATGTATGACTTTCTAAACCAACACGGTAAGTGTGCAGAATAATTACCGATAATTATTGTAAATACTGCTTCAGTGGCGCGATGAACCGTGGCATTAGGTTTGTTACCTGCTACTGTAGCTAGTCAGGCTATGTGTGAAACGTACAACATAACATCACGCCTGTATTCCCCAGAGGGATAGAGGTGTATACTACCCCCACACTTCGCCAGCTACTTTGGGGAATATAGGCGTGATGTAATATTTATACACACTAGTAGACCACCGCTAGTCTATACCACCCGAGTAGTTAGCCACTATCTCTTGCACAGGAAATAACATCAGAATTTGATAACCTCTCCCATCTATTAGGCCAACCTATTAGTACACATGATAATCTTAAACCAGACGCGATATTTTTTCAGGGGGGCGGTCTTCAAAAGGCACCCGGCACCCATGGGGGTAAGGTCTGGGTAGTGACGAATTTCTACCTCATTAAAACCACCCCGGTGGTCATGATATTCAACAAGGAGGTCCCGGGACTTCCAAAAATATCAACTCCGATATGCGATGGTACCCTAGTATCTGATCTGCCGACAACAACGCAGAAATAAGGTAAAAGTCTAAAGAAGGAATACTTAAACTGCACTTACACTCATCCCTGACTTATCTCACGAATTAAACCGAATTCTATATTCAATAACATTAATAAACCAATCTTCATATTTTTATAGATTGTCCTCAGCATATGTTAAAGTCCACAAATCGACGACTTACCAAATACGACGATAAACCAACCAAATAATTTTGAAAACTCCATCCAAATCGGACCAGTACTTTTTGAGAAAACCGCGGACATATAAACAATACCGATCGGATACAGAAACCCCTTTTTTAAGGGTAAAAGTGCAAAGATTGAGGCAGAGATAAGTTGGAGTGAGCTTAATAGACAAAGATTGAGGCAGAGTTAAGTTTGAGTGAGCTGATTTTGGTCTAAGAGCGGAACTCAAAACCTCAAGAGCTAGCTTCGATGCATGCGGTTATCTCCGATATTAGAATTACCCTAATCTTTGACCTAGTTCTAATCTGAAATGGTAAATAGACCTCACATGCAATGTATCTCTCTAGGACCGTTGTAAACAAAAACGTAGACTGAATATCGACCAGCCTAGCATGAGTTGTCGCGATATACCGCGTTTCCACACGACTGCCCAAAAGGAATGTTAATTCAGGGATCATGTATGTATGAGTTTCTTTATCCCAGCATAACTTCTGAATGCCTGAACCCATTTTGATGTATGGACTGTCGTTATAATCCTTACACCATGGAGAGTAATATAGGTGACAAAAAAAATATAAAGAAAAAGAAAGGTTTTTAAAATTAACAAACACTAAAAAATAAAAAAACGAGTCCCATCGCAGTTGGGGACCCGTTCTGTGGAACACTGTCTAATATAGGACGTACGCCAACTGTTATAGAACTGGTTTTTTTTACTTTTTGGTCCGTTTTTTGACATGGCAGTCGAGTTTTTTAACAACGATATTTTTTTTACTTTATACATATACATCTATGTATAGATTTAAGATTTTAAATTGATAAAGGGAAACTTGAACTTATCAATTCAAAATTTAAGCCTAGCATGGCAACATGCATAAAGAATACAAAAAGTCATATAGATTTAAGATTTTCAAAAAATTCGCAGTCAGCTATAACTGAGACGAAATGTGGGTGTAGTGGTAACCTCTGATAAGATGATGTTATATCATATACATATATATAAACTGCCTCGTTGGTCTAGTGGTTCCTAACCGCGACTGCTGAGCACGAGGTCCTGGGTTCGAATTCCGGCTCAGGCAAAGTGTTACTGGGTTTTACCATTAGGTCATTCTTAGTAGCAGAACGGAGTCTGGATTTGTGCCCGGTTGATGGCAATAGGCTCGCCCCCTATTACATTGGGACCTAAAAACATAACTGGCGAAATGTGGGTGTACTGTATGTGCACCTCTGCCTACCCCTTCGGGGAAAACAGGCGTGATGTTATGTTATATTATAAACTCCAATTAGCAGGAGTAGGCATCACAATAATAACAAGAAAATTACTTTTAATTGTAAGACGATCGGCGCCGTGTTTACTAATTGACCTATCGCTCGACAGGTCAGTCTGAATCACGCGCAGATCATAATATTATACAGCTACGTGCTTATGGTGCGCCTGCGCATGTTATATTTGTAATGTTGTATCAACTATTAATAAAACTTTGTGTTATGTTATCACTGTATTAATTTGTGATATCTTGGAATTAAAAATAAAAAAGGATGCGAGCTGGACTTGAACCTGCGACCGACAATCTCAATTTAGGCTTGGCAAAAGTCATGGCAACTTTGAAAGATAGTGACACTGCCAAGTCAAAGGTCGCAAGTTCAAACCCCGGCACACATCAATCTCTTTTCAAATTTATACGGCTTCTATAAATTAGTTATCAGTCGCTAAAAACGGTGAAGGAAAACATCGTGAGGAAACCGGCACACCTGAGAGATTGGTCAACGGTGTGTGAAGACGTCAGAGGCCTACAGGCGGTTTGAACTCTGATACCAGGTTGTTCATCAACCATACGATAACAAGAAGACGCTGGTCACAGTACTTACCTATCCAATACCCGACCGCAACAAAGGTTGCTTAACCTCGCCGTATAAAAAAAGTTTATAAATACTCTTGACCTAAGCTGAGCCGCTAATTGCGTTTCCCCATTTAACTAGATCAGTATTACGCAACACCTGATTGGCGCGTGGTTTGAACGTGGAACGCGATGCGTGTGATGCGTGCGCGCATGTCGCGTCAAGGCTGAGGTCAGATAGGATAGAATTAGACACACGGATTAATGTTAATTAATTAGGCATGTCAATGAACTGCGTTGTTGTTTAAAAGATTAATTTTTATTATTATTATTTTATTTCGTAGCAAATGGACATCCGTGGTCTCTGCCTACCCCTCAGGGAAACAGGCGTGACTTTATGTATGTATCTATGTATTTTTATTGTTTTTCTAGCTTACATTTAATTTGCATGGTTTTTTAATTTCTTTTGGTCGTGCAAGCTAAATTATAATGACTTCTTTAATTGCTACTGATTGAGATTTTTCATGTTGTTACAGTACCGAAACAGTTCATTTAGTTAAAAATATAACTAATTAATTAGCATTATTATTAGCATTGCCATTCATCGTGGCAGCCGCCAGCCCTTTGGACCTTACCAGTCGACAGCGATGAGGAGGAATACTTTGACGCATAAATTTTAGTTTCAATTTTTTCCTTTGTATATTTAATTTAAAACGTAGGTTATAGTGTGTTAATAAGATTAATAAATCAAAAGACACGACAGCTATTTAAAAAATAAACTAAAAGTAAAATTAAAGACACATTTCATCGGAGACGGAGTCTTAGATAAGACAGTGTTCCACAGAGCGCCCCCTACCCCCGTTCTGCGATGTAACTTGTGTTTGTTAACATGTTTTTTAATTTATAAATCATATGTCAACCGGGTACTAACGTACCAGGCAAACCCGTAATCGGACTTTCATATACCCGGTTTAAAGAAGATACAATGGGATGCAATCAAGCGAGTGAAACCGCAGGAGACTGCTGGTATTAATTCAATATGGTAGATTGATATTTTACCTATATTTTATCGTATCCTGGATTCCTGGTAGAAATCTTCAAATCCAATCTTTATTTGCACTGCACATCTGAAACAAGGTAAACGTACATTAATTGGGTGATCAATGCTCGTTCTCTGTATGAGAGGCCTTTGTAGCAGTGGGACAGTTACAGGCCGATACAATGCTAGTAATGATGAACCTGTACTTAATGGTGTGACGTCACAGTCACAAGCGTGGTAATCAATGCTCGTTCTCTGTATGAGAGGACTTTATAGCAGTGGGACAGTTACAGGCTGATACATTGCTAGTAATGATGAACCTGTACTGGGTGTGACGTCAACACGCAGCTCACAAGCGTGGTGATCAATGCTCGTTCTTATGAGAGGACTTTGTAGCAGTGGGAAAGTTGTGTCCGGACAAAGTAAAAGAAAAGGGAATGTGTCAAGGCCTAAGCTTCTGTTATCCATTATCATTTAAAAACTGGCGCTCATTCAGAATATTTAGGTCATTGCCACTCCGGGATACTGCGGTGTTGTATTGTCTGTTATTACGTATGTATTGCCGAAGGGTTAGGCAGGAATGGACAACAAAGTTGCAGTATAAGTCATATGCAATTTAGGCCAAGCCTGTGCCTATTTCAGATTGCTTAAGAACTACAGTGATCGCGAGTGAGCTGATCATTAGGCTCTGGGTTCGGATTAGGTGTTTCATGGTTTTTCTTTTAGGTAATTGTCAGTAGCAGCTATTCTGAATTTGTGGTTGATAGCCAGCTCGTCTATTACATTGGGACCTATAACATAACTGGCATGAGTGGGTCTACTTGCACACACTTGTGCACTATAACCTCTGTCTTAGTTGTTAACTGCGGCGTCAACTACGACCTCATCATCATCAGCCGGAAGACGTCCACTGTTGAACAAAGGCCTCCCCCTTAGAACGCCACAATGAACGACAGCTTGCCAATTCCATCCACCGGTTGCCCGCAATTCGGACGATATCGTCGGTCCAACTACGACCTAAATATTGAATATCGCAGAAAGAAAGCTATTAACAGTATACAAATAAAGTACTTAACGATAACTTTCTTTGACCCCCGATAACCTTATGCTTCATATAAATATTGTTTTGTTATTTATCGGTGCGATAGTCGGTGACAGAGATGACCCTGGTGGTAGATAGAGGTTGAAGGGGTAAGGGAGTCAGAGAGGGGATTATGAAGATGAGAGCTGAAGTCTATTGACAATTCAGGGCTGCCAACCCTACAATATAATATATCCTACTTTATCAAAGGCCAAACTACTATATTTTTTCACGACTGCCCAAATAAGAAATTGTTTTTAGAATGTGATGCGTGTGAATGAAGCAAAAGAAGTATGCCAGGATCGTAGCAAATGGAAATCCGTGGTCTCTGCCTACCCCTCAGGGAAATAGGCGTGACTTTATGTATTTATGTATGTTTTATGGTTCAGGTATGTACGTGCGTTTCTTTATTCCACTATAACTTCTGAATGCCTAAACCGATTTTGATGTATGGAGTGTCGTTAGAATCCTTGCACCATCGCGAGTAACATAGGCTATAAAAAATTTAACAAAACTCCTCATAAAACTCTTAAAGAACCAATAGCTGCTGGGGAAGAAAGGTTCTCGAGTGGCGACCACGAACTGGAAGACGCAGCGTTGGCAGGCCTCCCACCAGGTGGACCGACGATATCGTCAGAGTTGCTGCAACTGGTGGATGATAGTGGCAAGCTGTCGTTCATTGTGACGTTCTAAGGGGGAGGCCTGGCCTATGTTCAACAGTGGACGTCTTCCAGCTGTTGATGACAGGAAAACTACCTCTGCCTACCCCTTCGGGAGGTTTAGACGTGATTATATATTCTTTAAATCTACATTTCTTTGAACATAATTCCCTCCACTATATTACAGATTACACAATGTACTCTGAATGTATTTATAGGCTCAACAGAAATAAAATGACGCTCGTAATGGCGGTTCCCGCCAAAACGTCACCAATATGGCCGCTACAGCAAACGTCATCGCATTTAAATTCCGAACAGTTTAGATTTAATGCGCGCGAAGCATCGAGACTATTTATGGCCAGTGTCTGCCGTGGGAGTTGCAAGCTGTGAAAATATATCATCAGATTACATTATCACTGATACATTAGTTTTGTCTCTATTTACCGTTAACTTTCGATTCACCCCATTCCACCCGGTACACAAACCACGCGACGTCCTGACAGTTTTACTCATAGATGTAAAATCAAGTAGATTCGCATATTTAGTCTGAGGTTTAACTGGTACAAATGTCAATAACTGCCTCGTTGGTCTAGTGGTTGCTAAGCGCGACTGCTGAGCAGAGCTCCTGGGTTCGAATCCCGGGTCGGGCAGTTTTCCATTAGGTCATTCTTAGTAGCAGCACGGAGTCTCTGTAGTGAATTTCTCGCTTAACATGCAGAATTTATTATATTATACTTCTTAAGATGTTGGCAGTGTTTTCAAATAGTTGGCAGTTTGCGGATTCAATAAATGTTTGACAGTATTATTTAGATGTTTCTGAACAGTCTGTAACAGCAAGTCTTGTGGGGACAAACGTGACTAGCACTATGCTGTTTTTTCTATTTGCAGTATGTCTTCCAGAGTTACAGAAGTAATACCAAGTTTCAAATAGAGCGGGTAAGCTGACAAATTATTGACATTTACATAACATAACATAACACCACGCCTGTTTAATACTGTTATACTAATTAATACTGTTTGGTGAAAAGATAAATAAATAAACCTGTGCCAAGAATGGTATAAAGAAGTTGGTCAGCATCGATGGTCTAGTGGTTGCTAAGCGCGACTGCTGAGCACGAGGTCTTGGGTTCGAATCCCGGGTCGAGCGTGTTACTGGGTTTTTCCATTAGATAAATCAGTAGCAGCGCGGAGTCTGGATTTGTGCCCGGTTGATGGCAATAATAAATCGGAGATGTTCTGCAAAAAGGGCAAGTGAGGAGTACCCTCAACCGAAGAGCGTGTATGAGGAATGTGATGCGTGTGAATGAAGCAAAAGAAGTATGCCAGGATCGTAGCAAATGGAAATCCGTGGTCTCTGCCTACCCCTCAGGGAAACAGGCGTGACTTTATGTATGTATGTATGTATGTTGGCAATAGGCTCGCCCCTTATTACATTGGGACCTAAAAACATAACTGGCGAAATGTGGGTGTACCACGTTACACCCACATTTCGCCTGGGTAGGCATTTCGGGTAGGCAGAGTTGCCTTTTAGGGAATACAGGCGTGATGTTATGTTATGTTACGCAGTTAGTTGTTTTGTGTGTAACAACACACAAAACAACTAACTGCGTAGCCAGTCTAACACAAACTGACGAGTCTGTGTAGTGTATAATAGCGATTTATGAAGTTTGCCCGGTCGAACTGCCAGCATATCCGTGTAGTGAATCCCTCGCTTTAGTCTACCCTTAAAATTTTAACAAAACCGACTTCAAAACAAAACTATTTCACAACAAATTAAAAAGTAAAAAAACCGCAGAAATCAGAGAACAATCATAGAAAAATGTAGTAGAGAACGTGAAAAAAACAGCATTATTAAGAATTACTGAAAAAGTACTGATCGGATCTTAATCAAATTGCAATGGGACCAAACGGGAGGCACCAGCTTTCAAATAAATAAAAAAACATCAAAATCGGTTCACCCAAGCGAAAGTTATGAGGTAACAAACATAAAAAAAAAATACAGTCGAATTGAGAGCTTCCTCCTTTTTTTGAAGTCGGTTAAAAATAAACTAGATACATTCACATCCAGAATTGTTGAAAAATACTCAATTATCAATTATGGGGAAAAACTGCAGGAATTTTGCATTGCAATTCGTATTGGACGAGGTTGATTGACCGCATTCGTTAACAAGGTTAAAGGTCCAAACTCAGGTACAATCAATGTGACTTTTACTGTCATTGTAAAACTACTTGGATATTATCATAGATATTGGATCCGAGTAGTTCCTACTAACTTCATCATCATCAGCCGGAAGACGTCCACTGCTGAACAAAGGCCTCCCCCTTAGAACGCCACAAAGAACGACAGCTTGCCAATTCCATCCACCGGTTGCCCGCAATTCTGACGATATCGTCGGTCCATCTGGTGGGAGGCCTGCCATCGCTGCGTCTTCCGACTAACTTGGTCTGAGGATATTATAGACACCAACTAATGGTGAAGGAAAGAATCGGAATGGTTTAGATTTTATGATCTGAAATAGGCGAAAGATCGCGGTGTCGACTCCCGCTCATGTCCATTATTTTGCTAATTTCCTTTATCAATTTATAATTAAGCTTAGCTTGTCCGTGCTAAAATGACACCAAAGGTCATAGATATACATTCTATTATATGTATTTTTTGTCGAGTAATACAAAACTGCCTCGTTGGTCTAGTGGTTGCTAAGCGCGACTGCTGAGCACGAGGTCCCGGGTTCGAATCCTAGGTCAAGCAAAGTGTTACTGGGTTTTTCCATTAGGTAATTCTCAGTGGCAGCACGGAATCTGGATTTGTGCCCGGTTGATGGCAATAGGCTCGCCCCCTATTACATTGGGACCTAAAAACATAACTGGCGAAATGTGGGTGTACTATACATATATGCACCTCTGCCAACCTTTCGGGGAATACAGGCGTGATGTTATTCTATGTTATGTTATGTAATTCAATAATGTTGTATCATTTTTGAATAACATAACGTAAGCATAGTTTTCTATATAGGTAAGTATATACTCTTTTTCTTTCTACCCGACTGTCAAAGAAAAACTTCTAGACGGCTCAAAAAAGATATTTGTATGTTATAAACAGTAGTCAGGTGCCTGGTACAGGCAAACCGCAGGACATACGATAGTCTTCCTGCAAATATATGATATTTCATACAAATTGTATGACAGGGTCACACGACCGCAGACTACCGGCGCCATCTATGTTGACACGGCGACAAGTGTCGTTTAGTTTAAGGAATTTGATACTAGATGGCGCTGGGCGTAGTTAAATAATTATTTTGGGCATAGTGTCTACCGCCTTACCCTTGTTCTGGGTCTGTGAATGTCGCAGTAGCCCAGTGGTTAACTGACTGGATTTGTATTAACAGGGTCACAGGTTCAAATACAATTTTGTATCACATTTTTTAATGAGTAACCTTTGGAGTTTCTTGCCGGTTCTTCTCCATAGGAATGACATTTTTGGAACCGTGCAACTAGCGTCTTAACGTTTTATAAGCGCCTGTTGGTTTACATGTAATAAAAACATTTTGAATTTGAATTCAAACGTATGAATCACACTAATATTATAAAGGCGAAACTTTTTGTTTGTATGTTTGTTACTTCTTCAAGCTCAAACGGCTTGACAAATTTTGTTGCAATTTCATATGGAGTTAGCTGATACCCATGATTAACACATAGGTTCCTTTTTATACCGAAAAAATGTAGCGGGTAACACCGCGGGGCGCAGCTAGTTATAACATAACAATGAATTACTGTTCGTTAGTCTCGCTAAAACTCGAGAACGCCTGGACCGATTCGGCTAATTTTAGTCTTGAAACACTCGTGGAAGTCCAGGGAAGGTTTAAACGGTGAGAAGGCTGTGGGAAGTTCGCCATGACAACTAGCGTGATATAAAAATTATTTGCTGTGCGTTAGTCACACTAAAACTGGAGAAGGACTGGACTGATTTGGCTAATTTTGGTCTTGAAATATTAGTGGCAGTCCAGGGAAGGTTTAAATGGTTGTACGAAGTTCATCATCAGCTAATAGCATCAGCTAGGTATACATAATCACAAAAAGTTACCCTCAGGTGTTAGCTACGGTTGCAGAAGCATGAGTTAGATACAGTAATTAGATTATAGACTATACATAGGTGCACAAATCACGTGGAAGCCACACAAGACCGATGGATGGCTGAGGTAATGCATTTATTAAATTGTAGGTACACTGTGCATATATGGGCGTGTGAATGAAGCAAAAGAAGTATGCCAGGATCGTAGCAAATGGAAATCCGTGGTCTCTGCCTACCCCTCTGGGAAACAGGCGTGACTTTATGTATGTACTGTGCAACTTAATGTCGCGCCTGTATTTCTCGAAGCCTCTGCCTAAAAATCTTAGTCTAATCGCTCACGCGATCTCTTCCAGACAACCTTAATATCTATCATAGCGAGATTTCTACATAAAAAAATCTGGTGCGTAAAATATCACAAACACAAACACCCAGACTCGGGACAAACGTCTGCGGATCACACAATTTTATGTCCCATGTGGGAATTGAGTCCTCAACCCTTAGCGCAGCAGTCCAATCGCTTAGCCACTGCGCTAATCATGTCATCAATTTAAATGTACAGTCATCGCCACGTTTAGTAAACATATTTAGATTTATTTATTATAGAAACACCTGCCTCGTTGGTCTAGTGGTTGCTAATCGCGACTGCTGAGCACGAGGTCCTGAGTTCGAATCCCGGGTCGGGCAAAGTGTTACTGGGTTTTTCTATTAGGTAATTCTCAGTAGCAGCACGGAGTCTGGATTTGCGCCCGGTTGATGGCAATAGGCTCGCCCCCTATTACATTGGGACCTAAAACATAACTGGCGAAATGTGGGTGTACTATATGTGCATCTCTGCCTACCCCTTCGGGGAATACAGGCGTGATGTTATGTTATTATAGAAACAGAGTACTTTAGATCCCAAAAAAGCGCGTATAAAACTTTTTCACAAGTCGTTAAGATAGTATAATACGAATTGATATCCGATGGATGCGAGCAGTGACACGGTGGCTCAGTTGGCAGAGCGGCGCCACGGTACGGCGAAAGTCGAGTCCCGCCCGTGTCCATCATTTTTCAAGTTTCCTTTATCAATTTAGAGTAAAGCCTAGCATGGCAACATTCAAAAAAGATACAAAAAGTCATATATAATACGTTGACTATACATAATGTTAGTAATCCAACCAATACAATGACATAACTGTTGACCGACTACAAATAAAGAAAGAGTATTTGTGTTTGACATCCGCTTCTAGTGTCGACTGGCAAAGGAAATATTTACATTGCATACCACTTTTTATACACTTATAGAGTTGTCGCGAAAGCGATCGATAAAATAGTGTCTGTGTCTGTTTTAGAGGTGTCATGATCTGGCCACATATGCGGGACCCACGTGTTCAGATACTGCAAAGGATGGAGTGGTTTGGAAGAAGGGGGAGGCCTTTGCCCATCAGTGGAAAACAAAGTAGGCTATGAAAAAAAAGTTTGTTAAAATGTGAATGTTTCTTCAAAATTCGTGTAAAATGCCTGCCTGGCTGCCTACCCCTTCGAGATACAGGCGTGATGTTATGTTATATTACACATAATAGATACACGCCCCACCAACCTTCAGCTATCTATCATATAGATAAATGTTCGTACTTGAAAGTGGAACCGGAAATACGCTGAGGGCTAACAAGCAACAGCTAGCAACCGCCAACCGGTCGCATAGCTCAGGGTGTGGTGCGACTGCGAGCGATTTAGATGAAGTTGCATTTAACTTATTTTTCGTATCGACATGAACCAATTGACGGGTGGAAACAGGTGAAGAAATGTCATCAACAAGTATGGTAGCGAGGGTGACCGTCTAGTGACGGACTTGGGGAGGCTCTACGTGCCATTGCACAATATATAATATCTCCCTGCAACTTCTTCTTCGTATGGTTGATGCACAACCTGGTGTCAGAGTGTAAACCGCCTGTAGGCCGCTAACATGGCTTTACACACCGTTGAAAAATCTCTCAAGTGTGCCGGTATCCTCACGATGTTTTCCTTCACCGTTTTAGCAACTGATAACTAATGTGTACGCATGTGAATTCGAAAAGACATTGGGTAAGTGTACCGGGGTTTGAACTTGCCTTTCAGTCTTTGATTTGGTTTCAGTCCTACGGTCATACCACTCGGTTATCACTGCTTTTAATCTGTAACTGTCCGACTGGCTCAAAGTAAACACAGAGAACAAGAAACGAGCATTGAATCCATGTTAACATAAACATAACATCCACGCCTGTATTCCCCGAAGAAGTAGGCAGAGGTGCACATATAGTACACCCACATTTCGCCAGTTATGTTTTAGGTCCCAATGTAATAGGGGGCGAGCCTATTGCCATCAACCGGGCACAAATCCAGACTCCGTGCTGCTACTGAGAATCACTGAATGAAAAACCCAGTTTCATTATGCCCGACCCGGGATTCGAACCCAAGACCTCGTGCTCAGCAGTCGCGCTTAGCAACCACTAGATCAACGAGGCAGTCAGACCAACGAGGCAGTGAATCCATGTTACATTATAGTTATTTCCTTCACTGTGTTCAGGGTTGCCAGCCTGAGACGAATGCTGATAAAGGATAACTCTGCCTATCCCTTAACAGATTATAAGCGTCATTGTGTACTTTACAGGTAACTAGCTTCCGCCCGCGTCTCCGTCCGCGTGGATTTCGAATGTTTTATAGCTTATAGCCTTCCACAATAAATGAGCTATCTAAACACTGAAAGAATTTTTCAAATTGGACCAGTAGTTCCTGAGATTAGCGCGTTGAAGCATACAAACAAACTCTTCAGCTTTATAATATTAGTCTAGATTTTTTTCTATGACTGTCTTAAAAATCTTATTAAATACAATTATTTTTATTGTAACCCACTTTCTAAATCCAAAATAATGGCGTATTTTTACTAACCGATTTTAAAACATGGAGCTTTTAATTCGGACTGCATTGAGATAATTATTATACTGCAATTAAACCCGTGTTAATTAGTGGCTTTATTTGATTACATTTTTATCGAAAGATGATACCGCTGTATTCGGATAGTAATTAAAATTCATGGACTTTTAAAGTCGCCGAAGGCTTATGTTTTTGCGCGCATCTTGTATCTTGTCTGCCTCATTGGTCTAGTGGTTGCTAAGCGCGACTGCTGAGCACGAGGTCCTGGGTTTGAATCCCGGGTCGGGCAAAGTGTTACTGTGCTTTTTCATTAGGTAATTCTCAGTAGCAGCACGGAGTCTGGATTTGTGCCCGGTTGATGGCAATAGGCTCGCCCCCTATTACATTGGGACCTAAGAACATAACTGGCGAAATGTGGGTGTCCTATATGTGCACCTCTGCCTACCCCTTTGGGGGAATACAGGCGTGACGTTATGTTTTAAATTCCTGTTTTTAAACCCAGTTATAATGATAGGTCTTCTTTATCAGAAGTCCATACCTACACCTCACATATCACTCATAGGTCCTATGTAATAGGTTACGCGCCTATTGCCTCACATCTGGCGCACAAAAGAGTAAAAAATACACGATTGATTAAAATAAACATAAAATTTTAAAAGCTTGTCAGCTTCGCTAGCAGTGAGACCCCACCCTTATAGGCCCAAAAATATGATTTATTTATTATGCATCACTCATAAAGGGCCATTTACATGTATTAACCAAAAACTACCACATGCCAAAGCAAATGAAACCTTATACTAAAAAGATAAAGAACAAAATCGCTTGAATGTACCTCATAGTTTTATTTGACAAACAAAAATGTACTTTAAAACGATGTACACAAGAATTCATGTCAAGTAGATATGACAATGCAGTATGACATATTATAGACGAACAAGATTGAGCCTTAAATGTATGAGAATATAGTTCAAATTAGAAAAATAGAAGATCTTTTTAAACCTTTGGACTGCAGTATTGATTTTTAAATGATTTATCAATGTGAGAGAGATTTAAATTGTTGTTATGCTTGGTACAAACACTTATGCTGATCAATTCAAATCTAAATAAGGTCAATATTAAGTTTAATATACACTGCGCAAGCGCAGCTGTCAATAAAAAGCTGTGCAAGCGCCTGTCACTATGTAATACAGCTCGTGTTTGTGTACGTGATGTTTCATGTTTGTGAAACGCACCCACGATACAGGAGACATTCCTAGTGTGTGGCGACGTTTTTTTTTAATAGAAAATAACAACACGGGAATTAATGCGAACACAACTTTTTTAATTTCTGGCTTGACGTTTCGACCCAGTTCTGCCGTTGACGTTTCGACCCAATCTACTTATGACCACGGCCGGTGCAACAAACATGAAAATCGCATACACAAACACCCAGACTCGAGACAAACATCTGCGGATCACACAAATTTTTGTCCCTTGCGGGAATCGAACCCGCAAACCGCAGCGCAGCCATCCAATCGCTTAGCCACTGCCAGCCAGGCCGTCAAGTTTATTTCTGGTGTAGAATAAAGAGAAACCTATCTATTATTCTAGACCCCTGAGTTTGTTTCGGTATTTCTTCTCAGAGGTAGTCAGTTAGGAAATGCCGATGCCACCTAGTTTAAAAAAAAATGACGTGTAAAAGTGTTTTTTTGAAACCTATAAGCAGAAATAAAATCATTTATTTATCATTTCTTACTGACAAGCAAAACGTGGGTGTTTAAACCTCTGCCTACCTCCTCAAAGATTCTGGTATTATGATACGAAAATTTCAGTTTTTTTAATATTCAAAGTTCTTCCACAGACAATACCGATTAAACCGGACCAATCAGTGTCGCATACGCGCACTATGGAGTGAAAGTTTTGCCACTAACGCGATACAAGCGAGTTTAACTTGTGTTGGGCTTATAGAGCCCGATTCTAAGTATACCATCACGCTTGTTATACTGAAAGGGTAGGCTGGGAAGTGATTTTACAGATCCATGTCTTGACAGCCTGTATATGTTCCAATTAGCACTATTTAATGCAATTTGGAATGAATACAGGCTGTGATGGCCTCGTTAATCAATAATCATTGTAACTCATTTGTACTGTGAACTTTACATGATATAACATCACACCTGTATTCTCCGAATGGGTAGGCAGATGTCTGTAAAAATGTAAACAGGTAAAGTACACCCACATTACACCAGTTATATTATAGGTTCTAATGTAATAGGGGACGAGCTGGCCATCAACCGGTCACAAATCCAGACTCCGTGCTGCTACTGAGAATTAAATAATAGAAAAATCCAGTAACACTTTGCCCTACCCGGGTTTCTAACCCAGGACCTCGTGCTCAGCAGTCGCGCTTAATGACCACTAGTTCAACGAGGCAGTGTATAGAGACTTTATATACACTTTTTATCGCAAATATATCGAATACATACACTATTGGAATCAAAAAGAATCTTAAAAAAAACATATACACCTAAGCTTAAAAGTAATAAAAAACAAACTTTTAAAACGACCATGAAAATTCCATAACTAAAAAAAAAGTTAATTACCAAATTCAAATTCATAAATAGAACGCCACGATAAAGCTGCGTGATGCGCACACGTCGCCTTGTGGTCTTCACGTGAGGACATATCCGTTCGAATTTTAAATTAACTTCTCTCTCTTTCAATTTATTTTTTGTCAACCATTTTCCTTGTTCACGACAGTTTTATTATGTTTTTAGGAAGTGACATTTTTGCTTTTTAAAATATTTTTTTAACCGACTTCAAAAAAAGGAGGAGGTTCTCAATTCGACTGTATTTTTTTTTTATGTTTGTTACCTCATAACTTTCGCTTGGGTGAACCGATTTTGATGATTTTTTATTTATTTGAAAGCTGGTGCCTCCCGTTTGGTCCCATTGCAATTTGATTAAGATCCGATCAGTACTTTTTCAGTAATTCTTAATAATGCTGTTTTTTTTCACGTTCTCTACTACATTTTTCTATGATTGTTCTCCGATTTCTGCGGTTTTTTTACATTTTAGTGCTTTTTAATTTGTTGTGAAATAGTTTTGTTTTGAAGTCGGTTTTTTTTTGTTAAAATTTTTTTAACTGCTCCGTTGGTTCTGTGGGTGCAAGTACGGCTGCCAAACGTAAAATTCTGAGTTTAATTCCCAGGCTAGGAGTGTTAATGGGTGTTTTCATTAGCAGCGGAGTCGGGATTTGTGCTTGGTTAATGTCAATAGTTTACCTCATAATACATTGGGCCATTGCGAAATGTATACTATATCTCTGCCTACGTATTTACGTAATTTTAAGGATTTCCCTGTATATTTTTATTTTAATTTTGGTGTGCAATAAAGAGATATATTATTATAATTATTATTTAATGTTTATACGTGTAGTCGATTACTGACGACTAACGAGGTAGAGGGGGGGAGGGGTGCATCGACACTTCTGACACTTCCAAAATTAAATATTTTTCGCTTTTTTTTAAAAACGTCGCTCCACACTAGGAATGTCTCTTGAGTCGTGGGTGCGTTTCACAAACATGAAATATCACATACACAAACACCCAGACTCGGGACAAACATCTGTGGTTCGCACAAAGTTTTGCCCCGTGCAGGTATCGAACTTGCAACCCTTAGCGCCGCAGTCCAATCGCTTAACCACTGCACCAATTGGGTCGTCAGACGCTGAAGCAACAGGCGTCAATATACATATAGTGTGGTGTGTATGTGAGGTAGATTTTCAAACGATTTTGTGTAAAATTTTGTAATATTAGTCTTACAATTATGGGTGGTAAAATCTAGGCAACACAAAAAATCATGAAAGTGATTTTTCAATTAAAAAAAACCGCTTTCAAAAAACACTTGTTTTACTATAATAACTTTCGTGAGTGTTATCCATATTATTTACTGTATATTCCGGTTATACTCACGGGTGTATTGGGGAATGCCCGAGCCGAACTCGCGACTCAGCCGCGTAACCAGCTCATGAATAAGGGCTCCGGTCGAGTCCGAAACTAGTCGGGCATTCCCGAATACACCCGTGAGTATAACCGGAATGTACAGTAAATAACACTTTTGCTGCACTGCTCGAGAGCGTCACAATATACAAGAATTGACCCAGTCTAACAATCCGACTTATCAGTTGAGATCTGTAATTTTCTTTTTACGCGAGCGTAGGAGTCATGCATGTCACTGCACGTGTTTTGTGTGGCAAGGTCGATGCAATGCAGTCTGGTTTATTACACTCACACTTGAATAGTAAAACACTCATATAATAGCTCTTGCTTTTGCGTTTCATACAGAATTACATCAGTGGACGGCTAGAGCAGAGATAGCCGTGGTATGACTGTTGGACTGTCAAGTCAAAGGCTGCAAGTTCAATCCCCGACCTAATATCTTTTTGTTTATAAAAAATTAGTTATTAAAACATAACATAACATCACGCCTGTATTCCCCGAAGGGGTAGGCAGAGGTGCACATATAGTACACCCACATTTCGCCAGTTATATTTATAGGTCCCAATGTAATAGGAGGCGAGCCGATTGCCATCAACCAGGCACAAATCCAGACTCCGTGCTGCTACTGAGAATTACCTAATGGAAAAACCCAGTAACACTTTGCCCGACCCGGGATTCGAACCCAGGACCTCGTGTTCAGCAGTCGCGCTTAGCGACCACTAGACCAACGAGGCAGTATTAGTTATTGGTTGCTAAAAACGGTGAACGAAAACATCGTGAGGAAACCGGCACACCTGAGATTTTTCAACGGTGTGTGTCGCCACGTCAGAGGCCTACAGGCGGTTTAAACTCTGACACCAGGTTGTTCATCAACTATACGATAAGAAAAAGAAGACCGCACTCAGCACAGTGGTTCAATTATTCAGCCACAACTAGTTTACTTGGTAACAAAAGTTATACCGTTTCTCTTATTGAGTCTTGAGCATACAAATATGCGTTAAAATCTCACGCAGGCGCAGTTGAAAGCTTGAGCTAGTATTGTAATGATATTGTTGCTACATTGCGCGCGCACTCTACATATTTATTTCCAGACGTTGTCTGAAACAGATGGTTGTATACTTATATATGTATGTAATAATAAATGTATTGCTATATGCTATTGACTTTGCCTGCCCGTTTATAAATGTACAGCAATTCAAATTTCAGACCGATAAATGTTGGTGTATTTGTGATGCGTGGGTGAAATCCCAACTAAAATTATAAACGCGAAAGTTTGTAAGTATAGATGGATGTTTGTTATTCTTTCACGTAAAAACTACTGAATGGATTTTAATGAAATTTCATATGGAGGTAGCAAACACCTTGGATTAAGCAACTGATAACTAATTTATGGTACGCACATGAATACGAAAAGACTTTGGTGCGTGCTGGGGTTTTAATTAGCGACGTTTGATTTGGCAGTCCAATGGTCTTACCACTCGGGTATCACTGCTTGCAGAGTTGCGGGTTCGATTTCCGCATGAAGAAAAATATTACTACTGTTGTGTTGTTTGTGAAATGCATGCACAGCATAAAATAATGCCCTGGAAGGGTAAAATATTTGCCATACTTTTCAATTTGCGGTATTATGTGGTTAACTAAACTCCTGGTAATGGAGAACACCTCTGCCTACCTTTAAAGGAATACAGGCGTGATATAACAGTCTGCGCACTGACTTATGAGCATTTGAGTCGTCTGTAACTGTAAAACCAGCCCCCTTACCATGAACATGAACAGTTTACGATGTGAAAGTTCCCCAAATAATGATATGTACGATCCAGCAATCCCTTTGTTATTGTTATGAATGTTAGACAGCGACGCACCGAGTCGAGGTTCGAGTCCCGCTGGAGCGCCCTCGGTAGCGTCACTTAATAATAAATAATAATCATTTATTGGAACAAAAACAAGTTTACAAAATTAATTGTGCGTTAACAGTTACATTAATTAGAAAAACTGTGTCGTAATGCCTTTAAAGTTAGCCTGGCTGGAGACTCTTGTAATCTCACCTTTAGATAGATAGATAGATAGATTTCTCTTTATTGTACACCAAAAATAAACATAAGTACAGTAATATAAGGATAATGTACAATGGGCGGTCTTATCGCACTAGGCGATCTCTTACAGACAACCTTAGGATGGACAGAGTTGAATGCATACAACAGGCAAGAGCAGTTTGCGGTGTAGCTGATATTTGTACCTTTGTCCGGTTACAACCAATAAGACCCGCCTTGGGGTCGTCGACAGAAAGTATTCCGAAAAAATGTGGAAGTGAGATAGACTACGTGCAGTGTAAACTGTCCTGCTTTAAGCGTGCATGGTAAGGGGGCAGAATACAGTACGATGTTTATACAGGTGTCATAGACGCGTCGTTAAAAATCGAAGATCATATTCTTTACGTGGAAACCAGATAGGTATATTGTTACAAACCATCACATCACGTCTGTATTCCCCGGAGGCAGACGTGTGTACTGCACATTCGCCAGTTATATAATATTATAAAAACATAACATCACGCCTGTATTCCCCGAAGGGGTAGGCAGAGGTGCACATATAGTACACCCACATTGCGCCAAAAAACAATTAAAAAACCGCGATAAAATCCGTAAACCTAGTTTTATTTCAATTGCGCCAGTTATGTTTTTGGTCCCAATGTAATAGGGGGCGAGCCTATTGCCATCAACCGGACACCAATCCAGACTCCGTGCTGCTACTGAGAATTACCTAATGGAAAAACCCAGTAACAGTTTGCCCGACACGTGATTCGAATCCAGGACCTCATGCTCAGCAGTCGCGCTTAGCAACCACTAGACCGGGTACAAATCCAGACTCCGTGCTGCTACTGAGAATTACCTAATAGAAAAACTCAATAACATTTTCCCGGGGTTCGAACCCAGGACGTCACGCTCAGCAGTCGCGATAGACGGCAGTCTTGGCAAATCATTAATTAAAATACTCACTAACCTCATTATAAATTGTAATTCAATACACACCTAACTACCTACAATAACTCCACGTGTATAGATCATTGATCGCGGCCATGCGCAGGCGCAGGGGTAAACGAGTGAGCAGATTTATGGGCCTTTATCTTACGACTAGGTATTTATGAGTGAACACACATATGTAGGTTTATATAACTAAGTGCACGTGAGCGATAAATAATGTACATAACATAACATCACGCCTGTATTCCTTAAAGAGGTAGACAGAGGTGCATACACACCCACATTTCACCAGGATCCAGGACTGCCTCGTTGGTCTAGTGGTTGCTAACCGCGACTGCTGAGCACGAGGTCCTGGGTTCGAATCCCGGGTCGGGCAAAGTGTTACTGGTTTTTTCCATTAGGTAATTCTCAGTAGCAGTACGGAGTCTGGATTTGTGCCCGGTTGATGGTCAGCTCGCCCCCTATTACATTGGTACCTAAAACATAACTGGCGAAATGTGGGTGTACTATATGTGCGCCTCTGCCTACCCCTTCGGGGAATACAGGCGTGATGTTATGTTTATTTCACCAGTTAGCTTGTAGGCCACTATAATACGGGGCTGGCTATCAACCGGGCAAAAAAATGTGTGTGATCAAAAATATGTGTGTTCGGAGTCTGGGTGTTTGTGTATGTGATGTTTCGTGTTTGTGAAACGCACCCACGATACAGGAGGAATTCCTAGTGTGGGGCGACGTTTTATAAAATATATATATGTATATACTAGCTGCGCCCCGCGGTGTTACCCGCTACATTTTTTCGGGATAAAAAGTAGCCTATGTGTTAATCCAGGGTGTCAGCTACCTCCATACGAAATTTCATTAAAATCCATTCAGTAGTTTTAACGTGAAAGAGTAACAAACATCCATCCATACTTACAAACTTTCGCGTTTATAATATTAGTAGGGATAGCAGTTATAATAACATAACTTATACAGAGGTTGCTTTAAAAGGCAATAATTAATTTAAAGATCAACAAACCTTTTTAGAGATCGCGACCTAAGTAATCTTAATTCTATTAGATAATTAATTTTAATTGAATTAATAATATAGGTACATTATATATAGGTGCAATGACTGATAATAAGGACACACTGCACAATCATTTGGACATTACTAATACATAAGGTGACCGCCTCTTTGGTTCAGTGCACTGAGCAGAGTCCTGGGTTCGAATCCCGGGTCGGGTTTTTTCCGACGACGGTGAAGCAACAGGCGATCAACGAAATGTTCGGAGACTGCTTAAAGAACACCTGTGCCTACCCCTTTGAGGAATTCAAGCGTGATTGTATGTATGTTTTATACTATTAGTAATAGCTGTATATATTACGATGACCTTATTGGCGCAGTGGTTAAGCGATTGGACTGTTGTGCTAGGGGTTGTAGCTTCGATTCCCGCAAGAGATATTGGTGTTCTAAGGGGGAGGCCTTTGTTCAACAGTGGACATCTTCGGGCTGATGATGAAGAGTTGAAATATAGTGTGATCCGCAGATGTTTGTCCCGAGTTTGGGTGTTTGTGTATGTGATATTTCATGTTTGTGAAACGCACCCACGAAAAAGTTCCAAGTAAGTTGTTGTTTTTTAAGTAAAATTAAATCTCTACTTTAAACGCGAAAGTTTGTAAGTATGGATGGATATTTGTTACTCTTTCACGTAAAAACTAC
Organism: Abrostola triplasia; assembly: GCA_946251915.1. NCBI lineage: Eukaryota > Metazoa > Arthropoda > Insecta > Lepidoptera > Noctuidae > Abrostola > Abrostola triplasia. The sequence goes on along the minus strand of OX276448.1, from coordinate 717,768 downwards.
TGAATGGATTTTAATGAAATTTCATATGGAGGTAGCTGACACCCTGGATTAACACAGGCTACTTTTTATCCCGAAAAAATGTAGCGGGTAACACCGCGGGGCGGTAAATTTAAATAATATTATATCAGTAAGCGACACGGGAGCTTCAAAACTGTTACCAATGCTATTTTTAACTGGAAATACCAGTTTATACAAATCTGTGGCCATGCGTAAGGTCTTGAAAAATTGTGACGCTAAGGACATTATGAAACAAGTGTTGTCCCGCGGCTATGCTTCTTGTTGTGGTATTTAAACTATCCCTAAGTACGCTGTACTAATATTTTTGTTACCTGTTTGAAATAAGCTAATATTAAAAATATATTTATAACACAAACTTTTAAATCAAAAGTACCATAATATTGTATAGTCACCAAACCTATTTAAGTATGCAAAATTTCATTTCAATCGGATGTCAAAACGTGGTTCTAGTTTAGATTGCAAGATTTGACCTAAACAAACTCACATGTATGTGATTAATACTAAAGACAGATAAACGGACGATCAATTGGTCACCCATCCTCATTTTGACCGCGTTAGATGCAGCTGAACCTTGATGGATCTCACCCATGTAGCTTATATCGTCTCTTTCTTCTAACGATAAACTTTACTAACAATTTGAGACTCTGTAACTTGAGTAATAAATGAATATATCATATATAAAAAAAAATATATAGGCTAATCCATTTAAAAGAGTGAATGAAGCGAAAGAGGTATGTCAGGATCGTAGCAAATCGAAATCTTTGGTCTCTGCCTACCCGTCCGGAAATCGCCGTGACGTTATGTATGTATGTAATATTTAAAATAACTTACCATATATTCACGACGTTGTGTAAATGTCTTCTGGATTTGAAAATGATCTGTAAATAAAGAAAATGTATTTAGGATACAAGTAAGAAGTTTTAGAGTTCACACAATGACTCTTATATCGTTATTCGTATGTGATATTTCATGTTTGTATAACGCTCCCACCACACAGGAGAAATTCCTAGTGCCGGAGGTTTTTATTAAAAGAAATACACCAAGCGGCCTACTCTCGAATTTTTTTTTTTAAAAACGTCGCCCCACACTAGGAATTTCTCCTGTGTCGTGGGTACGTTTCACAAACATGAAATATCACATACACTAACACCCAGACTCGAGACAAACATCTGTGGTTCGCACAAAGTTTTGCCCCGTGCGGGAATCGAACCCGCAACCCTTAGCCCAGCAGTCCAATCGCTTAGCCACTGCGCTAATCAGGTCGTCATTTATTTTTACTCTGAAATTAGAAACAATGTTAAATTAACGACCTGATTGGCGCAGTGGCTAAGCGATTGGACTGCTGGGCTAAGGGTTGCGGGTTCGATTCCCGCACGGGGCAAAAATGAGTGCGAACCACAGAAGTTTGTCCCGAGTCTGGGTGTTTGTTTATGTCATATTTCATGTTTGTGGTACGCGACCACAACACAGGAGAAATTCCTAGTGTGGGCGACGAGTCGACGACTTAAAAAAATTAACGGAAAAATTATGCAGTTTTAGTGAAAAAATACTGTCAATCTGTTTATCTCAGTTAGTTACAATGGAAAACAATATTGAAAGAATTTAGCGGAAGTGTTTCATTTATTTATTTGTCTTTACTCTTTATACAATTATCATTACAAGTGAGGAGTACCCTCAACCGAAGAGCGTGTATGAGGAATGTGATGCGTGTGAATGAAGCAAAAGAAGTATGCCAGGATCGTAGCAAATGGAAATCCGTGGTCTCTGCCTACCCCTCAGGGAAACAGGCGTGACTTTATGTATGTATGTATGTATGTATGTATCATTACAGGGTAAGACCCAATGCGATAATGTAGAAAATATTAACAAACCAAGAAGTTAAGTTTTAGAGTATGTAACTTTACAATTCCAATGCAATTTGGTTGGAATTAAGTTGGAGAGTAAGCCCACAGAATCGCTGCCAATATCAGCGCTATACAAATCGCTTGTAAACATTAAAAACAATTATGCATTGATTGTTACTGTCGTTTGCATGTCAAAGAATAGATCAATGACATAAGAAGAGTTTTTGTTAAGAGCCGTTTTGGCTGTGGTGTGGTGGCTTAGTAGTTGACATACCGGATTTGTATGCACAAGGTCGCAGGTTCAAACCTAGGCAAGTATAAATGTGACGTTTTCAAAATCATAAATACTTTCTTAGATATTTTAAGACACTGACTAACGGTGACGGAAATCATTGTGAGGAAACCTGGATGTAATTATCTGAAATCGCCCGCAGTGAGCTAGCGTGGTGATCAATGCTCAATCCTTCTCTATACGAGAAGAGGCCTTTGTAGCAGTGGGACAGTCTTCTTCTATGTATAGTTGATGAACAACCTGGTGTCAGAGTGTAAACCGCCTGTAGGCCTCTGACATGGCGACACACACCGTTGAAGAATCTCAGGTGTGCCGGTTACCTCACGATGTTTTTCTTCACCGTTTTATGCGACTGATATCTAATTTATAGTACACACATGTATTCGAAAAGACATTGGCGGGTTTGAACTTTCGACCTTTGACTTGGCAGTCCAACGGTCATACCACTCAGTTATCACTGATTTTTGTAAAATACACTTACAAACGCGTTTGTAACCTACAAAGAGGTGGGCACAGGTGTTCTCCTTTCAACACCCTATACACGCATATTTTACCGATTTCTCTTGGTTTAGTGGTGGGACAGTTAGAGGCTGTTATTATTATTATCATTCTGTAGAACTGCCTCGTCGGTCTAGTGGTCGCTAAGCACGACAGCTGATCACGAGGTCCAGGATTCGTATCCCGGGTCGGGCAGTGTTATTGGGTTTTTCCATAAGTAATTCTCAGTAGCAGTACGGAGTCTGGATTTGTGCCCGGTTGATGGCAATAGGCTCGCCCCCCATTACATTGGGACCTAACTGGCGAAATGTGGGTGTACTATATGTGGACCTCTGCCTACCCCTTCGGGGAATATAGGCGTGATGTTATGATAAGTCATTCTGTAGAAGGGATACTTGCGCTATTCTAATTCGAACTTTCTGTTGCTATGCACTGCTCTAACAAGATAGCGACCGGTTTCCGTTGCTATGCGCGGCACCGGGGGTTATTATCTAAACCTCTATGAGAGATAGTCATCAATAATAATAATAATCAGATTAAGGACGGTAGATAAATATTATCGAAATTCAGCTGACTCATTGACATAGTAAGCACTGAACGAGATTTTAAAAATATTCAAAAAATATCGTATTTCAAGAGCAGATAGGTAGGTTTAACAGCCTACAACTGTCCCACTGCTACAAAGGCCTCTTCTCGTATAGAGAAGGATTGAGCATTGATCACCACGCTAGCTCACTGCGGGCGATTTCAGATAATTAAATCCAGGTTTCCTCACGATGTTTTCCGTCACCGTTAGTCAGTGTCTTAGAATAACTTAGAAAGTATTTATAACATTGAAAAGTCACATTGATACTTGCCTGGGTTTAAACCTGCAACCTTGTGCATACGAATCAGTTATGTCAACTACTAGACCACCATGTATCAACGAGGTAGGTTTAAAACATATGAAATCTATTCGCAAATGCCAAAGCTCTATGCCTGCCATTAAATTAAAAAAACATCAACAGCATTAAAATAAATATATCTACCGAATTAATCGGGTAGGTTAAAGGGGTAGGCAGAGGTGAAAATATACATTACACCCACATTTCGCCAGTTATATTACAGGAGCCTACAGCCATAAAATGAATACAAATCCAGACTTTATTTGGAATTAGCTAAACTGCTAAACCGATCTCGAGAATTGAATGCAGGACCCCACGCTCGACAGTCGAGATAGCAAGCCCTAGTCCAAGGTAAGTTAAATTTTATTACACAAGTATTTCAAAGTAAACAAATTATTAGAATGGCGGTAGATTTAAAATAAAATGTAACATACCTACAAGATGCCACTTGATTTATTTTTGCGCTTATTTTTAATGTTACTATGTTATAAATAAACAGCCACAGACATACCTTGTATTCCTAGATGCTTGATAACCCGTAGTCCGTACCGCTTATAGACGATTTTCTGTTATTTTATTTACTCTTTGAAGAAACTATTTCTACAGAGTTTCATTCGATAAACAAGTTATTCAGAGGTAAATAAACTTAAACTACTATTATTATTATTATATATTATAAACTGTTATTCTGAATTATAAAATAATTATAATGTTTAATAACTAACGATAAAATTTAAAACTAAATATTAGTGCAAGTAACACATCCCACCCCGACGGACGTTGTCACCGCACTATTTTTTTCATTTGGTCAGGGTTGCTATATTGAATGAAAGTGGTTTACTTCGATTAATAAAAAAGTTTAATTTTTAATGCACGCTATTATGGTAATATTGTTTTACAAATACCATATTATTACATCCAGTCATTAAAAAAGTTATTACTAAATTTTCATAAAGCATAAAATATTTATTTACACGACCCATACGATTACATAACTCTACCAAATGGTAGAAAATATATAAACTGGTAACATATAGTCAACGTTTTGTTATTGCTGTTTATTTATCTAGTAAAAATTAATAATTATTGTTTTTCGTTCCATATTATTTGATTGAGCATTTTTTGTTAATTATTTGCTCTTATTCTGATAAGATCATATAAATGCATGATTTACAAGAACATAACTATGCCAAAATATTTTTTTTATACAGTATTAACGTCACCCTTTCACTTCATCATTAGATGAAACGCGCAATTCCAAGAGAAAGAGAAAGGTCAATGAATTGCTAAACAAAATGGCCGATGAACGTAGAAAGGCGTGTCGCGGATACTTCTAGCGAATTACGCCATCTCGGATACCATTGAATTTCAGTGAAAAGTTTACGTGTTTTATACTGGTTCGTAACTTTGTTTTGTGATATATATAAGGTGAATTATAGTATTTGATGTTGGATGTTCAGCCTGCCTTCTGGAGCATCGTCTGCATTATGGAGGATGTTGTGCAGCCGCGTACGGCCTTTACCGTGAGGCTTCGCCGCGTGCGCCCGGAGGCTGCATGTTCGCCTCGCGTGGGCCTGTGTCGATCGCGGTCGCTTCGCCCCTCGCGAAGCTTTCGTACGCCCGCGCGCCGCTTTCGTATTCTAAGTATGTCGGTTTTTACAGCGGCGCCGCCGGGCTTCGCGTCTGCCCGCCGCCAGGCACCGGGGTTTCGCCCCCCCGCGACTCGCCGCGCGCGTTCGGAGCCCTTGCTCCATCCGATCCTTAAACGGAGTCGCTCAGGTAAGTTTTTCTTGGTTTTCACTGCAGGTGAGGAAAAATCGATAAGGCAGCCATCTTGTGAGAGCAAAAATAGATTAAGGCCGTACTGTTATATTAGCATGATTAAATCCGTTTTAACGGGAAAATAAACCATTTCTCACATTAAATATTGTTGTAGAACAAAACGACAACTTAATAGTAGTCGTGAACTATACTTTTAATGGTAGAAAAGTGGATAACTATGGCTAAATTGCGACCTTAATTTTTGAGTCATCTGTTATTATGTATACTGACATTCTTTGTTATATTCTCGGCTGCGTATGACATCAGCATAATTTACATCGTCTTGAGTTGATGGCACTTTTATTCTCAACTCTAATATAATGATTTAAAGCTAATAAAAATAAATAACTCAGAAACCACAATTCAAATTTAATAAATAGCACAAGTGCTATGCGGCATAGCACTATCAGCATATAACCCAAGGGCATAGCCTATGCCCTTGGGTTTAAAAATTCTTCAAATTCTTGCATATTTGCTGCTTATTAGACAGAAAAACAAACACTAATTTGCATTCATAGTTGCATTCGATAAAATATCATAAAGAACAACAAATAATAACAAAAGAGATTCATAAAAAAGGATCCACACGATTTGTCCTTGTCTATTCCTAACATAAATAAGAGACAATAGTTTGTTCTGGATGCCTCTAATTATCATGATAATGAGTTGTAAGTTGCTATTAAATATAATTAGACAAAGCAATCAATATCATTGAAACAAACAAACAACCTTGTTGTTTGTGTCATCAGCTGCAGGATAAGCTGTAGAGCGATTCGCCTGACAGCAAGTTAGTAGCTACGATTACTGTCCAGCTCTTCTAGACTAGTGGCAAAATGCATGACGAATAGGACATAACATGTAACACATACGTACATAACATCATGCCTGTATTCCCCGAGGGGTAGGCAGAGGTGCACATATAGTACACCTACATTTCGCCTGTTTTGTATTAAGTCCCAATGTAATTGGGAGCCTATTGACATCAACCAGGCACAAATCCAGACTCCGTGCTGCTATTAAGAATTACCTAATGGGAGAACCCAGTAACACTTTGCCCGACCCGGGATTTAAACCCAGGACCTCGTGCTTAGCAGTCGCGCTTAGCAACCACTAGATCAACGAGGCAGCCATGTTTTTAGTGAAATAAATGTGATTTTGATTTGATAGATTGAAAAATATATGGGATTGACATAATTTATGTCATCGATAACATGGTCAAAATATTAAGTCATCCCGTTACATTTACTATTCTATTTGATTTCTATTTGTCAAACATTTTGTCACATGTCTAACGAGGCAGGGTAGATCATGCAATCTATACTATATTATAGAGATAATAGAGTATTTTTTTGTTAGTTTGTACAAAGCAGGCTCTGAAACTACTGGATGGATTTTAACCATTTTCTCACCAATGGAAAGCTAAATTATCAAGTAGTAACATAGGCTATAATTTATAAAAGAAAAAAAACTAGGGATCCATAAGAAAATTGCAATAATGTAACTGAAAGTACCTAGTAAAATTTTGTATTCGGAATTGTGGGTGGTTATACATTCTCGTCATGGGTCCCAAGATAATGGAAAAATAATGGTAATGTAAACGAAATGTAAGTGGAACTGCGAGGCACAGCTAGTCACAAATAAATCAATTAATCAAATTATATTTATCATTAGCCGGGCACAAATCCAGACTGTGCTGCTACTGAGAATTAAAAACCCAGTAACACTTTGCCCGATTCGAACCCAGGACCTGCGCGAATCAGGTCGACAAATTGAAATAAATATTCATCAATTCAAGTTATAGAAAGTCCAAATGATGATCTGATAATATCTAACGACTACATTATTCTTCAACTAGCTGCGCCCCGCGGTGTTACCCGCTACATTTTTTCATGATGAAAAGTAGCCTATGTGTAAATCCAGGGTGTCAGCTAGCTACCTCCATATGAAATTTCATTAAAATCCATTCGTAGTTTTTACGTGAATGAGTAACAAACATACATCCATAAATACAAACTTCCGCGTTTATAATATTAGTAGGGATCAATGGTAACTGTGTTTTAAAATTTTTTGTGTACTTTTTTGATGTAGATGCATTGAATAAAAATACAGACAAACACACCATCAAACTCATAATTAAATTACACAGGAAATTAGTGTATCTGTCAAATTCTTAGTTAATTATTTTGTAACGCACAACGCGCGTAATGGCCAACGCAAACCGGCAAGGGATATAAATTCTTACCAATTGACATTTAAACTTATAGTTATAGAAAAAGTAATAAATTGCTATACTTTAAAATTATGCCGTGGCGTCTCGCCACACCCTCCAACGGCGGGATGCCTCGGCAATTTAAATCGTATTTCTATAGTTATAAGTTTGAATGTCCATCGGTAAATATTTAAACCCCTTGCCATGCCGTCCCGGTCTGCGTTGGCCTCAAGGCAATGTCCACACAGAAGAGACGGGAGACGAGGACGCGTCGCGACTTTTTAAAACATAGAAAACTAATAAACGACGTGTTTGCGCCCCGTCTTTTCTGCATGTTTTGCGTCGCGACGTCTTTATACATTTTGTATGAATATAAATCAAAGGGCTTATAGACTGACTTGTCTAGTGGTTAGTGACCCTAACTGCTGAACCGGAGGTCATATGTCCGATTCCCTCTCATCTTTGAATGATAAGCATAATCATTTGTTCTGTCTGGGTGTAATTTCTCTACAACTAGCGGTGCCCCGCGGTGTTACCCGCTGCATTTTTTCGGGATAAAAAATAGCCTATGTGTTGATCCAAGGTGTCAGCTACCGTCATATGAAATTTCATCAAAATCGATCTAGCCATTTCAGCGTGAAGAGGTAACAAACATACAAACACACTCACAAACTTTCGCCTTTATAATATTAGTGTGATATGTATGTATTTAGGAATATATAAGTATGTCTATCAGTTGTCTGGTTATCATAATACTCTGCCTAGTTTGGGGTCAGATGACCTTGTGCGAGCTGTCCCAAGATATTATTATGTGTGGCCATCGCCCTAGTCACGCAGTGTTTAGTTAGTTGATGTTTTCTATACTTCATTCTATATTTAACCTAATGACTCAATACTTTATTGCGTACCATAATTGTATAAAGATTAAACTTAAGTAGTTATCACATCACACATCACAATAATATTATAAAGGCGAAAGTTTCTGAGTGTGTTTGTTACCTCTTCACGCTCAAACAGCTAGACCGATTTTGATGAAATTTCATACGGAGGTAGCTGACACCCTGGATTAACACATAGCTGCTTTCTGTCCCGAAAAAATGTAAAATGTAGCGGGTAACACACGGTTGATATTTGGATCTCATTATTGTTTAAGTGATTTCTCTATGTGAGTACTTTCTATAGGCATCTTCAGTTACACTTGTAGAGGCAATCATTGCACTTAAGATTGAAAATTATATACATACATACAAAAAGTCACGCCTGTTTCCTTCAGCGGTAGGCAGTGACCACGGATTTCCATTTGCTACGGTCCTGGCATACTTCTTATATGTATAATATTAAGAAAAAGTGTAATACGATATTCTAATAATTTGGTAGGCTTATTATTATTATTTGGATATTAAAACCTACAATAATACTACGGAATAAATATTGTAACACGCGGCAAAGTATAATACATAAAATCAACATCTTCATACATAAACAACAATTATAAAAGGCTTCTCCAAACAGAACGCGTTCTTAGCGGGTAAAAGCGCCAGCTTTATTCCTATCGTATGGTTGATGAACAACCTGGTGTCAGAGTTTAAACCGCCTGTAGGCCTCTGACATGGCTTTACACACCGTTGAAACATCTCTCAGGTGTGCCGGTTTCCTCACGATGTTTTCCTTCACCGTTTTAGCAACAGATAACTAATTTATACGCACATGAATTCGAAAAGACTGTGTGTCGGTTGACTTAGTAGTCCAACGGTCATCACAGTCTTCTACTAGCAGCCTTCATAACGTTGACACCCGTTTTTTTTGCCAAACAACACTATATATGTCGCACATTATATGTTAGCCGTATATTTTTGACATACGTATGTAACGTCAGACTAAAACGACCTGCTACTAATAAACCAAAGTATACCTACAATTATTTATAATACTAGTATCACCGTATTTCAGGATGTCTTCACGCCGCAACGGGTCTGTGTCCCGGGCAGCGGAGACAGCCTCCAAGAACCGACTCCATATGGATAGGAACCCGCAGCATTCCAGGCTAACAGGTATCATCATCAGCTCGTTGCAGGCCACTGCTAGACATAGGCCTCTTCCAATGTACGCTACAAAGTCCGGTCTTCTGTTTTATGCATCCAGTCACTGCTGGCCCTCTTATGCAAGTCGTCCCGTCATCTGGCCAGAGAGCAGCTATGATATTTAGACGCCATTAGTATTGCCATATTGGGTCTGTGTTTGGGCTAACTCGAAGCTGCCTCGTTGGTCTAGTGAGGGTTCGAATCCCGAGTCGATGATGACTAGGTTTTTTTGAATATGTTCTAAAATATGAAGACTGCCTCGTTAGTCTAGTGGTTGCTAAACGCGACTGCTGAGCAAGAGGTCCTGGGTTCGAATCCCGGGTCGGGCAAAGTGTTACTGGGTTTTTCCATTAGGTAATTCTCAGTAGCAGCACGGAGTCTGGATTTGTGCCCGGTTGATGGCAATAGGCCTAACATAACTAATGGCAACAGGCTCCTGCCCTATAACATAGCTGGCAAAATGTGGGTGCATTATAGTACCACACAGTTTAGTATAGATGTTCTCTCGAAGTCCGTCTGACTTCGACTGTAGTCAGTCGTGCACATGCGCATTGTAGTGTGTGTCACTTGAAGAGCACTCGGTCACGGTTGTGACGGCGACACACACGAGCGCTTGTCAGTACACGTTACTACTACAGCGAGAGACTAACGGACGTAGTGAGATAGAACTATGTCACATTAATTGACTTTTTCAGGCGATTATCCTATCCACACACTATATCCTTAATCTATACTTATACAGCTGAAGAGTTTGTGTGTTTGATTGAGAGCGCTAATCTCATGAACTACAGGTTCGAATTGAAAAATCATTTTTGTGTTCGATAGCCCGTTTATCGAGGAAGGCTATAAAATATTTGAAATCCACTCGAATGACGTCACAGGCAGAGGCCAGTAATAGGTATAATATCATGAAACATATTTTTGTGTCGGCTAATCCATTTATCGAAGAAGCCTATCTATCTATATATATTAACGAATTGCTGTTCGTTAGTCTCGCTAAAACTCGAGAACGGCTGGACCTGTTGGCTAATTTTGGTCTTAAAACACTCTGTAAAAGTCCAGGGAAGGTTTAAACACAGCAGGCGGCACGTAGTTCGCCTGGTCAGCTTGTAGGTTATAAAACATTCAAAATCCACGCCTCAGAAGCCAGATATATAATCATGTCCCCCTCAACAGATCCTGGGAATCCGGCTGGACGCCGTAAAGAGATCGACAATGTGATGAAGAGAGCTCGCCAATCGTCCCCGGGCAGCTGGGACCGGAAGCTGCTGGAGGTTGAGGAGAAGGATCCTAACCGGTATGTCATATTAGTATAATAACTTACGTACGTAACACACTATGCCGAAAATACTCGACCGAAGAAAAGAGACATTGACCCCTGAGTTTGTTTCGGTATTTCTTCTCGAGGTAGTCAGTTAGGAAATGCGGACGCCATCTAGTTTAAAAAAAATACGTGTTTTTGTAAAACCTATTTGCAGAAATAAAATCGGTCATCACGGGATGAAAATTAGTGTAATCCGCAGATGTTTGTTTCGTCTAGGTGTTTATGTGTATGATAATTCATATTTGTGAAACGCACCCACGCTACAGGAGAAATATATCTAGGGGGCGACGTTTTAAAAAAAATATACATATGAAAATTTACATAAAATCGGTTCAACCAGTGCGTCTTCCCTGTAAAGACGTATGGACTAGAGGCGTGGACACTGACTGTAGGGCTAGTCCATAAGTACATAGACACTCAACGTACTATAGAAAGAGCTATGCTTGGAGTCTTTCTGAAGGACAAAATTCGGAACGAAGTGATCCGTCAGAACCAAGGTGACCGACATAGCTCTGAAAGTTAGCAGGTTGAAGTGGCAATGAGCTGGCCATATGTCGCAGAACCGATAACCGCTGGAGTAAACGTGTTCTGGAGTGGAGCCAGCGTCTTCGCAAACGTAGCGTGGGACGCCCTTTGGCCAGATGGCGGGACGATTTACATAAGATTGCCGAACCGGGTTCTGTGGTCTACCTTGGGAGAGGCTTACGTCCAGCAGTGGACAGCGACGGGCTGATCCTCGTATCGTATGGTTGATGAACAACCTGGTGTCGGAGTTTAAACCGTCTGTAGGCCTCTGACGTGGCTTTACATACCATACCGTTGAAAAATCTCTCAGGTGTGCCGGTTTCCTCACGATGTTCTCCTGTACCGTTTTTAGCATCTGATAACTTATTTATAATACGCACATGTATTCGAAGTCTAACGGTTGAACCTCGTACCACTCGGCTATCAGTGCTTAACGGGCTGATGATGATGAAGTCGGTTGCGCCCGATTTCTGTTCGCTTGAACTTAAACTGACCTCTAAGATGCAGCTACACTAAACCTAGATTAAAGGTCAAAGGTCAAACTTGGAATTCTAGTATATAAGTCATGTTTTGTGAAATAAAGTTATTATTATTATTACTGCCGACGCAAGTTCGGCTGTACGCTATAACGCGACGTATTTTGGAAAATATGTCGCGTTATGCATTGGAGGCGTAATCACATCTCTCGTCGGTCGCGTATTTTCGGCATAGTATGTTTAAAGAGTGTTATCCATATATATGTATTTTTAGGCGGTTTTACTCACGTGTGTGTTTGGTAATGCCAGACTAAGCTGGTAAAGCGGCTGTTTGGCCCGCGACTCGCCCGCGTAACCAGCGTATCTCTTGAATCCATACAGTCACCATTTATTGTACGAATTATTTATATCTTGTCTGGCTTAATGTGGGTGTGCAATAACATCTCTGTATACCCCTACAGGAAACACAGGCGTGACGTTATTCTATAGTCTACTTACTTTTAGGTGTCTACTAACCCATGCCCAGGACTTTGTCCCCGTGGATTTATATTAAAATTACTTGTATGTAGCAGTAGTAAGCAGATGTACCTATTTTAATCTAATTTTGTTACTAATTTGATGGCTTTTTTTTCGCTGAACCTTAAATATTCTCAAAATTAAAAGTAACCTAAGTTGCTTCTTGTAATATCAGCTATTTGTCAGTAAAAGTCCCGTCAAAAACCGTCCAGCCGTCGTAGAGAAGCTGAAATCCGCGAATTTCACGGGGTTTTCAAAATTTCCCGCGGAACCCTACATATTTTTGAAATTCAAAGAAGCCTTTAATATACCTTTTAACATTAGCTATCTGCCAGTGAAAGTACTGTCAAAATCTATCAAGGCGTCGCGGAGTGACTGTAACCCGCGTTTTATTTGTTTTCCTGCGGAACCCTAAACATTTTCGAAATTCTAAGTAGCCTATATTAGACCCTGGACCACCAGCTATCTGCCAGTGATAGTCCCGTGAAAATCGGTCCAGCCGTTAAAGCAACAGACAAAAAAAATCTGCTATCCGTAAGCCGGTTACTAATAATAATAATGTTTATTTTTCAGAAAACACAATCATTAGACAAAAAATACAATAGTTAGACAAATCTGAATTATACAAGTAAATAGGGGGTAGTTTGAGAAGTATGGCAGCACACCCCCTCCCCCCCAATACTAACAAATGTACAAAACAACATGACTAATACGCATAACCCTTCTCTTAGCTTTACCGCTGTGGGATAAATGTAATCCTATCAGGTAATGACATACAGATAGAAAAAAATTGTACTTTCTGTATGTTATAACTTGACTAAAGGAAAATCCAGAAGATGGGCAGCAGCGTCTTCTGTAACCTCACCACCAATACTGCGATCCCCAAGCCGCTTGCTAAGAGTGGGCATTATGTCACCCCCCCCCCCCCCCCTTACTAACAAACATACTAATAAAAAAGATAGGCTATTTGAGAGTTTTTTAAGCCAGATGAATAAAATGCATAACCCTTCTTTTAGTTTCGCCGCAGTGCGGTAAATGAAATCTTTTTAGGTTATGCCGCACAAAAAAAAAATCTCATCGTTACGTTTAGGGAAAATCCAGAAGATGGGCAGCAGCGTCTTCTGTAACTTCACCACCAATACTGCGATCCCTAAGCCGCTTGGCAAACGTCAAGATTGTCAACCAAAACTAACAACATTTTTGAGATTTTTTTTAAAGACAGGTCAATACAAAGCATAACCCTCCTCTTAGCTTTGGGGTAAATGAAACCTAATCAGGTAATGACATACAGAAAGAAATAAAAAAAAACATATGTCTGTCACTGTCATATACAACTGAAATTTGCAATTATTTGAACAGATGGCGCCATACAGGCTACAAGCAGATGTACTTAGAAGGCTCTAAGTCTCCGTCTCCAAGGCGGTCCAGGTCTCCAGCTGTTAGGCGCTCCAGGTGAGAGCATGGTTCCAGGGTGATGGGGTAGAGCTTGTACACCTGGGGGGTTAAAATGCCCCTTTAGTACACACAATACATGATACCTGAAGACGATGTCACCTGAGTTCCGACAAATTCTGCCCCTTACCATACTCCAAGCAGGACAGTTTGCGTTGTGGAAGCGAGACGCAGACACTGCACGTAGCGGCGTCCCGCTTTCACATCTGCCCTGATTTAAGAGTTAAGGTAATGGCTGGAACTATTAGCAGGGTGAGGTAAGGACCCCTAGCTCTTGCAATACCATGTTTTTATTCGAATAAATATATTCTATTCTATTCTAATAGTATTGCATCTTCCCATGGGGCCAGAGTCACCTAGAGTGGCTGAAACCCTACAAATCACCTAGCCTGTGTACATACTTCATAGAGTAGGCGGAATATAACTACTGTTACATTATTTCCATCTGTAAACACCATTATTTCTAGCAAATAAACCATTCTAATTCATATATTACATTCATATACAGATATGTTGTGCTGCTAGTTAGTTTGTTGCACCGTTTCTTCTCTCAGCTATAGCACTAGGATGCGGTGAAGGGCGGGCGTTTTGGGGGTCATTATGTTATTGAAATTCATAAAATTGTGTTGCTGGACAGTTCGTGGCGCCGTTTCTTCTCCTCAGCCATAGCACTAAAAAGCGGTGGTGGGCGGGCGTTTTGGGGGTCTTTGTGTTATTGACGTTCATAAAATTGTGTTGCTGGGCAGTTCGTTGCGCTGTTTCTTCTCCTCATCCATAGCACTAAAAAGCGGTGGTGGGCGGGCATTTTGGGGGTCTTTATGTTATTGACGTTCAGAATTTTTTTGCTGCTGGGGAGTTTGTGGCGCCGTTTCTTCTCTCTAGCTATAGCACTAAGAAGCTGTGGCGGGCGGGTGTTTTGGGGGTCATTATACTATTGACATTCATAAATTTATATCTTTTACTCTAATTGAATTAAATGACTTTGTCTTTTATATCTTCTTCGTTTCTATCAAACGAATAATGCGCAAAAGAAAAAGAAAATAATTAAGTACACACTTAATTAGTTTCTTTACTGACTCGGCACAGCTTTTAAATGTGACGTCATCGGCCCTCACTCAGAATTTCTTCTGTATCATACATACATATACACAAACACCCAGACTCGGGACATACATCTGTGGATCACACAAATTTTGTCTCGTGCGGGAATCGAACCCTCGCAGCCTTCCCATCATTTGGCCACTACCAATTTGGTCGCCGACTTTTGGATATTAGGAGAATTGATAGAAATTCAGGAAATTGATAAACTTTACAGAATACATTATAATACGAGGGTCAAACTGAAAGTTCTTAGAAAATCAAAAACTGATTACATTAGCCAGTTATTAGTTTTATTATATCTTTTCAAAATATTGTCCATTCACGTCAATACACCGCTGCATGCGATGGAACCACTGGGAAAAGCACTTTGCCCACTCGTCTTTAGGGTTCTCTTCAATGGCATCGCGATACGCAGCCACCGCTTCTTCAGCATTCATAAACCGCTTTCCTTTAAGTTTTTCTTTAATTTTTGGAAATAAATAAAAATCACAAGGGGCGAGGTCGGGGCTATACGGCGGGTGACCCAGTAATTCAACGTTTGATGTCTCCAAATAGTCGATCGTTCGCTTAGCGGTGTGCGACGAGGCGTTGTCGTGGTGAAGGAGGATCCTACTGCGAGGTCGTTTCTCTCGAACTTTTTCCAAGACAAGTGGCAAACAATTGGTAGTGTACCATTCTGCAGAAACTGTTTTTTGATCCTCTAACACAATTGTTGCGAAATGACCTATCCTTCCAAAGAACGAGGCCACCATTTTTTTTCCCGCACTTCGATCTCTCTTCACTTTAGTTGGCAACCTCTCGAAAGGAAACACCTACTGAGCAGATTGTCTTTTGGTTTCAGGATCATAACAGTAAATCCAGCTTTCGTCACCTGTTAGTATGTCGAACACAGCATTTGAGTCACCTCCGTTAAATCTTTCAATCATTTTACGGCACCAATCCACACGATGGAGTTTTTGAGCCTCAGTCAAATTATGAGGTATCCACCGGGCGCAAAGCTTCCTGACTGCTAAATGTTCGTGGAGGATTTTGTGCACTTGACTCATACCGATGCCTAAGCTTGTCCGAATCTGCTGATAGGTCACTCTTTTGTCAGTCTCTATCATACGCCGCACAACACAGATGTTATCTTCAGTCATCGCCGTAGAAGGCCGTCCCTTACGTAAATCATCAGTGAGATTAGTGCGACCACGTTTAAACTCATTAAACCAGTTGTAAACTGTCGCACGAGATGGGGCTTCATCGTGAAAGGCCAATCGTAGTCTATCATAACTTTCTTGTTGACTTAAATGACATCGAAAGTCATAAAAAATCATTGCACGAAAATTTTCTCGTGTTAAATTCATGTTGACGTGACACAGACAATTTTCAATTTGCCGCCAAATCGTAAAACAAATGACAAATTAATGAAATATATACTCAGTAATATTGGCAAAGAGTTCTATTTTCAAATTTTAGAATTATTTTTTATTATATTGTTTATAAGTGGCCAGTTCTAAGAACTTTCAGTTTGACCCTCGTACCAATCCAGATCCACTTTAGACCTGCTGGAAGAATGGCAGATTGTCCAACTTACTTAAAACATAACATCACACCTCTATTCTCCGAAGGGGTAGGCAGTGGTGCACATATAGTACACCCACATTTCGCCAGTTATATTTTAGGTCCCTATGTAATAGGGGGCGAGCTTTTTTTTCATCAATTAGGCACAAATCCAGACTCCGTGCTGCCACTGAGAATTATCTTATAGAACCAATACTAAAACCTAGTAACACTTTGCCCGACCCGGGATTCGAACCCAGGACCTCGTGCTCAGCAGTTGCTTAGCGACCACTAGACCAACAGTAACTTACTTATAGTAAATTAAACCTGTATTTCTAGGCAGTAGTCCTCTTAGTCATAAAAAAATTAAACCATGGATTAAGTTATACCTTTCTCTGTCGTTTGCATGTCAAAGAATAGAGATGGGTTAAAGATAAACTGGCCTTATTCTTGAAAATATGATAGTAGAAGCGTAGAACGAATGTTTTGTGAGTGGTAGACCATAGAACTATAATTATGTAGAATTGGAGCATAGTGTAGGTGATTCTAGGCTTAGATATCCATAGTAAATTAATCATTTTGGGACATTACGCGACATCTTCTCGTCCATAATTCCGCTGTGTCAGAAGATGAAGGTCTTTAACCAGTGATGACGTATGGCTACGAGACGTGGTCGCTAACGGTTGGCATTTGGGCGAGGCTCAGAGTCACTCAACGAGCTATGGGTTTCTTTGCGCGTCAGGATCCGGAGTACGGAAATTCGCTAAAGAAATAGATTCTCCGTCATAGCTCGAAGTGGCAATGGGCAGGCTATATCGCTTGAAAAACCTACAAACGCTGGGGAAGAAAGGTTCTCGAACGACCACGGACCTGAAGACGCAACGTTGGCAGGCCTCCCACCAGGTGGACCGACGATATCGTCAGAGTTGCTGCAACCGGTGATTGCAAATGGCAAGCTGTCGTTCATTGTGGCGTTCTAAGGGGGAGGCCTTTGTTCAACGGTGGACGTCTTCCGGCTGATGATGATGGTATCCATAGTGTGGACCAGGGATTTGAAATGCTCCTCAAAGTTATCGTCAATGTTGCCCGAACAAAAATAGCGATATTATAGCATTTTCAAGTCCCTGGTGTTGAGGTGACCATGCTAGAATAGGATCTCAGTTTTTTGCTTCTATAGTGAGTCATATATAGTTAACAAGCAAGTATACATAGCTTATGAAGGTTTAAGCTTTGTATAGCTGTATACAGTTCTG
Source organism: Abrostola triplasia (assembly GCA_946251915.1). Classification (NCBI taxonomy): domain Eukaryota; kingdom Metazoa; phylum Arthropoda; class Insecta; order Lepidoptera; family Noctuidae; genus Abrostola; species Abrostola triplasia. The sequence goes on along the minus strand of OX276448.1, from coordinate 699,932 downwards.
CTATTGTGTGTAAGTGTATATCATCACGCCTGTATCTCCTGAAAAGGTAAGCAGAATAGTATAATGCACACCCAATTTGATCCAGGCTTATGTCCACGTTTTACAGGTTTATTTACTTTTTTTTTCTGCTGAACTGATTTTGATGATATTTTACAGTGATTTTATTTCATCAATTCGATTTATCACATCACACTAATATTATAATGGTGAAAGTTTGTGTGTTTGTATGTTTGTTACTTCTTCAGGCTCGAACGGCTGGACCGATTTTGATAAAATTGGGTATGGAGGCAGCTGACACTCTGGATTAACACAGGCTACTTTTTATCTAAATTTCACCTCTATATGCTTACGTGCAAAAATTAAAAATGTTATATTAATTTAGTTTTACTAATGTAACTTAAGAATTAATGTAACTGCTGTCTTACTAAAATCTAGTTTAAATCGAAATGTCCTACACTGTAACATATATTTGGATTTTATATATACAAATAAATAAATATTGTTATATAACAACACCTAATGACGCTAGCTCCCCAAGAAGTAAAAAAACGCAATTTGTGTTAATGTAAAGTTGACGGTAAGTACTTGAATGCTGAGTGGTATCCGGCCTAGAATTGACCACCCCCTTTCCTCCCGTGGGTGTCGTAAGAGGCGACTAAGGGAACATCCAGAAGATGGGCAGCAGCGTCTTCTGTAACTTCACCACCAATACTGCGGTCTCCAAGCCTACCAAGAGTTGGAATTATGGCAATCCGTTATCTAAAGGGGAAGCCTTTGTTCAACAGTGGACGTCTTCCAGCTGAAGAGGAGTACTTGAATGCTAATAAAACCGCGAGATTTTTAATGCTTAGAGAGTGTTTTCTCAGATCGCCAGCCCCGGTGCACCGCTCCCGCTCCCCGGTGGTGCGGCGCTCTCCGCGCAAGTCGCGCTCCCGCTCGGCGCGCCGCAGCCCGCGGAGAAGCCCGAGGCGGAGCCCCATGAGGTACGTGACGTCACTCATACAAAATAATACTTATTTTTTGTTTCAATGTGACCATATCGACTATAATTGCCGGCACGAGTCGTGAGCACAAACTGCACCTGCGCAGTAGTCAATTTTTGGGGTCTCTTTGGCGGTATGAAGGAAGCGGGGGAAACCAAGACTGCACGCGATTGGTTGTCACAGTCAATGCTCGTCGTTTATTGGACCCTCACGCGTCATTGGGCTACTGTACACTTTCGTGCAATTGTAATGACTAACGTTTTGAAATTAAATATACATACATACATATAGTCACGCCTGTTTCCCTGAGGAGTAGGCAGAGACCACGGATTTCCATTTGCTACGATCCTGGCATACTTCTTTTGCTTCATTCACACGCATCACATTCCTCATACACGCTCGTCGGTTGAGGGTACTCCTCACTTGCCCTTTTTGCAGAACATCTCCGATTTGGTCTAGGTATGTTCGCTGAGGTCTCCCCCTTCCCAATACTCCACTAACACTCGCCTCATATATTCGGTTTGTCATTCTTTCATTCATCCTTTCTACATGCCCAAACCATCTAAGCATATTCTTCTTGATTTTTGAAATTAAATATAAAACATAACATCATGCCTGTATTCCCCGAAGGGGTAGGCAGAGGTTCACATATAGTACACCCACATTTCGCCAGTTATGTTTTTTTTAAGTCCCAATGTAATAGGGATTGTCGTCGTGGTGGCCTAGTGGTTAACATACCGGATTTGTTTGCACAAGGCTGCAGGTCCAAACCCGGGCAAGTATCATTATGACTTTTTCAATGTTTTAAATACTTTCTTAGTTATTCTAAGACGCAGACTAACGGTGACGGAAAACATCGTGAAGAAACCTGGATGTAATTATCTGAAATCGCCCGCAGTGAGCTAGCGTGGTGATCAATGCTCAATCCTTCTCTATACGAGAAGAGGCCTTTGTAGCAGTGGGACAGTTATAGGCTGTTATTATAGTTATTATAAGTGTAAACATATGTTCTTTCCCCAGACGCTCCCCCCGGCGCCGCTCTCCCCGCGCCGCGCCCCCCACCGCTCGTCGCTCCCCCCGGCGTGCGCCCCCCGCCCGCCCGGTGCGCCCCCCCTCGCCGCCGCAGCCGCGGAAGGTGCGTATTACTTACTATCACCTCTTTATGTCAAGTAGTAGAATTGTGCTTTGATTCTGATATATATTCAAAGATATATAAAATAACAGTAAGTATATATATGTCATAATTATAATGACATAATGAACGAGAAAAAACATTATAAATAATTATACAACTTGATAAAGTCGTGAAAGGGGCAGCGTAATTGAGATATTAACACCAATAATTCTAAGACACTTCTCTAAACAACTGTTTTATTTTATTCCTATAAATTCGGATCATTTTTCAAATTTCCTTCATCAATTTAGATTCAAGCTGAGCATGGGCAACATGCTAAAGTTACAACAAACGTCGTAGCATTTCAAAGGCATATAATATTTAAAATATATAATTATACAGGTGTGACATAAGATTACCAGAAATAATGACGAAATCTTAATAGAACCATTTGTCCCCCAGTCTTCTGCATCTGGCTCCTCAGTGAGCAGCTGCTCCGACGAGTCCTGCTCCGTGTGCTCGGCGAAGAACAAGAAGACCGGACCCTCGCAGCCGCCTCCAGCTAAACCTGTGAAGCCGAGGTATGTAACATACACTTACTGTTGTTGATAGGAGAAGGGGGGGTGTCAAGAGTATTATCACTGTGTTTAGGTTAGTTTTAACATACATAACATCACGCCTGTACCCTCCAAATGGGTAGGCATAGGTGCACATATACTACACCCACATTCAAGTTAGATGTCCTTCGACGTGTAGATGTCGCTACAGTTTATATATTTTTTTTTATAGTGATCACGTCGACATTATATACTTGTAATGAGCATGTATAATACCAGTGTAATGTTCCCCCAGGCTGGGCTCGGCGTCCCCCGCGCGCGCGGCCCGCGCCCCCCCTCCCCCTCCCCCTCCCCCCGGGCGGGCGGCGCGCGCCGTGCAGCCCACGCGCGAGCTGCTGAAGGCGCGCGAGGCCAGCAAGAGGACGCGCGAGGAGAAGGTCCGTACTCCTTACTGACCTCATTGGGGAAAGGGACCCCACACTCCTCACTCCACTTACTAGTCATGATGGCGCAGCGGCTAAGCGATTGGACTGCTGCGCTAGGAGTTGTGGGCTTCGTTTCCGCACACGACTAAAATTTGTGCGATCCGCAGATGTTTGTCCCGAGTGCGTGTTGTTTTGAAAGTAACGAAATATCTTTCGTTTTATAAATATACGCCTAAAATAATTACACAGTTTAATTTTGGCAATATTGTCATTTTACCACTGACATGCGTTGATAGTTGTATTTACTGATTTTATGTTAGTCAGTATCAGCTTACTATTATTGTTTTTTTTTTTTTTTTTTTTTAAGTAAAACGTCGCCCCACTAGGAATTTCTCCTGTGTCGTGGGTGCGTTTCACAAACATGAAATATCATATACACAACCACCCAGACGCGGGACAAACATCTGTGGTTCGCACAAAGTTTTGCCCCGTGCGGGAATCGAACCCGCGACCCTTAGCGCAGCAGTCCAATCACTTAGCCACTGCGCTAATCAGGTCGTCGTGTTGTGCTTGTTTGAGTTGAAATCTAGAAAAATAATGAACGTGCATCATCAAATCCTTGATAAACGATCTCCACGTCACCTTATGGTCCTCAGGTGTTGGAGTGGCAGCGCACGCAGCTGTCGGTGCGCCCCCCGGTGCACATCAAGCGCGAGGGCGAGCGGCGCGCGCCGCCGGCCGCGCCCCCCGGCGCCGCGCCCCCCGCCGCGCGCGCCCCCCGCGCCCGCGACCCCCGCGCCGTGTCCCCGGCGGCCATCGCCGCCGCGCTCAACGACACCGACTCCGACTCCGAGTCCGACGCCAGCTCCGAGCCGCAGCCGCAGAGGTACTGCTACTAGAATACCTTTATTTCTTATATCATCATTATCATCAGCCGGAAAACGTAACCCATAGGCCTCCCCCTTAGAACGCCACAATGAGCGACAACTTGCCATTATCATCCACCGGTTGCAGCAACTTTGAAGATATTCGTCGGTCCACCTGGTGGGAGGCCTGCTAATGCTTTGTCTTCCAGTTCATAGTCACCACTCGAGAACCTACCATTTCAACTTGCATATTATTTGAGCTATGTCTTCGTTTTATATTCCTGAAGGAATATAACTGTCAAAATGCCTCCTTAAGTCGTGTGACCATAGCCATATATGTTTTACTATAGTGTCTACAAAACAAACGAAAGGATATACTCACTTTGTCAGTCTTCTTTATGTGCATGAATAATTGTCACTTTTTTTTATGTGCATGAATAATTTAGAGGAATATATTAAACAATGGAATGTTGCCCACTTGCCCAGGTTGAGTCTCTCGGAGCGCTTCGGCAAGATGGCCCAGTGGTCGGCGGACCGCTCGGCGCGCCTGGAGAACATGCGCATCACGCGCCGCGAGACCACGCTGCACGTGCGCATCGAGCGCGGAGACGACGCCACCGCCCCCGCGGCGCCCGCCTCCTACCCGTATGTACACACTGCACAATTGGGAACCAACACCACCAATCTATTGACACACTTATTATTTATATTCATCCTTATCCACTATCATTACAGGCATGTCCCAATGTGATAGAGAATTTACATAAAAAAAATAAAAATAAACACCTAAAATAAAAATTAATATTTGTGGCATAAAGTATGTAGCAAAACTTTTGCGAGCTCACTCAAAGGGCATGTAAGAAAGTCAATTTTTTCGTTAATTAGTCGTATAGTGCAGGTCAGTGGTGTTTTTGCCAGTAAATTCGTCCTAGCAGTATTATGAGCTGTCAAAACGCTATTATAATAAATAATAACAGCCTATAACTGTCCCACTGCTACAAAGGCCTCTTCTCGTATAGAGAAGGATTGAGCATTGATCACCACGCTAGCTCACTGCGGGCGATTTCAGATAATTAAATCCAGGTTTCCTCACGATGTTTTCCGTCACCGTTAGTCAGTGTCTTAGAATAACTAAGAAAGGCTATTCCGCCGTAGATTTTGTATGGCAATAGTAAATTATGACGTCACTGTTGTACCAATTCAATTATTTTTTTCTTATAAATTTTGCCAAACCAACTAAAATATCATAATAGATTGTTTATCTTCTTATCTTCTTTATATTTGTGAAAACTTTAATTGTTTTTTGTTTTTATTGTGCATGTTACTTTTATTTTAGCTGTAACTTGTGTAAAGATATCAAATAATATGAATTTACACATAATAAAGTGGATTTTCACACAATAATCATGATATGCAGTCACATTGTAACCACAGGCGAAGAAATAACGAATTTTTTCCATATTTACAGAGCGCTTGAGGGTGCCGCTGCTGGCAGCTACCCTGAGGAGTTGCTGCTGGCGGCCCCGGCCGGCCTGCCGTCCTGGGACGATGTCAGGGTCCGGTACGACTACTACAAGAAACGAGGATATCTCAGAGGTAACTGTGATGTAAACTAGTCATCTGTGCACCGCATAAATCTATACAATATATAAAACAAAGTCGAGTGTGTTAGAATACCTATAACTCGTGAACTCCTGGACCGATTTGGACGAGCGATCGATCATGGTTCAAATTCAAAATGTTTTTATTTCATGTAAACCTATTACAGGCGCATATAAAACGTTAGGATGCTAGTTGCACGGTTCCAAAATGTCATTCCAATAGAGAAGAACCGGTAACAAACTCCAGGGGTTACTCATTTAAAAAATATGGTACAAATATTATGTTATAGATAATGAAATCCAGGTTTCCTCACGATGTTTTCCGTTGGTCAGTGGTGTCTTAGAATAACTAAGAAAGTATTTATAACATTGTAAAAGTCGCATTGATACTTGCCCGGGTTTGAATCTACAACCTAGTGCATACAAATCCGGTATGTTAACCACTAGGCCAACACGACAGATGCTATAATGTTAATGCCTAATGGCACTAAGTCCGCCTTTGTACAAATCTGCATTAAGTGTAAATAAATAATTAAAATTGTGTAATATTCCAGGTCTGAGCCTCGGCGACTACGTGAAGTGGGAGGAGTGGTGGTACAAGTACCAGGAGTGGCTGAAGCACGAGCGTGCGTACGAGCGGTGGGCAGAGGGAGAGGTCACGGTGAGTGACGTCACGAAGTCCCCAATGGTCTGTGGGGAAGAAAGAGGGTTAACAATTTTAATCAGTACACGTTTTCTTATTGTACGGTTGATGAACAACCTGGTGTCAGAGTTTAACACATATAATGCCGCTCTAACAAATGAACAATATATATTTTTTTTTTTCATAAAATACGTCTATGGAGTATGAGTTATATCTTATTTAGTATTTTCGTTACATTTTGCATATTATAATGGTAAAATAAATAAATAAATAATAGTGTCTACCATATATGGCTGACACGGCTCAATTGGTTTGGCAAATGTCAGCCATATGTGGCTGACAAGGCATTATATGTGTTAAACCGCCTGTAGGCCTCTGACATGGCGACACACGCTGTTGAAAAATATATCAGGTGTGCCGGTTTCCTCACAATGTTTTTCTTCACTGTTTTTACTAACTGTATAAGTAATTTATAATAATATGTATGAATTTGAAAAGACTGGTGCGAGCCGGGGTTATATATACAGCATCTAATTTTCGGCTATCTTTCTTTTCGGTCTCCATTAAAACTCTAACAAAGCTACAAATCGTATGACACTGAAACTGTTCGCCGCTCCGCTGCCGGCCGCTGCCATCTCGGTGTGATTTAAGATATTGGAATGATAACAAAACTCATATGTTCATTATGTTTGTACCCCCAGGTGCGACGCGAGAGGCGCAGGCGCGGCGGTCGCCACCGGCGCAGCTGAGGGCGCGCCGCCCCCGCCGCGGTCCTAGCTGTGGACCTCGCCGCGGGGGCTCACCCTGAGCAGTAGGGTGACCCTGGACACTCGCGACACCTCCTGTGCGTGTGACACTACCCCTTAGTGCAAGTGACACTTACCCCTCTGTGCGTGTGACACTTACCCCTCCGAGCAAGTGAGGCTTACCCCTCTGTGGAAGTGACACTACCCCTCTATGTGTGTGTGATATTCTGGTACAGTGATAGAAGACACTGTGAAAAAATGTCAGTCTGGTCTACTGTGTGTTAGATATTATGCTTCAGTAGACACTGATGAGTGTTTAGTGTTTCTTGAGACAACCAAGAGGTTAATACAATTTGTGTAGTGCTACGGACAGACGTAAGTGCTGTTCTGTGCATATATATCGTGAAGTACCCATTATGTGGGTGTTTGTGACATATGTTGACTAAACTTTGTTGGTGGCACTATATGTGGCATGTAGGACGTCTATGTGACGGAAGTGTGGGAGGAATTTGTATCTTTTGCTACACTTTATATGTCGCAGTGATTGGCTTATATTGTTGTCAACGTGTGTCTATAAAGTCCAGGTCGCAGTATGGTTAAACCGCTGCGGATTTTAGCCAAACGGTTTTGTGACACAAGGATACTAAGCCAGTCGAAGCCGTATTAGATTCCTAGGCACGCGGTAACAACCGTCGCGGTTCAACCGTAGTGCGACCTCGGCCTAAGTATGGTTAAATTGACAATTTTAAAGTTCACTTTGGTGAGAATATAAAAAATTTGTCATTGTGACATTTTCTTTACAAAATATGTGTGTTAAATTACATTTGATACCTTCATTTTGTAATAACCAACTGTACTATGGCTGTAAAGCCGTTCTTAGACAGAAGAAGAGTGATAACAACTATGGAGTACAGATAATATTGTAAGTGCTGAGTTTCATACCCTGTATAGCTGTTCCATTTAAAATGTGAGTGTAGAAATGATAATAGTTTATTAATTAAACTAATTGGCGTAACTGGTAGTGTAAAGTCTCCTGGTAAACTAATAAAGTCTGTGTTTGGAGACTTTCTTGATAAATTACAGTTGAATTGTCGCTAATGTTCATTGAAAAAACAATATATTTCTTTTTGTACTATATTTTACCACAATCAGTTTAAGATAGCTAAAATTCTAGATAGGAAGCTACCTATTCTTTGCCCTGGTAAAACTGAGGATTGTCTAGAACAATGATTTTTTTGTCTACAACAGAGAATTCTCCACACAATTATGTGTTGTACCATCTTGTTTATTTAAGTTTATCGAGCTGTTTAATATAGTGGAATAAATTCATTGATATCGTTTTGAAGATTGATGCCTCACTATGGTTAACCCGCCGGAATATTTAACTGCTTGATTTTGTGACTGTAGAAAACTAATATGAGCTTTCGCATATACGGTTAGTTCCCGCGCAGCTGTTTGTATTAAATACATCGTCACGCGGTTAAAAATTGCAGCGGTTTAACCTTAGTGTGGCCTCAGTCAAAGGTGAAATCACGGAGTAAAAACAAAAAAGGAACTTAAAATTTGATAGGCGATACACAGGCTCAGTCGGTAGAGAAGCCGCCACGCTCTGCGGAGGTTGTGGGTTTCAATCCGACTTAAACCTATCATTTTTTTCAAGGATTCTTTATATATTTCGTCTTTGTTTTTAAAGATCTCAAGTTACGTCAAGTGCAATCTATGACATCTGTCAATATAGTCCGGGAAGCACGGACCATTTTTTAAATTGATTTCTATGAAGATAATTGTCTGTGAGTAGCTTCTACATGTTATGACCTTGTTATCCGTTTAACATGTATAGATAATGGAGTCGTCAAAAATGATTTGTAACTAGCTGATTTTTACTGTTGCTTTGTTAATATTTAAGTAATTTAACAGCCACGCTGCCCTACGAATTGCGTGGTACGTTATCCCTGTTTTACGATCAAAAGTTGTGCGACCAAAAACGAGAATTTTAGTAAAAGAAAAAGTTGGGTGTCTCATCAAAATGAAGCTACTCACAGAAAATTAGTTTAATAGTAATCAATTTTAAAAATAATCCATGGATCCCTGATTGATATCAAAACACTAGTAAAAGTGTGTAACAAAAAGATGTTTTTTTTATTACATAGTATATATAAAATTAGCTGTAATCTAATTAATCAATCATGTATAATCTGTGTATTAAATAACGCGTATATTATATTCTACTGATAAATCTAAATTGGTAAAGGAAACTTGAAAAATGTTGGACACGAGCGGGGTTTGAACCCGCTACTTACGCCGTACGGTGGCGCCGTTCTGCCAACTGAGTCATCGTGTACTGTACAGCGAAAGTCGCGGGTTCGAGTCCCGCATTTTTCAAGTTTCCTTTATCAATTTAGATTTAAGCTTAGCATGGGCAACATGCAAAAATGACGCAAACAGTCATATTCTACTGACAGTAGAAATTGTTTGTGTTTTAGTGTACATAGTATTGTACAATTGTATAGTATCGATCAAATAGTAGTAGTAATGTTTTCTATCATTGTAATATTAATTCTCTTTATGTATATACTTATGGGGTTATTTGAAAGATCTAGAAGGATACTACACAGTACATTCATCCAATTTTGACATCTATTGCGCTAGTGATAAGACTCACAGCAGTAAATACTTTGCTATTAATGCTATCTTTGGGGTAAGCTGCGCTCGCCGCGGTCAAGCTTGTGATGGGTGACCATTGTCACATGTCGAGACACCTCCGTGCTTCGGAAGGCACGTTGAGCCGTTGGTCCTGCGCCTGATCTCCGGTCGTGTCGGTCTATAGGACTTTGACAGAACAACTATTGAATATCTGATTGGCGCAGTAGCTAAACGATAGGACTGCTGCGCAGGTTGCAAGTTCAATACCTGCATGGGACAAAAATCTCTGTGGTCATGTTTGTGTATGTGATATTTCATGTTTGTGAAACGCACCCATGATACAGGAGACATTCCTAGTGTGGGGTTTTTGTTGTTTTTTGTTAAACAAATACATTTGTTTTGATTGAATTTGTCTGATCTTTTATCATATAACCCTATATGTATAGAATATATATACAATCAGCATCATAAGTCGCTAAAAATAGTTTTTTTAACACTTTTAATAAAAAAACAACTTATGTAGTCATCATCATCAACCGGAAGACGTCCACTGTTGAACATAGGCCTCCCCCTTAGAACACCACAATGAACGACAGCTTGCCATTAGCATCCACCGGTTGCAGCAATTCTGACGATATCGTCGGTCCACCTGGTGGGAGGCCTGCCAACGTCTTCCGGTTCGTGGTCGCCACTTATATAGTAAAGCCTTAAATAATCTCAGATTTGAACGTTTCTATAATTTGAAACTATAATTTGAATTGATATCCGTTTCTTAACATATTAGGCATATGATGCTGATTGTATGTGCAAAGATATTGACTCTTAAACTATATTATATAACGTTTTAGTTTAGGAGTCTGTGTTTCAAAATATTTAATGACAATTTGTCTATAGAGTTAATCTATATACGATGGTGCGATGAGGTCTGTGTAATATAGAAATATTATTTATTTAACACCAACTGCTGCCGCAGACACAATGTATTTTTTATTTGCGTTCAAATACTAGAACTTAGTAGCTTCTGGTGTCAAGGCGTTTTTTAACTTAGTTTTCTAAGCCCCTATTGTGAAGCAACACCAAATTCAAAATTATTAGTTTATATATTTACTAATAGTGACTAATTGCTTAGTAAGCTACTTATATTTGTTCCCAAGTACAATGTTTTAACTATATCTCTAACTTAACTTTAATCTATGATATATACTGAGTAATGTATGTGTGTGTGAGTAGATGTTGTCGTTTTCTATAGTTATAATGTTATTTAAAGTTCATTCAATAGGTTTTGACTTTGTATTACCACTGATAGCCGAGTGGTATGGTTGGACTGCCAGTTGGTGCAAGTTCATACATCGGCACGCATCAATGTCTATTATAAATTAGTTATTGGCTAAAAACGGTGAAGGAAAACATCGTGAGGAAACCGGCACACCTGAGAGATTGTTCAACGGTGTGTAAAGCCATGTCAGAGGCCTACAGGCGGTTTGAACTCTGACACCAGGTTGTTCATCAACCATACGATAAGATTGACATTCTTTAGCATTGGTGACACGACACAACTATAGTAGCATTTGATAGTGCAAATATGTTGCTGCGTTTAATATTACCTATCGACTACAGAATAGAGGTCAAAATCGGTTGAGTTTACTATAAATACACATATTTGTTGAATGTATTTCTAATAGTTTGTGTAAATGGTCTCAATCTGGCAAAATATCATGGTAATTAACCTATTGAACGCCAGAGCGTAAACGCATCGGCGCCCCCCCTAAGACACTAGAAAATGGTCGTTGTCGGCATTCGCCGACGGTGGCGTGGTGGGCATGTTTTCATTTGTCGGCTATATCCGACCGTGGCGTTCACCAGGTTAATGTTTACAGGTGTTCGTACTAACAGAACATGGTCAGCCATTGAAGAAAACCGGTCAAATAGAATGGATAACACTCACGATAGCTATCAATAAAGATATGATGTCAGTCTGTAACCAAATAAATATACAAAATTTGAACTATCGCATGCATGGTTATAACAAAATTAAAATATTGACAGGAGAATCAACGCGAACACGTTTTTAATTTTAGGTTGACGTTTCGACCGGGTTGCACCGGTCGTGGTGGCGGGTGCAACCCGGTAGACAAGCCAAAATTGACATTGTGTTAGCTCGAATTCCCGTGTCAATATTTTAGAATTAGTTTTGCAGTGTGAAAACGACAGTCTAGATATTTATTGTGTATATTCACGACTACCCCGAGTGGTAGGCAGAGTAATGGATTCTGATAGGTTGAGGATTTGTATCCCATAATAATATATATTATGATGTGTAGTGTAACTAATTTATAAGAAAAATAACGTAAAGCTGGTCAGGTCGGTATGCAATCGATTGGCAAGGTAAAGCCATGTTAGCGCGGCTAAATTTAAGATGGTCCGTCGTGTGCGCTTGGCGGCACAGTAAATATGTAAATCGAAAGTTATTATTTAAATGGATTATTAGATGTCAATATACAACGCCGCAAATGTAGAGCTGTTATCTGTGTATGTAACATCACGCCTGTATTCCCCACAGGGGTAGGTAGACGTGTATTGTACGCCCACGTTTCGCCAGTTATAGCTTACCCAACTAGGAGCAAATCTAGGTCGCTTGCTACTGAGAATTACACAATGAACTAAGCATATATAATTGCCTAGTCCGGGAATTGAACACAGGACTTCCTTAGCAGGTGGTCAATGTGACTCTTCTATTGTACCTACTATATTATATATTCTTCAAATTGAGTGTTTGATACAAGTCTCACTATGTTAGGCGAAAATTGTGGGTACACACTTCTGTCTACCCCTCCAGGACTACACGCATATTATAAGTCTCACCGCCGCAATCCGACATTAATCATTACTTAAACTGACACTAGTTTAAGACTTTACGAGCCTTAAATTAGTGATAGCTTAAGTAATCGTTAACTTAACACTGTTATTCATAAACGATGGAAAACCCGTATAAACTTAAACTCGTCTTAAGTGTATTAGTATCTCTTCTGTCAGTGACAGGTATAATTTAGTCTATGGTTTATAATTGACATTGTTTATGGATAAGGGTCAGCGCAGACAGAGATATCAGATATATTTTTTTGAGACACGAAAATAAACTTGATAGCTATTGCATAAAGTGATCATGACAAACATTGCTCTGTATTATTAATATACATTTTATCATAAGCACTGATAGCAGAGTGGTATGACCGTTGGACTGCCAAGTCAAAGGTCGCAAGTTCAAACACCGGCACGCACCAATGTCTTTTCGAATTCATGTGCTATAATTAGTCATCAGTTGCTAAAAATAGTGGAAAACATCGTGAGGAAACCGGCACACCTGAGAGATTGTTCAACGGTGTGTAAAGTCAGAGGCCTACAGGCGGTTTACACTCTGACACCAGGTTGTTCATCAACCATACGATAAGATAAAGTACGCGAGCATTCTCGTCTGTCTGTGCTGACTCTAGTGTGAATGTTGGTCAGTTGCAACCATCTATAATGTTATGTAGACAGATCAACAGTCAAAGCTTCGAATATTATCGCTAGTGTTAGGTAAATAAAGATTTAACTATACATATTTTTTATTTAAATAAATTCATGTAATTATATGTAGTGGTTTTTTTTTCTAACCCTATTGAATGTATATTTCAGGGTAAGTTTGGTTCTGTGGGAGACATATTCCTTGTCTACTAATATTATAAATGCGAAATTTTGTGAGTATGGATGGATGTTTGTTACTCTTTCACGTAAAAACTACTCAATCAGGTCCTCAAACGTTAACCTTGTAGGTGTAGGCCATATGTCGCGAAGTTAGTGTTAAAATTGTGTAAAAATCAAACAAAAACTAAAATTCTCGATACATTTATTTCATTATTCATCATTTAGTTTCGGTTGTCGTAGCCGTCTAGGCCGAGTTTTAGAGTCAGTCAACTTGCCAGGACTAGTAGCCCTCCTCAAAGCCCTCTCTTTCTCCTCCTTGACCTTCCTCGAGGACCTAGGGACCTCTAGCTTCGCATTCTCCTTTTCGACTCCCGATTTAGGAGTCGAGAACTCTTGCTCCAAATTCTTCACCAAACCTTTTCTTAGAGATTTCGAGTATGTTTTTATAGTGTTCAGCGGTGTGAAGAACTGCTCTGGAGTCGATTGGGGGGTGAAGAATTCGGAGAACTTGTCGTTATTCTCCAGTTTAGGTGTATTTGTTGTGTCTGTGACTATAATATTAGGTTTCCGGGTTACCCTAGGTGTTAGAGCTTCTAAAACTGGCTTGGAAGTCACCGGCACTGGTATTTTGAATACTGCTTTCCTAGTCTTCGGTCTATCGCTGTCCTTCTCATCTGAGCTCTGTTCGTCCAAGTTAAGTTTGATGACTTTTCTCTTCTTCGGCAATTCTTCGTCTTTCACCTTTCTTGCGGACAATTGAGGTATGTTGGTCTTGGATTCAGGAGTTTTGGACTCAGATTTCACTGTAGGACTCAATTTCAAGTTCTCAAACTCAATTTCTAGATCAAACTCCTGTTTTTTGACTATATTCCTTATTTTAGCGGACGCTATCATCAAATTCATGACTTCATTGCTCAAATAGCCGTCTTTCTCCTGCAATTCTTGCGTTATTTCATGTATAGTAACTATATAGTCATCAGTCGCATCAAAATTCTCGTTTTTAAGCTCAAAGAACGCTGCCTCAATCAAAATTTCCAGCTTAACCTTCCTAAATTGGTCTTCAAACATGCGCTTAACATAATCAACGATATATTTCTCGAAATCCAGCTCTGTATACATATTCAAAACCGCTTTCAACTTCCCATCGAAATAGCGGAACGTACCAATGACTCCTTTAAAATAATTTGCGGCGATTTCAAGTTCGTTGGCCCTAAAATACATCGAGCATTCCAATCCTCCCGTCATGTAGGAGATTATAGAGTAGTATGGGTTGATACAGGCATAGCAAGTGCAGTCACCGTGCCTGAAAAACTCAGGCATTTTGAAGCCGGGTATTGCCACGTATTTCCTGGTGGGACTGACCTTGAAGGCCTGGCTTTCTAGCATTGTTTCAAAGTCTTGTTTGGGCGCGAACATGGGCACCTTGGGCTCTACAGCTGTTGCTGGCTGCTCGCTCGTTGCTGGAAGCCCTAGAATGTATTTGAGACGGTTGTCGATCTTAACCTGGAATTTAAAAAGAAAATATCAAACAATAATTAAAAAATATAAATTGACGACCTGATTAGTGCAGTGGCTAAGCGATTGGACTGGTGCGCTAATGGTCGCGGGTTCGATTCCCGCACGGGGCAAAACTTTGTGCGAACCACAGATGTTTGTACCGAGTCTGGGTGTTTGTGTATGTGATATTTCATGTCTGTGAAACGCACCCACGACACTGGAGAAATTCCTAGTGTGGGGCGACGTTTATAAAAAAAAAAGAGATCAAATTCAATCACACTAATATCATAAAAGCGAAAGTTTGTGAGTGTGTTTGTTACTTCTACACACTGAAACTGCTGCACCGATTTTGATTAAATTTGGTATGGAGGTAGCTAACACCTTGGATTAACAGAATCATAGGCTAATTGATATCCTTTAGGAGGTAGGCAGAAGTATAAAGTATACACATTCTTAGCAATCCCGTTTTATATCTACTAAACGAGTCAGTTATGTTTTTATCTAGCTATATAAAGTCCCATCAGTTCCCAGATGGGTAGGCAGAGAAGAACTAAGTAGTTGTTGGTACAAACCTGTGCGTCATCAGTCTTGTGCGTGTTGATGATGTAGCCGTACAAGCTGGCCTGCGCGGCAGCGGGCGCGGCCCCGAGCGCGGGCCCGGCGGCCGCCCGCGCGCGCCTCCCCAGCCGCGCGCCGCTCGCCTGCCGCGCCGCGCCTGCGCTGCCCTGCACCACGCGCGCGCGCACCGCCAGCCCGCGCAGGCGCCGCGGACACCATCTCGACACTGGATACAAGCATATACTTATTTGTAACTAAGTCTATCTATTATTAACTATCTCATGCCTGGGTCTTCGTCCACAGAATGACTTAATTGAATCTGATTTAATAACAATTTTAGAAAAATATTTTTTTCCCACGGAACCCTATGCATTTTCAAAATAAAAACTTACCTTAAATACTCCTTATAACATCAGCTATTTACCAATGAAAAGCCCGTCAAAATCCGTCCAGCCATCGTGAAGTACATAATGTGAAAGTAACTCTGTCTGTCTGTTACGCCTTCAAGACTAAACCGCTGGACGGATTTTGATGAAATTTAGCATGTAGAAAGTTTAAGACCCGAGAAAGGACATAGGCTACTTAACGCGGACGAAACCAAGGAAAAAAGCTAGTTATTAAATAAAGGAAATAATAAGATAAACATACCAGTGTTGCCCACTGATAGATAATGTCGTTGTGTTCCATTGACAGCCGTCAGAGCGGTCAGCCCCCGGTCTGGGGAGACTTGCGCCTGCGCCTCCATCAGCCTGCCTACCGCTAGGTCCACTAAACACACAGGGATAACAAATAAATCATAATATTTATACCGGAGAAAGCCATTCATTTAAAAAAATATACATATCTCCACACTAGGAATGTCTCCTGTGTCGTGGGTGCGTTTCACAAACATGAAACATCACATACACAAACACACAGACTCGGGACAAACATCGGCGATGTAATATGGACGAGCCTATTGCCATCAACCGGGCACAAATCCAGACTCCGTGCTGCTACTGAGGATCACTTAATGGAAAAACCCAATAACACTGCCTGACCCGGCATTCGAACCCAGGGCCTCGTGCTCAGCAGTCGCGCTTAGCAACTAGACCAACGAGGCAGTCTAGACTATATATCATCATCATCATCAGCCGGAAGACGTCCACTGTTGAACAAAGGCCTTCCCTTAGAACGCCACAATGAACGACAGCTTGCCATTATCATCCACCGGTTGCAGCAACTCTGACGATATCGTCGGTCCACCTGGTGGGAGGCCTGCCAACGTCTTCCGGTTCTTGGTCGTTCGAGAACCTTTCTTACCCAGTTATCGGTTCTTCAAACGATACGGCCTGCCCATTGCCACTTAGAACGCCACAATGAACGACAGCTTGCCACTATCATCCACCGGTTGCAGCTCTGATGATATCGTCGTAGTATAATATACTCACAGTTAATATCTGGAAACTTCTCATATGCCTTCAGTATCTTCGACTGAGCTAATTGAACCAGCTTGGCCGACGTACCGATAGATCCCACCTTATTGTAGTATATCTGGAAATATAAATAACATATTTAAGATAACTGTTCGTTTAACTAACATACATGAACATAACATCACGCCTGTATTCCCCGAAGGGGTAGGCAGAGGTGCACATATAGTACACACACATTTCCCCAGTTATGTTTTAGGTCCCAATGTAATAGGCGAGCTGGCCATCAACCGGGCACAAATCCAAACTCCGTGCTGCGACTAAGAATTACCTAATGGAAAAACCCAGTAACACTTCGCCCGCCCGGGGATTCGAACCCAGGACCTCGTGCTCCCGGTTTTAATTGATTTTTGGTCCCAACTCTTCGAATCATTTACAGCATCCATGGTCAAGGGCAGACTGAGGTGTGAAGTCACACATTTTCATATGAATGTAGCTGACACCCTGGATTAACACATAGGCTACTTTTTATCCCGAAAAAATTTAGCGGGTAACACCGCGGGGCGCAGCTAGTTATTAATAAACTACGCCTATAATCACACTCACAGCAGCATCACACACGAATATGACGGCAGTCTCCAGGGTATCCGAGGAGCTGACCAGCTCTGCGAACACCTCACTGGCGCTCGTCATTATGTCCTGCAGCTGGGGGTTGGGCCTGTCCAAGTGAGACATCAACACTCCGGCACAGCGTACGAATATCTCTCTGGAAACAAAATAATAACAGGTATAATACAATTTGTTACTATAAGTCTCATGGAGTCATCATCAGTCGGAAGACGTCCACTGTTGAACAAAGGCCTCCCCCTTAGGAAGGGAAGGGGGGGGGGGGGGGGGTTAGGTGCCAATTTAATAGACGAGCCATCAACCAGGCGCAAGGCTTCTGTTTTCCTATTGAGAATTCATCATCATCATCAGCTGGAAGACGTCCACTGTTGTTAATTAAGCCAAACCCTTGAAGGGGGGGGTGATACCCCACGCTTGGGGATCGGCAAGCTGCTAGGGGATCGCAGTATTGGTGGTGAAGTTACAGAAGACGCTGCTGCCCATCTTCTGGGTCCCTTAGTCGTCTCTTACGACACCCACGGGAGGAAAGGGGGGGTGAATTCTAGGCCGGATACCATTAGTGGAGTACCGGGCTAGAGTAACGCCTCCCCATCTCGTCGATATAAGAATAAGTAGTGTTTTGACTGCCTCGTTGGTCTGGTGGATACTAAGCGCAACTGCTGAGCACGAGGTCCTGGGTATGAACCCCGGGTCGGGCAGTGTTACTGGGTTTTTCCATTAGGTAATTCTCAGTAACAGCACGGAGCCTGGATTTGTGCCCGGTTGATGGTCACCTCGCCATAATAGGGATTACATTGGGACCTAAAAACATAACTGGCGAAATGTGGGTGTACTATATGTGCGCCTCTGCCTACCGCTTTGGGGAATACAGGCGTGATGTTATGTATGTTTTGGATAATGATTATACATATAGTGCACTTACTTTTCATCTATATATTTGGCTATACCACAGCACACGTGAGCCAATTGCAGCCCGTGTGCCACCCAGCTGTACAGCAGCAGTTGCTGCACGAAGATCTCGGCCAGCTGCAGCGCTGGCAGCAAGCAGGACTTCTTAGTCACTGCAACAAAAATACATTTATTAACTAACTAGCTGCGCCCCGCGGTGTTACCCGCTACATTATTTCGGGATAAAAAGTAGCCTATGTGTTAATCCAGGGTGTCCGCTACCTTCATATGAAATTTCATCAAAATCGGTCTAGCAGTTTCAGCGTGAAGAGGTAACAAACATACAAACACACTCACAAACTTTCGCCTTTATAATATTAGTGTGGCTATCTGACCCGAGAGATGTGGACCTGCTTCACCACCAATACTGCGCAAGGATTATACCCCCCCCCCTCCTTTTAAAGGCAGGCCTTTGTTCAACAGTGTACGTTTTCCGGGTGATAACGTACCTGTGTCGATGACCGCAGCCAGCTCGGTCCACACTTCTACGGCCAGCATCCCACATCGCAGTGCGTCATACTCCTGGGACAGCGCGCGCATCGCCTGAGACAAATCTGGATCTAACGACTGGAAATACAAAAATATATATATATAAATATATATTTATTTAGAAGACTAGTTGCGCACCGCGGTGTTCATTTAATTTAAAAAAAAAAACTTTGCCCCACACTAGGAATGTCTCCTGTATCGTGGGTGCGTTTCACAAACATGAAATATCACATACACAAACACCCAGACTCGGGACAAACATCTGTGGTTAGCACAAAGTTTTGCCCCGTGCGGGAATCGAACCCGCAACCCTTAGTGCAGCAGTCCAATCGCTTAGCCACTGCGCTAATCAGGTCGTCGGTATTACCCGCTTCATTTTTTCTGTATACAAAGAAATTCACCAACTAGTCACCGACATAGCTCAAAGAATATGCAAGTTGTAGTGGCAATGGCTGGCCATATTGAAGAACCGATAACTGGGGAAGAAAGGTTCTCGAACGACCACGAACCGGAAGACGTTGGCAGGCCTCCCACCAGGTGGACCGACGATATCGTCAGAGTTGCTGCAACCGGTGGATGCTAATGGCAAGCTGTCGTTCACTGTGGCGTTCTAAGGGGGAGGCCTTTGTTCAATGGTGGACGTCTACCGGCTGATGATGATGAATATTTGTTTATCTTTCTGGTACTCACAGTCTCCGTGACCTTCCATCCATATTTGAGGGTAGCGTCTGCGATGTCATACTCCGCTTGTAGGAACAGTAGCGTGGTCTGTACCAGTCTAATGTCTGATGATACAGGCTCCTAGGACAATATGACAAATATCTCGTTTAGTAACTACAAAGGAATTTAAGGAATCAAATACATAACTCTCTTTTATGGCCTCTACAATAGGGTAAAAATGTGCTTGCGCACATGTGTTGCTAGCTGCGCCCCGCGGTGTTACCCGCTACATTTTTTCGGGATAAAAAGTAGCCTGTGTTAATCTATGGTGTCAGCTACCTCCATATGAAATTTCATTAAAATTCATTCAGTAGTTTTTAAAAAAAGAGTAACAAACATCCATCCATACTCACAAACTTTCGCGTTTATAATAACGTCCAGGCCGACCGAGAAGGCGATGGCGAGATGATTTGGACATTTTTGCGGGAAAAACGTGGCCTGAAATGGCATTGTACAGGGTTTTGTGGAGGAATAATGGGGAGGCCTTTGCCCGGCAGTGGGACACCAAACAGGCTAGGTAAAAATTTATATATATACTAGCTGACCCGGGGTATGTAAAATAGATGTTGGCCGATTCTCAGACCTACTCAATATGCTCAGAAAATTTCAAGAGAATCGGTCAAGCCGTTTCGGAGGAGTACGGGAACGAACATTGTGACACGAGAATTTTATATATAAGACTAGCTGACCCGGGGTATGAAAAATAGATGTTGGCCGATTCTCAGACCTATTCAATACGCTCATAAAATTTCATGAGAATCGGTCAAGCCGTTTCTGAGGAGTATGGGAACGAAAACTGTGACACGAAAATTTTATATATATAGATTATTAGGGATTATTAATGTATGTACTTACAGGCATTCTGTCTACCTTCTCCAGCAACTGCTTGACGACCGCTTTGTAGTAGTCACTGTGTATGCTCCTCACGGCAGATGGCGTGAGGGAGACCACTGTTAGTAATGTCCACAATATTGTTTCTGAATCGCCAACTGTAATAAAATACATACATACATACATAAAGTCACGCCTGTTTCCCTGAGGGGTAGGCAGAGACCACGGATTTCCATTTGCTACGATCCTGGCATACTGTAATAAAATAATAATTGATTATAATAATTGTGGTATCCGGCCTAGAATTGACCACCACCTTTCCTCCCGTGGGTGTAAGAGGCGAATCAAATCAAATCAAATCATTTATTTGTTAAACATAGGTAAATAAAAAAAAAACTAACGAAAAAATCTGAAAAACTAAGAGCGACTAAGGAAAAATCTGAAAGATGGGCAGCAGCGTCTTCTGTAACTTCACCACCAATACTGCGATCCCCAAGCCGCTTGCCAAGCGTTGGATTATGGCAAGCCCCCTTTAAAGGGAGAGGTCTTTGTTCAACAGTGGACGTCTTCCAGCTGATGATGATGAATGTCCTCCAGACCGAATGTCGGTCACGGTGGTCTGTCTCAGCTGACTAGCCAACTACAGGAGATATTATAGTGCACAAGTATGCTAACACAGGTGCACTCCCTATTCCCTCACTCTCATAGTCCAGGACGGGGAGACACGAGCGGGAAGAGATCAGGCGCAGGACCAACGGCTTAACGTGCTGCCCGAAGCACGGAGGGGTCTCGACATGTGAGAACGGTCACCCATCACAAGCCTGAGCGCGGCGTTCATGGCGGCATGAGTACATGGTTCATGGGCTGGCTGTTCATCAACCATACAATAAGAAGAACCCTGATGTGACCTACCTGTCATCCATGTCTCCAGTCTCCCGCTCAGCGAGGAGTGGAGAGCTCGCCAGACTCCCGCCACAGGCACGATAGAAGGCCACAGCTTGCAATACATATCAAACTCGTGTCTCAATAGCGCACTGAAATAAAAAACATAACATCACGCCTGTATTCCCCAAAGGGGTAGGCAGAGGCGCACATATAGTACACCCACATTTCGCCAGTTATGTTTTAAGGTCCCAATGTAATAGGGGGCGAGCTGGCCATCAACCGGGCACAAATCCAGTCTCCGCGCTGCCACTGAGAATTACCTAATGGAAAAACCCAGTAACACTTTGCCCGATCCGGGATTCGAACCCAGCACCTCGTGCTCAGCAGTCGCGCTTAGCGACCACTAGACCAACGAGGCAGTCTGCAATATATAACTAAGTACTACTACGGATCTAAGTACTGCATTGAAATATATTATAAATATTATACTAATTAGTATAGTGATATTTCATGTTTGTGAAACGCACCCACAATACAGGAGAAATTTCTAGTGTGGAGATAAAAAAAAACTTACCTAAAATTAACATCCGTGAAGAACCGTCTCAAGTCACCATACAGCCGTCTTTCCGTCACTATTCTAGCCGCGTCCATCACTGATATCAATTGCAACTCATCATCAATATTATCATCACCATTATCATCATCTTTATCATCATTCTTCAGCGACTTCGCTTTGATATCCATCACTAGACTCATATACTTCTCCGAGTTCAATTCTTTTGAGAATATCAGACTCAGAAAAGCATCTAAAAGCGCTTGCTCATGCTTCTTGTAGTCCAACTCACAAATGCTCTTATTATAAAATGCTCGAGCAACATTCATATGCTCAAACTCATTCTCATTTGAACTCAGCTCATTTTTTATATACTTTTCAAAGAGTGTTATTGAAAATTCGTATTTTTGATTCTTATTCAACAAAATTGCTGTATTATGAGTATTTGTTTGCAGTTTTCTGTAACATTTCTCGTAGTTAACGCATCCTAGTTGTTTTAATTCACTCATAATGTTGTATTGTTTGACAATGAGGTTGTTATATAGCGGCAATAAGTTTGTTATATCAGTGTTATACTGCAGCGAGTTTGTTATGAATTCTTTGGTTAAGAATGAGAGTCTTAACGCATCATGTAGTCCAGATTTGACTCTACAATTCTCACATTTCAATAATTGTTCACAATTTTGTAATTCGTTCAACATTTTAAACATAAAATTTAGACAATTCTCCTGTATTTCCTCGGAGAAATTTGATTTGACCGCGTTGTTCACTGAGTATTCAATATACAATCTTAAAAATTGACTGAGAAAAGGATATGTTAGAACTATAACAGTTTTATAACCTAACTTCTCAGTGATCTCACAGGATACGGTAAGGTTTTTGAATACCGCATCAGTGTATGTTGTTCTATTCTCAAAGATATCGCAGAATGAGTTTAAAAAGAATGTCTGTAGGCAATGGAACATGTCTGATCGATGCCCTAGCATGGTGATGGCTGCCCGTACAACGGTACTCAACGCAGACTCCTTAAAATGACTCTTAGATGAATTCTCAGCGATCACATACAAACAATCACAGAACTTCACGTACACATCTAACAATTCCTTATCATTTAAGTTTTTAAACGCACTCAAATCACTTTTACTTGACAATTTCGTAAATATCTCCTTATATAACATGTTTAATTGCACCGAATAACTGTCACTGAATATGAAATGCAGCTTTTTCACTAAAAACACTATAACGTTGGCACAAAACGGTACTGTGTCGTATATATCCAATGTCTTCAGGATGTCTTCGGTGAGTTTCGGTATGAGTTTGTGTACGGCTTTGCCTTTTAGTTTCTCTAGGTAACAGAGACGGTCTGCGAGTATGTTCCAGTAGGTTTTGCTATATTCCTTTAGTAAGTTCTTAGAGTCCATCTCAAAGGCCATGTAGGATAGCTTGAGGATCAGTTCTGGAGGCAGTGGTGAGTTCTGTGGTGAAGTAAAATATACCATTACACTTTGCCATTACCAATAATTCGGTAAAACACTTGAAGCAATAAAAGAGGAGGTTTAATGGAGGCTTTCTTGAATTAAGGTGTAAGTAAAAGGTTAATATACATAGTTCACATACCTTTCTCACAACAAATCTATGTATATGGTAGATACAGGCCAGTGTTTTGACCTGTTCGGGCCTGTTCAACCCTCGTGTCTCCCGAACACAGTCTATAGATAAGGTAAGGAGGTCTTTGGCATTGATAGTGTCTCTCCATGATGGCGCTTTGTCCAGATTCCTGAAACAAAAAAACAATATATCTCAGACATTGGACTGCCACGTCAAAGGTCGCAATTTGAAATCTCAGCACGCACCAATGTATTTCCGAATTCATGTGCGTATTCAACTAGTTATCAGTTGCTAAAAACGGTGAAGGAAAACATCGTGAGGCAACTGGCACACCTGAGAGATTGTTCAAAGGTGTGTAAAGCCATGTCAGACGCCTACAGGCGGTTTAAACTCTGACACCAGGTTGTACATCAACCATACGATAAGAAGAAGACTCAGTTTTATAGGAATTCGTATGAAAATGTAATTATTAACGTAAATACTTTTGAATATGTTTATGTGCTCAAAGTTAAATATTAAACTATATAAATAATAAGTATAGTTATAGAGCTTACCTGCACAATAAACACAACACATTTAATGAAAAGGAAGCTTTGTCTTTTGATGATAGTTTCACTAAAATGTTCTTGTATTCCGTGTAAACTTTCGCTAAGTTATTTAAGTCATTTTCATTGCCATTTGCTTTGATTTTCACTAAGAAATCGTTTGCTTCCATATCTGTATATTATTTATTTAAAAAACATCACTTAATAAAACTATTTAAGCAATTAAAACAATATTTTGTAGAGAAATTTATTCAAATTGTTGTCCAAGCCGTTATATTTCAAACGTCAATTAAAATTAGATGTTGTCATGGAAAAGTTTGTTTTCGTCGACGGAAAGTATTGTTAATATATTAACGACCAATCAGAGCAACTTCGTAGAAAAATATATGATAATAGAAAACGAATATCCGTAAGTACGTTCCGTTTCGAAAAAGATGAAAATATTTTAAAGATAATATCTTTCATGATAATCAAAACATACTATTTTACAAATATATACAACTTAATTCTAATACAAAATAAAAACAATATATACAAAAATAAAAAGTATGAAGAAGTTTGATTATCATGAAATAAAAAATATCTTTCCATTGCTGTGTCGTAATTATTAAAAAATCACAATTTCTACACTTTTTTTATTGCTTCGCAGTTATTTCTGTAAATAAATGGTACCAAATGAGAATATAAAGATAATTTGTAACAAATGGCTATAAAAATATCTGCGTGTGATGAAACAAGTTATCACGTTTAACACGTTTTGATTCTGCTTGTACACGTTTAGTACAAGCCTTAAGACATTACTGCTTAAATTATATACTGCAAAAATAATGAATAAGTTGAAGTATTGTTAAATAATGATTAATCATGATGAAGCATAAAAACCTTTTCAACGTTAAAAATATTCACTACGTTTCGTTGACAATTTCAGATGCATCTGTCAAAAAGGCCGCCATTTCTCGATAACATGGATTGCAGCGATATCAGAAATGTTCCGGTAAATTGAATAAACTGAATAAATACGTTGTGTGACTACTAAATATTTATCCAAACACGAGTTAACTGATATAGTTGAAGTAATAACCAACGTGGTTGGTCTCACGTGTCCATTATTTACGAGCCGCGGTAAGTTTCGTGTTATTGATTATTTGATTCGTGTATTCTGTAGGACGCATGTGCAGTGATAAAAATGTACATTTTAGCATATGTATACAATATAATACACACCTGTGCAGTTTAATGGTGGCTATTATCAGTAATTGATTTTATTGCTGATAAAGATAACTGTTTTATGTGTTGATTCCAGTAAAGTGCAACAAGTTAATATCTATGCAGGTTAATATTGTATTAACTTGGTTGAAACCTATTAGTTTCTTATTTTAATGTGTATTTAGGTTTAGACGACATCTCTGTAAGATATTCTTAATTATTTATATTAACTAAGTAATAAAATATTCTCTAAAACATTTATTTCATGCAAAAATATTATTTATTTGTGGAGGCTTGTTAATAGCAATTTTCGTGTCCATCTTTATACTTATTTATGTTATTAGTTTAAGTTATTTTTTTTTTATAAATAATTAAAAAAAAAAAATCTTTGAAAAGTGTTTATATTCATAAATTACTTAACAACTCGAAAATCTTTATTTCAGGCTCTCATCAATATGAGTTCAACGGCAAGATTCTACACGCTCCTGGCTGTAATCCTTGGTGCTTACTACGTAGCAACAAAAGTCATCTTTGATAAAGTCTACAACACAACACAAGTCGTCATCGATGAATACTTCCACATATCGCAAGGGCTGTTGTATTGCAACGGTAACTTCTCATACTGGAATCCGAAGATAACTACCTTACCAGGCCTGTATATAGTGTCGGCGTTTGCAGGGTTATTCAGTAAATGCTCCATTTACAATCTACGGTTTATAAACCTCATTGCTTCGTGCATAAACCTTGTGTTATTCGCTAATATCCTGAAATTTGTTTATTACAATGATAAAAGTCATATAAGGATCATCCTACAAGCGATAAGCTTGGCGATACTACCACCGTTATATTTCTTTTCCCATATATACTATACCGATATGCTGTCACTGACATTGCTTCTAATATTTACACGGTTATGCCTATCAAGTAAATATCTAAGCTTGATACTTCTCTTTGGTGTGTGGGCTATACTTATGAGGCAGACTAATGTGGTGTGGATCGGTATGGTATTCGGTCACAAATTAGGAGATTTGTTTATTAGGAGTTCTAGAGTGTTTGGTAACCAGTATATAAATGAGGTTAAGCTGAGTATACGGACACTGATAGCTAAAGATGTGGACAAATCAAAACTCAAGCGGTATTACGGCATGTGGGATGTTTACTGTGCAATTAAATACCACTATTGTACACGGTTTGTAACGTTCTTCAAGTTTCTGACGCTACATGACTTCGCTGTGTTATTAATTTACTCGGTACTATTATTAGGTTTTGTAGTATTCATGAAATTGAACGGTTCAATTGTCGTAGGAGATAAGTCTGCTCATCAGGCCTGTATCCACTTACCTCAGATGCTGTATTTCCTCCTTTTCTACGGTGTATTTGGTCTTCCGTATGTCTTAATCAAACTCGTCTCAACCCTCAAACTGATGTATAAAGAGAAAATTTTAGTTTTGCTATTCAGTATCATCTTCAGTTTAATGGTACACCATAATACTTTAGTACATCCGTATTTGCTTGCGGATAACAGACATTTCACGTTTTACATATGGAACCGCTGGTACGGTAAATATGATTTTGCAATATATGCAATGGTACCCATCTATATCTTCCTAGCATTCAGTCTATATGATAATTTAAAGGATCAGAATTGCATATCTTTTCTAATACCGTACACTCTCGCTCTATTTATAGTTGTAGCTTCACAGAAATTAGTGGAAGTCCGGTATTTCTTGGTACCGTACATAGTTATACGGTTAAGGTTTGGCAAGCCGACTTCTGTGGTGATTTTATCCGAATTTCTTTGGTATTTGTTGGTTAATGTAGCGGCTTTTCAAGTGTTTTTCAATAAGCAAGTGTTTTGGCAAGATTATGATTACCCACAGCGAATTATTTGGTAATTTTTGTATGAGAAATGTATGTATGAGATTTTTTGTTAAGATAATAGTGTAGTGTTCCACGGTTTGTTAGACAAATCTATTAAATTATTATAAATTAATACAATTAGTCATACAATTATACAAATATCAATTAACATGAAAAATGTTGATCATTTAAGATGTATGGGAAATGTATGGGATGGTTATAATACGCATGAGATGTTGAATTAATCACAATTTAAATAGTTTATGATTATTTGATATTTATTCAAAATGTAAATATGTACAATCTAAGTCTGTTGTTTAAATCTAGATCTTTTAACTTTTATCTAGATTTGAATAAGACCTAACGTGTAACTGGAAAATACAATCAATAATAATTAATAATTCAAATATGTTCACTCACTTAATCAATGTCATTCATTCATTCAATATTCAATATATAATTATAAAATTCTAATGTGATTATAAGAAACCACTGTAATGATGCATTTATGATAATTTTTAGATTTATTTAATAACTTTCAATCAATCTTCATTCATTCATTCAATATATAATTATAAAATTCTAATGTGATTATAAGAAACCACTGTAATGATGCATTTATGATAATTTTTAGATTTATTTAATAACTTTCAATCAATCTTCATTCATTCATTCAATATATAATTATAAAATTCTAATGTGATTATAAGAAACCACTGTAATGATGCATTTATGATAATTTTTAGATTTATTTAATAACTTTCAATCAATCTTCATTCATTCATTCAATCATTGAAATAATTTATTCAATTATTCTTTATCATTTAATAGTTATATTTAATGTAAATATGGTTTTGAAAAACCTTCAAGTCTTTGAAATAAAATTAAAATTTGAAATTAATAAATCAAAAAAAATTAATAATAATTTTCCGTTTCTAATTCTAATTATATATAAAATAATACAAGTTGATATCTGTCCCACTGCAGGGCAAAGACCTCTCGTATAGAGAAGGATTGAGCATTGATCACCACGCTAGCTCACTGCAGGCGATTCAAGATAATTAAATCCAGGTTTCCCCACGATGTTTTCCGTCACCGTTAGTCAGTGTCTTATGACATTGATAAAGTCACCTTGATACTTGCCTAGGCTTGAACCTGCAACCTCGTGCATACATATTTGGCATGTCAACCACTAGGCTACCTCAACTTTATACTTAAAAGTTGGTAAAAATCATATCTGTTCGTATTTCTGTAATATGAATGGACAGACCAACAGATTGCATCTATCTATATATATAAAACAAAGTTGGGTTTGTTAGAACTCTGACTCGAAAACTGCTGGACCAATTTTCATGGTTTTGCTTTTGTTGGATTCGTCTCCACCCATGGGCGCCGCCAGGATTCTTTGTAAAGGGGTGCATTTGCATTTAGTAACTACATACACACTGCTACACAACTTATACGAAATGTAGAATAAATTGACTAGACGCATTGGCCGTTAAACACGTTTGAAAGATCATGGATAGAAGGGGACTAAAGGTGCATTTCAAACAAAATTAGTAAAAATGATGTATTTTCCTGCATGCCAGGGGGGAAGTGCATCCCCTTGCACCCCCCTGCCGACGCCCATGTCCACCCCGAATAGCAGAATTGACTAAAATGTCAAAAATTTCACGAAAAAAAATTTACAATTTTCAAATAAATTGGATTTGGTACTCCGCCATCTTTCACAATTGACAGCTCACGTCACTATGCTTCTTCGGGCAGGACGTCTGCCGAATTCGCTAGTTTGTAATTTTACTGAGATATTTTGATATTTTTTGGAGCACAAAACCTAATAATCTTAATTTTTGAGTGTCTGTAGACTTAAGATTAGTTAAAACTATAATTGTCGTTTGCTATTAAGTCAAGTTTATGTGCCAATGATTTATTAGATAGATTAGTCTATAACTGTCCCACTGCAAAGGCCTCTTCTCGTATAGAGAAGGATTGAGCATTGATCACCACGCTAGCTCACTGCGGGTTGGTTTAAAATGATATTCTTTTTAATTTCATTTAAACTAGTTAGAGGCCATTCATCTATTACGTGAGACTATTTAGGGGGGAGGGGGTCGAACACATCTTATTTCATTTTGAGGGGAGTGGAAGGAATCTTGATAGTTCTTACGTAAGATTTAAATACACATATAATAATAACAGCCTATAACTGTCCCACTGCTACAAAGGCCTCTTCTCGTATAGAGAAGGATTGAGCATTGATCACCACGCTAGCTCACTGCGGGCGATTTCAGATAAATAAATCCGGGTTTCCTCACGATGTTCTCCGTCACCGTTAGTCTGTGTCTTAAAATAACTAAGAAAGTATTTATAACATTGAAATAGTCACATTGACACTTGCCTGAGTTTGAACCTGCAACCATGTGCATACAAATCCGGTATGTTAACCACTAGGCAACCACGACCATCAATCATTACCAAAATGCAGTAAACCAAACGTGTTTTCTTTTTTTCCTTTAGATTCATATTTTTTCTTAAATGGGGGGAGGGGGGGGGGGGTCACAAACTAGCAAAAAATAGTCTTACGTAATTCGGCTATAACTTGGTGTTATCAAAGCTCGTGAGAAATATCATAGTTTTTGATTAGTCCTTATGGGACAAAATGTAAATATTAATTGTTTGATAGGTGTTCAACGCTTCCAAAGACCTAATTATCGTGGTATGTTTCTTCTGTGGTGACCAGAGATTTGTAATAAATATGGGATATGTTCTTGGAAAAAATTGCGGCTAAAATGTCTTCTATCCTTCTCTGTCGCACGCACAAGTACTTATATTGCTGTCACGCTCGCATAAGCCCAGCTTGTAAACCATTCCTGTTTATAATTGACAATTATTCAATTACAATTCCTTGTTTTTGTCCTGCGTCAGATCACTCTCCGGTCGTGTCTCCCCGTCCTGGACTATGAGAGTGAGGGAATAGGGAGTGCACCTGTGTTTGCATACTTGTGCACTATATCTAGTCAGCTGAAACAGGCTGCCGTGTCCGAAATTCAGGAGGACAGTATTACCATGTCTCTCCATCTTCTATTATCAAATCTTTTTATGGGGTTTGCTCAACACCACGTAGGTAACTTAAGTGTTAAATCGACAAGATAGTATACATTGTTTAGTACTTATAACACTGCGAGTCTTATATTAAGTTATTTTTAAGTACCGTCAAACGAACGCATTTAGTAACTATGATTTTGATGTATTTATGTGATTTTTTTGTAAAACCTAATTTGATTTTTCTATTGTGATTAAATTATTTTTGTAATAAATTGAAAGGGACTGATGATTTTTGTGGCTTTTTTTGCTTATTTACCCCCCTTTTTTAACGAAGTTTGAAAATTAGTAATAAAATAATACATCCACATTTTGATGAGCATTATGTCAACCAGAGATTTAACACATAATCATCGAATTTTTAATTAGGTTGGCATACTATTTACTGTACATTCTGGTTATACTCACGGGTGTATTCGGGAATGCCCGACTAGTTTAGAACTCGAACGGAGCCCTTTTTCATGAGCTGGTAACGCGGCAGAGTCGCGAGCTGAACCGCGTTACCAGCTCATGAATAAGGGCTCCGTTCGAGTTCGACATTACCGAATACACCCCTAAGCATAACCGGAACATACAGTAAATACTATGGATAACACTCACGAAAGTATATAATAGTATTATAGTAAAAAAGGTTGGCATAGGTAAATAAAACAAGAAAATTATCAAGAAATTTTATTTTTATAAGAATTTTGTCAAAATATAACATTTTTACGTAAATTTTACATACATACTTACATAGACAATATGATATTTTGGACGCTAACTACACAGAAACCACAAAGGTAAAAATTAAGTCGTTCAAAAGTTTTTGGCGTATATTCTCTTAGAAATTCTCTCTCCTCTTTCCAATTTGCCTGTAGATGACCGATATTTGTATGTACCGTACGACAGACGCACGACTTTCGCAGACAAATTTTAAAGAGGCCATTCATATATTACGTAATTCGATTTATGGAAGGAGGGGGGAGTCTTGATAGTTCGTCAGATCACAAAAATGCGCAATCAAACCAAAACCAAAGTTGATTACTAACAAAATGTAGTAAACCAAACGTGTCTTCATTTTTTCCTTAAGATTCTTACCTAATAACTATTAACCAGGGGAGGGGTCGGCCTATTCTTATTATCTCTTATATTATATAAGAAAAAATAAGAATAGGCCCTCCCCCCTATACGGGAGAGGGGTTTAAAAAGAGAATACATACATAAAGTCACGCCTGTTTCCCTGAGGGGTAGGCAGAGACCACGGATTTCCATTTGCTGCGATCCTGGCATACTTCTTTCGCTTTAAAGAGCAAAATAGTCTTTCGTAATTAATGAATGGCCTAAACAGGCTTTCTACATTAGTCAATACTTGTCTTAGTCAACTATATATTAATGTAACTTCATGTTGAATGACCGCCTGCACCATTGATACAAACAGATACAAAAGATGGAAGATATATGATCTTACATTCATAGTAAGACTGAATAAATACATTTATTGCCATCAACGGGCACAAATCCAGACTCCGTGCTGCCACTGAGAATAACCTAATGGCAAAACCCAGTAACAATGCCGACCCGGGATTCAAACCCAGTACCACGTGCTCAGCAAGTTTTACAAATACCTACTTTAGGATCAAGGTGGCTGCTACTTTATTTGAGGTGCAAAAAACTAATTAGGAATTACTATTTCATTTAGAATCGATTACTAAAAAAATGGTATTCCCGTTAGGTAAAATGAACGCTGGCCGTTAACTTTTTTGAACTTGACGTCCATTGCTATTCTCTAAAGGACAATTTCTTTGCTGTAAGCGGCGACCAGCTCTTCGACAAGACAACCTTGAGATTGATCAAGCGTGTAGCGCTGATTCAAACGGTACACTAGCGCTGCTGTGGTCGACGAACTTAAAGCTGTAGCCTCTCGTCACTGATTTTTTGGCGAGATAAGGACGTGAAAAAAAAAATTTTATTCATCGATCAATCTCGTCAGTTTTAGGGGTTTAAAATATAAAACTCTCCACCTTTAGGTATTTTAAGGAACAGAGTAAACTGTCTAGTCTCAATTTGCCCGCCGTTGGGTAGTTCCAACTGACGGCCGTCACAGCCTTGAGCGCTAGTGTAGCTTTACACAGCTTAGTGAATACTAAACTGAGTTTTAACGCTGTCGGCAAGGTGGAAGCCTTAGAGTATAGCATAGCTGATTGGCGCATTGGTTAAGCACGGTACAAAAATTTATGAGATCAGATGTTGGGACAAACATCTGCGGATCTTACAAATGTTTGCCTGGGTGTTAGTGATATTTCGTGTTTGTGAAACGCACCCACGATACAGAAGAAATACCTAGTGTGGGGCGGTTTCGAAAGAAATCCTGTCTACTAAATCTTAAAAAAAAAAGTTATTTTAATTACATATTAATCTATATTAGTGTCATCTATCGCTATTATGTAATAGGAAGTGAATGTAATAGCAAATTAACTTAAAAAACTAAATTTAGTAAAAAAAAATTAGAAAAATGCCCACGACGGTTATAAACGTTATAGTAAAAAAAAAAGTCATGAATAAGCTATGAGAAGGCTAAGAACCATCTATAATAAACGATATACCCATTACCAAAAACCGCATGAAAATCGGTCAACACATTTTTGAGAAAATTGGCAACAATGTGCACACACATACAAACAAACAAACAACCTCTCACCCTAAACACATACACCTCCGTTCCGTCGTGGGTAATAATAATTGCGTGTTCAACACTTAAATAAATTATAAATTTATTATAATAACAACATTTGACAATTAAAATACCAGCATAAAGCTTGGGATAACCACTATCACGCTATATTCCCTATGGGTAGGCAGAGGTATAAGCACAGCCACAAAAATACACTCATTTAAAACCGTATACCAAAGACTACAGTCATGTTCTGGTAGCAATTTAATAAAAAAAAAGGTAACCACGCCTGTAATCTCCGCACGCCTGTAATTTGCAACAAAATAATAAAATATTATCAACAATCTTGATATATTAACATAACATCACGCCTGTATTCCCCGAAGCGGTAGGCATTGCATATACAATACACCCACATTTCGCCAGTTATGTTTTTAGGTCCCAATGTAATAGGGGGCGAGCCTTTTGCCATCATCCGGGCACAAATCCAGACTCCGTGCTGCTACTGAGAATTACCTAATGGAAAAACACAGTAACACTTTGCCCGACCCGGAATTCGAACCCAGGACCTCAGCAGTCGCGCTTGATATATTGCAGTATTTTTATTGTTTTAATGCCTAACGGAACGACATAGTAAACAACAACATCTACAATGAAAAACATAATTAAAAATGTAATTATTATCTATTATCATTGAATAAAACTCGAAGAATTTTTTACAAAACATTGCCATATAAAAAAACAATATTTTAATACGATAACTTTCTGTATAACAGAAATAGTAATTAAGTATATACTTTTTAATAACACACAACAATAGAAATATATAAATGTTCCGCAACAAAAGTAGATTAACAAGGATACATATATTATTATTTACTATGGCGGTTTTGCTCGTGTACAGTCGGGAATGCCCGACTAATTACGGACTCGAACGGGGTTCATTGTGAGCCCGTGTATATTAGAGATTGCCGACTAGTTTGGAACTCGAACGGAGTTCATTCGTGAGCTCGGGTATATTAAAGAATGCCCGACTAGTTACGGACTCAAACGGGGTTCATTCGTGAGCCCGTGTGTATTAGAGAATGCCCGACTAGTTTCGAACTCATACGGGGTCCTTATACAGGTTTTTTTTTAAATTATTATTTTATACAGGAGTTGGTGACGATGCGGAGTCGCGGGTTGGGTCACAGTGAAGCAAAGTGTGTGCAAGGAAAGTAAGGTTAGGTTAGAAAAACAGAGAGGGTTTGTCGTTAGTGGTTCACTGTTCTAACCTAGCCTAACTTTTAGTCATTTTCCCAGAAAACTGTTAGTCGTATCAAAAAAGTGGCCAGATGATATACGATGGAATAAACTTATCAAGAAAAATTAAAACAAAATAATAAAAAAAAATTGGTGAAATTTTATTTTTGGGAAAAAAAAACCCTCTAACTTCCGTCAATTATTTCCGAATCTAAAAATTTTAGTCTATTTGCCTTTGCCTTGCACTTTTCCAACCACGAGTTGAACTGCGTCCGAAACTAGTAGGGTATTCCTGAATATACACGCGAGTAAAACCAGCATAAATACTTAAATAATTGTTGAAGAATGCACGTCAGGTATATAAAGTCATAAATACAATTAACATTACAAAATACAAGTAATATTTTATATCATTATATTTTATCCAAAATCAAAACAGATTTTTTAGAAAAATATCTGTTTTAATCCAAAAACGTTTCTTCGTCTTTTACCCTGGGCAGGCAGGCAGGGTAGGTAGGTGTACACCTAGTACACCCACATCTCGCTAATTATAGGTCCCTATATAAAAGGGGGCGAGCTGGCCATAAACCGGGAAAACCCAGACTCCGTGCTGCTACTAAGAATTACCTAAGAGAAAATCTCAACAGCACTTCGTCCAGCCTAATACCGAACCAAGGACCATGAGGTTAGCAGTCGCGCTTGGCGACCACTAGACCAACGAGGCAATCAATATAAAATTCACCAATTACAAAAAGTGCTAAGGTAAAATAACATGAAAGTCTGATATTTCTTCTCGGGCTATCAACCATGTAGATGATACCCGGTCTTTTAAAAGGCATACGTGGGGATACAGGTCCAACACGCAGAGGCCCGTTGAGAACTTTAAAAAAGGTAATGGGACACCAGCTAGGGACAACACACAACTGCTCTATAACAAAGCTGCCATGAAAAGTACCCAGAAGGTGCGGGACTATTGAGAAAAATGGATACTAAAATGATTTGGTCTATTGTGTTGGGATGTTTCGTGGAATGGTTATTTTTAGTTAATACTGAATAATAACGTCTGCCTTTTAACATAAAATATGATACAGTCTGATTATTATATTAATACATAATAAATAAAACAATCAAACAAATTTGTTATTAAATAATAATCAATAAAATGGTAAGTAAAAATGTATATTTGCCCTACTTACAATTAAATATTCAAAACAACCCATCTTTATCCTTTTGAGGGCCTGTCTTGTATAGAAGACAAGAGTTTTCCTCCAACCCCACGGCTTTACTAGAAGACAAGAACTAATCGTAACATTTATTACGATTTGATGTCGTCTCCTGGTAGAGTTACAGCGTGGAAGGCGCGGAGACGTTGTCTTCTATAGAAGACCGTGGCATTCAAAGGGTTATATAAAATTAGCAAAAAACTAAAAATCTAATAAAAATAAATTCTCACTTTTATTTTATTAAGTAACAAAATAATTAATTGAAATTTATCACCATATGAGGTACAAAATCGACTAAATTACATAAAAAAATATTAAAATAGAAATCGAAAATAGATTATGAAATAAAAAATATAACATAACATCACGCCTGTATTACCCAAAGGGGTGATAGTTCCCAATATATAGGCAAGCTGGCCATCAACCGGGCACAAATCTAGACCCGTACTGCTTTTGAGAATTAGATAATGGAAAAACTCAATAACACCTTGTCTGACCCGGGAATCGAACCCAGGAACTCGCAGCACGAGATTTAATTGAAAAGCCGTGTTCGTAGGTAGACTACAACATTTTTTTAATATTTCATAACCCATTTTCATTTTCGACTGTATACAAAATCATTAATTATAAAAATAAATATAATATAATAATTAAATTAATTTCGGTAACTATACGCCTACGATATCACAACAGACATTAATGCCTAAACACAATTAATTAAAACATTAATTAATTAATCAATGCAGCAGCGGATTACCCTGAAGGCAAACTAGGGAAGCTAGGGTACAAAGGACCGCTAGGGTACATATAACCGCGAGGGTACAAAGGACCGCGAGGGTACACAGGACTGCAAGGGTACTAAGGGCCGCGAGGGAACATAGGGGCGTGCGCGGCAGTTTTTAGTCGAAGAATATTCTGTCTATCACTAAATTAATTCATTTAACCAAATATGAATAACGAAATGTATATGATAATGATTTTAAATTGATATTTTTAAAACATAACATCACGTCTATATTCCCCGAAGGGGTAGGCAGAGGTGCACATATAGTACACCCACATTTCGCCAGTTATGTTTTAGGTCCCAATGTAATAGGGGGCGAGCTGGCCATCAACCGGGCACAAATCCAGACTCCGTGC
This sequence comes from Abrostola triplasia, assembly GCA_946251915.1. Classification (NCBI taxonomy): domain Eukaryota; kingdom Metazoa; phylum Arthropoda; class Insecta; order Lepidoptera; family Noctuidae; genus Abrostola; species Abrostola triplasia. The sequence continues at coordinate 663,571 of OX276448.1, read as the reverse complement.
TACCACTGAGAATTACCTAATGGAAAAACCCAGTATCACTTTGCCCGACCCGGGATTCGAACCCAGGACCTCATGCTAGCAGCCGTGACCACAACGAGGCATTATTTTTTTAAATTTATGAATATTAGGTATAGAATTTAGAAAATCATTTACTTTAAAAGGTATGCCTCAGTATGACTAGCTAAGCTCTGCAGATCACCAAGCAGAACCACTTTCTCTATGGTACCAAGGTACCAACATAATCACGAAAAAAATATAATTTACAATAATATAATATAATTGTCATACAATAATTAAAAACTCTAAAAAGCCAATAATAGCCGCTAATAAATATAAATGCATATATTAAGTCATTTTTATATCACGCTACAAAGTTCTAAAGACATCGTGTCCCAACCGGGAATCGAAACTAAGACCTTAGTCATCAGCTAAGCTGTGACATCATTATGATTAACATCAATATTCACTAAAGAATTTGATGATTAAATTAATTATGATACATATAGGATGTACTTTTCAAATTTCAAGATAGGTACTTTTAGTACCAAATTGGTACGTCTACTATCGCTAAGTGCCAGTATGACAATAAAAATAGTTTGTCAAAGAGTTTGACTTGACATGTTATTCTAAAACAACAATAGATTTACTATAAAGTAAACTTTGACATATTACATGATAACCGTCAAACCGGCATCGCTATGACGACAAAAACGGCACTTTTCATACCTGGTACTTTAATTCGGAACTGGTACTTTTTCTGCCAGTTCGGAAATTTAAATCCACTTGTCGTCCTTCTTCCCGTTGAGGAGTGGAGTCGATTCTTCTTTTACATCTTTCACGGGGCTGTCAGGCTTACCGTTGAAGAATTTGGCAGAATTCACGTTGGACACTATGTAGGGAATACCGGCAAGCTCTGAAGACAGCGGGTTGTAATATTGCCGGTAGCAGAATATGGCTACACTGTAGCCTAGGATAGAGCCGACGAGGATATCTAGAAATAAAGGAAAAAAAAATTAAAAACCTAAAACCGATGGCGAAATGTGGGTGTACTATATGTGCACCTCTGCCTACCCCTTCGGGGAATACAGGCGTGATGTTATATTTTTTTTTTATTTAAAAACATCGTGCGTTTTCCCCGAAGCGGTAGGCAGGCGTGCACAATTGCACATATTATATATATGTGAAAATGGGCACCCATCAATAAACTGACCGCGGCGAACACGGCTTAACGCTGCAGATTGACTGATACTGCGCGGTAGCCATGTAACAACGGCCTCCTCAACTGTAAATAAGAATGATGGTGTTTATACCCATACCTTGCCAGTGATGGTGGTAATCGCAGCTCCTAGACAGGGCGACGCAGGCGGCGGCCATGAGCGGCAGCAGGCAAGTGAGCACGCGCAGCCCGCTGCCGCGCCTGCGCGACAACACGCCCAGCCGCCCGCACACCCAGGCCGAAGCCACGCCCAGCGAACAAAACGATACTGGGGACAAAATCATGACTGAATCACAGCCATCTCCGATTCAGGTTATAAGTCGGAAGACGTCCACTGTTGAACAAAGGCCTCCCCCTTAGGGGGGTTGCCATAATCCCCACTTGGCTTGGGGATCGCAGTATTGATAGTGAAGTTACAGAATGCATGGGCAGCATCTTCTGGATTTTCCCTTAGTCGCCTCCTGACATACTAATATTATAAACGCGAAAGTTTGTAAGTGTGAATGGATGTTTCTTACCCTTTCACGTAAAAACTACTGAATGGATTTTAATGATATTTCATATGGAGGTAGCTAACACCTTGAATTAACACATAGGCTACTTTTTATCCCGAAAACATATACCGCGGGGCGCAGCTAGTCATATATATGGCTAAAATTCAACTCCAACACTCCACGGACACTCCCAATCCGGTTTAGTATTCGGCAATCAATATTGTTTTTGTTCAGTTACGGCTAGTTTTATAACTTACGGCTGCTGTGGCCGCTTGGGAAGGACTTGCGGCCCTCCATGATCTCTGTCGGGTCTCCCGTGCACTGCAAGTACTTGGTTTCCACGCCGTCCGGGAAACACCTGTAGAAGAAGTCCGGCCGAGGTCGCCCTGCAGACATCAGACATGATATTCTTAATAATAGTGTGAAAGTAAGTGTAAATTTTTACTATTTTAACCTTTTAAGCGCTTGGCTAAATATCTATTGCTGTACCCCTAGCGCGCGGCTACAAATCGATAAAATTACTTATCTTTTGTTTAAGTTTTTTCAATGCCGAGAGTTTTCAACATAATTCTAAGTAATTGTTGTAAATAATAGCCTCTATTTATTAATATGTTTAGTTGTACCACACAGTTAATAGGACGAATATAAAAGGAAAAAAACATGCATGTTCTCTGTCGCAGAAATACGACACGAGCGGTAGGGACACGGGAATATGTATTGATTATATGCGACACAAGCGGTCAAAAGGTTAAACGTTTTAGAAGGCAATCATATTCATGAAATTTCAAAACATTACACACACTAGGAATTTCTCCTGTATCACGGGTGCGCTTCTCAAACATGAAATACCACATACACAAACACCCAGACTCGGGACAAACATCTGTGGGTCACACAAATCTTTGTCCCGGACAAGAATAAAACCCGCAACCTCCACACAGCAGTCCAATCGTTTAGGCACTGCGCCAATCTAGTCGGCAATGAAAGGCAGTATGTGCCTTGTCTTTAAATGCCTGTTAGCTGTCTACTACGATAAAATCTCGTCGACTGCCTCGTTGGTCTAGTGGTTGTTAAGCGCGACTGCTGAGCACGAGGTCCTGGGTTCGAATCCCGGGTCGGCTGCTAGGTGCAAATGCAAAGTGTTACTGGGTCTTTCCATTAGGTAATTCTCAGTAGCAGCACGGAGTCTGGATTTGTGCCCGGTTGACGGCAATAGGCTCGCCCCCTATTACATTGGGACCTAAAACATAACTGGTGAAATGTGTGTACTATATGTGCACCTCTGCCTATCCCTTCGGGGAATACAGGCGTGATGTTATGTTAGAATAAAATTCTTTGATATACAACTTACCAACTATTAGTTTCACCATGTCAGTCAAAACACCATTAATCCCCAATGCTAAGGACCATGCCATGAGAATCTGCAACACAAGCAGATAAATAACACCAGCTTCTAACTGTCCCACTGCTGCAAAGTCTTTAAAGAAACTACTATGGCCCGCTATGCCCTACGTGGGACATAAGAGTCCATTTAATTATAACTAACGCTTGAGCCCCTGTTTAACTTTTATATTATCTCGCAACTTAATTGCAATCCAACGTATCCCGTCTACGCAATTAGGTACCAACAAAATGATGGCCCACAATGCCCTGCGTGGGACATAGAGACTGCATAAGCACGTAAATAAAATCTGAATGTAATAACCTAAATTACTATAGCCATCTTAGAAAAAACTGTATTTACTCTCACTTCAATAGCATCATGTCAATTTTTTATTCTCCGCTCAAACAAAGAAGAGCGTGTAAGAATCTTGCCCATGTCCCACGTGCCCAGGACTGCAGGTTATTAGTCCACTATATTCACGCATGCCAGACGATGTGGGCAAAAACCACTACGGAGTGGATGCCACACAACATGAAAAGGCGTCGCGGTAGGCCCAGAAGGAGATCTGGACGAGCTGGACTCCTTTAAAGAAAATTGGTCTATTGCAGCTCATAACCGAGAGGAATGGAGGAAGGAAAGGGAGGCCTTTGCCCTGCAGTGGGACGATCAGGGCTGAAATAATAATAATATTCACCTAAACAAGGTTAGTTTTACATACCTCAAAAGCATCATTGCAATCGTTGCATCCAGCCCACGCTATTAAGGAGAGGGTGCACGGCACAGACAGGACTATGGCCCATAAAGCCCCACCCGGGACATAGGACTCCATGTGCGGGTACATGAAGTCTGATTCCAGTTCAGCTTTCTGAATGACGCGGGTGAAGGGCTGCATAGTTTCCATGTAACTGAGGAAATAGGATAGATGTAGCTAAGTAGGTGTTTGCATAAAACTAAAGTGCGCAATGTCTGCCTCGTTGGTCTAGTGGTTGTTAAGTGCGACTGCTGAACGAGGTCTTGGCTTCGAATCCCGGGTCGGGCAGTGTTACTGGGATTTTCCATTAGGTAATTCTCAGTAGCAGCACGGAGTCAGTCGGATTCCCCGAAGGGGTAGGCAGGATAATAGGGGGCGAGCCTATTGCCATGCCAGACTCCGTGCTGCTACTGAGAATTACCTAATGGAAAAACCCAGTAACACTTTGCCCGACCCGGGATTCGAACCCAAGACCTCGTGCTCAGCAGTCGCGCTTAGCAACCACTAGACCAACGAGGCCGTCTTTTGCGTAAATCGGATTGTTAATAATTAAAATGTAGTTGATAGTAATTGTTCAAATTAGACGTTTAACAGCTCAGTCTGCCTGTGACCATGAATGCTGTAAAGGATTCGAAACGTCGGGACCAAAAATCAATTAAAAAACCGCGATAAAATCCGTAAACCTAGGTTTATAATGGTTAATTTACCTCCACAAAATTTCTTATCTCAAGTTTGTGAAGATAAGAGTTTTAGTCATTGATATAACGGTATTTATGGATCAATTAACATTATTATATAATGATGAGGAGGAATACTTTGATGCATAATTTTTAGTTTCAATTTTTTCTTTTGTATATATTGACTGCCTCATTGGTCTAGTGGTTGCTAAGCGCGACTGCTGAGCACGAGGTCCTGGGTTCGAATCCCGGGTCGGGCAAAGTGTTACTAGGTTTTTCCATTAGGTAATTCTCAGTAGCAGCACGGAGTCTGGATTTGTGCCCGGTTGATGGCAATAGGCTCGCCCCCTATTACATTGGGACCTAAAAACATAACTGGCGAAATGTGGGTGTACTAAATGTGCACATCTGCCTACCCCTTCGGGGAATACAGGCGTGATGTTATGTTATGTATATATTTATTTTTAAGGAGTGTAAATAACCTTGTAAATACAATAAATACTTATATAAAGCCAATTATTAATGGCCAATTTGAACTGAGACTAGCTACGCAGGAGATATTATAGTGCATGAAGGTGTGAACACAGCTGCGCCCTGCAATCCCTCACAAAGGCCAATCATTTTCTTATCGTATGGTTGATGAACAACCTGGTGTCAGAGTTTAAACCGCCTGTAGGCCTCTGACGTGGCGACACACACCGTTGATAAATCAGGTGGGCCGGTTTACTCATGGGAAAATGTAGGCACATAAATCTTTGCCTCCTAAGGAAATACAGGCGTGATGTTATGTTATTTTTTGTTTGTATGTTTCATTATAGTGGAAACCTCCACTATAATGAACCTCCCTATTGTAGGACCATATTTTTTATTTTTCATTGGTTATACTATATCAGAATACCACACAATAATTAAACACGAAGTAATTTATATATTTATCTTTTAAAACTTAACAATACCATGACTCATAGTTACTAACTTCTTACATTTATAATATATTTTTAATTGCTTTGTTATACAAAGTAGCTTGGTAAGCCATTATCTCCATGCATTAAACATTATCCGAATGTTAGGTATGATGACGTCACATAACAGTATATAAAACAAAGCAAGGTTGAACTAGATGCGCCAAAAGTATACTTAAATATAAAAAATATTTTTTTATAAGAAAAAAATGAGATTTCTTTTTAAAACTTTACCTGACGCGCTGTTAGATAATTAATATTCTGATTAAAGGTAATGCATTGCTTTTAAACGACTATTTCATTGATAAATACAGTTAAATATGTTGGTAAATAATGTTCGAACATATGGATCTAACTCACCAGAATGCAGACATAAGCACAACGCGAACGACTATCTCAATAAATAAATTAAAGCTTGCTGAACGTATAAGCGGCATTTTCGTTGCGTTTTTTATATAAATAAGTTGGTAAGTGTGCAATTATTATTCGCAATACTGAAAATTTTGATGATAAAGGGTGACGTTTGACGTTTCGTTCGGAATCGCATTTAGTTTTATCAGAACGGTATATTGTCACAGATTGTTACATGCGTTTTGTTTTTTCTTTGACAACATTTTCATCTCACTTACGTGTGAAATATCTATGCTTATACTGGTAGGCTGATGCCTGATAGTGATAATGTAGTAGGTAAGTTAAGTTGTCTCTGAAATCTGAGGACGAACGTACACAATGCATGGAATATTAGATGTCATTCCAGTGGTGTAGCGTGCTTTAGACGGGCCCTGTATCAAAATTTGTTGGGGGGCCTTATACGTACGGGGCCCCTCTAGCCCGGGAGCCCTGTATCATTGATACGGCGGGAGCTACAACCCTGTGTCATTCTATAACTACAAGATTATTTTTTTAGGACACACGTGTGATAGCAAACCACTTTTTTGAAGTTGGATTATTTTAATATACATAATAACATACTTACATCCCTTTATAGATCAATCTGAAAATCACACGGAGAAGTCAGGGTTTAGTTGAAAAGAAACAGACACAGGTACTTTTAAAGTTGTTTATTAACTTAACACTACATAAATAATATATTGTACATAATGTGTCTTAAATACGACATACATTCAACATCGAATAAACAAAAACAATATAAAAAAAAACAAACAGAGCCATGACAGTTGCGTTTTGTTTCTGCTCGACGACCAATGCTAATGTTCGTTCTGCTTCTCATACAGAAAAATTAACAAGCATTGATGACCACGAAATCTCAACTCAGCTATAAATGTTCTATCTCACAAGTCCGTCTGACTCTGAATGTAGTCAGTCGTGCACATGCGCATTGTAGTGTGTGTCACTTGAAGAGCGCTCGGTCACGGTTGTGACGGCGACACACACGAGCGCTTGTCAGTACACGTTACTACTACAGCGAGAGACTAACGGACTTCGTGCGATAGAACTGTAATAGATAATAATCTTCGTTGAATTAAATATAAATAATTAAACATACCTATATAGTGCATGCCATATTATAGGGCATACTAATTGTTCATTTCGATTCTAGAGTATAATGTTAACTTGACAAAAAAGCACCAATATAAATTATGTGTTATGGTGGCACTACACTTAGCGTATACGAGTACAAAATGAACCTTAGTGCGTTCAACTTACGGTGTATAAACTAAGATGCCACGAATATTTGGGCAAATACGCCAAGTGAAGTGCCAGCATTAGAAATGGTAAGAAGGTATATCCTTACTAATATTATAAACGCGAAAGTTTGTTAGATGGATGTTTGTTACTCTTTCACACGTAAAAACTACCGAATGGATTTTAATGAAATTTCATATGGACGTAGCTGACACCCTGGATTAACACATAGTCTACGTTTTATCCCGAAAAATGTAGCGGGGTAACACCGCGGGGCGCAGCTAGTAATACATATAATAACAAAAACGATCAATCTAAACTAGTTTCATGTTCAATAGCTACCAAATAGTTTGCAATACAATACCTATACTCCATTTAAAGTATGATTAGAAAAACCAACAAATCTATTTTCAGTTTATTCAAGCGAATTTGACTTCTATTCTGGATGCATAAGGATGGTATTAGAAGCAAAAACTTATTCCCAACGCCAACTGCTTACTGCAGCTGTCATATGTCTTGACACTAATGATATAGAATTCAAAATCATTTGAATGGATTGCATATAAAGGTTGTCTTGTCGTCTAATGTTATTTCAAATGGAGTATAGATTACAAAGAAAAAAACATGGAAAAATGAGATGAAGATTTTTTTAGTATTTTATACTTTAGATACTCTTCCAGGAAATCTAAATTTAAGTCTAAATATATTAAAATATCTTAAGTTTTAAGTACAATTATTTTCTTAGAAAATACCTAAGATCTAGCTATACTACGTGTTTTTTTTCCACTGTCCAATTTTTTTCTAGTCTAGATATTATAAAGGTGTCTATGAAAAATAAAAATATTAAAAAAATAAATTGATATTTTTTTTGCGTAAATATTAATTTTGTGATATCTCTATACTTTAGAAATGAAATAAAAAAACAAAAAAGTAATTTAAAAATAAAAAATCCCGACTGCTAAAAAATTGAAAATAAATAAACAATTCTAGAATTATGTTAAGTTAAGGTTAAGCTATAACATAGTGACTTTTAAATTTTAATATACCCAGTGTCACTCTTACTATATGAGGCGAGTGTTAGTGGAGTATCGGAAAGGGGGAGACCTAGGCGAACATACCTAGACCAAATCGGAGATGTTCTGCAAAAAGGGCAAGTGAGGAGTACCCTCAACCGACGAGCGTGTATGAGGAATGAGATGCGTGTGAATGAAGCAAAAGTATGCCAGGATCGTAGCAAATGGAAATCCGTGGTCTCTGCCTACCCCTCAGGGAAACAGGCGTGACTTTATGTATGTATGTACTCTCAGAGTTGAGACGAATCTAACGACACCTCTCAAGCTAAAATCCTTCAAGCCGTTTAGGCTACCGAGCATGCCAAAGAAATATACATACATACACTCGAAAAACATAACCCTCCTGGCGCAGTCGGGTAAAAACACGTATGATTGTATTTTCGTCAAAGATTTGAATATTAAAATTGGATCAGTGACAAAAATTGCATCCTGTATTAAAAAAATTACAACCTTACTAGCTGACCCGGCGAACTTTGTACCGCATTATCACTTTTTAAACCTTCCCTGGACTTCCACAAACAATTCAAGACCACAATGAGCCAAATCGGTCCAGCCGTTCTCGAGTTTTAGCAAGACTAACGAAAAGCAATTCATTTTTATATATAAGATTACTTAAATGCCAAATTCAGTTTTGAACACAATAAACGCATTACAATTTAAAAAATGCAATAAAAATATTTTTACTTTGTGAGATTTCTAATTAACAAATAGATATAAATACAATGAATAAATAAAACTATTTTTTATTATGACTTATGAAGGGTGTCAATGACATCCCTACTAATATTATAAACACGAAAGTTTGTAAGTATGGATGGATGTTTTTTACTCTTTCACGTAAAAACTACTGAATGGATTTGAATGAAATTTATTATAGAGGTAGCTGACACCCTGGATTCATACATAGGCTACTTTTTATTCCGAAAAAATATAGCGGGTAATACGGGGCGCAGCTAGTACACTAACATATATGTTCTATCTCTCGAAGTCCGTCTGATCCCGAATGTAGTCAGGCGTGCGCATGCGCATTGTAGTGTGTGTCACTTGAAGAGCGCTCGGTCACGGTTGTGACGGCGACACACACAAGCGCTTGTCAGTACACGTTACTACTGCAGCGAGAGACTAACGGACGTAGTGAGATAGAACAACTGTTACCGGGTTTGTGTAAGCACAAAAATACTACAGGAAATTCAAAACATAACATAACATAACATCACGCCTGTATTCCCCGAAGGGGTAGGCAGAGGTGCACAATTAATACGACTCCGTGCTGCTACTGAGAATTACCTAATGGAAAAACCCAGAAACACTTTGCCCGACCCGGGATTCGAACCCAGGGGACCTCGTGCTCAGCAGTCGCACTTAGCGACTAAACCAACGAGGCAGTCAATGTTTATAAAAATACAAGAAAAATCTTGATAAAGTACGATTTATTTAAATTATTCCGTGTACTATATGTGCACCTCTGCCTACCCCTTAGGGGAATACAGGCGTGATGTTATGTATGTATGTAAATAGCAATATCGACTAGCAAACCCGTACTTTATCTTGTAGCTATAAATACCTTAAAGGTAAGTACAAGGGGGAGGCCTTTCTTCAACAGTGGACGTCTTCCGGCTGATGATGATAATGATGATAAAGTACAATTATAAGTAGTAACCCATTGAGTGCGTTCTAGCGTTTCTATAATAATCAAAATAATCCTGTGGAGAGTTCGCGTGTTTCTTCACCACATCGTCCAACTGCATTTGGTCGCCCCAGTCGGCCTGAAACGAGAAATAGTATGTATAAAAATAGTGTGTAAGTATGTATAAAATAGTGTGTAAGTATGTATGAAATAGTGTGTAAGAGTATGTATAAAAATAGTGTGTAAGTATGTTTAAAATAGTGTGTAAGTATGTATAAACTAGTGTGTAAGTATGTATAAACTAGTGTGTAAGTATGTATAAACTAGTGTGTAAGTATGTATAAAATAGTGTGTAAGTATGTATAAAATAGTGTGTAAGTATGTATAAAATAGTGTGTAAGAGTATGTATAAAAATAGTGTGTAAGTATGTTTAAAATAGTGTGTAAGTATGTATAAAATAGTGTGTAAGTATGTATAAAATAGTGTGTAAGTATGTATAAAATAGTGTGTAAGTATGTATAAACTAGTGTGTAAGTATTTATAATAATAGTTTGTATGTATAAAATAGTGTGTAAGTATGTATAAAATAGTGTGTAAGTATGTATAAAATAGTGTGTAAGAGTATGTATAAAAATAGTGTGTAAGTATGTTTAAAATAGTGTGTAAGTATGTATAAACTAGTGTGTAAGTATGTATAAAATAGTGTGTAAATATGTATAAAATAGTGTGTAAGTATGTATAAAAATAGTGTGTAAGTATGTATAAAATAGTGTGTAAATAGCAAAGAAGTCTACTTACAAAATTGGGGAAGAGTCCTCGTTTCTCGTCGAATTTCCTCTCGTTGACGCATCTCAGGAGATACAGCCTCTCCACCCAGGGCCAGATCATGTAGTCCAGCATGCCCGGGCGGTGGCCGCTGAAGTAGTTTGTACCTGGGATAGCGGATATACACGGATCAATTTATTTATTTATTTGTTTAAAAATCGCCTCTTTGTTCTAGTGGTTGCTAAGCGCGACTGCTGAGCACGAGATCCTGGGTTCGAATTCCGGGTCGGGTAGTGTTACTAGATTTTTCCATTAGGTAATTCTCAGTAGCAGCATGGAATCTGGATTTGTGCCCGGTTGATGGCCAGCTCGCCCCCTATTACATTGGGACTTAAAGCATAACTGGCGAAATGTGGGTGTACTGTATGTACACCTCTGCCTACCGTAGGTATATGTATGTAATTAAATGAATGTACAATTAACATCCATCCATGGATTCTAATGGCAAGCTGTCGTTCATAGCGTTCTAAGGGGGAGGCCTTTGTTCAACAGTGGACATCTTCCGGCTGATGATGATGAGACTCAGGTATATTTTTAGGCAGAATGTCTAAGTTTTTTTTGGCCAGATGTCGTTCATTGTGGCGCTCTAAGGGGGAGGCCTTTGTTCAACAGTGGACGTCTCCTGGCTGATGATGATGATGATGATGACTTGATATCCTTACCTCTCGAAGCTAGTTCCTTCTCGAATATATCTAAAGTCTGTACAATTTGTTCACTGCCGAACGCGAAGTTGGTGTCGAAGCATTCTAAACTCCCCTTTATAAGCTGAAAAGATAAAACAGTAATTTAATGAACAAAACCTTAAAACTATCATTACTTTGACTTGGACGACCTGATTAGCGCAGTGGCTGAGCGATTGGACTGCTGCGCTAAGGGTTGCGGGTTCGATTCCCGCACGGGGCAAAACTTTGTGCGAACCACAGATGTTTGTCCCGAGTCTGGGTGTTTATGTATGTGAATATTTCATGTTTGTGAAACGCACCTGCGATACAGGAGAAATTCCTAGTGTGGGGCGACGTTTTTATAAAAAAAAAAATAATGTAACTATGTAAATTTACCAATTTGTACCATTTTTTTTAAATGAGTAACCTCTGGAGTTTCTTGCCGGTTCTTCTCCATTGGAATGACATTTTGGAACCGTGCAACTAGCATCCTAACGTTTCATAAGCGCCTGTCATAGGTTTATGTGAAATAAAAACATTCCAACTCCAGAGGTTACCCATTTAAAAAAGTATATTGTGATGTATGTTCCAAGTTTCTCTTACCTCATTAAACCTCTCAATGAGCAGCCTATCTTGAGCTTTTACGTAGGGATCCCTGGAGTGCAGCTGGGTCCTGCCATACTTTTCGTCCAAATAATCGCAGATCACAACACTCTCAAAGAGATATTTGTCGCCTTGATCCGTTGGGATCTCTAGTACTGGTATCTTTACTGAAAAGATTAGATATCTATGTTAATAAAACATAACATCATGCTGTATTCGCCGAAGGGGTAGGCAGAGGTGCACATATAGTACACCCGCATCTCGCCAGTTATGTTATAGGTCCTAATGTAATAGGAGAGCGAGCGAGCGAGCTGGCCATCAACCGGACACAAATCTAGCCTCCGTGCTGCTACAGAGAATTACCTAACGGAAAAACACAGTAACACTTTGCCCGACCCGGGATTCGAACCCAGAACCTCGTGCTCAGCAGTCGCGCTTAGCAACCACTAGACCAACGAGGCAGTCACATAGCTGTAGATAAATCTATATTTACTAATATATTTTTATATTATTAAGCAGAGGAGTTTGTTTGCTTGAACGCGCTAATCTCAGGAACTACTGGTCCGATTTGAAAAATTATTTTAGTGTTAGATAGCCCATTTATTGAGGAAGGCTATAAGGCTATAAAACATTCGAAATCCATGCGGACGGAGTCGCGGGCGGAAGCTGGTGTTGAAATAAAATTAATTTACATCAATATACTTACATCTCGGATTCTTAGTCCTAAACCACTCTGGAAGCCGTAGAGGGTCCAGCTTATAGACCTCGTACTTGGCTTTCTTGGCCTCTAGGATCAAAAGGACCCTGTGGCCATATGGGTTCATATCTACATGGTACAATCGCAGTTTATCTGTCAGCGCTGGTGGAGGAACAGCTCCTGAAATAAAACATGAATGGTAAGATCTATGTAAGAAATAGTAGGTATAGCTCCCGTCACGTTAGAAGAACGCTGGTTCCTATGGTCCTAGGCGGTAGACTGCCAAGTCAAAGGTCGCACGGCCAATTCCCGGCACGCACCAATGTCTTTTCGAATTCATGTGCGTGCTATAAATTAGATAACAGTTGCTAAAAACGGTGAAGGAAAACATCGTGAGGAAACCGGCACACCTGAGATTGTTCAACGGTGTGTAAAGTCAGAGGCCTACAGGCGGTTTACACTCTGACACCAGGTTGTTCGTCAACCATACGATGAGAAGAAGATCGGTATATTTGGGTTGAAAAAACCGTTGAAAAAACTCTCAGGTGTGCCGGTTTCCTCACGATGTTTTCCTTCACCGTTTATAGCAACTGATAACTAATTTATAGTACGCACATGAATTCGAAAAGACATTGGTGCGTGCCGGGGTTTGTACTTGCGACATTGACTTGGCAGTCCAACAGTCATACCACTCGGCTATCAGTGCTGCCGATAACAATGCCTCATACGGGAATCGACCCCGCCATAATCTCTTTGCCTGCGACAATCGGGTCGCCGGTACCAACAAACCATTCAAGTACATTAAGATTAACCGTCAATCCATTTGCATTTGAGGTCAAGGCAGACTTGTTACATCGATATGCACTAGCAACGCGGGTTGTCGCGATGTCTGCTACTGGTTACGTCATCAAACAAGTGCCTAGTGACGTCATGACTTGTGTCAAGTAGAAATGTAACTTGTATAGTCGTCAATTATATAGCGCACGATAGAAATGATGACTAGATTAAAATATCGTGATAATCCCTACTAATATTATAAACGCGAAAGTTTGTAAGTATGGATGTTTGTTACTCTTTCACGTAAAAACTACTGAATGGATTTTAATGAAATTTCATATGGAGGTAGCTGACACCCTGGATCAACACATAGACTACTTTTTATCCCGTAATGTAGCGGGTTACACCGCGGGGTGCAGCTAGTAAAATATAATCTAAAAAATCATTTCAGTGGGATGGGAAAACTAAAAAAAATAAAATCTATGAGAAAATGGAGGAAATACAGCAGTATTAAGTTTGTAGAGGGGGGGCATTCTTCCTCCCCCTCCCGCAAAACGCTAAATACGGGGGGATGTGACATTTATTTTACTATGCAATTACTTAGGCGTGACGTCATTTCCAAGCAGATGCTATCTGTCTGGTAAATAGGCAGGGGGTGCAAGGGGGTGCACTTGCACCCTGGCATGCAGGAAAATACATAGATTTTTTTATTCTTTATTAATTTTGTTTGAAATGCACCTTTAGTCCCCTTCTATCCATGATATTTTCAAATGTGTTCAACGAAGCCAATGCGTCATGTCAATTTATTCTACATTTCGTACCTGTTGTATAGCAGTGTATGTAGTTACTACCGTGAGTGTTTTTGCACCCCCTTGAAAGAAATCCTGGCGGCGCGCATGTCGATTGGTAAGGTATTGATTCAGACTTGTAACTGTTCTTTTGTTTTTTTACTATTCTACAATGGGCATTATGTGGATTGACAATCACCCCGTGGTCGATGTTATCAAGATACCTTTCTACGGTATTTTATAAGTTATGTAGGTAGGTAGGTTCACCCATGATTTGCATGTATCATCAGTTTCAAGAAGGAAGGCGACGAACTGCATATATGTATATTTTTTTTAAAACGTCGCCCCACACTAGGAATGTCTCCTGTATCGTGGGTGCGTTTCACAAACATGAAATATCACATACACAAACACCCAGACTCGGGACAAACATCTGTGGTTCGCGCAAAGTTTTGCCACGTGCAGGAATCGAACCTGCAACCCTTAGCGTAGCAGTCCAGTCGCTTAACTACTGCGCTAAGCGGGTGGTCATCATCGGGTTTAACTTCATTGCAAATAAAAATTTTGAATTTCATTGTAGATTTTTCTTATGTATGGTTAATGAACAATCAATCACCATGTATCATCGATAAGATAGTCGACAAAATATGTCATCCCGATACATTTATCGGAAGACGCAGCGTTGGCAGGCCTCCCACCAGGTGGACCGACGCGGACGATATCGTCAGAGTTGCTGCAACCGGTGGATGCTAATGGCAAGCTGTCGTTCATTGTGGCGTTCTAAGGGGGAGGCCTTTGTTCAACAGTGGACGTCTTCCGGCTGATGATGATGATGATGATACATTTATCATTGTGTTCTTCAAGCGTGGTGAAGAATTCAAAAATTTAGGTGGCTAGCAAATGTTTAAAAACAACGAAAATGAGTAATTAATCAAATTTTCACATAACATCACGCCTGTATTCCCCGAAGGGGTAGGCAGAGGTGTACATATAGTACACCCACAATTCGTCAGTTATGCTTCAAGTCCCAATGTAATAGGAGCTCGCCTATTGCCATCAACCGGGCACAAATTTAGACTCCGTGCTACTGAGAATTACTTAATGGAAAAACCCAGTAACACTGCCCGACCCGGGATTCGAAGCCAGGACCTCGTGCTCAGCAGTCGCGCTTAGCAACCACTAGACCAACGAGGCATTAAATTTGGTTCATCTTATCTCATATTTTTGCATTTCTTATCTCATTTGGAAACCAATTACGTGAGCTATTTGTAACTACATGTAGGTATAACTCCGGAAAAGATAAGTACCTAGTTTATTTATGAGAACACTTTCAATCTAGATAACGATTATGTAGTCTAGAATTCTAGATAGAAAGTAAACATTCACGCCTTTTCAGACATTCACTTTTGCCCAAACTTAAAATAATAATAATGTTCTCCTGACCGAATGTCGGTCACGGCGGCCTGTCTCTGAGACTAGCCAACTACAGGAGATATTATAGTGCACAAGTATGCTAACACAGGTGCACTCCCTATTCCCTCTCTCATAGTCCAGGACGGGGAGACACGACCGGGGTGAGATCAGGCGCAGGACCAACGGCTTAACGTACCTTCCGAAGTACGTAGAGGCGCGACATGTGAAAACAGTTACCCATCACAAGACTGACCGCGACAAGCACGGCTTAACCTCGCTGATTGACTGATCCGCGCGGTATCCACATAGCTACGAACCTCCCATAAACTTATACTACGTCAGAGAAGTGATACATGTTTATATTTAGTTAGCTTTACAAAAACTGATTCTATTTCATTTGTTTTAAATGGATAGCGTCGTCGTTGAGCCCTCTAGACAATGGCAAAACTCTTGACGAATAGAAATTAAAAAGAATGATAAATATGTGGGGATGACATAATATTTCAACTGTTATCGATGACATATTATGTCAAACTCATATATTTATCATTTTATTCGATTTCAATTGCCACGTTTTACCATTTATCTAGATAGCCTGGTCTAACTTAAATGAAGACCCGGCAAGGTAATCAAAGAGCAATCCATCCGGCTATGTATTGGGCTGGTCAGGTCTAATATTAACCATCGACACGACAAGAAGAATTGACTGACAAGCAGAAATGCCGAAACACAACAATAAATGAAAAACATAAGTCCACGTTAATGCCTGCGTCGTAATTTATTTATATTATAATCATGCAACGCGAAGTATGCCAGGAAATCCGTGGTCTCTGCCTACCCCTCAGGGAAACAGGCGTGACTTTATGTATGTATGTATGCAACGCGATAGTTTAAAAGTTGGAGATAACAATCTTTTGTTTATAAATAACATCACTAAAAGTCTATGTCCAACCTCCAATAAATGGAGAGGAACAGAAAAAAGAAGAAGATAAGTCTATGCGCTGTGTCCCGCCATGAAGTCTACATATTTGCCATAAAAATGCGAGCCTATTTTTACCCCACACCCTATATTTTTCTATTGCACATAGCACAGCACTAGTTGTTTATAGACAGCATTACCAAAGCAAAGCCGACGGTGGTAATAAATAATGGAAAATAGGTCGCCTATTTTGGGATACTCATTAACAATATCAAAATAGAATACTATAATCTATTGCATATTTCTAGTAGACTACTTTACAGGTAATAGTGTAAGGCTAGTCAATGACCTAGACCACGGGCGCCGGCAGGGGGTGCAAGAGGGTGCACTTGCCCCTGGCATGCAGGAAAATACATAGATATTTTTATTCTTTATTAATTTTGTTTGAAATGCACCTTTAGTCCCCTTCTTTTCAAATGTGTTTGACGAAACATGCGTCTTGTCAATTCTACATTTTGTATAAGTTGTGTAGCAGTGTGTATGTAGTTACTAATGCAAATGCACTTTATGCACCCCCTTGAAAGAAATCCTGGCGGCGCCCATGACTGGACTATTCTTTTCATATAAGCCTCAAGAAAAGTATTATTGTCGACTAGGTATATAGTCGTAAAGTATTATAGTCGTTAATGTCGTTATAATGCCGGCAAAATATACTTTAGGTATAAAAATTACGAGATGACGTCATTTTTCAATGCACAGATTTTTGTGTAAATATTTTCCAGACATTTAAGGTCAAACTAATTTACACAGGTCTCATTATAACAATAAGGTGTGAAATGCAATGCCTTTGCCTTGCATTCAATTCAAAATGACATCAT
The DNA here is from genome assembly GCA_946251915.1 of Abrostola triplasia. Classification (NCBI taxonomy): domain Eukaryota; kingdom Metazoa; phylum Arthropoda; class Insecta; order Lepidoptera; family Noctuidae; genus Abrostola; species Abrostola triplasia. The sequence goes on along the minus strand of OX276448.1, from coordinate 646,177 downwards.
TATATGGAACAGCTGTTTATAACAATCAATTTTTATTATACATTTTCACTAAAACATCTTGCTTTCACTGAAATATCACTACGTTAATTCGTTTCAGTATTTATAACTCGATTCTGGCTAGATTATAGTTGAAATTGCTATAAAAAATGTATATTATCAACGAAAAATCATCACATATTTTCAAAAAAGATCGTTTTATGACTAATCCTGGCATATTTCGATATTTACTTGTCACTTTTCACCGCGGATCGATAAATAAACAAATGCGTAGTAAAAAAATCACTCACCGACAATTCTTTCTTGATAACTCGACATGTTTTTTATTTAATTACTTAAAGAGAAAATTACACTCGTGCGATCTCAACCGCGGTCTACGAAAACCGGTGTGGAAATAATAACGTCATTCTTAAAATTAAAGTCAGATGGCACGAACATACTTGGGTTACATCACGCCGCGGATAGTCTAGATGACGCCACGGTGGGCTGAAAATCGGCTTTCATGGACTTAGGGATTTGAATTCGCAAGTGCTTGTTTTTATGCCGGATATCGCTTCTATTAGTCATTACTATGTACAAAAATGACACCCGAGTTAATTCTGCCCAAAAACGAAGAAAATATAATTTTTTTACGAAAAATTTGTATGGAGCTAGAATGAAAAATCGAATTATCTCGTAAACGGCATGTTTAACCGTAATATCCTTGGAGGTGGTCATAGTGCTAATTATTTATGATTTTTTGGTTGCCAATTTGACGAAAAATTTAATGCCGTTTTTTTTTTAAAAATCGTCAAAATATTTTTATTTATTTTTCCATGTAAAACGGTCCTTATTAGTGTTCAAGTTAAAAAGTTCGATATGTTATTAACCTAAATATTAAGAACACATAAAACAAGAAAAATAATAATAAAAAAATGCTGTTTTTGACACATTTATATTAATTTAAATAAAAAAAGATTATCAAATTATTATTTAAGTAACATTTATAGTTATATTATATACAAAATAATTTAATTTAAGGAATTAATACTAAGCATTTGTAAAATAAAGTAAAATAATAAAAAAATCATTAAATATTCCAAAAAAAAAACCCAAACACACTTAAATACAAATTTACAAATATGTACATTTATATTTTTTTACAAATTTTCCTTATCACTCTCGTTGTCAGACTCCAATTCTGAGTCAGCATCCAGATTGGATATATCCAAAAACTCGAACTCAGTTTCTTGAAATTGAATTAAGTCGAGAGTTTCAGCAAAAAAGCTCTGCTTCTTCTTGGCATCTAACTTAGGCCTTTGTGCACTTAGCAAAGGATCCGAAGAAACAACAAGCATATTTAAAATGTCTTGATTGCAATCCTGCCTGCTTCTTTTCCGCGAATGATGTTCTCGAAACCTCCTAAAATCTTTGTTTCGAGACTCTGAGGCTTCTTCCGAGAGAGTCCCAATCGGCACAATATTATTTTTCTCGATTATGTCAGCCCCATGGATTAATAACTTATGAACGGTTGACGACATATAGTACCAGTCGTATAATAATACGTACTTTTCTGCTGTTTTGCGAGCATAATCTCGAAATTTTATTATATCGACCTGCTCTCCAGATGTAATTGCTTGTAAAATTACAGCAAATCTTTTGATGAGGTCTTCATCCAAACCGGTTATAGCTGCAGTTTTATTAGGAAACTCGAAGAATTTTCTTGCAGTATTACCGTCATTGGTGGTTCCCGAGCCTTGTTTTACTATATCAACCAACAGATTGAGCTCATCTTTGAATTTATTTTGAATTATTTTCTTCCTTGTCTGTAGCATTTCTTTGTGCTCATCACTTCTCGCTGCCCACCGTTGGAAGTCGAGCCTGTATGCAATGTGTAACAGACATTCCATACAATTTATACGGGCGTGTAGGGATGACAAGCCAAACTCATACAGGTCCGAACACACAATTTTTGATGTTACAGCATCTAAGCGGTTCATTTCTGTAGGCTTTGCTAAGCACAGGTAGCACGATGCATTTGATCTAGCTACAGAAAGGTAAGTGCAGACTTTAGCGTCGATCATCGTCATCATTAGTTGATGAGTCACCCTATTATTATTATTGCACTCTGTGGGGATAAGGGCCTCAATTTCTTCATCCATTTGTTTTTTCAGCTCAAGGACAACTGCTTCACTCTCCTTTACAAAAGTAAACTGAACTGGACGACAATACAAAACTGAGCATGGTTTTGGGTTCGTCCATAAAATGTTGTCTCCATCTGTCAGTTTTAGTGGCACCAAGGAGGTCATGAAAATGCTCGAGTCATCTTTCTCACCCTCCATTTTCTGCTTGTATCGGCTTTGGTTAGAAGCACCATCAAATCCCCACTTGGATATCAGCTTTAACTGCTTGTTATGCTCTTCGTTAGAAAGGCTTTGAAGGATTCTTGTAACCGTGATATCAAGTAAGGCTTGAAGTGTAATCCTAGCCGATGAATCAGTAACTGTCACTGATTGCTTCGGAGGGTAGCAATCAAGCTTAGTTTGTTGCACTTTATAGTAAGATGGATAAATATCCTTAGCACCTTCCCGAATGGCAGCCTCACGCAACGTAATATATTGCCACTTTGAGAGTTTTAGCGAAAGAAGCAATCCAAGTGCCTTTTCTGGCGTAAATATGATTGTTTTCGCTGGTTTCTTAAGCGTTTCATTTAATTTAGCGGCTGCTTCAGGATTGTTCATCATGTATTCGATGACAGAGGCGATATCTCCATGCCCTTCTTCTTTTAAACGTGCTGCAGCTGCATATGCCAATTCACTGGAATCTTCGCGTGTGTGTTCATCAGATCTTCTCTTTTTTTGTTTACTTCCCAGATCTTCGAATGGTTTACGGGATCTTTTTGTCATTGTTCCAATGGACGTTGATGTCGACGGTTCTGGAGAGACTGAGTGCGCTCTTGGTATCTCATCAACACTTGGTTGTTGATTAACTAAAGTTTGCACACAACTCGGCCAATCAATATTTGCTCCCAACCAATTCTCGTACTTTCTCCTGAAATTATCAAGGAATCGGTTGGATTTCTGCCACCTTTGTAAAGCGGCTCGCGTAAATCTCCGACAAAATTCTTTAAGATCAGCACGATCTTCGCCAGACAGACAATCGCCTATGCGGGATACAACTGCACTGAACAATACTTCATAATCAAATGAAGTACTCTCACTTCGTAGAAGAACAAACAAGTCTAAATTGGTGATTAAACTTTCCATTCTAAGATTTTATAGTCGCAGATTTAGTGATGGCAGTTACACAGTTGTGAACAAATTGAATTATAAAATAAAACTTTAGCCCTTTTATTGCAAAACGCAAATGATTAGGTAACTACCCTCATTAGTTATCTCCTCATTAGCTAATGAAAATGTATAATTGTCACTAACTATTCTTAGAACTCATAGCACTGCTAATTAACAAATTAGCTTACTTATCAGGAAAAGTTGAATGTAATCCATAATTGGCATTGTCGTGAGATATTGAAAATCATTAAATCACCTATTAAGATTCATTAGAAGACCTTATCAGTGTAGTTACTTAATCACTTCTTTTCGGACTCATTAGAAGAGTAAACAATTAGTAATTTGGTTGTATGAAAAGTTTTAAAACTCATTTTGTGTTGATAAATATCTAGCTCTAACATAGTTGTCTACGTGTGGGTGTGTATTTTAAGTTATGTGTAGTTAAAACACCAAAAGGAATCGTTTCATACTTAAAAAAAAATAAAAATATTTTGACGATTTTTAAAAAAAAAACGGCATTAAATTTTTCGTCAAATCGGCAACCAAAAAATCATAAATAATTAGCACTATGACCACCTCCAAGGATATTACGGTTAAACATGCCGTTTACGAGATAATTCGATTTTTCATACTAGCTCCATACAAATTTTTCGTAAAAAAATTATATTTCCTTCGTTTTTGGGCAGAATTAACTCGGGTGTCATTTTTGTACATAGTAATGACTAATAGAAGCGATATCCGGCATAAAAACAAGCACTTGCGAATTCAAATCCCTAAGTCCATGAAAGCCGATTTTCAGCCCACCGTGACGTCATGAGTAATTGTATATTGTAGGATTATGTATGTAGTTATGTACAACGTCGTCAGCAATTAACAATTTTATAGTAAACCTCTGAGAATGAATTGAAAGCGAAGAATTGTAATTTTATCTTAGCCACCTTTAACGAAAGATCAAACATAGTAATAAAATCGTGTTAAAATAAGGTATATAATTTTAATTAATAGTATAAACATTGCAAAACTTAAACATTTTTATTTTAAAAATCGTATTTTAGATGCTGCTAGCTTAGGTTGGGATGAAATGTGTTGACATTTCTATAGAGTGTAAGCTAAATATGTCGTTGACCTGCTAATATGACATCATCTGTGACCCGATTATTTATAATCCGTCTAAATGCGATAGCTCAAAACATATAACCAAGATTGCATGCATTTGATGTACTTTTCAATTTAGTTGATTTTTACTGAGAAGGCCAATTCATAGGTGTCTGTAATTTTTTACTCATACCTACTTTTATTTAAATAAAATGATGATTATGTTGATTAATGGCTGGAACGTTATTTTTAAATGAGTCATTGAACCATTTTAGATTACGTGTCTCTAAAATTGTAATGGAATAATATTAAATTGTTTATAATTATGATTTTCGAAAGAAAAAAGTAATTGAATAATAATAGTGTTGAAGTACCTATACTATATATTTTGATTTTCTTATCTCAAACATTTGAGTAAAACTATTAATTGAACTAAAGATTCAAATAATAAGCAAGGTAATACGCACGAATATTTTTTCAATATAATGCAAATAATTTAAAGGGAAACGAAACGCAAACCCAATGTTGCTTACTAAGAAATAAACTACCAAATGTGAGAAATCATGGTTGTATTTGAATCTTGAATGAAAAACAACATACTATGTATTAAATGTTGTTGTTTTACTGTTGATAGTAATAATACTAAGGGATTATGTAATTCTTACAAGTTTGCTTGAAATACCATAATTTCATGGATTGATATTCACCACAATAAAAATTATGTGTGTTATATCAGTATTAAATGAAGCCAACAATCCTGGCAACTCAAATAAACTGTCTGTCCATGCAACTATCAAATAGTATTTTTTTTTACTCGTTCCATTACTTTTTAATTTGAAGCATTTTTCCTAATCATGTATCCTCTTCTTACTTATGCAACGCAGGATCTTCTATCTCACACAAAATTTAAAACCAGATTTCCTAATATAAATAAAAAAAATCGAAGTCTCGTTTCGGATTATAAATTTCAGAAACATAAATCAGTACCGTAATTAAATAAACTAATTAATTAAAATGGAATAATAACGGATCTGATAAACATATTTTATTTGTGATCGAATGTTATGAAATAAATACTTCATTTGAAAAATAAACAAATACATGTTATTTTTATGTTTGTAACTTGGTTTGGTCTCAAAAGCATTTAGAATTAGCAGGTAACTAAAATGTAATGTTTATTTATTAATTGTTGAACCAGTATGTATGTAGTTAATTCATTCCAGGGGTATATATCATCAGGATAACAAAACAAACAGTGTTTATGCTAATTGATTAACATTTTTATAAAATTCATCTACAATTAATGCTCAGAAAACCATATATTATTAAGGTACCGCATTATTTCTCTGGTTAGTATATACAGTAAACAAATACATATGAATGTTAGAGACATAATATCTAGCTAATAGATGACTAAATAAGTATGAACTTGCTTTCAAGGGATAGGCAAAGATAGATTTGACGACCTGATTGGCGCAGTGCATAAGCGATTGGACTGCTATGCTATGGGTTCGATTCCCGCGCGTGACAATAATTTGTTTGATCCACAGATGTTGGGCCCCAATCTGGGCGTTTGTGTATGTGATATTTTAGAAATTCTTAGTGTGGGCAAAATTGTAAAAAAAATAATGATACTAGCCGCATGTCTATGACTTCATGTACATGCAACATGATAAGATTGGAATTATAATAGAGTTTTTGAGCCAGGAACCCTCTCAGGCATCCTCAGATGACCCTACCAAAGATTCATCACATTCTGATTAATGCTTTAAGAACTCATAGAGGACAAACATGCAAACATTCATTTTTATTTTTATAGAAGATAGATTAGATAGTTTATGAACTCCAATAGTCAATCTTTTATTGCCGGCGAACTGCCTCGTTGGTCTAGTGGTCGCTAAGCGAGACTGCTGAGCACGAGGTCCTGGGTTCGAATCCCGGGTCGGGCAGAGTGTTACTGGGTTTTTCCATTAGGGAATTCTCAGTGGCAGCACGGAGTCTGGATTTGTGCCTGGTTGATGGCAATAAGCTCGCCCCCTATTAGATTGGGACCTATAAACATAACTGATGAAATGTTGGTGTACTATATGTGCACCTCTGCCTACCCCTTCGGGGAATACAGGCGTGATGTTATGTATGTATGTATTGTTGCCGGTTCTAAGACAGTTGAGTTATTACTCTGGAATGCCTAGAGGTTCATTGCTTTGGTAAAGAATTTTTATACCTTACATTATACTTGGGGTCCAGGGACCCAGGACCAGAATACTCATCAACCGCTAGACCAACAAGGCAGTAAATATTTTTCAAATTTGTAATATGAGCATAAAATATTTTTTTTATAATATAAAAATATTATTTTCAGGAATAGCAATGGAAACTGAGGAGGTTGAGGAAGTGGTTATAAAATGCGAAGTTATAGAAATATCTGATGATGGAGAGGATGATGAAGAAGGGGGAAAGAAGAAGAAGTAAGTTTCATCTCCGTTTAAAAAAAAAAAACTATTTCGACCACAGATATTGCCGGGTATAGATTGTTAGATTACCGTCTGGGTCTTTTCACTCTATATCTGCAATTATGAAATTATAGCTCTTCCCCGCGGCTTCGTCCGCTTTAGGAGCCTATATCCTTTCTCGGGTCTTAAACTTTTCACATGCCAAATTTCATCGAAATCCGCCCAGCGGTTTATTCGTGAAGGCAAAACAGACAGAGTTACTTTCTCATTTATAATATTAGTATGGATAATACTAATTCTTAGTTACTTATTTTTTAATAGCCTATTTAGTTTGCCCATGCAGGACAAAGGCCTCTTAGATACTGATATAATTTGATTGTACCAAACAAATGGATTGTGAGTAATTTCCTATATTATGGCAGAAACAGTCTTAAAAAATGCATAAATTTAAAAACACATCTCGCCTACCCCTTCAAAGAAAATAGCATAATAATATATATAACGATAACAACCCCAATCTACAATTTTAGTTTTAAGGTTTTCTATATATATTTTTATTTAATTTTGGTGTTCAATACTGCCTCGTTGGTCTAGTGGTTGCTAGCGAGTCCGCTGAGCACGAGGTCCTGGGTTCGAATCCCAGGTCGGGCAAAGTGTTACTGAGTTTTTCCATTAGGTAATTCTCAGTAGCAGCACGGAGTCTGGATTTGTGCCCGGTTGATGGCAATAGGCTCGCCTCCTATTACATTGGGACCTAAAACATAACTGGCGAAATGTGGGTGTACTAAATGTGCACCTCTGCCTACCCCTTCGGGGAATACAGGCGTGATGTTATGTTATGTTAATTTTGGTGTTCAATAAAGAGATATATTATTATAAACTACCCACGCCTAACATAACGAACTTGTTTTAGACGCCAAAGAAAGAGAACAGTACCAAAAGAGCGATCAAAATGCGACCACTGTCCAAAGTCCTTCGCAACGAAATACGAGCTAAAAAAACACATACGCACACACACAGGCGAGCGGCCATACATGTGTACGATATGTGGGAAGACGTACACGCAGCTTGGCCACCTCAGCATACACCAGTTATCTCACGAAGGCATCAAAAACTTCAACTGTACCGAGTGCGGTGCGTCCTTCTACAGGAAAGCTGATCTGGACCGCCACGAGAAAATACACCTTGGAATCAAACCCCACGTGTGTGAGATATGCTCTAAAAGCTTTACACAAAAGAATAATTTGGTAATGCACATAAAAATGCACATCGGTGACCGGGCCCATTTGTGCACGGTGTGCAATAAACGGTTTATGACAAGGAGCAAGTTGGTGCTGCACTCAAAGCGGCACGAGAAGGCGAAAAAGGTTAAAAATGAGCTAGATCTTAACCATGATACGGATTGATTAGTGTAATATGTTGATATCACAGTATGATAGTTAATATACCATAATGTTAGCATTTCGGTCACTGCCAATATCTGCCCCAACTAAGAGTGTGCACAAGTGTGTGCCAACAGGTGCAAAAGTGTGAGTTCACAGGTGCAAAAGGGTGTGCTGAATGGTGCAAAAGTGTGCTGACAAGTGCACAATTGTGTGTCAACAGGTGCAAAATTGTGTGCTAGCAAGTGCACAATTGTGTGCCAACAGGTGCAAAATTGTGTGCTAGCAAGTGTGAGTCTACAGGTGCAAAAGGGTGTGGTAACAGGTGCACAAGCGTATGCTAAAAGGTGCACTCTCTATTTCGGCACTCATAGTCCGAAGACGCGACCGGAGAGAGATCAGGCGCGGGACGCAAAGCAATATGCTCTCCGAAGCAAGGAGAGTTCTCGTTCTATTAAAAATGGTCACCCATCACTAACCAGACCGTGTAAGGAGTTGCTTAACCTTGAAATTCGTCTGTTGTGCTTGAAAGCTATAGCTACGGGCCTCTCAGAAACTAGTTAACAGTGTATATAGTACATATAAGACAAGTCTAGTGAATTATTGTTTTTTTAAACTTTATTTTGCAAGGGAATATGGATCCAATGTTTACCCGACTGCGCGACGCGAACGAGGGTAATGTGTTTATAATTTTTTAGTTTTGTAAGGCGGTTGGATTTTGGTCTTAATTGAGTTCTTAATAATGTATTGCCATGTACAAAAATAGCGTATGTAAGTTAGATTTTAAATGTGAAATCTCGGTTGGCCTAACCTCCATGGTGCTTCATCTAGAGCATTGGCATGTAATGTAACTTTTTGGAGTAGATTGTGAGCATTACATTACAGCCTCCCTGACTTGACAAGCAGTCGCCTGTGGTGTAATATATCAAGTTGTATCAAAATATGACACATTGTATCAAGTTACGCACGGTAATGCTCTGTTCTCCACCCTCACTAATGTAATGCTCAACTCTGCAACATTGCAGGTTGTGCACTGCAATGCTCGACTCTGCAACATTGCAGGTTGCGCACTGCAATGCTCGACTCCGCAATATTGCAGGTTGCGCACGGCAATGCTCGACTCTGCAATATTGCAGGTTGCGCACTGTATTTCTCGGTTCTCTTCCCTCTCCACACACTCAAGTACAGTCAGCATCATAAGTAACTGAACATATATTTTTTTAACATACCATCAATTAAAGAACTACTTATACCATAAAGTCTTAAATATCCTCAGATCATTTGGACGTTTCTATAATTTGAAACAATAACTTGATGTTTTCTTTCAATTATTTGACACTAACTGCGCCCCGCGGTGTGACCCGCTACATTTTTTCGGGATACAAAGCCTATGTGTTAATCCAGGTCAGCTACCTCCATATGAAATTCCATTAAAATCCATTCAGTAGTTTCTACGTGAAAGAGTAACAAACATCCATACTTACAAACTTTCGCGTTTATTTATTAGGGCTAAGGTTCCTTATCATGTTGAGCTATTCATGCTGCTGACTATACCTCCAGCGCCCAGTCTGAACTGTCAAATTACTAATGATAGAAAGAGACAAACATAGGTATGTTATTACATAACATCACGCCTGTATTCCTCGAAGGGGTAGGCAGAGGTGCACATATAGTACACCCACATTTCGCCAGTTATGTTTTAGGTCCCAATGTAATAGGGGGCGAGCCTATTGCCATCAACCGGGCACAAATCCAGACTCCGTGCTGTTACTGAGAATTACCTAATGGAAAAACCCAGTAACACTTTGCCCGACCCGGGATTCGAACCCAGGACCTCGTGGTATGTTATTACACCCGCTACAAGCCTTTTTAAAAGGCTGTATTAGTGTAAATGTAATTTTGTATTATATTTGTATTGATAAGGTTTTATAAGCAATACAATTATACAATAATAATTATTGTATCGACACAATATAGTATGTTATGTTTGTAGTAGTTGTGTAGAGAGCTAGAAACAAAATAGTATGACTATTTGATATCATCATCATCATCATCAGCCGGAAGACGTCCAATGTTGAACAAAGGCCTATTTGATATATGGTTTATTAATTATTATACAAATTTGGTGTAGTAGTTGCTAAGCATGTCTCAGTTCTCAAAGTACTTTTAAAGATGGCCGACAAGCCCAAACACGATGGGGTTGCGTCATTTCGTTACAGTGTTCCTATCACCACCTTCGACTCCATCATCAGACCAGCTCAAAAGTACCATAATATTGTATTGTCACCGAACCTACATATGTATGTGGAATTTCATTTCAATAGGATGTCAAGAAGTGGTTCTAATTCAGATTGCAAAATTTGACTTAAACAAACTCACATACATACAAACATTGCAAGTTAAATAAAAGCCGTGTAAGAAACAGTATTGAAAACCGCGAATATACAAAAAAAGTAAAAATGAAATTACGAAAATTAACTATTGAGAATATTGATTTTAAGAATAGTAGGTACCTACATTAGATTATAGAGAACGAAACGGTCTTATACTCAAGTCCGTAGAAATGCCGATTAGTTTTTTAGTAACTTAGCTTTTAGCCCTCGTGTGGAGTTAGCGAAAGTGCACATACGCGGTATTTAACATTGTTAGTTTCTCGGAATTCTACTATCATCGACGATATGTCACCACTTAATTCTAATACAAAATAAAAACTATATACAAAAATAAAAAGTTAAAGCCACTTGATACAAGGTTTAAACGGAAAGCCCATGCTCCTTATCTTTGTAAATATAAAATATTTAATTGTAATATTTTTTGCCTCGTCAGTCTTGTGGCTATAGTACGACTGTTGAGCGTGAGGTTTTAGATTCAAATCCCGGGTCAGGCAAAGTGTAACTGTGTTTTTCCAAGTTTTTACTTAGAATTATCTAATGGGAAAATTAAAAAATACTTTTGCTCGACCCGGAATTCGAACCCAGGACAGGCTCAGCAGTCGCGCTTAGCAACCACTAGACCAACGAGGCAGTATTGTTACTTGTCAGCAACTTAAGTGTTACTTATAAAGTTACTTGCTGCGCCCCGCGGTGTTACCCGCTACATTTTTTCGGGATAAAAAGTAGCCTGTGTTTATTCAGGGTGTCATTTTTTTTTTTTGGTACAAGCACTCGCGCCCATCATTGCGACTCCTGTAAGCCAGGATCTACAATGATAACCGTTGAGAACCATCGAGGCAATGAAGCTCGAGGCGTCCCAGAGAAATGACTCTACTGTCTTGGAACCCGCAACGAAATTAGTCATAAAGAATATATAGGAGGGGTAGGAAGAAATTCAGGGTGTCAGCTACCTCCATAGGAAATTCCATCAAAATCGGCCTTGCCGTTTGAGCGTGAAGAGGTAACATAAATACATTGCAAATTTTCTATCCTGAACAAAATATAGCGGGTAACACCGCGGGGCGCAGTCAGTTATTATTATAATAATAAATCGAATTTGTTAATATTAGATATTTAAGTGTCTATAGGTTTAACGTACGGTTGTTTTATAAATAAATGTAAATACATTCCAGGAATCTCGTTTTTTTTACTAACTCTCCTAAGTTTTTTGCAATTCTAATGACTTTATATAATTAATAGTTAAAATCATCATCAGCCGGAAGACGTCCACTGTTGAACAAAGGCCTCCCCCTTAGAGTGAGGGGAGGGGGTGCTATTATCCCCATGCTTGGTACGCGGCTTGAGAATCGCAGTATTGGTGGTGAAGTTACAGAAGACGCTGCTGCCCATCTTCTGGATTTTCTCTTAGTCGCCTCTTACGACACTAGCAGCTTATAACTGTCCCACTGCTACAAAGGCCTCTTCTCGTATAGAGGATTGAGCATTGATCACCACGCTAGCTCACTGCGGGCGATTTCAGATATTTACATCCAGGTTTCCTCACGATGTTTTCCGTCACCGTTAGTCTAGTGTCTTAGAATAACTAAGAAAGTATTTATAACATTCAAAAAGTCACATTAATACTTGCCCGGGTTATGTTAATTAATAATTAACAATGTAAAATTACAATAAACAATATAAGTTGTTATAAATAATTTGAACATAGGTAACCAAAAAGTTTGACGACCTGATTGCCGCAGTGGCTAGGCGATTGGACTGCTGCGTTAAGGTTTGCTAATTCGATTTCCGCTCGGGACAAAATCTGTGTTACCGCAGATGTTTGTCCCGAGTCTGGGTGTTTGTGTATGTGATATTTCATGTTTGTGAAACGCACCCACGATACGGGAGACATTCCTAGGGGCGAAGTTTTTTTAAGTTTTCTTTATCCTAAAACATCTTATGACTGCCTCGTTGGTCTAGTGGTTGCTAAGCGCGACTGCTGAACACGAGGTCCTGGGTTCGAATCCCGGGTCGTGCAAAGTGTTACTGGGTTTTTCCATTAGGTAATTCTCAGTAGCAGCACGGAGTCTGGATTTGTGCCCGGTTGATGGCAATAGGCTCGCCCCCTATTACATTGGGACCTAAAACATAACTGGCGAAATGTGGGTGTACTATATGTGCACCTCTGCCTACCCCTTCGGGGAATACAGGCGTGATGTTATGTAATGTTTTTTTTTTAAATCTTTTTATTAAATGAAAATGAATGAAATGTAGCAATAATTTCCATGCCTAATAGACACTAGTACACTTTGAAACGCCTTCCAAGGCTAAGGAATCGAACGTAGATATATGAAACCCGATCTTATAAAGAAATAAAAGCAATTGTGTGTAGTTAGATAATCCGTTAGCATAGACGAACGCTTTTAGAGTTACTATTTACATAAGTCGAGTCGTTTTGCCAGGCTAACAGATAGCCGAGTAGGTACCTAGGTACTTTTATATTTATCTAGTAAGGAATCTCACAGAAAGTTTGGTAAGTCGATGTGGTTCTTAAATTATAATGTTCTGTGATAACTTTCGTGAGTGTTATCCATATTATTTACTGTATATTCCGGTTATATACGGTTGTATAACCGGAATATACAGTAAATAATATAATGTTCTGACCGATTTTCAGCTGAGACTAGCCAACTACAGGAGATATTATAGTGCACAAGTATGCAAACACAGGCGCACTCCCTATCACTCGTTGCACGCTGGCCAGATTCGTGCTGCTACTGAGAATTGCCAAACGGAAAATTTCAATAACTGCCCAACACGGAAACTGAACTTAGAACCTCATATTTAGCTGTCGCACGTTGTAACTATTGAACCAACGGGGCAGCGACTTAGCTTAGAGATAACATAACATCACGCCTCTACTCCCCAAAGGGGTAGGCAGAGGTGCACATAAATAGTACACCCAAATGTTGCCAGTTATGTTAAAGGCCTCATTATAATACGAGGCGAGCCTATAGCCATTAACGGCCACAGGCTCCGTGTTGCTACTGAGGATTACCTAATGGAAAAACACAATAACACTGCCTGATCCAGGATTCGAACCCAGGACCTCCAGTTCAGCAGTTGCACTATGCAACCATTAGACCAACGCAACGAGGATAGAAACTAGCTTAAAGATAAACCTGTAAAAAGGGAAAAAAACTTCACTAGCTGCGCCCCGCGGTGTTACCCGCTACATGTTTTCGGGATAAAAACTAGCCTATGTGTCAATCCAGGGTGTCAGCTACCTCCATAATAATGAAATTTCATTAAAATCCATTCTGCAGTTTTAACGTGAAAGAGTAACAAACATCCATCCATACTTACAAACTTTCGCGTTTATAATATTAGTAGGAATTTTTAATCCTATAAAAGCTTAAAGTTTCATGCGGACGGACCCGCGACCAGCAACTAGTGTTATTTTTTATAATAAACATCTCGATCTAATTATTCTACATCACAAAACAACGACTCCCTCGCAAAACCTAAATATAAACACTATCTATCAATATTTCAAAGAAAGTATAAAATTAATAAAAAGTTTTCCGATAAATATGTAAAATGAGACGCGCCATGATTTTTAATCTGTTGTTTTTTATTCGACTATGGAAACAGTAAATAAAGATGATGAGATGGTAACACTTTATATAATTATTATCTATAACTAGCTTTTGCCAGTTTTGCCGTTAGCCTATGTCCTTTCTCCGGTCTTAAACTTTTTATATCCCAAATTTCATCAAAATCCGTCCAGCTGTTTAGTAATAGGCGTAACAGACAGACGAAGTTACTTGAACATTTATAATATTAAAGTATGGATTGTATGGATGTTACAAAATCTTATATAATTACAAAAAAATATAAAATTAAGAAAGATGGTCATTTAAATGTTAATTAGATTATCATGAATATTTAAATGTCATATAACAATGATAAAATATGTGAAACTAACTGTAACACCCCATAATTCAATTATTTTGCGAAAAATTATTGAATTTGAAAAATCCGCCACTGAATATCAATGACAGCTGAAAATCAAAATGGCGAATGCCGCCATTATTATCTTATTAAAATTGAAATCAATATCTGATACGATCATAGAAAAATAGGCAGCGGATAAATCTTGTATTATCCTCACGCAACGCCAACGCATAGTAAGTAAACTTTAGCCGATATATAAAGGGGAGACGGCGAACCTCCGCCATTCCGCCATTGACTCTCGTGAAAGCGCCATCTGGTGTCAGATAGAAGAAACTGTAAATTATTTTAAAATGTTGAAGATTACCGCTATCGTTTCGTTAATGCTCATTGGTAAGTTATATTTTTATTTAAACAATTATTTATTATTTAATTTTTGGATTAATATTATTTATGCATTTTTTTGTAGGTTACTTTGTAATTTTTACTATCTACGTATATTTATTTGTTTTACTTTGATTAGAACGGTTTAGGCCAATTACACTATTTACACAAAAGAAAAAAAAACAATAAGACAAAAACAAACACGATAAAACTAGAAGCATTAAATATGTATACAATTTTAACTTAATATATTTTTTTTGTTGTATGGAATCAGTAATGCAATTAATTATTTAAGTATCTTTTAAAAATTACCGTTTAGACAAGAATAAGGGGGGATATGAACTAAAAATCAATTTAAATGTTATTACGAATTAAAATAAATTTACTTTTATAGACAAATTGTTAATCTAAATAGCATATGTTTAAAATACCAAGTAAATAGTTTTGTATAGTCTGTATAGTATCTACAGGGTTACCCACGGGTTACCCACCTGAGGCGTCTCAATTAAAAAAAAAAAACAGTTTTTAATTAAAAAATAACTTATCATTTTTTATTTACAAGGTTATTTACACTCCTTAAAAATAAATATATGTATACAAAGTAAAAAATGGAAATTAAAAATTATGCATCAAAGTATTCTTCCTCAACATAAATAACTCATCATTTAGATACAGTGTGCCAAAACGCCCAAAGTAGAAAGCTTAGGCGTGGCATTCATATTAGAATAATACTAAATTGTCCACCATCCTTGTTTTATATCCAATATAATGTATGTTTATTAGACGCAGGTTATTGATGCGTGGGACGAACCGGAAGACATCTTTGTTTTATAGGTTTCATCTTATTAGATGCATATTCAGTAAATTAATAATTGACTACGATGGTCTAGTGGTGTAGGGCGATTGCTGAAGTCATGTGTTCGATTCCCGGGTCGAGTAAAGTGTTAATTATTGGGCTTTACCGTTTAGTATTTCTCAGTAGCAGCACAGGAGTCTTGATTTGTGCTCGGTTAATGAAAATTGCTCCCGGGATTCGAACCCAATACCTCATGCTTAGTAGTCGCTTAAGAACACTAGACCAAGACATGGGACTTTAAAATAAGCTACGGATTATCTTTCAATTAAAGCGTTACTCCGTTAAGACTTCCAAAGTAAAAATAACTCCTAATTATGCTAAATAGACTTTAAAAAATATTTCACTGATAAATTAAATAAATTATTTTATATCTGCAAATAGGTTTTGCAAAAATACTTTTACACGTCAATTTTTGTTTCCTAACTGACTATCTCTGAGAAGAAATACCGAAAAAATCTCAGGGGTCTAGGTCTCATTTTCTTTTAAGACATAGGTACCATCTTCGACGTATTGGCGAAATTGAAAAAATAGATTTACATACTTAGATCCCCTTAGACTCAACTGATATTATTTTTATTTACCAGCGACTTGGTCGCAAGCGGACTCTAAGCGTCATAAAAAGGAAGCCACAGCGTCTGCTGACTACCCCTCAGGTTAGTCGGTTTAATGTGAGATGTACTGCACTTACATGGATGTTAAATGTTGGTGAAGTAGGTGACATAGTTACAATTAGGTGTAAAGGTTACATGTTGGTGTAGGTTGTATGTTAGATATGTATAGATGTTAGATTGTGTATTTGTTAGATGTAGATTGAATGTTAGATAATGTTGTTAGTTTCTGGGCTGGGTTACAATTTGCTGTGAAGGTTACATGTTGGTGTAGGTTGTATGTTAAATATATAGATGTTAGATTGTGTATTTGTTAGATGTAGATTAAATGTTAGATGATGTTGTTAGTTTTAACTGAGCTGGGTTATAATTTGCTGGGAGGCAGGTATTTTGGTTACTGGCAGATTGTCAGATCATTTAAAGTGTATGTATATGTTAGGTTTAGAATACTATATTTTTCAACAGTGTGTAAATCCATGTCAGAGGCCTACAGGCGGTTTAAACTGACACCAGGTTGTTCATCAACCATGTTGTACAAAAAAAGTGTTTTTAGAACTGTGGACAATAAAATTGTATTATATGTATTTGCAATATACATATATCATCACGCCTGCATCTTTGGAAGGGGTAGGCAGTGGATTAAGGTGGTACTAAAATACAGGTTTTTTCTCTCAGGCAGTACGTTGTGGGCGGCTAGCCTGTCCTGCGACTCCTGCGGCAGTGAGTGCGCGTCTGCGTGCGGCACCAGACACTTTAGATCTTGCTGCTTCAACTATCTGAGGAAGAAGAGGGGACCAGAGTCCCTTAAGGTAAGGGAGGGAAGGGAGATACTGTTCAAAATAGACTTAATTTTAAGTAATATACATTTAGGTTATATTTAATAGTTTTTTTTTTACTTCATTTTTAAGATGTGCATAGTGTAGTGTACAGTAGTTTGCTTAGAAGAATGTTAGTTAGCCCGTAATTGGCTAGTGCGTAAGCCTTTAGTTATCTATGTATGTATTCATATAGAAATTTGTACGCATAAGCTGTGGGAAGACCTTAATGAATAAATAAAAGTGGTTGCTAAGCGCGACTGCTGAGCACGAGGTCCTGGGTTCGAATCCCGGGTCGGGCAAAGTGTTACTGGGTTTTTCCATTAGGTAATTCTCAGTAGCAGCACGGAGTCTGGATTTGTGCCCAGTTGATGGCAATAGGCTCGCCCCCTATTACATTGCGACCTAAAAACATAACTGGCGAAATGTGGGTGTACTATATGTGCACCTCTGCCTACCCCTTCGGGGAATACAGGCGTGATGTTATGTGGAACGCGATAGTTTACAAGGTAAAGGTCTCGTAGGTAACATCTACAATTCTACACTTATGAATTCTTACTCATTGTTTTCTTTCAGTTCCTAGCACCTCAAGATGTTGAATCGAGTCGTCCGCGATCAAAACTGCCAATGTTTGTTGTTGAAAACATCCCAGTGCCAGAGCAATGGATCTCCAACGTGTTATCAAGCGAAAATCACCCGTATTCCATAGAAGATATGGTTGAGAACAGAATGTACGACGCTTGAACCCTTTTTCAACCCGCAATACCGTCTGAAAATACTTGAAGACATTTTAGACTGATCTTTTTATTATTTATTGTTATATTTAAAGCATTTATTAAATCATATGGAGTTAAGACTTGTAAAAGTATGGAATCAGTATTTTTTTTATAACAGGTTACTTTTTAGGTTACAAATAGTCACCTTTTTTGTAAAAGTAACCTTAATGTCACCCTGCATTGGACTTATAATAGTAAAATTATAGAATCAGTATTTTTTCTGCTACATTTTACAATCATGACTAAAATTCTTGTAGGTTACAAATAGTGACCTTTTTTATAAAAGTAACCTTGTTGTCACCCTACCGTTCGTCACAAAAAATCTGTTATAAAAATTGTAATTTTGTCAAAGAAACTTAGTTATATTTCTTAATTATATTATCAAGTTGAGGCGACTGAAATATTAAGCTGTTTGACAAAAATTAATTTCGTAGTTATTCAATTTATTGGAATTATATAAATCAATGCATCAAATGGTAGTTTTTAGGTTACCAATCCTACTAAAATGTACCATTGTATTTTCAGACATCTGTCAATTTGATATAATGTATAAATTAAAAATATCATATAATTTTAATCAATTAGTATAATGTAAAATGCAATTTAATTGTAAAATTTTTCCTTTAATTTTTTTTTTCCTCTTTGGTTGCATTAAAAATAGTATTTTTGTAAAGAAATATCTTTTTTAATGTTTTTTAATAGATTTCGTGTTTATAATGGCTGGATAAAACATGAAATCTAAGGGATGTATTTAGTTATAAGAAATATATTTAAATAAAAATATTATTATCCAGATTTTATTATTTTATTTTTACTTTACGGCCCTAAGCTGCCTTGCAGCGCTAATGATTGTTGAGCGTAAAGACTTGGGTTCGATTCCCGGGACTGGAAATTATAGAATTAGTCCGATAAGTAAATCTTTTTAGCAACACAGATTCTGGACTTGTGCCCTCTTGATGGGTAGAATGCACTGATAGCCGAGTGGTATGACCATTGGACTGCCGAATCAAAGGTCGCAAGTTCAAACCCTAGACCAATGTATTTTCGATTTCATGTGCGCAGTACCAAACTAGTTATCAGTTGCTAAAAACGGTGAAGGAAAACATCGTGAGGAAACCGTCACAACTGAGAGGGTTTTTAATGATGTGTAAAGCCAAGTCAGAACCCACTTAATTATGGCGACTTATCTCAACTGAGACTAGTCAACTACACGAGATATTATAGTGCACAAGTATGCAAACAGAGGTGCACTCCCTATTCCCTCACTCTCATAGTCCAGGACGGGGAGACACGACCGGGGAGAGATCAGGCGCAGGACCAACGGCTTAACATGCCTTTCAAAGCACGGAGACGACTCGACATGTGACAACAGTCACCCATCACAAGACTGACCGCGACGCTCTAGGCTTAACCTTGATGATATCTAAGATGGTGATTAAGCTGTAAGGCGGCCACTGCTTCTCCGTGATAAAACTACTACTATTTACATAGGTAGCTACACACCCAATACTTCATATTCATATTCTTTATTGCAATCCATAATGTACATTAATGGTGGTAAAGGAAATCTAAATCTTACTATAATTGATTTATAACTTTTTAGATCAGATAAAAGCTTGTTTTTAAAATATAATTAATTTTAATCTTAAACCATGTTTAAGAATAGTAAAGTCCTATAATGCTCCCCTGAGAGTCAACAAATCTAGAAATGTTATTGCTAATGATGTGTTTATGATATATTGTATAATATGTGTATCACACTAATATTATAAAGGCGAAAGTTTGTGAGTGTGTTTGTATGTTTGTTACCTCTTCACGCTCAGTGGGGCGCAGCTAGTTATTCATAAACTAGCTCGGGATAAAAAGTAGTCTAAGTGTTAATTCAGGGTGTCAGCTACCTCCATATGAAATTTCATTAAAATCCTTTCAGTAGTTTTTACGTACGTGAAAGAGTAACAAACATCCATCCATACATACAAACTTTCGCGTTTATAATATAAGTAGGGTTGTACGCACAATAAGATCTATATGTTAATAAAGTTAATTGGTTTAATGTAATTAAAGAATAGACACCACTGATGCCTAAAGGTGTCAGCATTTAACTTTTCTCTAAATAAGTTACGAATTAAGATTGGTTTCAGTGTGCCTTGGGCCAGTCAAAGAATATACATACCTATACATACATAAAATCACGCCTATTTCCCTGAGGGGTAGGCAGAGATCACGGATTTCCATTTGCTACGATCCTGGCATACTTCTTTTGCTTCATTCACACGCATCACATTCCTCATACACGCTCTTCGGTTGAGGGTCACTCACTTGCCCTTTTTGCAGAACATCTCCGATTTGGTCTATGTATGTTCGCCTATGATGTCTTCCCCTTTCCGATACTTCACTACTTATATTATAATAGAAATATACATTTATTTATAATAAAGAATATGATACAGAATAACTTAAACTCGGTTAAATGTTATTTATATAATATACAATGCTAGTAATGATGAACCTGTACTTAATGGTGTGACGTCACAGTCACAAGCGTGGTGATCAATGCTCGTTCTCTGTATGAGAGGACTTTGTAGCAGTGGGACAGTTACAGGTTATTGTTTTGAATAATAATAATTAATTAAGTTCTATATAAATTTTAATTATATTTTTATAAAATTACAACCTTTTGAATAATTATAAAAATATTCATTTTTATCAGAGTACAGGTCAAAATCAAGTTGAAGCTACATCAGGTGATTTTCAATCATATATTCTTGGTGATTAGGTTGGTTTTCGCTGGACAGCACTCTGTCGATCCATTCTTCTCTCTCAGGCATATTTTCAAGGTTGAAAAGCACCAGCTTCGGCAGGCTTTCTTTTGTTTCTTCACTAAGTTTATGGACCTGAAAAGGAATATATTTATTATAATCTATATAGTTATATAAAATTTTCGTGTCACAGTTTTCGTTCCCATACTCCTCCGAAACGGCTAGACCGATTCTCATGAAATTTTGTGAGCGTATTGAGTAGGTCTGAGAATCGGCCAACATCTATTTTTCATACTACGAAATTCACGCAGACGAAGTCGCGGGCAACAGCTAGTCTTATATATAAAATTCTCGTGTCACAATGTTCGTTCCCGTACTCCTCCGAAACGGCTTGACCGATTCTCTTGAAATTTTCTGAGCATATTGAGTAGGTCTGAGAATCGGCCAACATCTATTTTTCATACCCTTAGTGATAAGAGTTTTTTACCTGAAATTCACGCGGACGAAGTCGCGGGCAACAGCTAGTAATAATGTAAATGTATAAAGTAATGACTGCCTCGTTGGTCTAGTGGTTGCTAAGCGCGACTGCTAAGCACGAGATCCTGGGTTCGAGTCCCGGGTCGGGCAAATTGTTACTGGGTTTTTCCATTAGGTAATTATTAGCAGCACGGAGTCTGGCTTTGTGCCCAGTTGATGGCAATAGGCTCGCCCTCTATTACAATGGGACCTAAAAACATAACTGGCGTAATGTGGGTGTACTGTATATGCACCTCTGCCTACCCCTTCGGGGAATACAGGCGTGATGTTATGTATGTATGTATAATAGAATCTTCTCAAAGTAAAAATCTAGTCACGATATTGCTATATAGGGTCAGTTGCAGGAAAAAAATCAAAGAGTTTGGGGTCTTAGAGCTTCCTAGATGGATCCATACCTTCAGAGCCTCAGGGCCCCGCTTCCTCCTTAGGTAGTTGAAGCAGCAGGCCCTGAAGCGCCGCGTGCCGCACGCAGGAGAGCACTCGCTGCCGCAGGAGTCGCAGGACAGTCCTGCTGCCCACACCGAGCTCACTGCAGAGGAATAATAATGAAGTCTGTACTTTCCCACTGCTAAACTTTGTCTCATACAGAAGGGAGTGACCACTCCGCCACGCTAACTTACTGTGGGGTGATTATTACTGATAAATTAGTAATTACCTTCATAATAAAACAAATTATAAGAGACAGAACAACCGACTACTCAGAATATAAAAGGCTTATACTTATCGTATGGTTGATGAACAACCTGGTGTCAGAGTTTAAACCTGTAGGCCTCTGACATGGCTTTACACACCGTTGTACAATCTCTCAGGTGTGCCGGTTTCCTTACGATGTTTTCCTTCACCGTTTTAGCAACTGATAACCAATTTATAATGCGCACATCGAAAAGACATTGGTGCGTGCTGGGGTTTGGAATGCGACCTTTCACTTAGCAGTCCAATGGTTTTACCCTTCGGCTATCAGTACAAGTTAACAATATAGTATATAGTGCATATGACGACACAAACACATACTCTATATTCCCTCAACATTTCTTATACCACTCACCAATGCATAATAACGAGAAAACAGCTGCTATCTTCAACATTTTAGTATATTCCTTCTGATATTAACGAGATGGCTAGATAACTTGATAGCTGTTACTGTTGAAGCCTGAATGATGGACAATTCTATGTTCCTCCCATATTTATATGAGCTAGTGTTTGCTTTATAGGAATAGGAATGCGTCGGTGTCACTAAAAGCTTTTAGCTTACACTTATTTGTAGATCGTTTTCTAGTATTTATAATATAACGTTACAGTACATAAAACACATTCCCATGAACTGTGTGTTAATAGGTTTGGGATAGAAAGCTAGAAAATAACTAGACTAAAAAAAGCTAGGACTGCCTCGTTGGTCTATTGATGGCTGAGCGCAACTACAGAGCTCCTGGGTTCGTATCCCAGGTCGGGCGAAATGTTACTGGGTTTGTCCATTAGGTAATTCTCAGTAGCAGCACGGAGTCTGGATTTGTGTCCGGTTGATGGCTATATGTGCACCTCTGCCTACCCTTTCGCGGAATACAGGGATGATGCTATGTAAAAAAGCTATAAGTTTAGTTTATGAGTTGCTGCAACCGATGGATGCAAATGGCAAGTTGTCGTTCATTGTGGCATTCTAAGGGGGAAGACGTCCACTGTTAAACTAAGGCCTCCCCCTTGTAGAGGGAGGGTTGCCATGAAAATGTTGAGAGTAATTTGAATCTGCGGCAAGTCTCAATATACTTACTTCCCGAGATCCGAAGGCAGAACTAGTTTTAAAAAAGCCTTAGGATATACCTGGAACCCTAGAAAGACAATACGTTAGCTATTACAGGGAACATTTTCTTCCGAGTGGTTCCGTGGGTGAAAGATAGTACTACAAATAATTGTAACATATGTCTCAAGCCTTTTATCACCCACGCATGATATCTGAGTAAACTTTAACTCATATATAAGGAGGAGAAAACTATTCAAAGCCATTCCGACACAGACACTGGTGATAGCGACATCTAGTTCAGATAAAAGAAACTACTAACGGATCTAAAATGTTGAAAATTGCAGCTATCGTCTCACTGTTTTGTATTTGTGAGTATTTAGTTAGAAAGTTTAATTATTCATAGTTTAAATAGTAATTAGAAAGAAAGGAAATTATTTATTCTTGTCAACAAAAGATAAAAGTTAAAAAGTACGAGGCAAGCTGTCGTTCATTGTGGCGTTCTAAGGGGGAGGCCTTTGTTTAACAGTAGACGTCTTCCGGCTGATGATGATGATGAGGAGGCAAGAAAAGGTCCCCAACTCATCGAAATGCTGCTAGAAAGCAGCAGCGCTGATTTTCAGTTGGGGCCTGACATACGACTATAGATACATTATATAAAAAATAAATAGAACGCACATTTTAAAATCTCAAAATCGAATCGTTCGATTCGTTAATGTCGTCATGGAAAAGCAATTCATGAACAACTTGCCCAGAAGACTTGTGACCGTCATGAACGGATTCTTCACACATTGATACCCATCCGTGAGTCTTAAGAGGCGACTAAGGGAAAATCCAGAAGATGGGCAGCAGCGCCTTCTGTAATTTCACCACCAATACTGCGATCCCCAAGCCACTTGCCAAGCGTGGGGACTTTGTTCTTTGAATTCTTACGTAATAAATATTAAACGGGGGAGAGGGGTATTATTTGGGGGGTGGGGGGTGGGGGGCAAAAAGTACCAAAATAGTCTTATGTAATTAATGAACGGCCCTGACTACTTTCAATACTCATGCATAGTTATAGCCACTAATCAATTTAATAAGATTGTCGACCAAGCCTGCTAAGTTGTTGGTACCTCTTGCAGTGAGCTCGGTGTGGGCAGCAGGACTGTCCTGCGACTCCTGCGGCAGCGAGTGCTCTCCTGCGTGCGGCACGCGGCGCTTCAAGGCCTGCTGCTTCAACTACCTGCGGAGGAAGCGGGGCCCTGAGGCTCTGAAGGTATGGAACCATCTGGAACGTTCTAAGATAGAAGTCTGTTAGATATTAGATTAACTTTGCTCAGGACAAATAATTAGTTGTGTTTCGTATATCATCGACTGTCTAATATACTAAGCATGACATAATTATGCTGGCATGCAGCAGACTGCCTCGTTGGTCTAGTGGTTAAGCGCGATTGCTGAACACGAGGCTCTGGATTCATATCACGGGTCGGGCAAAGTGTATTGGGTTTTTCCATTAAGTTCCTCAGTACAAGCACGGAGTCTGGATTTGTGCTCGGTTGATGGCAATAGGCTCGCCCCCTATTACATTGGGACCTAAAAACATAACTGGCGAAATGTGGGTGTTCTATATGTGCACCTCTGCCTACCCCTTCAAGGAATACAGGCGTGATGTTACGTTATGTTATGTTTATTTGCAAAAATAAAATCATTTGTTTTTATAACCTTTTCAGATCCAATCGTCAACCCAAGACCTGAAGGAAACTCAGCCATCTAAACTATCGGCTTTCGTAGAAAACAGCCCCAAGTCCACAAGGTGGATCGACAACGAGATGGCCAGGGAGAACCAACCTTACTACTTAGATGATACGATCGAAAACCATTTGTACTATGTATAGGATGTTAAGACTCTTTGAAGATACAGTTTTTGATTTTGATTGACTTTTAAGAACTTTGATTTATGTTTAGAGACATCGTATGTAATAGACTGGATAATTCAATATCTTCAAATGGAACACCTCGGTCCTGTGGTTGAAAGTGCGACTGCAGTACATGTACTCAATTGCCAGGTCGGGCGAAGTGTTACAGGGTTTTTCCATCAGGTTTACTGAGAATTACCTAATGGAAAAACCTAATAACAGTTTGCCCGACCCGAGTTTTGAACCCAGGCCCTCGTTAAGCAGAAGAGAAATATATTTATGGAAAAATTCTGCTCTATGTCTGCAATATAACGTGTCTGTACGAATGGTGTCTGTAAATGTAAGACAGGCTTTAAAAGTATTAATATTCTAAAATAAAGATATATTTACAAATGTATTAAAATCTCTTTATTGTCCTATTATTTTGGAATGCAGAGCTTTTTCTTCATTACGCCTTATCCATACTTCCATACTAATATTATAAATGTGAAAGTAACTCTATCTGTTACGCCTTTACTAAACCGCTGGACGGATTTTGATGAATATTGGCATGTAGAAAGTTTAAGACCCGAGAAAGGACATAGACTACGTAACGCGGGTCAAGCCGCGGGCAAAAGCTAGATGAACTAGAAATTATAAAGGCTTGTATCAAAGTCAACATATATCACGGTTGGCCCGCGGATGGGTGACCATGTATTTTCATGTTGATACCCCAGCCGTCATCCGTTTATCTTAGTAGTATCCAAATTGTCCCGCCATTGCCTTCTCAGTCTGCCTGTTTGGGGGCCAGCGGTGGGCAAACACTTTGTGGTAATATTGGACCCGCAAAGCTGGGCAAATACAATATAATGATACAAATACAGACAATATGGCCGACTTAAGATAATCCCTTCTTAATATTATAAACGCGAAAGTTTGTAAGTATGGATGGATGTTTGTTACTCTTTCACGTAAAAACTACTGAATGAATTTTAATGAAATTTCATATGGAGGTAGCTGACACCCTGGATTAACGCATAGGTTACTTTTTATCCTGAAAAAATGTAGCGGGTAACACTGCGGGGTATATAGTATGAACTAATGATGTGTGGTGGTAAATAAAAATACAAGATTTTTTTAATTGGACATTTTAATATCCGTCACTAATTAATATCATCAAAAATTCTAACAATTAATAATTATTACTAGTCACCTCCTAGACAAATACTTAAAGTTATTATTAAATAATATAACAATAAAAATAACATTTATTTTGACATTTCAAAACTAAATTCCCGCCAATGAGAGTTTTGGAAACAAAATGGAGTCGTGACATTGAAAAATAATATTTAGATACATTTTACCCGACTACGGCCTAAAGGATGGGTTATGATTTTAGCTATCTATGTATGTAAGGATGTATTTACTTGTGTTCCATTGTTTAGCTATGTTTGTTTACTTTTTATACATAAAAATATAATATTGATAACAACTTCAATTTAGTATTCAAAATTATCAATGGCGGA
Organism: Abrostola triplasia; assembly: GCA_946251915.1. Taxonomy (NCBI): domain Eukaryota; kingdom Metazoa; phylum Arthropoda; class Insecta; order Lepidoptera; family Noctuidae; genus Abrostola; species Abrostola triplasia. The sequence goes on along the minus strand of OX276448.1, from coordinate 619,785 downwards.
TTTTCTTTTTCTTTTATTTTGACGGGAAACGAACACTCATATTACTCGACCACAGACTATTAATATTATTATTTTATATAAACTTAATATTTTAGAGAGAAAGAGAAAGAATTACCTGCTAGAAAGAGACAAAGTCTTTAGTTAAAACAAGAGATACGTGCTAGAGAGAGACAGAGTATTTCTTGACGTTAATGTTGTTCCACAGTCGAGTATTCGTTGTAAATTTTAATTTTAGTCGATTATTGAAACGCTACGGTATCGATATTATCGTTGTTAGTCGAGTTACGTTTAGTTACTCTAGTACGGCATTTCCTTTTGTTTTCGCCGGGCTATTTCTGCGCTGGCCTCTTGGATAGCCTCCCAAAGTTTGGCCTCGGAGAGTATCTGGCGGGACAGCTCCTCGATAGCCGTTTCAGGGTCCATGATCGAGCCGAAGGTGTCATCATCAACGTACTGTGGATAGAGAGGTATTGATTTTAGTATTGAACATACATATTATAATCTTATGCAAATAATATATACCCCATAGTTTTGGCACACTATTTATATGGAGCAGTTCTTAGCTCGCAGTTTTGTTTAATAGGGTTAAGCAGCGGCTGTTGCGGTCGGTCGATAGATGGGTGACCGTGTTTTACACAACGAACCTCGGGGAGTATGTTGCATTGTACCCTGCCTAATCTCTCCCTGGTCGTGTCTCACCGTCCTGGACTATGAGAGTGAGGGTATAGGGAGTGCACCTGTGTTAGCATACTTGTGCACTATAATATCTCCTGTAGTTGGCTAGTCTCAGAGACAGGCCGCCGGGACCGACATTCGGTCAGGAGAACTTTATTATGAGTATTAGAATCGTTGACTTCTGTATAATATATTTGTTTATACCTGTTTCTGCCTCATCAATTCCTGGGAGGGCATGCCGGGCGCGCCCTGTGTCCTCTTGCGTCCGCATCCTGCAAGAAATTTATAAAACAATAAATACTTCATAACTGCCTCACTGATCTAGTGGTTGCTAAGCGCGACTGCTGAGTACGAGGTCTCGGGTTCGAATCGCGGGTCGGGCAAAGTGTTACTGGGTTTTTCCATTAGGTAATTCTCAATAGCAGCACGGAATCTGGATTTGTGTCCGGTTGATGGCAATAGTCTCGCCCCCTATTACATTGGGACCTAAAAACTAGCGAAATGTGTGTGTACTATATGTGCACCTCTGCCTACCCCTTCGGGGAATACAGGCGTGATGTTATGTTATTATGTTCTTTTACTTCGTTGATCTGGCATACAGATATTGAGACAACACTGCCTTTAAATACCTCGAAAGGGTCCAGATGTTTGTCCCGAGTTTGTGTGTTTGTGTATGTGATATTTCATGTTTGTGAAACGCACCTTATATAATACCGGAGATTTTCCTAGAGTGAGACATACAGAAGGGAATTATATATTAAGATTTTGAAGTACTAACCGGTGAAAGCATTGCAGAACGGCCTCTTCTTGGGTGTCATCACCATTTCATCTGAGAGCCGCGAGTCGAAGCTCCTTGGGATCTGGAATATAACAAAGCATATTACCATCATCAGCCCGAAGACGGCCACTGTTGAACAAAGGCCTCCCCAATAACAAAAAAACAAACTATCCCTCACCCTAAACGCACATGAATCTTGTATAAAGCCATGTCAGAGGCCTACAGGCGGTTTAAACTCTGACACCAGGTTGTTCATCAACCATACAATATGACGACCTGATTAGCGCAGTGGTTAAGCGATTGGACTGCTGCGCTAAGGGTTGCGGGTTCGATTCCCGCACGGGGCAAAACTTTGTGCGTACCACAGATGTTTGTCCCGAGTCTGGGTGTTTGTGTTTGTGATATTTCATGTTTGTGAAACGCACCCACGATACAGGAGAAATTCCTAGTGTGGGGCGACGTTTTTAAAAAAACAAAAAAAAAAAAAATATGAAGAAGGCCCTAAGGTATACCTTCTTCGTTCCGTCGTGGGTCATCATCAGCCGGAAGACGTCCAAAAGGCCTCCCCCTTAAAAAGGGGGGTTTTGCCATAATCCCTACGTTTGGCAAGCGGCTTGGGGATCTCAGTATTAGTGGTGAAGTTACAGAAGACGCTGCTGCCTGTGGATTTTCCCTTAGTCGCCTCTTACGACACCCACGGGAGGAAAGGGGGTGGTCAATTCTAGGCCGGATACCACTCGGCATGGATTAATACTCACAGTGGCTGAATAGCAACACTCCATGTACAGGAGAGCGATCACCACGAACAACGACACGCGTGACACTGACATGGCGGCAAATTTGACAGATACGCAAGATGGCCGACCTGTGAACAAAACAAATACCGCCTTAGTTATAAAAATATCAATTTGAAACTAATTTAAGTTATACCTGTCACTGTCATTTGCATATTAAAAAATAGAGATATCAATAGACTTATGAAGGGTATAGGTTAATGCAGGTATTATCCTGGTTTTTCTTAAAACTCTTGACTGCCTCGTTGGTCTAGTGGTTGCTAAGCGCGACTGCTGAGCACGAGGTCCTGGGTTCGAATCCCGGGTCGGGCAAAGTGTTATTGGGTTTTTTCCATTAGGTAATTCTCAGTAGCAGCACGGAGTCTGGATTTGTGCCCGGTTGATGGCAATAGGCTCGCCCCCTATTACATTGGGACCTAAAACATAACTGGCGAAATGCGGGTGTACTGTGTGTGCACCTCTGCCTACCCCTTCGGGGAATACAGGCGTGATATTATGTAATGTTATGTTATGTTTTTTTCTTAAAAGTGGGATAGGGTTTACATATGGTAATTTCAGCCTGTAACTGTCCCACTACAAAGTCCTCTCATACAGAGAACGAGCATTGATCACCACGCTAGCTCACTGGGACCGATTTTAAATTAAAATTATGTTTTCCATGAAATTAAGGTATCTAGCATGTTAATAACACGTCTGCCTACCTCTTCAGGAATCCCAGCGTGATGTTAAACATATAATATAAAGGTAGTAAAAATAGTTATCAAAGATTGTAGTTCTACGCAGTCTACGGCTACGCAGTCGTAGCAAGCTACGTCGCGTAGCTAGACGCGTAGCTTCTTGTAGCTATTGCGTAGATGTACTATTTTTATCCCTACTAATATTATAAACGCGAAAGTTTGTAAGTATGGATGGATGTTTGTTACTCTTTCACGTAAAAGCTACTGAATGGATTTCAATGAAATTTCATATGGAGGTAGCTGACACCCTGGATTAACACATAGGCTACTTTTTATCCCGAAAAAATGTAGCGGGTAACACCGCGGGGCGCAGCTGGTAATTTATAATGTGAAAAATTGCAAAAATAGGTTTCTGTATACATAACTATACATAACATCACGCCCGTATTCCCCGAAGGGGTAGGCAGAGGTGCACATATAGTACACCCATATTCCGCCAGTTATGTTTTTAGGTCCCAATGTAATAGGGGCGAGCTTATTGCCATGAACCGGGCACAAATCCAGACTCCGTGCTGCTACTGAGCATTACCTAATGGAAAAACCCAGTAACACTGCCCGACCCGGGATTCGAACCCAGGCCCAGTGCTCAGCAGTCGCACTTAGCGACCACTAGACCAACGAGGCAGTCTAATTGTAGAATAATTATTATAAAAATAGAAGTTCTTTCTATATCTAGGGTACAGTTTCCAAGTGCTTGCATTCAGAGAAGTAGTTTTATAGTCGAGAGATATTTTCATTAACATCTCGTTAATTAAGCTGGGTACAGTTAATTGCGAGTTATAACGAAATACTGCATTCACTGCTTGAGAAGGAATGCTCGGGAATTGAAAAACTAGATTCATACCCCGTAAGGGGTAGGCAGCAGTAGTGGCTGGTTTCAATATACTTCTTCTTATCGTATGGTTGATGAACAACCTGGTGTCAGAGTGTAAACCGCCTGTAGGCCTCTGACTTTACACACCGTTGAACAATCTCTCAGGTGTGCCGGTTTCCTCACGATGTTTTCCTTCACCGTTTTTAGCAACTGATAACTAATTTATACGCACATGAATTCGAAAAGACGTTGGTGCGTGCCGGGGTTTGAACTTGCGGCCTTTGATTTGGCAGTCCAACGGTTATACCACTCGGCTGTCATTGCTATAGGAAAGTAGTAAAAATTGATTTAATCCATACTAATATTAAAATGTGAAAGTAACTCTGTCTGTCTGTTACGCCTTCACGACTCAACTAAACGGATTTTGACGAAATTTGGCATGTAGAAAGTTTAAGACGGAGGAAGGACATGGGCTACTTAACGCGGGCGAAACCGCGGGCAAAAGCTAGTTAATTAAATAAACGTTGGTCCTGTGATCCGGATGTCGTTTAACTTGGCGACAAAGTCACTGGTAAATAAAAATAATATCAGTTGAGTCTAAGGGGATCTACGTATGTAAATCTATTTTTTCAATTTCGCCAATACGTCGAAGATGGTACCTATGTATTAAAAGAAAATGAGACCCAGACCCCTGAGTTTGTTTCGGTATTTTTTTCTCAGAGATAATCAGTTAGGAAAGAAAAATTGACATGTAAAAGTGTTTTTGTAAAACCAATTAGCAGAAATAAAATCATTTATTTAATTTATCAGTCTGCCTCGTTGGTCTAGTGGTTGTTAAGCGCGACTGCTGAGCACGAGGTATTAGGTTTGAATCCCGGATCGGGTAAAATGCAGTAACATTTTACCCGATCCTTTTCCATTAGGTAATTCTCAGTAACAGCACGGAGTTTAGATTTGTGACCGGTTGATGGCCAGCTCGCCCCCTATTACATTGAGACCTAAAAACATAACTGGCGAAATGTGGGTGTGCTATATGTGCACCTCGGCCTTCCCCTTCGGGGAATACAGGCGTGATGTTATATTTATGTTATGTCTTTCTTAATACCAGCTCAGAGTCTGGATTTGTGCCCGGTTGATGGCCAGCTCGCCCCCTATTACATTGAGACATAAAACATAACCGGCGAAATGTGGGTGTACTAGCACCTCTGCATACCCTTTCGGGGAATACAGGCGTAATGTTACGTCATTTTTATTTTCTTTCGGCTTGTAACGGGAGACATTGCTTCAAAAAATGTACCATATCTTCCACCGTACGCCTCTTGCTCTGGTTCACTCCGCAGCGGACCACTGAGCTCCGTAGTCAGTTTAGAGGTTTCCAATGCTTCTAATGAGTGCCAAAGAAAGTATCCTAATGACTTATAGGTCTAAGACAAAGAGACACCAACTCAATTAGGAGCTTCCTAATTGATCGCCGAATTGTTTTATGTTGTGAAACAATTAAATTGAACCCAATTTCACTTACGAGCAAGTTGGCTTAATTTTATTTGTCTTCGGACGTCGGATAATTGAAACATAGTTAGTTACCTTCCGAAAAGTTTTTGGAAAGTGTTTTTTACAAGCTTTTCTTAGTGTAGGTAGCTAGAGGCTTTCCTTTTCTATAACATAAAACTACGCCTGTATTCCCCGAAGGGGTAGGCAGAGGTGTAAAGTAAAACTAAATTTCGCCAGTTATGTTAAGTCCCAATGTTATAGACGAACTGGTCAACCACCGGGCACAAATCCAGACTCTGTGCTGGTATTGAGAATTATATAACATAAACATAACATCAAGCCTGTATTTCCCGAAGGGGTAGGCAGAGATGCACATATAGCACATCAACATTTCGCCAGTTATGTTTTAGGTCCCAATGTAATAGGGGGCGAGCCTATTGCCATCAACCGGGCACAAATCCAGACTCCGTGCTGCTACTGAAAATTACTCAATGGAAAAACCCAGTAACACTTTGCCCGACCCGGGATCCGAACCCAGGACCTCGAGCTCAGCAGTCGCGCTTAGCAACCACTAGACCAACGAGGCAGTAGTTATGTTTTTTCGTAATAAAAAATCGGCAAATGAGATTGCATTACATAGGAAACTTCAATGCATAAATATAAAAAAGATAAATATCTCTATAGCACTTACTATGCTAGTAAAATCTTAAATAAATATCGCTGAAGTGTAAAGTGTCGTTCACAAACACAGCGGGATGCTGGATCAAATCCACGGGACTCTGCGAGTGGAAACTCTTGTGTTTTCAATCTAGATTGTAAACTGAAATGCATGTTATATGTCAAGCTAACTTAACATTTCACAGTAATATTATAAGGCTAAAGTTTGTGAGTGTGTTTGTATGTTAGACACTACTTTACGCTCAAACGACTGGACCAATTTTGATGAAATTTCATATGGAGGTAGCTGACACCTTGGATTAACACATAGGCTACTTTTTATCTGAGATACTTTAACTGTAAAGCCATGTCAAAGGCCTACAGGCGGTTTAAACTCTGACACCAGGTTGTTCGTCAACCGTACGATAAGAAGAACACGAGTGAAATACTAAAAGAGAACTTAAAATTCGATGGATGCGAGCAGTGATACGGTGGCTCAGTTGGCAGAGCGGCGCCACGGTACAGCGAAAGTCGCGAGTTCGAGTCCCGCTCGTGTCCATCATTTTTCAAGTTTCCTTTACCAATTTAAAATTTAAGCCTAGCATGGCAACTTGCAAAAAAAGAGATACAGAAATATAAAATCGTAGCAAATTGAAATCTGTGGTCTCTGCCTACCGCTCAGGGAAACAGGCGTGACTTTATGTATGTATTTAAATGTAAAATCTTACTATAGACCTTGAACTGTGTATGTTAAACTCAATGCAATGTAAAACCATAATTCTTATTCAATAACTACGTATGCAAGGAAATGTAAAATGCATTTTGCTTTTTAAAATGTTATTGTCATGTATTTATTCATAAGTTTACACAGTATATAAGTAGTATTCTTAGTAGTAGTCTTAGTATTCTTTCTTTAAAAGACCATCACAGACGTCCTACATTGTACATGTCGTGTATTTGTAAATGTGAACATTGTGTAGGGTTTTTCCTTCCTTTTTTTTCAATGCGTGTCTGACGGTTTGAGTATTTCATGCGGCCTACCCAAATGTCCTTCAGATGGTACGAGACGGGGCGTCTGTAAGGACAGGTCGACTCAAACTCGCCGTGGTTCTTTCCTAAAAAGACCACTCCTCAGACCACCTACACTGTTCTCACATAAAATATTGAGCTTGTCTGGACTTTAAAAGAGACCTTGACCCCTGAGTTTGTTTCGGTATTTCTTCTCAGAGGTAGTCAGTTAGGAAATGCCGATGCCATCTAGTTTTATAAAAAATGACGTGTAAAAGTGTTTTTTTTAAACCTATTTGCAGAAATAAAATCATTTATTGTGTATAATAGTATATTTCATCGGGACATAACACTACTCCTACCCATCATTGCGACTCCTGTAAACCAGGATCTACAATGATAACCATTGAGATAAGTCTAGCTTCTATAAATATTTTCCGTCTTAGGAAAGCCAATCACTTATTTACTGAGCTACTCAGACACGCAGATATTTCTTCATTCATTACCCGTTTCCCATTATTTCTTCTAACAAAGCATTTTGCAACAATACTTAACAACTACCCACTCTAAGAGCAAGTTAGTTATATTCTGTAGTTCTTTTAAAAGCTTATTAACTATAAACTAGCTAGCAATACTAAGAATAACACTTTTAAAACTTCATTTGTGTTTCTAAAGTATAGAAGTTAGATAAATGATAAAAAACATAACATCACGCCTGTATTCCCCGAAGGGGTAGGCAGAGGTGCACATACAGTACACCCACTTTTCGCCAGTTACGTTTTAGGTCCCAATGTAATAGGGGGCGAGGTGACCATCAACCGGGCACAAATCCAGACTCCGTGCTGCTATTGAGAATTATCTAACGATAAAACCCAGTAACACTTTGCCCGACCCGGGATTCGAACCCAAGACTCCGTACTGCGACTGTTACTTAATGGAAAACACTATGCCTGACCCCGGAAAATAAACCCAGGAACGCTCAAATGTCCAAAATAAATATTTTTTTATTGAATTCAAACTGGTAACCGACTTTAAAAAAGGAGATTCTGTGTGTGCTTCCGCGATTTTCTCAAAGACTTTTGATCCAACTTGATTGACGACCTGATTGGCGCAGCAGCTAACCGATTAGAATGCTCCGCTAAGGGTTGCGGGAACGATTCCCGCACGGGAAAAAACTTATGCGATCCGCAGACTGTCCCGAGTCTGGGTGTTTATATATGTGATATTTCATGTTTGTGAAAAGCACCCACGATACAGGAGAAATTGACTGTGGCGCGACGTTTCTTAAAAAAATCTTGGAAAGTAGATGTTCTTTTATCAATTTAAAAATGGCGGACGGTTGTAATACCTTCATTGTTAACAACTGTTATTTTTCAATCTAAGATGGTGTACTTTTAATTTGCTCCGGCGACAGTCAATGAGAATACTTTCTGTTTACTATTCATAATGAAACCGTGTCTTGCAGCGAACGTGGCGTGACTAAGGATGCCTCAATTATATTATAGTTATACACTGACAGTTTGTGTAGCACTGACAGCCGAGTGGTATCACCGTTGGACTGCCAAGTCAAAGGTCGCAAGTTCAAAACCAATATCTTTTCAAATTCATGGGCGTATTATAAATTAGTTATCATTTGCTAAAAAGTGTTACTGGGTTTTGCCATTAGGTAATTCTCAGTAGCAGCACGGAGTCTGGATTTGTGCCCGGTTGATGGCCAGCTCGCCCCTATTACATTGGGACCTAAAACATAACTGGCGAAATGTGGGTGTACTATATGTGCACCTCTGCCTACCCCTTCGGGGAATACAGGCGTGATGTTATGTTGTTGTTGCTAAAAACGGTGAAGGAAAACATCGTGAGGAAATACACACCTGAGAGATTGTTCAACGGTGTGTAAAGTTACAGGCCTACAGGCGGTTTAGACTCTGACACCAGGTTGTTCATCAACCATACGATAAGAAGAAGCATAGTATAGCTAGTTATAAGTAAAGTAGCATCACTATAACTTGATAACAAAATAACATAATGGTATAAATTGTGCTTATTAGATTACTACCCCAATATTATGTGGGTGCGATATTATGGTTTATTGTGATAGTAAATGTAATGAAATTAGTTTCATTGTCTTTAAGCGAAGTGGAATGAGGGCTAGGCGAGAGGTTGCAGGTTCAATCTAGGCCTTAGGTGTTAGGTGCCTCGGGCAATGTATAAAACATCATAACAGCACGCCTGTATTCCCCGAAGTGGTAGGCAGAGGTGCACATATAGTACACCCACATTTCGCCGGTTATGTTTTTCGGTCCCAATGTAATAGGGCGAGCCTATTGCCATTAACCGGGCACAAATGCGGACTCCGTGCTGCTACTGAGAATTACCTAATGGAAAAACCCAGTAACACTGCCCGACCCGGGATTCGAACCCAGGATCTCGTGCGCCGCAGTCGCGCTTAGCGACCACTAGACCAACGAGGCAGTCAAGAGTGGTCGCTAAGCGCGACTACCTTACATTTCAATTTTTATTAACAATCCGACTTACGCAAAATGAGCTCACTGTGTCATTCGGTCTTGCAGTTTTTTGCTTGGAATTAACTTTAATAGATTCTATGATAGGTTATCTTTACTGCTTCTGAGTTAGAATTTATTGCACTCAAGTACAGTGAGGTTTAGTTTTAACTACGAGAAAGAATCCAGATTATTCTATCTCATTATTATTGCACTAAAAGCTCTATATAGTAGAAAATAATACATATAATGATTCAAGACGCTTAGTGAATGTTCTCTGTGATTTCTTTCGTTATTTGTAGAGTTTCAGAGACAATTATAAGTTAATATTTGTGAAGAGAGATCACACTAATTATAAAGGCGGAAGTTCGTGAGTGTGTTTGTATGTTTGTTAAATCTTCTCGGTAAAACAGCTGGACTAATTTTGCTACCCGATTAGTTTGCAATATGTATGCTTTGTTAGTATTGCTTTTATCAGAAATAAAAAATAATGACTGCCTCGTTGGTCTAGTGGTTGCTAAGCGCGACTGCTGAGCACGAGATCCTGGGTTCGAATCCCGGGTCGGGCAAAGTGTTCCTGGGTTTTTCCATTAGGTAATTCTTAGTAGCAGCACGGAGTCTGGATTTGTGCCCGGTTGATGGCAATAGGCTCGCCCCCTATTACATTGGTATCTAAAACATAACTGGCGAAATGTGGGTGTACTATATGTGCACCTCTGCCTACCCCTTCGGGGAATACAGGCGTGATGTTATGTAAAAAATACTAATACAATCACGCTAAAGTAGCTGGACTGAAGTGCGAAAATTAGGTATGAACGTAGCTGAAACACTGGATTAACATAGACTACTTTTTATCCCTTAAAATGTAGCAGGTGATACCGCGGGGTGTAGCTAGTAATTTTTATAGTATTTAGTGTTTAAAGAAGAAGGTTTGATTGTTAATTTTTTTATATTAAATCATTGTGATTAAGTTGTTTATCAGTTAAAGTACAGTTGGCCCTCGTTTTTATAATTCTAAGTAAGTGATTATTTGCTTTATATTAAACACGGACTGCCAAGTCAAAGGTCGCAAGTTAAAACCCCGACACGCACCAATGTCTTATCGAATTCATGTGCGTATTCTAAATTAGTTATCAATTGCTAGATTGTAATTACATAAATTTAAATTCTAACTATTTACAACTTAAAGTTGCAAAAACGGTAAAGGAAAACATCGTGAGGAAACCGGCACACCTGTGAGATTGTTCAACAGTGTGTGTCGCCATGTCAGAGGCCTACAGGCGGTTTAAACTCTGACACCAGATTGTTCATCAACCATACGATAAGAAGAAGTATAATATATAGATTTAAATCAACAATTCAGTAGAATAAACAGAGTCTAGCGAACAAATTAAAAAAATGATCTCATGTTTGCTTTAATATTTGCTGGCTTATGAAGTTATTATGTTGTTTAGTTATGAGATGAGCTTATAGGCTAGTACTTACCTGAGGAGAAGTGGACACAGAATGCAGTGAGCAGCGACTTGCGGCGCTTATATAGCACCGGACGCTAGGGGCGGGCGGGAACAGGGAAAGAAATGGAGGCGGTATAACAGAAAAATGTTTATAATTTTTATAATAAAAAATTTAATTGTAAGGGAGACCTTTGTTCAAGAGTGGACGTCTTCCGGCTGATGATGATGATAAACATTTGCTTGTTCGAAGTGTTCGTAAAGATTATGTACAAAATAGTGTCATATTTTTTATCATGCATGCAGATAGTGAGGTCTTGGGTTTGATGCCTGAGTCGGGTAAAGTGTAATTGGGTTTTCTCAATAGGTAATTCTCAGTAGCTTGTAGAATGCTCTGATCGACGTGTTGTAGGAGAGAGATACAGTCATAGAGTGCTAATAAGCGTAAGGTTCTGGGTTCAATTCCCAGGTAGGAAAGGTTGAGTGTTTTTCTATGAGACTGAATTTATGCTCGGTTAATGGCCAGCTCGTCCACTATTTTTTTATACTACACCCCACACTAGGAATTTCTACTGTATCATGAAACACACACACCCAAATTTTAGTCCCGTGCGGGAATCAAACACGCAACCCTGCAGCAGTCCAATTACGTAGCCACTGTGTCAATTGCGTAATTGATTTCACATTTTATATAAAACCATTATAGCCGTCTCCATACCTTCTCCTGCGCGCTGAAGACGCCCTGTTGTTTAAGCGCACCACTTCCCACTACCACCAAACTGGCCGGCCTGAGTATATCGAAGCAATACCACAAATGAATTATAATTAAATGCAATTGTTCTGTTTATCATACACTAGCACACACCGCGACTTTGGCCGAATGCCGAAAAAAGGGAGTGTATGTATGTATGTATGTGAGTTTTTCTCTGAATGCCTGAACCAATTTTGATGTATGGTGCCATTGGAATTCACTACAGTAGCTTGAATAACGGCTGTATCGACTAAAGGGGTAGGCAGAGGATAGTACACCCACATTTCGCCAGTTATAGGTCCCAATTTAATAGACGAGCTGGCCATCAACTAGGCGCAAAGCTTTCGTTTTCCTACTGAGAATTCATCATCATCATCAGCTGGAAGACGTCCACTGTTGTTATTAAGCCCTTAAAGGGGGGGCGTGATACCCCACGCTTGGCAAGCGGCTTGGGGATCGCAGTATTGGTGGTGAAGTTACAGAAGACGCTGCTGCGCGTCTTCTGGATTTTCCCTTAGTCGCCTCTTACGACATCCAGGGGAGGAAAGGGGGTGGTCAATTCTAAACCAGATACCACTCAGCAAGAGAGTGGTACTGAGAATTACCTAATAGAAAAAACCAAATAACATTTCGCTCGACCCGGGATTCGAACCCAGGACCTTCTCAGCAGTTATTTAAGGCCACTAGACCAACAAGGCAGAATTCAATACTTCTTTATAATATTATTTTGTGGGTGTATCAAGCCATATATACAAGTAACTTGAACAGTGGGTAGGCAGGCGGTGAAACCATAAGAATTAAACAAATGAAACATAATACTCTTTCTGGAAGTTGGTAAAGTGTTATATTCCATTTATATTAATATTTCTGGGAAAAATATTGTTTTTCGGTAACTTATTATGGAACTCTACTGCGGAGATCTGTCGATCTGCGAGGTTGAGCCGTGCTCGCCGCGGTCAGTCTTGTGATGGGTGACCGTTTTATGTTGAGACCCCTCCGTGCTTCAGGAGGCACGTTAACCCGTTGGTCCTGCGCCTGATCTCTCCCCGCTCGTGTCTCACCGTCCTGGACTATGAGAGTGAGGGAATAGGGAGTGCACCTGTGTTAGCATACTTGTGCACTATAATATCTCCTGTAGTTGGCTAGTCTCAGAGACAGGCCGCCGTCGTGACCAAAATTCGGTCACAACATTACAATTTTTAGATGTTGTTAGGTATACATATGCATAGTACGATTTCCGGGATAAAACAAAAAGAACACAAACGAATACACGTTTAAAAATATACCAATCTAAGTCACCCATCAAAATCCAGTCCGCAGCAACATCGCTTAACTTCCGAACTCAATTGGCAGCGCACTATTCATAGATTCCGCTGACGCACTCCTCTCGAACTAGGGTCATTTTAAACAGAACTTCTTACAAACAGAACTATTAAAACTCTTTAGTCTATGGATAAGTTTGTGTACGGACAGACAAATGATTCCACCGTCTTTTCTACACATAACTAGCTGACCCAGCAAAGGTTGCTTAGCCATATAAATTATTTCCTAAAATAGCTGTTAAAAAATAGGCGTTGGTGATAAAAGGGTAAAAATTTATGGTTGTATGTATTTTTTAATGCCACATTATAGAAAAATAAAATAAAAAAATGTTGTCCAAAACTTTAAAAAAAATGTTAAGGGTGAACAACCTTTATCACTTAGGGGTATGAAAAATAGATAGTAGCCGATTCTCAGACCTACTGAATATGCATATAAAATCAGTAAAGCCGTTTCGGAGGAGTAAGGTAACTAACATTGTGACACGAGAATTTTATATATAAGACAAGCTTTTGCTCGCGACTTCGTCCGCGTGGAGTAATGACTTCCGTCAGAATTTGGGTTTTTCACTTTTTTTTTAAGATTTTTTTTGGGAATTTCCAGAAATCCTCTCTTAGTGGTAGCCTACTCCTCCCAACAAACACACATGCCAAATTTCAGCTCTTTACGATCAGTAGTTTCGGCTGTGCGTTGTCTGTCAGTCAGTCAGTAATGGAAGAGTTTTATATATATTATATAGATATGTACTTATATATAGGCATGGAGTCTGGTCTGAGACACATTCTTTATTGTAGAGTATACATAATATTGAAGATGTTAACAATAGGTAGTTTTTCAGAACTTAGATGTTCAGGCATTGCAATTTATATACGACTGCCTCGTTGGTCTAGTGGTAGCTAAGCGCGACTGCGGAGCACGAGGGTTCGAATGAGTCAGGCAAAGTGTTACTGGGTTTTTTCTATAGGTAATTCTCAGTAGCAGCACGGAGTCTGGATTGGTGCCCGGTTGATGGCCAGCTCGCCCCCTATTACATTTAGACCTAAAACAACTTATGGCGTGACCAAACGAAGCAGGGATAAATATAATTTTTCTGTATGTCATCTAACTCCTCCAAAACTTGGATTTTTTGAAATTTTGTGTGTATAATTCAATGATTTCCTGGATGGATTTGAAAATACAATTGGGCACGGTAGGTGGCACTGATTTTCAGGGCAGGACAACGTTTGCCGGGTCCGCCTTTTATCTGTACTAATATTATAAACGCGAACGTTTGTATGTATGGATGGATGTTTGTTACTCTTTCACGTAAAAACTACTAAATGGATCTTAATGAAATTTCATATGGAGGTAGCTGACACCCTGGATTAACACAGGCTACTTTTTATCCCGACAAAATGTAGCGGGTAACACCGCGGGGCGCAGCTAACTAGTAAATAAATAAGCGATATACAAGCTCCAACATAACGCGATGAATTGACTACTATTATTGAATATACTTTGTTAGTTTGTCGCATAGTTAAACCCTGATTGAGTTCATCGTATTTTCTGATAGAAATCAAATTTATTTCGACAAATGACTTCGCGACCTTGACGAATCATCTATCAATCTATATCTTTACTAATATTATAGATGTATTGCTTGTTTGTTAGTTTGTAAGGGGTCTTCTTCTTATAGTATGGTTGATGAACAACCTGGTGTCAGAGTTTAAACCGCCTGCCTCTGACGTCTTTACACACTGTTAAACAATCTCTCAGGTGTGCCGGTTTCCTCACGATGTTTTCCTTCACCGTTTTTAGGTGATAACTAATTTATAGTACACACATGAATTCGGAAAGACATTGGTGTGTACCTCTTCTGTCTAAAGTCGGTAAAATGCTAGGCAATTTTAATATCGCTCCTTTTTCAATTTCTTTTCTAAGCATTTATTTAAGAATCCGGGAAATGTTTTCCTAGTTTATTAAACTGTCTCACCCACTGACCGCAAGATTATTATCTGCAATGACCACTTATAGGAAGCTGGAAACAGCGTCACTAGTTTGTTGAACAAGCAACACCTCCGCGGTCCGTCCGTGTGACTATCCATTTTCTTACAGACCCCTCTTCGTCTCAAACAACATGTTAATCTTCTATTAATCTATTAATATATATAAAAACGACTGCCTCGTTGGTCTAGTGGTTGCTAAGCGCGACTGCTGAGCACGAGGTCCTGGGTTCGAATCCCAGGTCGGGCAAAGTGTTACTGGGTTTTCCCATTAGGTAATTCTCAGTGGCAGCACGGAGTCTGGATTTGTGCCCAATTAATGGCAATAGGCTCGCCCCCTATTACATTGGGACCTAAAAACATAACTGGCGAAATGTGAGTGTACTATATGTGCACCTCTGCCTACCCCTTCGGGGAATACAGGCGTGATGTTATGTATGTATATATAAAAATGAATTGCTGTTCGTTAGTCTCGCTAAAACTTGAGAACGGCTGGACCGATTAGGTTATTTTTTGTCTTTAAATAATCTTGAAAGTCCAGGGAAAGTTTAAACGTTGAGGAGTTTAGTCGGGTCGGCTATTTCCATATATTTATTGTGGATAGGTACATAATACAAGTCTTATATAATTAAATTGTAATCAGCTACGTCCCGAATATATGAGGCGAGTGTTAGTGGAGTATCGGAAAGGGGAAGACCTAGGCGAACATACCTGGACCAAATCGGAGATGTTCTGCAAAAAGGGCAAGTGAGGAGTACCCTTAACCGAAGAGCGTGTATGAGGAATGTGATGCGTGTGAATGAAGCAAAAGAAGTATGCCAGGATCGTACCAAATGGAAATCCGTGGTCTATGCCCACCCCTCAGGGAAACAGGCTTGACTTTATGTATGTATGTATGTACGTCCCGCGCTTAAGGAATACAATAGTACATACAGTGCTGCAGTCTAAATTTTGTGTAATAAATAATATCTGCTTATTCTAGACTTTTTAGTACAATCTATTCTGAGATGACATTATGGAAACGTCAAAATAAACTACATATTTCTGATACAGCATATCAAAATCATTTCGTGTAATAATGCGTGTTCAATTCTTTACAGTTTGAAGTATTGATGCAACAATCTTTCATCCTTTTGAGCGAAATCTTCTTCTTAACGTATGGTTGATGAAATAAAGTGAAGCAATGGAGAAATTTGACTGAAGTGAGATGCAAACCGTGATATATGGGCATGTGATATTTGTCAAGTTGTTTATATAGATGTTGACTGTTCTGTGTGTTAATATTTAACTGCCTCGTTGGTCTAGTGGCTGCTAAGCGCGACTGCTGAGGTCCTGGGTTCGAACCTCGGGCAAAGTGTTACTGGGTTTTTTCATTGGGTAATTCTCAGTAGCAGCACGGATGTATGTGTATGTGCCCGGTTGATGGCCAGCTCGCCCCTATTACATTGGGACCTAAAACATAACTGGCGAAATGTGGGTGTACTATATGTGCACCTCTGCCTACTCCTTCAGGGAATACAGGCGTGGTGGTATGTCTGTGTGTTTTCGGCTCGTAGCTACGTGGCTACCGCGCATATCAGGCGAGGTTAAGCCGTGCTCACCGCGGCTAGGATATGTGTATCAATCCTTCTCTATACGAGAAGAGGCATTTGTAGCAGTGGGACAGTTATAGGCTGTTATTATAATATTATTTTGATAATCTTCTCTAATTTTCCAGATGTTAACAATGATAAACCAATCAGAATCGAGCGCACCCTCAAAGAATGAAATAATGATAGTAAACTCCTGTCTCCATATAAAACTATCACACTTTAAATTTATTGATTAATATGTTTTAATAATGTAAGTACATACATACATACATAAAGTCACGCCTGTTCCCCTGAGGGGTAGGCAGAGAGAGATTTCGGCCGACGGCCGACGGCCTTTGTTCAACTATGGACGTGTTCCGACTGATGATAATATGCAATCTCAGACGCAGCGTTGAGTCTGGATCGGTGAGCGGTTGATGGCCAGCTCACCCCCTATTACATGGTGACCTATAATATACCTCTGCCTACCCATTCAGGGAATACAGCCAAGATGTTATGCATGTTTTTACCAACAAAATTGTTTTTCCAACAGTTTTCTGAAATCCTTCATCGCTTAGCTACAAAATGAATTACAATCAAATCAAGAAATTAGATGAGGAATCCTTGCAGCAGTTAACGGAAGGTACCGGGCCTAGTGACAAGTGTATATGCTCCATCCTTTCGCCTCCTGACGGAGAGAGGAAGAGCTTAGGCGCATCCATAAAGAAGGCGTTCGCCTCCTTCACTCCTGGGAAGAAAAGGCGGCAGATGGACGGGAGAGCAGTTGACGTGCCTTTAGTCTTCTCTAAAGGCAGGAATGGTGAGTAGCGTAGTGTTTTGTATCAAAGTTCTGGGAATTGTAGCATTTTTAAACATAACATCACGCCTGTATTCCCCGAAGGGGTAGGCAGAGGTGCACATATGGTGTACCCTCATTTCGCCAGTTATGTTTTTAGGTCCCAATGTAATAGGGGGCGAGCCTATTGCCATCAACCGGGCACAAATCCAGACTCCGTGCTGCCACTAAGAATTACCTATTGAAAAACCCAGTAACACTTTGCCCGACCCGGGATTCGAACCCAGGACCTCGTGCTCAGCAGTCGCGCTTAGCGACCACTAGACCAACGAGGCAGTAGCATGTAGCATTTTTATGTCAATTGAAGTATAAAATATTGTTTTCTGACTCTTTTCTTTATCAAATCAGTCTTGTTCTTATCGTATGGTTGATGAACAACCTGGTGTCAGAGTTTAAACCGCCTGTAGGCCTCTGATGTCTTTACACACCGTTGAACAATCTCTCAGGTGTGCCGGTTTCGCAACGATGTTTTCCTTTACCGTTTTTAGCAACTGGTAACTGATTATAATACGCACATGGATTCGAAAACACATAGGTGTCGTAAGAGGCGACTAAGGGAAAATCCAGAAGATGGGCAGCAGCGTCTTCTGTAACTTCACCACCAATACTGCGATCCCCAAGCAGTCTGCCAAGCGTGGGGATTATGGCAACCCGCCCATTTTAAGGGGAGGCCTATGTTCAACAGTGGACGTCTTTCGTCTGATGATGAGATGATTGAGTACTGCCTTTTCTGGTCGATGTTCAGAGCCACACACCTGCAGTTCACAAGATATATTTCGCGACACAATTCGGCCGTTCAGTCAGACCGGCGCAGTGACTGCCCCTTGATTCACATCACGCTCACATACGTTTCTGCTTATACTGCATTATCTTTTATAATAATAATATAGTTAAAGGCAGACGCCGTTGTTATTCAGAATAAACTAAAAATAACCATTACACGAAACATCCCAACACAATAGACCAAATCATTTTAGTATCCATTTTTCTCAATAGTCCCGCACCTTCTGGGGACTTTTCATGGCTGTTCTGTTATAGAGCAGTCGTGTGGTATCCCTAGCTGGTGTCCCATCCCCTTTTAGATTAAAGTTCTCAACGGGCCTCTGCGTGTTGGACCTGTGTCCCCACGTAAGCCTTTTAAAAGTCCGGGTATCTTCCGCATGGTTGATAGCCCGAGTAAATAAAATGAGATACAAATAATAATATTTTATTTCAGACTTTACTTTTATACTGTATCCCTACAGGCAGTGGCGGATTTACCAGCAGGCTGAGTAGGCTGGAGCCTAGGGCGGCAAATTTTAAGGGGCGGCAAATTTAGTTCATAATTTTTTTATTTCGATTTACAAATTAAAAAAAAATATATACACACACATAATACAAATTTTGAAAATTCGAGAGAAATTAAAATATTTAACAAAAAATCGAAATATTCTCATATACAGTGCTAATTAATAAATATTTCAACATCTCTGCATGAACAATTCTTAAACGCTTTACTAATTATACAATAATGATTATGAACTTTTAGAATATCGCAATAGCGATTCGATATTATAATCGAAATTTAGTAATTTTTACATACATTCTTCACTGATAACTGCTATAATTTTTTCTCCGTGTACCTAATAATTATGAGATCTGCTTACCCAATTCAATCGATATAATATCGATGGTCTAATAAAAATACTGACTAAAATTGACTAATTTTCACTAAATAAAAAACTAGTTCAATATCGTATAGAGATCATATTAATCGAATAACTGATAGAACGACTGTGACTTGACAATAAAAAAATTCCCTCCACAAAATATGAAGTGAGACAATTTGCTCATTAGAAATTGATACATTTTATCAGTTAATTATTATATTTGTAGTAAGAAAAAGTTTGGAAAATCCAAATGAGCAGGCCTTAAGCGCTCATGTCGTACACGAATTATATAAATTAAATGTTTACATCAGTAGATTTAATAACTTTTTCGCAAAGCCAACTTTTTCAAAAAATGCAATCGGAATGAATTAATTATAATAAGATAAAACAATACTCAGCTGCAATTTTTTATTCATCGGCTCCTCTCCAGTTAAACAAATATATTAAAAAAAAATTAAGTAAAAAAATGATTTTTTCGAAAGTTATCGTGTTTACTGTGAACACGATCATTCAAAATCTATACGATATGGCATTAAAATTCCTTCCTTTTAAATAAAAAATAATTAATCATAACCGAAAAAATAATTTTTTATGCTCAGCGATCATTTTTCTTTCCGATAAGTTGCTTTTTAAATAATATTCATGTACATCATATTGTATAGTTTTAAGACATACCTTACCTTACTTTAAAAGTGGTATACGATTGAGATATTTTTTCCTTAAAATAATGTTTTTTGATAATTCTTTGCTGTAAAAATAATCAAGGATCTAACACGGTACCATAGTTCTCAATAATAATAACTATATGGGAAAAGTTGATGTAACGAGGATGATGAAGCACAAATTATAAAGTTGGAATTTTATTGATAGAAAAATTGATATGATTGTGGACTAAGATATCAAAATTTAGAGGCGGCAAAAATTGAATAGCCTACGGGCGGCAAATCTATAAATCCGCCACTGCCTACAGGTCTATATTCTACTAAGGAGGTGGTCAAGCGCAAGTCGTCCTGCGGCAAATGCGGCTGCGACAAGGAGAATATAGTTCTGAAACACTCTTTCGCCAACATTCGTATCACTAGTCCGGATGTCTCATCGATATGTCCCTGCCCTACAGACTGCTTGCCTGGTGAGACAGTTACTCTTAATAGTACAAAATACATAATAAATTGTCTGTTTGTTTGTTAGTTACTTCCTAAAACGTAACATAACACCACGAAGGAGTAGGCAGAGGTGCACATGTAGTATGCCCACATTTCGCCAGTTATGTTTTTAGGTCCCAATGTAATAGGGGGCGAGCCTATTGCCATGAACCGGGCTGCTACTGAGAATTATCTAATGAAAAAACCCAGTAACACTTTGCCCCACCCGGGGTTCGAACCCAGGACCTCGTGCTCAGCAGGCTACGAAACATTCGAAAACCTTGAGGGCGATGTCGCGGGCTGAAGCTAGTGTATCAATATTTTCGTAATTTGTTTCAGACAAGCAAAGACTAATGAACAATATAAAAGTGACAGTTGAGCGCATGGCCATAGATCCTGACAGTGAAAACTCGGAGACCAGCCTGAACCACCACCGGCAGAGGACCGTGCTGGAGCCCCAGATGTCGGAGAGGAAGTCTCTCTCCAGCCTCATCAACGCCCAGTACGAGAAGGTCGAAGACATCTATGATAGGCAGTACAACTAGGTGGAAAACCAGCCTGAAACTAAATGGAGAAGACTGAAATAAAAATCACGACTTAGGTACCCAAGCGTATACATCATAACTAAGACCTTAAACTGGATGCCAGTGGAGGGGTGGCGAAAGTGTGCAGCTCGTACGCCGCTCCCTACACCGCTGTCGTCGAGAACACTTCAATACAAATTAATGCATTTGAATGCGCCGCTGTCTCCACCGCCTCGCTGGCGTCATCCAGTTTAAGGCTTTAGATCAGGGACGTAGCTACCGCCATAGCAGCAGTATCAATGATACAGAGCCCCCGGGCTACAGGGGCCCCGAACGTTTAAACATAATGTAGGAAAAACGCCTTCCTAACAAATTTTGATACAGGGCCCGTCTAGGCACGCTACAGCCTTGGGTACATGGGAGATTTTTGCAATACCAACCATCAAGATTCAAGTAAACACACGCAAGAAATATAGTGAAGCGCTTAGCGGTTATATGCAAGAAATTAAGCTTATGCTACATGTATGAAATCAGTAACAGCTATGCTACAAATAGGAAGAGAGCGTGTGTATACTAAGTTTACTATTAGTTTACTCTATAGAAGAATGCTTAAAATTATTTATTGTCAACGGATCCATAGATAATAAAATAAATGAATTGTTGTTCATGTAGAATCGGAAATATATTTTTTACTGGGCATTTTTAGGTGGGCATACCTTATTGTTGTATTATACTAGCAACACTGTATACAAGTAGATACTTTCTGGTGTTGCCAGTAATAATAAGTAGGTGTTTTTATTATTTTTAATCCACAATGTCTGCTGGGATGAGTTAAACAGTATCTATTGACTGTAACTCCTGATAAACCCTGGTTTATTTAATAAAAAGATTGATTATAATTATTAGTTTTATTTATCAGCTTAATACTGTATTCTCCAGAGGGGTAGGCAGAGGTTATTAAAATGTGTTGTAATTTTTTTAATAGGTCGCCCAACACTGTCCATCTCTCCTGTATCGTGGGTGCGTTTCACAAACATGAAATATCACATACAAACAACCCGACTCGGGACAAACATCTGTGATTCTCGGAACATTTTACCCCGACGTTTTTAAAAAAAAAAACCTTCATAGTTAAAATTTTCATAGTTAAAATCCTTATGAGAAATTTATTTAATATTATAAACGCAAAAGTTTGTAAGTATGGATAGATGTTTGTTACTCTTTCACGTAAAAACTACTGAATGGATTTTAATAAAATTTCATATGGAGGTAGCTGACACCCTGGATTAACACATAGGCTACTTTTTATTCCGAAATAATGTAGCGGGTAACACCGCGGGGCGGTAATACATTATAATTATTAACTATTTTGTCAACGGCGACGAAGTCTAGTACTCTATAATCCTTTTAGTAACAGAAAACATCTCAGCCACTTTACAAGACCTATTAAATAACCCACAACATTGCCTACCCCTCACCATATAAAAGGCGTGAACGATACACTTGGTAGGTCCATACTTAACGTTGATTGCCAACTTAAGCGTTGGTTAAGTGGCGCAGACCGTTTAGTTGATATTAAGTTAATGCATAAGCCTTGTCCACTATCAATGAGATTGTATATTGATCGGAGATTAAAAGTAGGTAAATACTATGCCTATGGACTTTTGATTGGAAGTGGGTAAGCCGTTGGACTGCTGCGCTTTGCGTTTGATTCCCGCACGGGACAAATATTGGTGTGATCCGCAGATGTTTGTCCCGAGTCTGTGTTTGTGTGAATTGATAAATTGTAATTAATTGTCTGGTCGATTATTAGATTAGCTACCATATTTTTGAGAGACAAAGTCGCAGGTTCGATTCCGGCATCGAAAAATATTTGTGTGATCAGTATTTTTGTCCCAAGTCTGGATGTTTGTGTGGGTATGTGATTTTTCGTGTTTATATAATGCACCCACGCGAACCGTAATTGTTCAAAATCTTAAATCACAAAATTCTTGTGCGTGTTCGCAATTCTCTTTAACGGCTTGACCGATTTTCATGTTTTTTGGACTTTTAGGGTCACTTGAAGGGCCTTAGCTATAGTAGAACCCGATAGGCGATTCTCCGAAGGGGTAGGCAGAGGTGCACATGCAGTACACCCACATTTCGCCAGTTACGTTTTTTAGGTCCCAATGTAATAGAGGGCGAGTCTACTGCCATCAAACCGGGTACAAATCCAGACTCCGTGCTGCCACTGAGAATGACCTAATGAAAAAACCCAGTAACGTCCGACCGGGGATTTGAACCCAGGTCCTCGTGTTCAGCAGTTGCGCTTAGCAACCACTAGACCAACGAGGCAGTCAGACAAATGTTACGATTTGATATTGTCTCCTGGTTGTAGTTAAGGCGTAGAGGGTGCGGACGCGTTGTCTCCTATACAAGACAGTAGCGCTCAAAGGGTTAAAAACCAAAGATTTTCAATAAATAAAACTCATGAAGATTTAAAGTCAAATTTATTTAATGATTCTTACTTTTAACATATATTACAATCAATATAAAAGGTCACACATTCGATACGCCGACTCCTATATAATAAAAAATCGCTCTGTCATAAAGTATAGATGCGTGACATGAAAGACAATCTGGAGTGTGTTTTTTCCCTTTTTATTTGAAAGAGGGGTTATTCAGTGGATATGTGTGCCTCACGAGTGACGTCACGTATTACATAACAAACATAACATCACGCCTGTATGCCCCGAAGGGGTAGGCAGAGGTGCACATATAGTACACCCACATTTCGCCAGTTATGTTTTAGGTCCCAATGTAATAGGGGGCGAGCCTATTGCCATCAACCGGGCACAAATCCAGACTCCGTGCTGCCACTGAGAATTACCTAATGGAAAAACCCAGTAACACTTTGCCCGACCCGGGATTCGAACCCAGGACCTCGTGCTCAGCAGTCGCGGTTAGCAACCACTAGACCAACGAGGCAGTCAGGTATTATGAAATCATTATTACGTGACTTTTTGTATATTATTTGCATGTTGCCATGCTAGGCTTAAATTTTAAATGGATAAAGGGAAACTTGAAAAATGATGGACACGAGCGGGACTCGAGCCCGCGACAGTCGCCGTACCGTGGCGCCGCTCTGCCAACTGAGCCAGTGTCACTAGGTTCAAGTCCCGCTCGTGTCCATCATTTTCCAAGTTTCCCTTTATTATTATTACGTGTTTGTTTGAAGCACCTATGGTATATAAGATTTTGTAGTTGAAACAAAAATTATATCAGAAATGGCGTATCGAATGGTAACATTAACATAGACATTAAAGAAACTATTACAGATCGTATCGCGTTATTATTTTCCAATGAATCTCGTAATTAGGAATCCTTGACAGCACTCAACCAAAACTGTCTAATGACACACACATAACATCACGCCTGTATGCCCCAATGCGGTAAGCAGATGTGAATACTACACCCACAATTCACCAGTGATAATTGGTCCCAATGTAATAGACGAGCTGGGCTTCAACTGGACACAAATCGTTCCGTGCTGCTACTGAGAATTACCTTATGGAAAAACCCAGTAACAATGCCTAACCCGAGATTCGATCGCAAGACCTCGTGCTCAGCAGTCGCGCTTAGCGTCCACTAGACCAACGAGGCAACGAGATCCCGCGTGAATCAGATAGTTAAACTAATTCAAATGTAAGTTAGTTGATAGTAATTGTTCAAATTATATGTTTAACACCTCAGTCTGTCCGTGATCATGATTGCTGTAAAGGATTCGATACGTCGCGACCAAAAGCACTAAAACCGCGATAAAATCCGTAAACCTAGTTTCATTTCAATGCCAACTATTTGCGGAGTGATAGAAATCATTACAATATAACAAAGATCACAACATATAAAAAAATATACAACACATCGGTTCAAACAACCGGTTTCTGGTAAATACAACTTGTATTTGAACCCATGATGGTTAAGCCAGTTTAAACCCATTAAAATGTATCAACTTTGAACCCATCACGCCATCATAATGTGACGATTTTGAACACTGCGTCGTTGGTCCTGGGTTCGGGTTCCCGGGTTGGGCAGTGTGATTGCGGTTCACGCCTGTATTCCCCGAAGGGGTAGGCAGAGGTGTGTAGAACACCCACATTTCGCCAGTTATGTTATTAGTCCCAATGAAATAGGGGATGAGCTGGCCATTAACCGGGCACAAATCCGGACTCCGTGCTACTAAAAATAACCTAAAAGAAAAACCCAATAACACTGCTCAACCCGGGATTCAAACCCAGGCCCTCATCCTCAGCAGTCGCACTTAGAGTCCACAAAGCTGAAATTAAAGATCAAAGTTAGACAAAATCCATCTTAGGTTCAAATATAGACATTATTTGTACTTTTGTTAAATATCTGTGTTTTGACACTACAATAACTAAATAAACTACGTAATAGTTAAATATAAACGGTACTTTTAGTACCATAGTGTACTAGCTAACTCTAAGTGTCAAAATGCTACCTATATTGAGCGATACAGTATATTTTACTATAATAACTTTCGTGAGTGTTATCCATATTATCTACTATATATACCGGTTGTACTCACGTCGATATCCGGGAATGCCCGACTAGTTTCGGACTCTAACGGAGCCCTTATTCATGAGCAGGTGACGCGTCGGGCATTCCCGAATATCGACGTGAGTATAACCGGTATATATAGTAGATAGATACAGTGTATTTTTCGGGATTTTTAGTCAGATTTAATCTTTCAAATTGGATTTGACTGACTTCTCCGACTATATTGACTGGCTGGTCAGCTCTAAGATGACCCATGTGAGTAGGCCGTTCGTTTATTACGTAAGTCAATTTTGGGGGAGGGGGACAGTCGACAATAACAACTGTTTCCTAACAAGGGGGTGGGGGGGAGTCTTGATGGTTCTAAAACATAACATCACGCCTGTATTCCTCGAAGGGGTAGGCAGAGGTGCACCTACAGTACACCTACATTTCGCTAGTTATGTTTTTAGGTCCCAATGTAATAGGGGGTGAGCTGGCCATCAACCGGGCACAAATCCATACCCCGTGCTGCTACTAAGAATTACCTAATGGAAAAACCCAGTAACATAGCCCGACCTGGGATTCGAACCCAGGCCTCGTGCTCAGCAGTCGCGCTTAGCAACCACTAGACCAACGAGGCAGTCAACCAAGGTTTATTGCTACCAAAATGCTATAAACCAAACGTGTCTATTATTACGGAATAAATATTAAACGGGGGAGGGAGGTAGGTCTATTTCGGAGGGGGGGGGGGACTACCAAAAAGTGTCTTACGTAAAGAATTAATGACCCCTTATTAATATCCCCACGGTTTTACATTAATGCAGGCAAAACCGCAAAGCATAGCTAGTATTGACATTAATTATAGCCTATGTAATATTCTGACGTATAAGCTATATTACTGCAAAGTTTCATCAAAATCCGTCCAGTAGTTTTTGCGTGAAGGTGCAACAAACATCCATTCGCCCTTACACGTACGTGGAATACTAGTTTTATGACTATGTCGATTCGTCGGGTTTTTACGTCATTTTTCATTGATTTTTTTTCCAAAACTATCAACATAAAACATACATACATAACATCACGCCTGTATTCCCCGAAGGGGTAGGCAGAGGTGCACATATAGTACACCCACATTTCGCCAGTTATGTTTTTTAGGTCCCAATGTAATAGGGGGCGAGCCTATTGCCATCAACCGGGCACAAATCCAGACTCCGTGCTGCTACTGAGAATTACCTAATGGAAAAACCCAGCAACACTTTGCCCGACCCGGGATTCGAACCCAGGACCTCGTGCACAGCAGTCGCGCTTAGCAACCACTAGACCAACGAGGCAGTCAGGCAAAACTATCAATTAATAACATTATACTATTGTGGCGACTTAGTAACGCGATTTGCAAAGTTGCAATTTTGGTTGAACAAGGAGAGCGCGAGCGGACGGCTCGCCAGTCGTCTACAGTACACCGCCCTGCCTCAACGCATACATAGTACGTAGTTAGTATAACAAAGTATTGTGGAACCCATAATATAATATTCACATTTAATGAGAGTTACATTTATTTGAATCTCTCTCTTATTAATCGTCTCTGGACGACCTGATTAGCGCAGTGGCTAAGCGATTGGACTGCTGCGCTAAGGGTTGTGAGTTCGATTCCCACACGGGGCAAAACTTTGTGCGAACCACAGATGTTTGTCCCGAGTCTGGGTGTTAGAGTATGTGATATTTCATGTTTGTAAAACGCACCCACGACACAGGAGAAATTCCTAGTGTGGGGCGACGTTTTAAAAAAAAAAAAAATCTCCCTGAAGTATCCCGGACACGTACCCAACACTATTATATAGAATGGTCGCATTTTTGAGACGTACTTAGGCGCTATGAAGTCTTATTATAAATATGTTTTTAATATTAACTTATTTTTTCTTGAATTCAATGTCTGCCATCCTGTATGCATACATAAACATAACATCACGCCTGTATTCCCCGAAGGGGTAGGCAGAGGTGCACATATAGTACACCCACATTTCGCCAGTTATATTTATAGGTCCCAATGTAATAGGGGGCGAGCCTGTTGCCATCAACCGGGCACAAATCCAGGCTCCGTGCTGCCACTGAGAATTACCTAATGAAAAACCCAGTAACACGTTTTACCCGACCCGGGATTCGAGCCCAGGACCTCGTGCTCAGCAGTCGCGCTTAGCGACCACTAGACCAACGAGGTAGTCGAGGTAGTACAAAATAATTTATATATATAAAAGTATTTTCAATAACAGCCCATCCTAAATTCAGTGTATCACCGAATCGCTTTACCCTGATATTTCAAAAGTTAACGTTCAGACATAAAAGTCAGGTTAAATAATAATAATAATTAGCTGCACCAAAATGGAGTATACCCGTTAGTTTAACCTTCTAACACACACGCTCATAACATCACGCCTGTATCCCCCGAAGGGGTAGGTAGAGGTGCACATATAGCACACCCACATTTCGCCAGTTATGTTTTTAGGTCCCAATGTAATAGGGGGCGAGCTGGCCATCAACCGGGCACAAATCTCTGTGCCGTTGAGAATTGTAAAAACCCAATACCAATTATTCCGACCCGGGAATCGAGCTCGGAACCTCATGTTTGACAGTTTACCGGCCACGAGGCAGTACGCGGATGATCTACGCAGTTATTGTACCACTTTCGGAGTGCGTATGACTTATTTATTTATTTATCTACCCCTTTAGGCTTATAATATCCTTTTTTACTATAATAACTTTCGTGAGTGTTATCCATATTTATTTACTATAAATTCCGGTTATACTCACGGGTGTATTCGCAGACTCGCGACTCTGCCGCGTAACCAGCTCATGAATAAGGGCTCCGATCGAGTCCGAAACTAGTCGGGCAGTACCGAATACACCCGTGAGTATAACCGGAATATATAGTAAATATTATTATTAAAGTTTTACCATAGCTAGGGCTTAACTGCATAGGATTTTGAATTTATCAATTATATATAATACTTATCCGATTGACTCGATAATTGACCTCCGAGTAAAAAATAACGCATTGAAATATATACCTTACTAGCTTTTGCCCGCGGTTTCGCCCGCGTTACGTAGCCCATGTCCTTTACTGGTCTTAAACTGTCTACATGCCAAATTTCATCAAAATCCGTCCAGCGGTTTAGTCGTGAAGGCGTAACAGACAGACTTACCTTTACATTTATAATATTAGTATGGATATGGACAGACTAAGCATACAATCCAACTGACATACCGTCCGCCAGTCGGCGCAGACCGAGACAGATTTAATCCAAAGTTAATCTACAGATAATCCGTAGTTAAACTAGAGTTTAAATGGCTTTCAAATGTAGACCTTATTACAATTGACTAAGTATTACATTCAATTGATATATTTAAAATTCTCTGCAGTCCTGTCCGCCAGTCTGCGCAAACCTAGACAAAATTAATCCACAGTTAGTCTACAGTTAATCCACGGTTAATCTACAGATAATCCCTAGTTAATCTACAGATAATCCGTAGTTAATCTACAGTTAATCCGTAGTAAATCTAGAGATTAAATGCCTTTCAAAGTAAGTAAGTATTACATTCAATAGATACATTTAAAATCCTCTGCAGTCTCGTCCGCATAAGTAATCTACAGTTAATCTACAGGTAATCCACAGTTAGTCTACAGATAATCCGTAGTTGATCTACAGTTTAGATGCCGGTTACCATTATTCACAGCTTGCACTGCGCTCCTTTCCTTGGTATGTTTGTGAAAGCTGTCGGTTGCGGGTACAGGCGTCTGCGACACTTGAATTCCACGAGGTCGATTATTTTTGTCGGCTGTAACGAAAATGATTCGATTTTAATATTTTTACAGACATAACATTCCCCGAAGGAGTAGGCAGAGGTGCACATGAATTTGAAAAGACATCGGTGCGTGGAGTTTGAACTTGCGACCTTCGACTTGGCAGTCCAACGGTCCAACTTATTTAGCTATCTTCTGACAATGCTTACCTCTCTCGTACACTTCTTCTGGTCATCTTTCTTCTCCTCCTTCTTCTCTTCTGGCTTCTCGTCTTCGCTGCCAGCGCCGCCGTCCGCAGTGGACACTACGTACACCGATATCTTGCGTCTTTCGGGAGAGTCTTCGCTTATGTGTTTCTACAACAAAACATTATGCATTATGTTTATAACTTTATATTTTTGTATACCGGATGAACTTTTAGTCACCGTCCAAATTTTGATATATTTATCTTTGGCGAAAATCATTGAATACGTGTTTTTTCTTTTAGTATTACTCAATACAAAAATATTGAGTTTTTGGACGGTGACTAAAAATTCATCCTGTTTATTGTTTTTATTTTGTATTAGATTTAAGTTGTAAATAGTTGTATAATAGTTATAATAATCAAATTAAATTAATAAATATATAACTTATGCAAAAAATATATTATGTAACTTATACTAAAAGAAAATAAATAATGTAGGGGGGCGAGTCTATTGTCATTCTGGCGCAAGTCTAGACTCTATGATGATAGTAGGGTATATGCATGTGATTCAAATATGAGACAATTTTTTATAGTCTCTTCTGCTTTATTATGCCTATATAAATATTTTTTCCTATAATTTATTTTTGATTAAGAAAATAATAAAAATCCAATACACTTTACCCAATTTCTCCTGTATCGTGGGTGCGTTTCACAAGCATGAAATATCACATACACAAACACACAGACTCGGGACAAACATCTGGGCATCACACAATTTTTGGTCCCGTGCGGATTGAACCCACAACCCTTAGCGCAACAGTCCAATCGCTTAACCACTGCGCCAATCAGGTCGTCGAGACCATTGACCACGCCCTTTCCCCCCGTGGGTGTCGTAAGAGGCGACTAAGGGAATCAATCCAGAAGACGGGCAGCAGCGTCTTCTGTAACTTCACCACCAATACATCTTCAAGCCATACCCCCCCCCTTATCTCAGGGGGAAGTCTTTGTTCAGTTGAACAGTGAAAGTCCTGACTGAATGATGACTGCACGAACGTGGATTAGAACTCAGTGCCTCACGCTTGACAGTCGCACTTCGACCACTGGACTAAAGCAGGAGTAGGTTAGCATTAACTACACTCACCTTATAAAACTGTATTAATTCTTCTTTGGTGATTGTGTTCAGCTGCTCCACTTCTACTCGTGGCCTGTCGAAGTTGTACACCTGAGAAAAACAAATATGTTATCCACTAGCTGCGCCCCGCGGTGTTACCCGCTGCATATTTTTCGGGATAGAAAGTAGCCTATGTGTTAATACAGGGTATCAGCTACCTCCATATGAAATTTCATCAAAATCGGTTTAGCCGCTTGAGCGTGAAGAGGTAACAAACACACTCACAAAATTTCGATCTGTACTATTAATGTAAAGTATTGAGTATTGTTATTTTGTTAAATATTGTCAGGTTTCCCAAGAATATAGTGGAGACATACCTGTGACGTAATTTCCGCCCACATCTGAGAAGCCTTGCTAGACAACCGCTTCGGTTTCTCAAGCTTCTGCGCCGCGAGCGCAGACCTGTGCTTCAAGAACTCTTCGTCCGTCATATTCTCCAGGTACTCCTGTTGAGATAATGCATGAATATATAAATATACATAACATAACATCACGCCTGTATTCCCCGAAGGGGTAGGCAGAGGTGCACATATAGTACACCCACATTTCGCCAGTTATGTTTTTAGGTCCCAATGTAATAAGAGGCGAGCCTATTGCCATCAGCCGGGCACAAATCCAGACTCCGTGCTGCCACTGAGAATTACCTAATGGAAAAACCCAGTAACACTTTGCCCGGCCCGGGATTTGAACCCATGACCTCGTGCTCAGCAGTCGCGCTTAGCGACCACTAGACCAACGAGGCAGTCGTCGATAAATATATCTATACTATTTACTATACCAGTTATACTCACGTCGATATTCGGGAATGCCCGACTAGTTTCGGACTCTAACGGAGCCCTTATTCATGAGCTGGTGACGGTAAATAATATGAATAACACTCAAGTAAAGTATAGATATACTGACCAGCGACCCCTGCAGGAAGGCCTCTATCCTCTCCTCCAGGTACTCCGGGTGCCGGTCGCTCTGCACGATGACCCTGAAGCCCTGCACGCCGTTGGAGCGCCGCACGCCGCTGAACACGATGTAGCCTAGCTGTTCCTATATACAAAACAAATTATATGAATTATTTTAACAATAATAATACTTTGTTACATTATATCTGTATTGGAGAGGTGTAGTACCTCTAACAGTACCAGCTCGTCCCGTTGGATGTCTTAAGAGGCTAAGGGAAAATACCAGAAGCACCACCAATTCTGGGATCCCTAAGCCAGTTGCTAAACGTGGGGATAATGACAATTCCCCCAATTCAGGGGGACGGCTTAGTACAGCAGTGGACGTCTTCCAGCTGATGATAATGATGTAGTTAATCTAGCCGAGCTCACCTTGGTCCGCAGCACGCTGAAGCAGGGCTCGGACAGCGTGTGCGCGAGCAGCTCGAGCGCGACGTTAGCGCGGCAGGCGCGCACTCCGCACGCGTAGTACAGGGACGCGCACGACGAGCGGTGCACGCTGTTGCTGGTCTCGCGCACGTGCCACGCGCCTGGGGGGGGGGGGGGGCAGGTGTTACAACGCGCAATTTAGGCTACTTTGAAGTTCGACAATAATTAGGTTCCCGCGGGGATGGGGGGGGGGACAAAGTAGCGGCTTACAACTAATTAATACACATAAATAAAATTGCACTGTCTGTTTGTAACATCAAAATAACAGCTTTTAATAGTATACACAATACAAAACATACACACATGTACACGATATATATAAAAAATGCAGTTTCATTTTTTTGTCCGTCTGCTTGTTCCGGCTAAACTCCGAAACAGCTGTAAAATCAGGGTTTCGAGGGAAAATTAGAGAACGCTGGAAATTCGCGGGATACATCATCTCCACGACGGCTGGACAGATTTTGACGGAACTTTCACTGGCAAACAGCTGATGTTATTAGGAGTATCTAAGGCTACTTTTAATTTTGAAAATATTAAGGTTTCGCGGGAAAATAGTAAACACCCATACAATTGTTAAGAAAAATAGATATTATATTTAAGCTGCGCCCCGCGGTGTTACCCGCTACATTTTTTCGGGAGAAAAAGTAGCCTATGTGTTAATCCAGGGTGTCAGCTACCTTTATATGAAATTTCATTAAAATCCATTTAGTAGTTTTTACGTGAAAGAGTAACAAACATCCATCCATACTTACAAACTTTGCGTTTATAATATTAGTAGGGATTGTGCTTTTAATATAATTTTTCTTGTGTTTTTTAATTATGGTATTGGGGTACATGGTTTAATTAAAGTAAATAAATAAATAACATAGAAGTTAAATTCTTAAATTCTTTCTTTATGGGTAAGCTTAAATTAACAGTAAAATAATGTTCTCCTGACCGAATGTCGGTCCCGGCGGCCTGTCTCTGAGACTAGCCAACTACAGGAGATATTATAGTGCACAAGTATGCAAACACAGGTGCACTCCCTATTCCCTCACTCTCATAGTCCAGGACGGGGAGACACGAGCGGGGAGAGATCAGGCGCAGGACCAACGGCTTAACGTGCCTTCCGAAGCACGGACGGGTCTCGACATGTGAAAACGGTCACCCATCACAAGCCTGACCGCGGCGAGCATGGCTTAACCTCGCAGATTGGCTGATCTGTACGGCAGCCACATAGCTACATGCCCCTCAAAAAAGCCTAAATTACACAGTTACCTATCATCATCATCATCAGCCGGAAGACGTCCACTGCTGAACAAAGGCCTCCCCCTTAGAACGCCATAAAGAACGACAGCTTGCCAATTCCATCCACCGGTTGCCCGCAATTCTGACGATATCGTCGGTCCATCTGGCGGGAGGCCTGCCAACGCTGCGTCTTCCGGTTCGTGGTCGCCACTCGAGAACCTTTCTTCCCCAGCGGTTATCGGTTCTTCGAGCGATATGGCCTGCCCATTGCCACTTCAACTTGCATATTCTTCGAGCTATGTCGGTAACTCTAGTTCTTTGGCGAATTTCCGTATTCCGGATCCTGTCGCGCAAAGAAACCCCGAGCATAGCTCTCTCCATAGCTCGTTGAGTGACTCTGAGCCTCTCCAAAAGGCCAACCGTTAGCGACCACGTCTCTGAGCCATACGTAATCACTGGCAACACACACTGGTCATAGACCTGCGTCTTCAGACACTGCGGAATTTTGGACGAGAAGATGTCGCGTAGTTTCCCGAACGCTGCCCATCCGAGTTGGATTCTTCGGGCGACCTCTTTGTCGAAGTTGGACCGGCCTAACTGAACAATTTGTCCTAAGTAGACGTAGTGGTCGACAACTTCGAGGGTATCGTTCCCAACGACAACCGGTACAGGTGCGACATGGACATTGGACATGATCTTTGTCTTGTTCATGTTCATTTTAAGACCCACCTGTTGGGAGACGATACTGAGGTCGCTGAGCATAGTATTGAGCTCCTCCAGCGACTCCGCCATGATAACTATATCATCGGCAAAACGAAGGTGAGTGATGTATTCGCCATTGATGTTGATGCCGAACTCGTTCCAGTCCAAGAGCTTGAAAACGTCCTCCAACGCATTTGTGAACAGTTTCGGAGAGATAACGTCTCCCTGTCTCACACCACGCTGCAGTTGGATTGGTTTCGTACTCTCGTCCTGTAGCCGAATTGACATGGTGGCGTTACTATACAAACACTTCAACACCTCGATATACCTATAGTCGATATGACATCGCTGGAGGGACTGCAATACAGCCCAGGTTTCGATAGAATCGAAGGCTTTTTCATAGTCCACAAACGCTAGACACAGTGGCCGATTATACTCCTCGGTCTTCTGTATAATCTGGCGGAGCGTATGGATGTGGTCTATGGTGCTAAAGCCTTTTCGGAAGCCGGCTTGTTCGGGAGGCTGGAAGTCATCAAGCCTGCGTTCGAGACGGTTCGTAATGACTCTCGAAAACAGCTTATACACATGGCTCAGGAGCGAGATGGGTCTATAATTCTTCAATAAGGTGTTGTCACCTTTTTTGAAGAAGAGCACCACCACACTCCTGTGCCATGCTTCTGGCGTAGTACCCTCGAGTATGACGGAATTGAATAGCTTCTGGAGGACTAAAAGTACCGGTTTTCCACCCGCTCTCAGAAGCTCTGTTGTAATTCCGTCATCACCCGGCGCCTTGTTGTTTTTAAGCTGTTTCAGAGCCACTCTAATCTCGTACAGGCTGATGTCTGGGATGTCCTCGGTGTAGTGTCGGGTCAGTTTGGCCCTAGAGTCCTGAGCCAAACCGACAACGGGTTTCCGTGTCGAAGTGTACAACTGTCCGTAAAACCTCTCCAGCTCTCTCAATATCTCCGGTTTTGATGAGATGATACTGCCATCGTCGATCTTCAGCTTCGTCATTTGGCTTTTCCCAATAGAGGAATTCCTCGCGAACACTTTGGAGCCTTGGTTCCGCTCTATTGCGTCCTTTATACGGTTAGTATTAAAGGAGCGCAGATCGTGTCGCGTGGAGTTTGAAATCCGCCTATTGAGATGGCCGTATTCCGACATATCAGCTGAAGATTGCAATCTCATCTCATTCCGGGCTTCCATTAGTCTAATGGTTTTATTGGAGAGCTTTTGAGGTTTTCTTCGGCGTGGGGTCTTAAAGAACTGGGACCCCACTGCTTGGACAGCTTCCACAAACCCGTTGTTTATCTCGTCCGCTGTTTCGCATTCGGCTAGGCACTGGAAACGATTACGCAGTTCGAGTTGAAAGGTTTCGGGGTTCTGGATTTGGGCAGGAGCAGGACGGAGCGTGGACTTCATCAGACGAGACCGTTCTAGCTTAACATTGATATTCAGTGTGCCTCTGACAATGCGATGATCGCTACCGGTTTTGACCTTCCCGATCACAGAGACATCACTGAATATACGCTTCTTGGTTGTCATGACGAAGTCGATCTCATTTTTGGTTGAACCATCGGGGCTTATCCACGTCCACTTCCTGGATGGCCGCTTCTGGAAGAAGGAGTTCATCAAATAGAGTTCCTCCTTCTCCATAAAGTCGACCAGCCGCTGGCCCCTCTGGTTCCGCTGCCCATATCCGAACGACCCTACTCTCAACTCATCGCCATTCTTAGTGCCCACCTTAGCGTTAAAGTCTCCCATAACAACGGTGAAGTAGGATTCGGAGGTATGTATGGCTTCAGAGATCTCCTCATACATAGCCTCTACTTCATCGTCAGGGTGTGTCGAGGTCGGCGCATATACCTGGATGACCTTCAACGAATACCGGTCGGTAATTCTGAGTATCAGGTATGCTACTCTGCTTGACACACTATCGACTTTTACCACGTTGTTAATGAGAGACTTACGGACGAGAAACCCAACACCACCCTGGGACTTTCGGTCTCCTTCCCGGAAGAAGAGCATGTTGCCGGAATCAAGGATTATCGTATCCTGCCCCTCTCGTCGGATTTCAGATAATCCTATGATGTCCCAACGTAACCTGCTCAATTCTTCCTCCAGCTCGACAATCTTCTCGTCAGTCCGGAGCGTGCGGACGTTGTGTGTTGCCAGGGCCAAGGTCCGGTGGGGGTGGTAGCGAGAAATCCACCGGGGATTCTTAGCACCCCCTGCTCCTCCGTTACCTGGCCCGCTACCATAGCCAGGGATAGAGGAGCTGCCGGGTACTGGGGGCCGTCGCGCCGTTCTGTCTGTCATTTGGGGGGGGGTTGCCATAATCCCCACGCTTGGCGAGCGGCTTGGGGATCGCAGTATTGGTGGTTAAGTTACAGAAGACGCTGCTGCCCATCTACTGGATTTTTTTCCCTTAGTCGCCTCTTACGACACCCACGGGAGGAGAGGGGGTGGTCAATTCTAAGCCGGATACCACACGGCAAAGGCCAGCTACCTATAATAAATGACTATTTTGAATATTTTTTTCCCCGAAGTGGTAGGCAGAGGTGCACATATAGTACACCCACATTTCGCCAGTTATGTTTTAGGTCCCAATGTAATAGGGGGCGAGCTGACCATCAACCGGGCACAAATCCAGACTCCGTGCTGCTACTGAGAATTACCTAATGGAAAAACCCAGTAACACTTTGCCCGACCCGGTATTCGAACCCAGGACCTCGTGCTCAGCAGTCGCGCTTAGCAACCACTAGACCAACGAGGCAGTCGACACTAAACTAATTAATGCCTTTGAGCTTGAATCATCATCATCATCAGCCGGAAGACGTCCACTGCTGAACAAAGGCCTTCCCCTTAGGGGGGGGGTGTTTGCCATAATCCCCACGCTTGGCAAGCGGCTTGGGGATCGCAGTATTGGTGGTGAAGTTACAGAAGACGCTGCTGCCCATCTACTGGATTTTTCCCTTAGTCGCCTCTTACGACACCCACGGGAGGAGAGGGGGTGGTCAATTCTAAGCCGGATACCACACGGCGGCTTTGAGTTTGAATAAAGTAGACTTAATGTATGTTACCTTTCTCTATTTCAATTTCTCTGTGCAGTAGCAGTTGCTGCGCCAAGAGTGGCGTCGCGTCCTTTGGCAACCTGAAGACAAACACAAACATCACGCCTGTATTCCCCGAAGGGGTAGCCAGAGGTGTAGTACACATGTTATGTCCAATCACGTTGTATATCTAAATATAATAATGTTATAGGGCGAGCTGGCCATCAACCGGACACAAATCTACACTGTGCTACTAGAGAATTAAAACATAACATCACGCCTGTATTCCCCGAAGGGGTAGGCAGAGGTGCACATATAGTACGCCCACATTTCGCCAGTTATGTTTATTTTACTTGAGAATTACTTAATGGAAAACCCAATAAAACTGCACGACCAGGGAGTCTAACTCAGGACCTCATGCTTGACAGTCGCGCTTTGCAACCACTAGATCAATACATGAACAGCCAGTCAAGATGTACAATTTTGTGACAAGACATACATTGATTTTGATTTTTTGATTTGATTTTTATTAAAAACGTCGCCCCACACTAGGAATTTCCCCTGTGTCGTGGGTGCGTTTCACAAACATAAAATATCACAAACACAAACACCCAGACTCGGAACAAACATCTGTGGTTCGCACAAAGTTTTGCCCGT
Source organism: Abrostola triplasia (assembly GCA_946251915.1). Classification (NCBI taxonomy): domain Eukaryota; kingdom Metazoa; phylum Arthropoda; class Insecta; order Lepidoptera; family Noctuidae; genus Abrostola; species Abrostola triplasia. The sequence goes on along the minus strand of OX276448.1, from coordinate 582,379 downwards.
GAGGGAATCGAACCCGCAACCCTTAGCGCAGCAGTCCAATCGCTTAGCCACTGCGCTAATCAGGTCGTCATTATGTGTTTGATATGGCTTACTCTCCCTGCTTAATTATAAATGCTAACACAAGGCCAATGCAAATGTAATATTGATTAGTTAATTAACAATAAAAACATATTTTTAACACAAGCTTTTAAATCAAAAGTATCATAATATTGTATTGTCACCAAACCTATTTAAGTATGCAACATTTCATTTCAATAGCATCTCAAAAAGTGGTTCTAATTGAGATTGCAAGATTTGACCTAAACAAACTCACATACATACAAACATTGCAAGTTAAATAGAAGCTTTTAAAAATTCTGCTTTATTGAAATTAATATGCTTAAATATGATAATTAATATGATAAAATGGACACAATATTGAACAATTTGGCGCCAGTATTTAATTTAAGAGTCCAAAACTTAACAATTCCAATCCAATTTGGTCAGAATTAAATTGGAGAGTAAGCCCACTGATTGGCGCAGTGGCTAAGTAATAAGACTGCTACGCAAAAGGTTGCAGGCTCGATTCCCGCACGTGACAAAAAATTGTGTTAAAAAAGTGTTTGTCCCGAGTGTTGGTGTTTGTGTATGTGATGTTTCATGTTTGTGAAACGCACCCACACAGGAGACATTCCTAGTACATATGTACATACATACATACATAACATCACGCCTGTATTCCCCGAAGGGGTAGGCGTGATGTTATGTATGTATGTATGTAGGGGTAGAGGTGCACATATAGTACAGTACATATAGTAGTGCACATTTCGCCAGTTACGTTTTTTTTTTTAGGTTTCAATGTAATAGGGGGCGAGCCTATTGCCATCAACCGGGCACAAATCCAGACTCCGTGCAGCTACTGAAAATTACCTAATGGAAAACTCCAGTAACACTTTGCCCGACCCGGGATTCGAACCCAGGACCTCGTGCTCAGCAGTCACGCTTAGCGACCACTAGACCAACGAGGCAGTCTACATCAATAGTGGGGGGATTTTATCTTAAATTGTTTACTTACTTCTTCTCTATAGCATCGGCGATGTCCAGCGCCCTCTCTCGGCTAAGATTACCATACATGAAGCCCTCGATATGGACCTTACGAATCATTTTTGCGGCAAAGTCGTTTAGCACCTCAGGGGTCATATCTGTAAGCAAAGGTTCAAGTTAACACTAGTAATGTCTCTGGATATACAATAACCTATATAAAAATAATAGCAGACTATAACTGTCCCACTGCTACAAAGGCCTCTTCTCGTATATAGAAGGATTGAGCATTGATCACCATGCTAGCTCACTGCGGGCGATTTTAGATAATTAAATCCAGGTTTCCCCACGATGTTTTCCGTCACCGTTAGTCTGTGTCTCAGAATAACTAAGAAAGTATTTATAACATTGAAAAAGTCACCTTGATACTTACCCGGGTTTGGACCTGAAACCTTGTGCATACAAATCCGGTATGTTAACCACTAGGCCACCACAACTTAATAGGTTAATTTTATTGAATTAAGGCAATCGTATTTTGAGCTGTTTGGGATTGAAACATTTAGGCCATGGGGTCCGAGCGCTCGCGTTTTGTTTATTGATTTAGCAAAGCGCTTAGTCGACTCCACACGTGACCTTGGCTAGTTCATTTTTAGGCCAAACAATCAGCATTGCCATTCAACGTGGCAATGCTGCCAGTCTTTTGGGCATGTTACCGGTTGACATCATCATCATCCACAGCCTTTAATATCCCACTGCTGGGTATAAGCCTCCCTTAAACAATGCCATCCGCCGCGGTGCTGTGCCATCGATGGGGATGAATTCTATGATGCTTTTCAACACTGACTATGCGTGAAGCAGACAGAATAGTAAAACAATAGCCATGCCCCATATGTGGGCCATTGCACTGGGAAAGATAACTGTTTATTTTTGGATATATTTGACTGCCTCGTTGGTCTAGTGGTTGCTAAGCGCGACTGCTGAGCACGAGGTCCTGGGTTCGAATTCCGGGTCGGGCAAAGTGTTACTGAGTTTTTCCATTAGGTAATTCTTAGTAGCAGCACGGAGTCTGGATTTGTGCCCGGTTGATGGCAATAGGCTCGCCCCCTATTACATTGGGACCTAAAAACATAACTGGCGAAATGTGGGTGTACTGTATGTGCACCTCTGCCTACCCCTTCGGGGAAAACAGGCGTGATGTTATGTTTATGTATATTGTATTAGAATTAATTTGTAAATAGTTATAATTTTAAAATTAACAGTAATGACAAAATAAATGTGGAAGGTTAAGTCAAGATAGTTGTATCCGGCCTAGAATTGACCACCATCTTACCTCCCGTGGGTGTCGTAAGAGGCGACTAAGGGAAAATCCAGAAGATGGGCAGCAGCGTCTTCTGTAACTTCACCACCAATACTGCGATCCCCAAGCCGCAAAGGGGAGGCCTTTGTTCAATTGTGGACGTCTTCCGGCTAATGATGATGTTATTATTTACCCTTAGCAGCTTCCAGCAGTTGACATCTTGTCCACACTATATCGGATAAGCAGAGAGCTTGCTGGTACACTGCGTGCTGTGAAGCAAACAAAGTATTGACTTATATTATTTACAAATAAATTAAATTAAAATTATAAAATCTAAATATGGATATTTACTACATTCATAATATGTAGATATATCCCACATTTAAAACAATTTTTTTTGTCTGTCTGTTTGTGCTGGCTAATCTACGAAACGGCTAGACTTGTTGATAATTCTATATTTTGTATGTGTTCTTCATTGCTAATATGTATATATAAATTCATGTTCTCTATTTTTATATAAAACTTAGAGAAAATATAATATTACTATGTGCATGAAGCACAAAGATTTGCATGCCTAGTGGGCGAAATGTTTTTAACATAACACCAATATAACTCATTACATACGAATAAATCGACGACCTGATTGGCGCAGTGGCTGAGCGATTGGACTGCTGCGCTAAGGGTTGCGGGTTCGTTTCACAGGGTGACAATTTGTCCCTTTGGATGTTTGTGTATGTGATATTTCATGTTTGTGAAACGCACCCACTATACAGGAGACATTCCTGGTGTGGGGCGAGGTTTTAACCGTTACTGGGTTTGTCTGTTACAGGGAAAATGTTACTGAGTTTTCCCATTAGATAATTCTCAGTAGCAGCACGGAGTCTGGATTTGTGCCCGGTTGATGGCCAGCTCGCCCCTATTACATTGGAACCTAAAAACATAACTGGCGAAATGTGGGTGTACTATATGTGCACCTCTGCCTATCCCTCCGGGGAATACAGCCGTGATGTTATGTTGACATCAACCGGGCACAAATCCAGACTCCGTGCTGCCACTGAGAATTACCTAATGGAAAAACCCAGTAACACTATGACCGACCCGGGACTCGAACCCAGGACCTCGTGCTCAGCTGTCCCGCTTAGCAACCACTAGACCAACGAGGCAGTCATGAAAAAGAATTCCTAAATAAAAAAAACAAAAACGCAAAAAAGTTATTCCTGTCATTACTCAATTCTATTTCTATTCAATTCTATTCTCCTAACACTCACTTGGTACGGCTGTTCGGCTTCAAAGTTCCTGATGGCTCTCACGTGGTTCTCCTTCATGATATGAAACCGTTTGGGGTCAGCAGTGAAGGACACCATGCTCTCCATTATCTTGTCGAGTAATACTCGCTGTTTGTCATCATACCCGTCTATGGTAACCTGGATAGCATGCTGCATTAAATATGATTTGAGCTGCGGCCTGGAACTTGATGGGTGGCCGGTGATTATAAAAATGTACGTATGTGGTACTTCATCAGACGGAGGTGTTTATAATATAATGAAATCCATCAAACATTTAGCGGAATTGTCTCAGAAACTACCTATTCATTATAATTAAGACTTTTTGTATATTTTTGCCATGCTAGGCTTAATTTTTTTAAATTGATAAATGAAACTTGAAAAAATGATGAGTTGTGATGTTGAAAAAATCGTCAGTGACACGGTTGCTTAGTTGGCAGAGCGGTGCCACGGTACGGCGAAAGTCGCGGGTTCGAGTCCCGCTCGTGTCCATCATTTTTCAAGTTTCCTTTATCAATTCAGATTCAAGTTTAGCATGGGCAACATACCCTCTCCCCTTAAGGAGGAGGCCTTTAAGGGGGTATATAATATAATGTGTGTGTACGTGTGTGAGTATGTGTGTGCGTGTGTGTATGTGTGTGTTAGTGTTTGTGTATGTGTGTGTGTGTGTGTGTACTCGCGTATGTTGCCATTTATCCCCAAGATGGTTCAACCTATTCAAATAGTATTTTTTTTAATTGGTTAGTAGTGACAAGTCGGTGTGAGATTGACTATGTGGAACAGTGTTCGAATATCTGTGTGCGTGGTGTCAGAACGAGCGTATAACCAGGGCCCCGAGTCTGTTATTTTATATAATTTCGTCATTCCAACACGATGCCATTGTCATTTTGCTAAAAGTTAATCTGCTCAACTCATACCATTCTATGTCATTTATTTCAATGGAGTGTCAGTGGTCGACCATTGGAAAGTCATAATCACGCTTTTATGTTAGCAGATTACCAAACTTGTCAAAATCAACAATTATGAGATCAATGATCGATCATTCTAAACACTATTGTAATAGCAGACTTGAGGCCCAGATGTTGGGTAATATACCCGTGACACCCAAACTGACAAGCGACGACGAGTGTGTTCACAGGTGTGCCATTGGGATGCCTAGCCGTGTGTAAGATGGCGGACTTACACTGATCCCATATTTAGCGTTCCCGATGCTCCAGCGCAGGCCGGCCAGCTCAGCGGCGTACGCGAACTGCTGCAGGCTGTCTCGCAGTAGTAACACCCACACAGACGTCAGATTGCAGCTCAGTGGGTCCGCGTAGGCCAGGGGACTAGTCAGGAGGTAGGCAGGGTATTATAGATGAACAGCGACAAAGTAGCCTTTCATATTCAAATTCAAAACATAACATCAACGCCTGTATTCCCCGAAGGGGTATGCAGAGGTGCACATATAGTACACCCGCAATTCGCCAGTTATGTTTAAGGTCCCAATGTAATAGGGGGCGAGCCTATTGCCATCAACCGGGCACAAATCCAGACTTCGTGATGCTACTGAGAATTACCTAATGGAAAAACCCAGTTACACTTTGCACGACCCGGGATTCGAACCCAGGACCTCGTGCTCAGCAGTCGCGCTTAGCGACCACTAGACCAACGAGGCAGTCAAATTCAAAATGATTTTATTTCACATAAAGCTATTACAGGCGCTTATGAAACGTTAGGATGCTAGTTGCATGGTTCCAAAATGTCATTCCAATGGAGAAGAACCGGCAAGAAACTCCAGTTGTTACTCATTGAAAAATATGGTACAAATAGGTAAATTAGGTGAATGTCCTGAGCGGGAATCGAACCCGTAACCCTTAGCGCAGAAGCCCAATCGCTTAGCCACTGTGCCAATCAAGTCAGTCAATACTGCGGTCCCCAAGCCGCTTGCCAAGCGTGGGGGTTAGGGCACCCCCCTTACATAGGGGAGGCCTTTGTTCAACAGTAGACATCCATATCCCTCGAAGAACCGATAACTGGGGAAGAAAGGTTCTCGAACGACCACGAACCGGAAGACGTTAGCAGGCCTCCCACCAGGTGGACCGACGATATCGTTAGAGTTGCTGCAACCGGTGGATGATAATGGCAAGCTGTCGTTCATTGTGGCGTTCTAAGAGGGAGGCCTTTGTTCAACAGTGGACGTCTTCCGGCTGATGATGGACGTCTTCCGGCTGATGATGATGATGATGGACGTCTTCCGGCTGATGGTGATGATGATGGACGTCTTCCGGCTGATGGTGATGATGATGGACGTCTTCCGGCTGATGGTGATGATGATGGACGTCTTCCGACTGATGATGATGATGACGGACGTCTTCCGACTGATGATGATGATGTATCTTACCTGACTATATCGAATGTGATGACCGCTTTAGGCAGATTGAATTCGTTGTCCTTTTTGAACCATAACCTCATAAGTGTGGTGTCCTAGAACCGAAAGAATATAAGTTGATTATGTATGTGTGATGGTCTATCCTAGCTGGAGGCTTATGCAGTCTCGTCTTTGTCCGGTTACGTCCAATAAGACCCGCCTCGGGGTCGTCGACACAAAAAAAAAAAGTGTGATGATCTGGTCACATATGCGGGACGCACATGGTCAGATATTGCAAAGGATAGAATGCGAATGTATATTCAGGTTATACTCACGGGTGTATTCGGGACTGCCCGACTAGTTTCGAACTCGAACGGAGCCCTAACCAGCTCATGAATAAGGGCTCCGGTCGAGTTCGAAACTAGTCGGGCAGTCCCAATGTAATAGGGGGCGAGCTGGCCATCAACCGGGCACAAATCCAGACTCCGTGCTGCTACTGAGAATTACCTAATGGGAAAACCCAGTAACAGTTTTCCCGACCCGGGAATCGAACCCTCGTGCTCAGCAGTCGCGCAGACTAACGAGGCAGTCTACTTCTTGTTTCTTTCAATAATTATATAACAACACATACCTTGATGATAGCTGGGGCTATAGCGTCAGCAGTAGCGTCCTCCCCCTTCTCTAGAGTGAGGCGTGCAGGTATGAACTCGTTCACAGGGGGGAGGTGCAGCTCGCTGGTTGGTACGACCGCTGTCCATTCCTGGAATAGCAGACCCAATGGTAAGCCGAGACTAGCCAACTACACAGGAGATATTATAGTGCACAAGTATGCAAACACAGGTGCACTCCCTATTCCCTCACTCTCATAGTCCAGGACGGGGACACAGGAGCAGGGAAAACAGGCGCAGGACTAGCTTAACGTGCCTTCTGAAGCACGGAATACAGTATATCCATCCACACTAATATTATAAATGTGAAAGTAACTCTGTCTGTTACGCCTTCACGACTAAACCGCTGGACGGATTTTGATGAAATTTGGCATGTAGACAGTTTAAGACCCGAGAAAGGACATAGGCTACTTAACACGGGCGAAGCCGCAGACAGAAGCTAGTATTACATAATCGAAAAAAAGTGTAACATCTAACATACCTTTATCTTGGCTTCATCGATATCCTCTTGTAAATACTTCGTCCCGTACCACGGTTCTGTCATAGTACATTTGTCGGCAAAACACCTGGAAACAAACATAATCAACACACTCATACATAACAGCACGCCTGTATTCCCCGAAGGGGTAGGCAGAGGTGCACATATAGTACACCCACATTTCGCCAGTTATGTTTTTAGGTACCAATGTAATAGGGGCGAGCTGTCCATCAACGAGGCACAAATGCAGACTGTTAAGTGATGTTTCAAGTATGAGAGCTGGTGTTACACGTACTTGGCCACTATACCGATGCGCACATTCTCGGGGGTGAGCAGGGACAGCAGGTCCTGTATCAGCTCCGGTTTCCACTCCGTCATCAGGTAGTACGCGCTGAGAACGTCCTCCATTGGAAACTCCTGAGGATACCATACAAAATGATACAATCCATACTATTCACACTTTACACTAATATTATGAAGGCGAAAGTGTGTGAGTGTGTTTGTGCTTCACGCTAAAACGGCTAGACCGCTTTTGTTGAAATTTCATATAGAGGTAGCTGACACCCTGGATTAACATATAGGCTTTATGCCGATAAAATGTAGTGGGAACACCACGCGCAATTAGTAATATGAATGTGAAAGTGACTCTGTCTGTCTGTTACGCCTTCACGACTAAACTTGCTGGACGGATTTTGATGAAATTTGGCCTATAGATAGTTTAAGACCCGAGAAAGGTCATAGGCTACTCAACGCGGGCGAAGCCGCGGGCAAAAACTAGTAAGTTTTATGACTTTTTGTGTCATTTATGTTGCCCATGCTCAGCTTGAAGGTTGCTTGGTTCAAATCCCTCGGATACTCGCATCTATCATTTTTTAAATTTCCTTCATCAATAAATAGATAAAATCATGGAAAAAAGGCAGGACGCCATCTGCCGAGTTCACATCAGCCGGAAGACGTCCACTATTGAACAAACAGCCTTAGGCATAGGGAAGGGTTGCCATAACCCCCACGCTTGGCAAGCGGCTTGGGGATCGCAGTATTGGTGGTGAAGTTACAGAAGCCGCTGCTGCCCATCTTCTGGATGTTCCCTTAGTCGCCTCTTACGACACCCACGGGAGGAAAGGGGGTGGTCGATTCTAGGCCGGATACCACTGGGCAGTTCCTCTAGTTGGTACCCAACACGTGCCACAGCCTCACCTGCAGCAGATGCACGTGTCCTGTGACGAGGCTGCGCGGCTCCTGCGCATCCTTGAACATAAACTCCAGCGCCATGAGGTCGCGCTGCTCCTCCCACACCCACTTCTTCGGCCCCTCGACCCTCAGCATCGCTATGTACTGCGGAGGACATTTTTTTTACAAGCTTCTATTTAACTAATTTACTATAATAACTTTCGTGAGTGTTATCCATATTATCTACTATATATACCGGTTATACTCACGTTGATATTCGGGAATGCCCGACTAGTTTCGGACTCTAACGGAGCCCTTATTCATGAGCTGGTGACGCGGCGGCTTCGCGAGCCGAACCGTCGGGCATTCCCGAATATCTTATATGGCTTGAAACTTGAAATTCAATGGATGCGAGCACGGTGGCTCAGTTGGCACAGCGGCGCCACGGTACGGCGAAAGTCGCGGGCTCGAGTCCCGCTCGTGTCCATTTTTCAAGATTCCTTTATCAATTTAGATTGTACAAACTCACTTGGAACACCAGTTTGATGATGTCATCTATATGGGCGACTCCATCTTCTGTCAAGTCTACCTGCACTCCGAAGAAGCCAAACCCTCGCGCACCGATGCGGGTACCACCGACTAAACTGTAAGATAAACATGCGTTGGTCTAGTGGTCGCTGAGCATGAGGTCCTGGGTTCGACTCCCGAGTCGGGCAGTGGTATTGTGTTTTTCCATTAGGTAATTCTCAACAGGACAGTCTGGATTTGTGCCCGGATGTTGACCAGCTCGTCTATTACATTGGGACCTAAAACATATCTGGCGAAATTTTATTTTTTGCGTGCCCAACAGGGTCCATATTGATCTTTTACAATTTTTTTTTTCTACCATCTCTGTAACATATGGAATGCAATAAATGATTGAGTATTGAGTATTAATATAGAACTAGCTGCGCCCCGCGGTGTTACCCGCTACATTTTTTCGGCATAAAAACTAGCCTATGTGTTAATCAAGGTCAGCTACCTCCATATGAAATTTCATTACAATCCATTCAGTAGTTTATACGTGAAAGAGTAACAAACATCCATATTTACAAACTTTCGCGTTTATAATATTAGTAAGGGTATATCATTACCTATTACACCAGCCCCTGGCTTTGAGCGCCGACAGCAGGCTCCCTGGTCCCTCGTGTCCCAGGAGGTGGGACAGGTAGTGTCCGGGCTGGGAACAGAATAACATTTTATTAATAACATATAATATAGCTTCCGCCCGCGACTCCGTCCGCGTGGATTTCGAATGTTTCGTTTTCTGGTCGATTTTTTACACCTTGTGTCCGAAAAACCCAAATATCTTACAAAACCCTATTTTTTCCAAAATAAAATTTAGCCCGTGTTACTTGTGGATAATGTAGCTTTCGAATGACGATAGAATTTTTAAAATCGGTCCAGTAGTTTTTGAGCCTATTCATTACAATTAAACAAACAAAGTTTTCCTCTTTATAATATTAGTATAGATATGCAAGTTGAAGTGGCAATGGGCAGGCCATATCGCTTGAAGAACCGATAACCGCTGGGGAAGAAAGGTTCTCGAACGACCACGAACCGGAAGACGTTGGCAGGCCTCCCACCAGGTGGACCGACGATATCGTCAGAGTTGCTGCAACCGGTGGATGATAATGGCAAGCTGTCGTTCATTGTGGCGTTCTAAGGGGGAGGCCTTTGTTCAACAGTGGACGTCTTCCGGCTGATGATGATGATATAATATATAACATTATGTACCTACCTATGATCCACAATAAAGATTGATTTGATTTATTTAATTTATTTATTAGACAAAATGTAGTACAGCTTTTAGCCACTTACACTTGAAGATAAAATCTTTGTATATATATATAAAAAAGTACATAAAAAGAAAGAAAATAATAATACAATATTGTTTTAACTTCAATTATGCCTATTACTCAATCTTTACATAACATCACGCCTGTATTCCCCGAAGGGGTAGGCAGAGGTGCGCATATAGTACACCCACATTTCACCAGATATGTTTTTAGGTCCCAATGTAATAGGGGGCGAGCTGGCCATCAACCGGGCACAAATCCAGACTCCGTGCAGCCACTGAGAATGACCCAATGAAAAAACCCAGTAACACTTTGCCCGACCCGGAATTGGAACCCAGGACCTCGTGCTCAGCAGTCGCGCTTATCAACCACTAGACCAACGAGGCAGTAAATGAGATAATTGGAAAACAACTTACCCCACTCTTGTAGTGCTTCCTGGTGTCCGGGATGGGGAAGTCGATGGAGAGAGACCGGAGGTCCTTGACGGGCAGGCAGTAGGCGCGCTTGCGGCGCAGCGCGGGCGGGAAGGGGTGCTCCGTCCAGCTGGGGGCGGCGGCGTCGCGGTCCTCCACCCCCGAGAACAGCGGGACCACTATGGCTTCCAGCTCGTCCAGGGATTCTGGGAGTAATGTACTTTTATTAACTCTAAGACTGTTAAAAAATATGTGTTGTTATGTTGTTAATTTTTATTTATATTCAATATTTAATGTGAATGAAGCAAAAGAAGTATGCCAGGATCGTAGCAAATGGAAATCCGTGGTCTCTGCCTACCCCTCAGGGAAACAGGCGTGACTTTATGTATGTATGTATTTAATGTTGATTACAATAATTGTTATATGTTATAGGTTAAGTTGATATACTTGTATATTTGATAACTTACAGGCTAGACTGCCCTTATATCCGCCATTGTTGTGGCAGACATGTTACCATTCCAGTGCCGGTTAGGAAATTTTAGTTATTGTGTTTATTTTATGTATAATAATAATGTTAATTAATGAATAACTTTAATTTAATTGTATGTGTGTGTATTCATTTTATCTAAATTTTCAATAGTAATTTGACTTTTAATTGTATGTTTGTGTATTTAATTGTATTTTTTTTATAATATTTTGTTCATGTTTGTATTATTATGATTGACATGGCAACGGGTGTAAAATTACCTGAATAAATGAATTTATTATTATTATTAATTTTAATGTGTATTATGTTTTTGCATGCCGAAGAAAGTATGCGAAATATGTGAGACTATTTTTACAAAAACTACCTTTAAACACCATTATTTCAAGCAAATAAACTATTCTATTCTATTCTAACCTTTTGACCGCTTCTGTCGCATATAATCAACACATAATGACGTCCTGATTAGCGCAGTGGCTAAGCGATTGGACTGCTGCGCTTGGGGTTGCGGGTTCGATTCCCGCACGGGGCAAAACTTTGTGCGAACCACAGATGTTTGTCCCGAGTCTGGGTGTTTGTGTATGTGATATTTCATGTTTGTGAAACGCACCCACGATACAGGAGAAATTCCTAGTGTGGGGCGACGTTTTTTTAAAAAAAAAAAAAAAAAAAAAAAAAAAAAAATAATATGTTCTGCAAAAAGGGCAAATGAGGAGTACCCTCAACCGAAGAGCGTGTATGAGGAATGTGATGCGTGTGAATGAAGCAAAAGAAGTATGCCAGGATCGTAGCAAATGGAAATCCGTGATCTCTGCCTACCCACGCCTGTTTTCTCATGAAGGGGTAGGCAGAGGCGCACATACAGTACACCCACATTTCACCAGTTATGTTTTTAGGTCCCAATGTAATAGGGGGCGAGCTGGCCATCGACCGGGCACAAATCCAGCCTCCGTGCTGCTACTAAGAATTACCTAATTGAAAATCCCAGTAACACTTTGCCCGACCCGGGATTCGAACCCAGGACCTCGTGCTCAGCAGTCGCGCTCAGCAACCACTAGACTAACGCGGCAGTAAATATTTCATGTTTGACAGCTACAGTCACCTCTGCCTACCCCTTCGGGATGTTATGTTTTATATTATATTCTTTACCTTTCCCCATAACCACGAGGGTCATTATGTTGGCGGAGTACCATTTCTTGTGGAACTCCAGCAATTCTTTCCTCACATCAATGCCTTTTGATTTCGGGATGGTCTCCAAAGTTTCCCTGTTTCCTGCAAAAGATAAAAAAATATTATATGATCATATATATAAGAAGGCCTAGTTCTAAGGGGGAGGCCTTTGTTCAACAGGGGACGTCTTCCGGCTGATGATGATGATAAAAACATAACATAACATCACGCCTGTATTCCCCGAAGGGGTAGGCAGAGGTGCACATATAGTAGACCCACATTTCGCCAGTTATGTTTTTAGGTCCCAATGTAATAGGGGGCGAGCCTATTGCCATCAACCGAACACAAATCCAGACTCCGAGCTGCTACTGAGAATTACCTAATGGAAAATCCCAGTAACACTTTACCCGACCCGGGATTCGAACCCAGGACCTCGTGCTTAGCAGTCCCGCTTAGCGACCACTAGACCAACGAGGCAGTCTGATGATGATATATAAAAACGAATTTCTGCTCGTTAGTCTCGCTAAAACTTGATAGATAAGAAGACCCAATACTAGGTCCTCTCACTTCGTCTGCCATACATCTCTATGGATCCAGGAGTGTCCCCCCACTCACCTGTTCCAAACTTGTGGAAGGGATGCGTAGGCGCAGCGGTGCTCTTGTTGAGCTGGTCCAGTCTCCACGTGTCGGAGGAGGTGTTCTTCTCGTGCTCCGAGTGGACGGCGCTCAGCTCGCGCCCCGTGGCCGACTCCGTGAACAGTGGGGAGATGAAGAACTGGGCGAATCTGGGGGAGAAATAATAATAATAATAACAGCCTATAACTGTCCCACTGCTACAAAGGCCTCTTCTCGTATAGAGAAGGATTGAGCATTGATCACCACGCTAGCTCACTGCGGGATTTCAGATAATTAAATCCAGGTTTCCTCACGATGTTTTCCGTCACCGTTAGTCTGTGTCTTAGAATAACTAAGAAAGTATTTATAACATTGAAAAAGTCACATTGATACTTGCCCGGGTTTGAACCTGAAAGCTTGTGCATACAAATCCAGTATGTTAACCACTAGGCCACCACGACATCATTATTCTTGTATAATATTGTTATTTTGTATTAGAATTAAGTTATAAATTGTTGTAAAATAGTTATCATAACATTAAATAGTAAAAAATGCTGCCTATAGACTGCCTCGTTGGTCTAGTGGTTGCTAAGTGCGACTGCTGAGCACGAGGTCCTGGGTTCTAATCCCGGGTCGGGCAGTGTTACTGGATTTTGCTATTAGATAATTCTCAGTAGCAGCTCGGAGTCTGGAATTGTGCCCGGTTGATGGCAATAGGCTCGCCCCCTATTACATTGGGACCTGAAACATAACTGGCGAAATGTGGGTGTACTATATGCGCACCTCTGCCTACCCCTTCGGGGAATACAGGCGTGATGTTATATTATGTTAAATAGTAAAAAAAGCATAATTCATTGATAAAAGAGTAACTAGAAGTTAACTCACATGTCCAACGCCTTATGTAGATGTGCTGGTAGGACGTCGAAGTAGTATGTGGTGTGGTCTGATGATGTGGAGGCGTTCGAGGACCCCCCATGCTCCGACAGGAACTTATTGTACTCATTCTCCTGAAAAAAATCATAAAACAAAATGAAAATTTTGAAAAAAACCCACGACACATTTTCAGAAGATTTAAAAAAAAAAAAAAAGTCCCCCCACACTAGGAATGTCTCCTGTATCGTGGGTGCGTTTCACAAACATGAAATATCACTAACACACACCTAGACTCGGGACAAACGTCTGTGGTTCGCACAAAGTTTTACCCCGTGCGGGAATCGAACCCGCAACCCTTAGCGCAGCAGTCCAATCGCTTAGCCACTGCGCTAATCAGGCGTCAATTATCATGAATGATAGCTAAGAACCATCTCTATTGAACCATATACTCATTACCGAAAACTGCATGAACACCAGTCAAGGCATTTTTGAGAAAATTGTCAACAATCATCTGTGCACGCAAACAAACGAGGAAGGCTTTTGTCCAACTGTGGACGTCTTCCGGCTGATGATGACTATAGTCTGCGATAAATGGGCTATCTAACACTAGGATTTTTTCAAATCGGACCAGTAGTTCCCATTATTTACTGAATATTCCGGTTATACTCACGAGTGTGCGCAGCAGTCCAATCGCTTAGCCACTGCGCTAATCAGGTCGTCAAGTAGTTAGTCGCTAGTATACTATAATTGTGTTTACCTCAGGATATTTCTTGGTGCCCAAAAACAGCATATGTTCGCAGAAATGCGCCAAACCCGGCAACTCGTCCGGGTCACTCAGGTACCCTAGAAAGATACCTCTATATCAAAAATGTCTCGTTGGTCTAGTGGTTGCTAAGCGCGACTGCTGAGCCCGAGGTCTTGAGTTCGAAAAGTGGGTCGGGCAAAGTGTTACTGGGTTTTTCCATTAGTAAATGCTCAGTGGCAGCATGGAGTCTGGATTTGTGCCCGATTGATGGCCAGCTCGCCCCCTATTACATTGGGACCTAAAAGCATGACTAGTGAAATGTGGGTGTACTATATGTGCACCTCTGCCTACCCCTTCGGGGAATACAGGCGTGATGTTATGTATATTGTCAGTCTACAGTCCTGGGTATTATTAAAATCAACGCTAGTTAGATTCTCCAACAGGTGGTAATGAAAACTCACCAACATTGACGTCTAACGCCGCGGCCGACTTGTCGGTGGTAGAGTCACTGACCAGCAGAACCTTCAACCTATTTGACAGCACCAGGCCTCTGAAATATGAATTAGAATGGTCAAAAATGGTCACATGCAGCCATTCTACCGTGATCCCTCTCTGCACTACCTAAATGTTTGACTGGTAGAAAATGCCTAAGGCATTAAAGTCCGCCTTGTACATATTTTTTTGTATGAAGAATAAATAAAATAAAATAAATAAACATATTCTTTCTTGAATAATAATAATTCTTTAATAGCATTAAACACGGTATAAAGTTGTTACAATAATATTCTATGTCCACATGTTTAGCTATATAATAATTGCATGCAAATTTTAATTAACTAATAAATTGGTACATTACATTCTAGCATTTAAAAAATCTGTTATATCATAATAATTACATTAATTCAGCCATTTATAAAGTTTCAGCAATTTTTTTTTACCTTAATAATTTCGTGCGTATAATGATTTCTATCACTTACGCGAATATTAGGCATTGAAATAAAACTAGATTTACGGATTTTACTATAATAACTTTCGTGAGTGTTATCCATATTATCTACTATATATACCGGTTATACTCACGTTGATATTCGGGAATGCCCGCATGTGAGTACAACCGGGATATATAGTAGATAATATGCAAAATTGACACCAAAAGTCATATAAAGTTACTAGCTGTTGCCCGCGACTTCGTCCGCGTGAATTTCGTGGTATGAAAAATATATGTTGGCCGATTCTCAGACCTACTCAATACGCTCACAAAATTTCATGAGAATCGGTCTAGCCGTTTCGGAGGAGTATGGGAACGAAAACTATGACACGAAAATTTTATATATATAGATTCTCATATTCACCTATAATCTCTCTTATCTTCGGGTGACTTGACAATCTCAGTGTACCGCTTCACCACCCCTGGTATGACGGTGTTACCGCCTGGGCCCGCGGGCTCCCTGCCCCCGGGGGAGCCACCAGGGGAGCCGCGGGGCGTCCCTGCGGTGTTGCCGCCCCGCGGCGAGAAGTGTGTTGACATGCCCGAGAAATGCCTCAGACCACCGCTGTAGATGGACGGATGTCCATTTATGATTAGAGTACAAAATAATAATAAAAATAACAGCCTATAACTGTCCCACTGTAGGGCAAAGGCTCTTCTCGTATAGAGAAGGATTGAGCATTGATCACCACGCTAGCTCACTGTGCATACAAATCCGGTATGTTAACCACTAGGTGCTTGTATTCCCTGAAAGGCTAGGCAGTGATGTACTTATAGTACACCCCGATTTCACCAGTTATGTTATAGGTCCCAATGGATTAAATTAGCTGGCCATCAACCGGGCACAAATCCAGACTCAATACTGCAAATTACGAAATGGAAAAACCCAATAAGTGTCTAACCAGGGATTCGAGCCCGGCACCTCATGCTCAGCAGTCACCCTTAGCAACTGATAAGGCAGTCATATTACAGCGGCCAAACAACCATTATTCAACAATTGGTAAGTACATGAACTCTGTTTTTTTAAGAATATAAACATACTATGAGTAGTCTTGTTTTAAGGCAAGCTATTTTATCAGTGGATTGAAAATAATATTGATTGATTAATCCTGAAAATAAAAATACAAATTTATGGAATCAAAATGGACAACACAAAGTTTTAAGTAAAACATATTTTTTGGCAATATTACTGATTATAGCAGCTACATATCTTAATGTGTTTTGGTGTTGTAATATAACAGCATTTTGTGATATATTGAGTTCTTTTTCCATGGAAGAAACAATGAAATTATGTAGTAAAATGAATAAGAATATTTGAGAGTCTAACCTATTTACTGTTGCTCGATGAAGCAGTGGCGAAAAATATTGGATGCCCAACAATATAACTCTTCGCGGTGCCAGCTTGAATACGTAGATGTATATTCACGTTTACTTTGAATTTAAATATTCTAATCAAAGGTATTTATTTTCACACAATATCGATTGATTCGTATTGTCAGAATATAAGACGCCTTATTGCGTAGTAGGTTAAATACATTGAATGAAACGTAGAGAAACGCCTCTTGTATTTGGGCGGACTACAGTCCTTTAGGTTAGTTTGTTGTAGACAGATACGTTTTGTTTTACGCAACATTGAATTTCTGCGTTAGCTTTTGTATAATTATATTTAAGGATAAAATAAATCCATCCATGCTTCCATACTAATATTTTAAATTTGAAAGTAATTTTGTCTGTCTGTTACGCCTTCACGACTAAACCGCTGGACCGATTTTGATGAAGAAAGGACATAGGCTACTTAACGCGAGCTAAGCCGCTAGCAAAATCTAATTGATTATAAACGTAATTTAAGACCGTATTCTATAAAGGTAATTGATATAAATGATTAAATACCAATTAGCCCTGAAGAAATTGAATGTTCAGGCTGTTGATATTATGATTCATGAATATTCGATAAACTAAGATAATAAAACCACAATTCCGTTTTAACTACATCTTGCCTAATCTTAAATTATAAGTGTCTTATTATTAAATACATCTTAAACTGAAAAGACTCTGTATCTATAGCTCAATCTATAGTCATGAAAACTATACAGAAATAAAAATAATACTAAGGACAGCGTTACGATGGGCGATTGTTGCAACAAAAAGAATCGCCTAAAACAAAAATTGTTCTATTGCGCAATCGATTGTTAATTTAGTTGTTCCTCATTAATCGTTAAACAATTGACGATCTACTAAATTGTGCTATGTACTGTAGAAGGCCGCGCGGGGCAGAAACGGTGTTGCAGCGATTGTTTTCATGTATGACTTAAATTTGTTTATTTTTGTTGGTCTTTGACTTTTTCAATGTAAGATCACACGCGCAGTTTATCATTGCTTATCTCGATGCCTGAAAAATCGGAAGTGTGGGTATGTTTTGACAAAATCAAAAAGTAAAATGTAAGATGTTTTCACATTCTTCATTCCATCCTTAAAAATGCAATAATAAAGAAAACATCCGTTGCAATTGGCACAGCATAAACAAGAAATTAGACCCCAAGATAATTTTGCATCAACAATTGTAGCCATACCCCAGTTGTGAGGAACTTCGGAGACTTTCCTCCTTTGTAATTACCTATTATAATTAGTGTAGTAATAGAAGCGCATTGCGCAACAAATTAGTAATTAAAAGATGATATTGAGTTACCGCTATTTTTGATTGATGTACACCAACAATTGTCATTGCTTAAACCGAAAAATCTACTAATTCCATAATTTTTAGTAGTAATTGCCCATCACTAGATTCAGTCAAAATTGCATTTGCCGCTCAATGACGGGCTACGAACTTCAAATCTGTATACTTGTTTAAACTTGTCAATTTATTTTGTTTAATTGTATGTTTTAAATAAATTACAGATGAGCAATTTTCAAATTAGTTACTGTGTTAAACTGTTAAAGTCCTGTGTGAAAACTGAAACAATAAAAACCTTTTCAAAAGGTTTAACTCTGTAAAAACCGTAAGTATATACTTTTTTACAATAATAACTTTCGTGAGTGTTATCCTTAGTACAGAGCCCTTATTCATGAGCTAATTAAGCGAGCGAAGAATATATGTTATACTTAACAGTAACATATAAAATATTCCATAAAGTGAATTATAAGTATCGATTACTTGTCATTTATCGATCCGAGAATTTTATTGTTCTTGAACTAGTTTATACTATCAGATAGATCATCATCATCATCAGCCGGAAGACGTCCACTGTTGAATAAAGGCCTCCCCTTTAGAACGCCACAACGAACGACAGCTTGCCAATTCCATCCACCGGTTGCCCGCAATTCTGACGATATCGTCGGTCCATCTGGTGGGAGGCCTGCCAAAGCTGCGTCTTCCGGTTCGTGGTCGCCACTCGAGAACCTTTCTTCCCCAGCGGTTATCGGTTCTTCGAGATATCAGATAGATATTACAACTTAGATATTACAAAAAGACAATATAGGTATATAAATATTAAATATAACTAAATAACACTTCTAAATTGTTAAAGGATACTTGAGGAAATTTGTTCATCATATTTCAAATTTCCCTTTACAATTTAGATTCAAGCTTAGCATGGGCAACATGCAAAAATGACACCAGAAGTCATATAAATAACACTTTTTTGGAATATTGTTTACAAGTATCTGTCTAATGATATTAAATATATTATCTTATATATAAAATTCTCGTGTCACAATGTTAGCTACTGAAACGGCTTTACTGATTTTTACCAAATTTTTTATGCATATTCAGTAGGCCTGAGAATCGGCTACTATCTATTTTTCATACCCCTAAGTGATAAGGGTTGTTCACCCTTAGCATTTTATTTTTGGGCAATTTTTTGATTTTATTTTTCTATAATGTGACATTAAAAACATACAACCATACATTCTTACCCTTTTATGACCAACCCTAATTTTTAATAGCCATTTTAGGAAATAATTTATATGGCATAACAATGTTTGCCGGGTCAGCTAGTATACATCAGTGTTGTTATGGATATCCATATCCGTAACCGAAACTATCAGATATCCGAAATAAAAAAATATCCGTAACCAAATCCGAAATAAAAGTTTTGGATAGTTTCGGATAGGGTGGAGTCTAACTAAATACTACACTCCCGCTACCTAATGCGAAACCTACAAGGTACAATTAAAGTCGAATATAATCTTATTTGTATTTTATTTTACAGTTCCTTAAAAAAATATTATCCATAACCGAAACTATGGGATAATCCGAATTAATTTAATTTCCATAACCGTAACCGAAACCGATATTATATTTTACCAATATCCATATCCATATCCGGATCCGAAATTATATATCCATAACATCCCTGATATACATATCAATCTGAGATAACAATAGGACTAACTCAATATCATTCTAACTACCTAACTGGATACTTGAACTTATATTTGTTATTGATGAAGCCTAGTAAATGTTACGATCTTTAATATTAATTTGATTGACTGCCTCGTTGGTCTAGTGGTTGCTAAGTGCGACTGCCAAGCACAAGGTCCTGAGTTCAAATCCTGGGTCGGGCAAAGTGGTACTAGGTTTTTCCGTTAGGTAAATCTCAGTAGCAGCACGAAGTCTGGATTTATACCCGGGTGATGGTAATAGGCTCGACCAAAATTCCATCAGGACTTCACAAGATATAAACTTGTAATTTTCCCACTTTTTAGACAGAAATGCAGAGCTGGCGTGACCTGATCACGTCATATCCTGACTCCCCTGAACGCAAGGACTATGCTAAGGCACTCCGGACGGCTGAAATATTGATATCAGAGGAACTGGCACCATTTGAAATAGGTAATGTAAATTTCTTTGCTAACATTGACGACCTGATTAGCGCAATGGCTAAGCTATTGGACTGCTGCGCCAAGGGTTGCGGGTTCGATTCCCGCACGGGACAAAAATGTGTGTAATCCACAGATGTTTGTCCCGAGTCTGGGTGTTTGTGTATGTGATATATCATGTTAGTGAAACGCACCCACGACACAGGAGAAATTCCTAATGTGGGGCGACGTTTAAAAACAAAAAAAAAAACTATCGTACTCTATCTTTGGCTAGAAACTTTCACATTTATAATAGTATGAATATAGATAGTAAGCTAACAGTGCAGTTCAGTGGTGAGTTTGTGCCTCACGTCGGAAACCAGGAAGTAGGCTGCGTAGTGACGTCATTGACCCACTGTACAGGATGTATGAATGGCTTATAGTTTTATTGATAACTAGCTGCGCCCCGCGGTGTTACCCGCTACATTTTTTCGGGATAAAAAGTAGCCTATATGTTAATCCAGGATATAACCTATCTACATACCAAATTTCAACCAAATCGGTCCAGCCGTTTATGCGTGAAAGAGTAACAAACATCCACACATCCATACATCCATTCTCACAAACTTTCACATTTATAATATTAGTAGGATAGGATTTTTATGGTGTTGTGTTGTCCATAAATTTCTTCTTTCTATCATATAAATATTTTGTCTAACCTACTCTGCCTCGTTGGTCTAGTGGTTGCTAAGCGCGACTGCTGAGCACGAGGTCCTGGGTTCGAATCCTGGGTCGGGCTAAGTGTTAGTTTTTCCATTAGGTAATTCTCAGTGGCAGCTCGGGTTCATTCTTCAGGTAGCGCAGAAATAGAAACTGTAGATGCACAAACTATTATGAAAGACAATGAATAATATATATTATCTTATATACTTTCATAAATTA
Organism: Abrostola triplasia; assembly: GCA_946251915.1. NCBI lineage: Eukaryota > Metazoa > Arthropoda > Insecta > Lepidoptera > Noctuidae > Abrostola > Abrostola triplasia. The sequence continues at coordinate 561,248 of OX276448.1, read as the reverse complement.
TGTTACTGGGCTTTTCCATTAGGTAATTCTTAGTAGCAGCTCGTAGTTGGGATTTGTGCCCGTTTGATGGCCAGCTCGCCCTCTATTACATTGGGACCTAAAAACATACCTGGCGAAATGTGGGTGTACTATATGTGCACCTCTGCCTACCCCTTCGGGGAATACAGGCGTGATGTAATGTTATTCAAATTTCCTTTATCAATTTGGGACTATTGACTTTTTTAGAATGGCTGGCACACACCCTGCTCTTCAAACCTGTGGACCTGTTCAAGACGGTGTTTACGAAACGTCAGGTAGAAGACTGGTATAAAAGTGTATCGGATTCATTTAAAGTTCTATCCCAACTTATAGAGAAGTACTGGGAATTCGTTGAGCCCTACCACAGTGCAGTCATCACAGTATGTATAAAAACCTTTCCTCTTTATAATATTTATAATATAATAATAACTGTCCCACTGCTACAAAGGCAGATGTATGGAGATCTATGTCTCGTATAGGGATGGATTGAGCATTGATCACCACGCTAGCTCACTGCGGGCGATTTCAGATAATTAAATCCAGGTTTCCTCACGATGTTTTCCGACACCGTTAGTCTGTGTCTTAGAATAATTAAGAAAGTATTTATAACATTGAAAAAGTCACCTTGATACTTACCCGGGTTTGAACCTGCAACCTTGTGCATACAAATCCGGTATGTTAACCACTAGGCCACCACGACATTTTATAATATTATAATATCTTATAATTTATATTATTAGTGTATTTATTTTATTTACTTAATACTTCAGTACAATTGTGTACAAGGCAGACTTAAAACCTTGGGCATTTTCTACCAGTCTAACCTTCAGGTAGCGCAGAGATAGAAACCGTAGATGCACAAACTATTATGAAAGATAATTAATAATACATAATTATCTTATATACTTACATAAATTATGTTACTGGGTTTTTCCATTAGGTAATTCTCAGTAGCAGCACGGAGTCTGGATTTGTGCCCGGTTGATGGCAATAGACTCGCCCCCTATTACATTAGGACCTAAAACATAACTGTCGAAATGTAGGTGTACTATATGTGCACCTCTGCCTTCCCCTTCGGGGAATACAGGCGTGATGTTATGAAATTGTATTACTCCATAACATAATTATGATACATACATAGTTTGTGAGTGTGTTTGTTATCTCTTCACGCTGAAACGGCTAGACCGATTTCGATGAAATTTCATATGGAAGTAGCGGTCACCCTGGATTAATTCATAGGCTATATTGAATCCGAATGTAGCGGTTAACACCGCGGGGCGCAGGTAGTGGATTAAAGTTATTCTGCTTTATTTCAGCTATGCATGTTACCATGTTACCCGAAAACAAAGAAGGATGCCATCATGTGTCTTATCTCCTTGGTGAAACATAACGATGTGCAGTTACTTGACGAGGTGGTCACCAGGAATGTGAACGCTTTAGAAAATGCCACCACCTGTAAGGCGCCTCTCGCTCTACTTGTGGGTAAGTATTACTACCGTATATGCTACAATCTATACTAATACTAGCTGTTGCCCGCGACTTCGTCCGCGTGAATTTCGTGGTATGAAAAATAGATGTTGGCCGATTCTCAGACCTACTCAATACGCTCACAAAATTTCATGAGAATCGGTCTAGCCGTTTCGGAGGAGTATGGGAACGAAAACTGTGACACGAAAATTTTATATATATAGATTAATATATATAAATATATAATGATATAATATTTAATATAATATTAATATTTTAAGATTATTATTATTATATGTATCTCATTTTATTTACTCGGGCTATCAACCATGTGGAAGATACCCGGACTTTTAAAAGGCTTACGTGGGGACACAGGTCCAACACGCAGAGGCCCGTTGAGAACTTTAATCTAAAAGGGGATGGGACACCAGCTAGGGACACCACACAACTGCTCTATAACAGAACAGCCATGAAAAGTCCCCAGAAGGTGCAGGACTATTGAGAAAAATGGATACTAAAATGATTTGGTCTATTGTGTTGGGATGTTTCGTGGAATGGTTATTTTTAGTTTATTCTGAATAACAACGGCGTCTGCCTTTAACCATATTATTATTATTATATTATTATTAAGATTATAAAGCTGAAGAGTTTGTTTGTTTGTTTACTTGAACGCGCTAATCTCAGGAACTACTGGTCCGATTTGAAAATTTATTTCGGTGTTAAATAGCCCGTTTATCGAGGAAGGCTATAGGCTATATATCATCACGCTACGGTCAATAGGAGCGGAGCACCAATGAAGAATGTTTCAAAATCGGGTGGTTTTTTCCATTCAACAGCTTCCCCCTGCGTGCGCTGCGTAAACGGTTTAAGATTCATAATTATAATACTAATAACATAATTAGCATTATCACCGTCCAATTTTTGCGTTAGTGTTAAAAATCTGACGACCAGATTAGTGCAGTGGCTAAGCGATTGGACTGGTGCGGTAATGGTCGCGGGTTCGATTCCCGCACGGGGCAAAACTTTGTGCGAACCACAGATGTTTGTCCCGAGTCTCGGTGTTTGTGTATGTGATATTTCATGTTTGTGAAACGCATCCACGACACAGGAGAAATTCCTAGAGTGGGGCGACGTTTTTTTTAAAAAAAAAAAAAAAAGAAGACATATGTACATATATTGTGTCACTTAGTCCGGGTGAGAAAACAATCATAGAATACTATGCTGATACCCAATATCCACGCGGACGGAGTCGCGGGCACAGCTAGTTTTATTTATTTGTGTAGTTACTACGACTTGGTGTACATACATACATACATAAAGTCACGCCTGTTCCCCTGAGGGGTAGGCAGAGACCACGGATTTCCATTTGCTACGATCCTGGCATACTTCTTTTGCTTCATTCACGCGACTTGGTGTTGCAGGAACTATGTGCAGGCACCATCCAGAGAAAGTCCAGGCCCATTGCACAACTATATGGAAGACCTATTCTAGAATGTTACAGTCTATAAACAACACGGTAAGTCTGTTCATAAAAGATAACATAACATAACATCACGCCTGTATTCCCCGAAGGAGTAGGCAGAGGTGCACATATAGTACACCCACATTTCGCCAGTTATGTTTTAGGTCCCAATGTAATAGGGGGCGAGCTGGCCATCAACCGGGCACAAATCCAGACTCCGTGCTGCCACTGAGAATTACCTAATGGAAAAACCCAGTAACACTTTGCCCGACCCGGGACTCGAACCCAGGACCTCGTGCTCAGCAGTCGCGCTTAGCGACCGCTAGACCAACGAGGCAGTCAATGATATATTTTTATTATAGATTATATTGATAGATTATATTAAAGTCTGTTCAATGATATATTTTTTTATTCTGTGAAACTAAGAGGCTTTTGTAACGTACAGCGTATGTCGGTCCCATTGAGTTATAAAACAAGTATATCAAGCAAGACTGCCTCGTTGGTCTAGTGGTCACTAAGCGCGACTGCTGAGCACGAGGTCCTGGGTTCGAATTCTGGGTCGGGCAAAGGTTACTGGGTTTTTCCATTAGGTAATTCACAGTGGCAGCACGGAGTCTGGATTTGTGCCCGGTTGATGGCCAGCTCGCCCCCTATTACATTGGGACCTTAAAACATAACTGGCGAGTTATATTTTCGCCCGGGGAGAAGTGTACATACGAGTATATGTACACCTCTGCCTACCCCTTCAGGGAACAGAGGCGTGATGTTATGTTTTTGTTATAGGGGTGGTATACTAAACAAAAATCGTACTCTTCACGTGGACAGGCGGGCTTGTTTTTCGGCCAAAGAATTAGCACAGACCAACGAGGCAGTCATCACCCCTATACCTTTGAAAACCTACTTTGTCTGATGCTCTGCCTCTGCGTGATGTTATGTACCTATTTCAGGATGTGGTAGTGTGCTCTGTGCTGCAGGGGGTCAATGACTTGCTCACGTATTTTGGTGACAATATACAGACGATGGAGCTGAATAAGTTCTATGACGTGATGTCTAGGGAGTACTTCAAGATACATAAGTGCGTTGACGGTAAGGTTATATTATTATAAATAGCCTATAACTGTCCCACTGCTACAAAGGCCTCTTCTCGTATAGAGAAGGATTGAGCATTGATCACCACGCTAGCTCACTGCGGGCGATTTCAGATAATTAAATCCAGGTTTCTCCACGATGTTTTCCGTCACCGTTAGTCAGTGTCTTAGAATAACTAAGAAAGTATTTATAACATTAAATAAGTCACATTGATATTTGCCCGGGTTTGAATCTGTAACCTTATGCATACAAATCCGGTATGTTAACCCGGGGCCACCACCACCGCGGTAAGGTTAACTTACATATATTATTACTGGCGTCCGGGCAGACGTCTTGCCCGGGAAAGCAGCGTGACGTGAGCTACGAAAAATGGCGGAGTACCAAACCTAATTTATTTCAAAAATAATTGCTTTCGTGACTTTCCGAAGCTAACAAATCAAAAATTTTAACAAAAAAAAACCGACTTCAAAACAAAACTATTTCACAACAAATTAAAAAGCACTAAAAAGTAAAAAAACCGCAGAAATCGGAGAACAATCATAGAAAAATGTAGTAGAGAACGTGAAAAAAATCAGCATTATTAAGAATTACTGAAAAGTACTGATCGGATCTTAATCAAATTGCAATAGGACCAAACGGGAGGCACCAGCTTTCAAATAAATAAAAAATCATCAAAATCGGTTCACCCAAGCGAAAGTTATGAGGTAACAAACATAAAAAAAAAATACAGTCGAATTGAGAACCTCCTCCTTTTTTTGAAGTCGGTTAAAAACCATGAAAATCGGTCCAGCAGTTCTCGATTAATATGTGTTCCAAAAGAAAAGGCTAACATTATTATATAAAAACTAGCTTTTGGCCGCGGCTTCGCCCGCGTTAAGTAGCCTGTCCTTTCTCGGGTCTTAAACTTTCTACATGCCAAATTTCATCAAAATCCGTCCATCGGTTTAGTCATAAAGGTGTAACATACAGACAGAGTTACTTTCACATTATAATATTAGTATGGATATGGATGTTAACCGGTTTCTCCGTCAATTGTGTGCTGATTTTGAAATATTTCTTATTTTTTTAATTGATTTGGAAACTTGGAAAATGATGGACACGGGCGGGACTCGAACCCGCGACAGTTGCCGTACCGTGGCGTCGCTCTGCCAACTGAGCCACCGTGTCGCTGCTCGTCCATCGAATTTCAAGTTCCCTTTTAGTATTTACGTCTTAAGGGTGACGTCAGGTATTATCTGTTGGACTCTACGGGATCGAGTCCCGCTCGTGGCCATCATTTTTTAAGTTTCCCATTTAAAATTGGGCAACATGCAAAAAATATAGAAAAAGTTATATATTCCTTATTTATTTCATTTCAGTACTTCTAGCCATTTTGAAAGATCACGCTCGCTATTTCGTAGAGAAGTTGTCAGAAGACAGGGCCTTACGCCTCTTCTTGTGGCAGATTGAGACGAAGAGCGCAATGGACGCGCTCACTAATGTCTACAGTGCTGTATTACCAATATTGCAAAATAATAGGGTATGTATATTTTGTTTTTGTAATATAATAATAATAATTACTAATATAATAATAACTATTATTTCTATAATTAATCATATTTATTTCTATAGTGTTTATAAAATACGCTTATTATTAATACAGTATTTACTTCGGCTTTGTTGATACACTTACCTTATAATCTCTGCACCACCCTAAGGTTGACTGGTAGAGTATGCCCCAGGCATTAAGTCCGCCTATGTATACTACTTATGGTACATGAAGTTTAAATGAATAAATAAAAAAAAAATAACAGCCTATAACTGTCCCAGTGCTACAAAGGCCTCTTCTCGTATAGAGAAGGATTGAGCATTGATCACCACGCTAGCTCACTGCGGGCGATTTCAGATAATTAAATCCAGGTTTCCTCACGATGTTCTCCGTCACCGTTAGTCAGTGTCTTAGAATAACTAAGAAAGTATTTATAACATTGCAAAAGTCACATTGATACTTGCCCGGGTGTATACCTGCAACCTTGTGCATGCAAATCCGGTATGTTAACCACTAGGCCACCACGACAGTTTTTATAATAATAATAATTTATTTATTTGTAAGAATATTGTAACGAAAGGTGTTACAGTAAATGAAGTCCATAATGTATTGCTGCTTGCAGCTTAAAAATATTAAAAGCAAAATTACACGAACATACATTTCAAATACATACATACATAAAGTCCCGCCTGTTTCCCAGAGAGGTGGGCAGAGACCACGGATTTCCATTTCCTACGATCCAGGCATACTTTTCATTCATTTAATTTCTACTGCTGCCTGCCTCGTTGGTCTAGTGGTCGCTAAGCGCGACTGCTGAGCACGAGGTCCTGGGTTCGAATCCCGGGTCGGGGAACTTGCTACTGGGTTTTTCCATTAGGTAATTCTCAGTGGCAGCACGGAGTCTGGATTTGTGCCCGGTTGATGGCCAGCTCGCCCCCTATTACATTGGGACCTGTAACATAACTGGCGATATGTGGGTGTACTATATGTGCACCTCTGCCTACCTCATCGAGGAATACAGGCGTGATGTTATGTTTATGTAATTTCCAGGAAATATTGAATTCAGAAGTGTTACCCCACGTGGAGTGCAGCTCACTGTTGATCAAGCACACTGCACTGAAGATAATAGTTAAGGCTAAGCCCTCGGTCCAGGCTGAAGTGCCCATCCTCTTCAGCGGCATCGACCTGGAGTATCAGCTGAAGGCTAAAAAGCTATCTTATGAGGAAGCTAGTGCTGTGAGTATGATATTATACAGAAACAAATCAAATTATTGATGTATGCAATAACTGTTTTACTGTAATAACTTTCGTGAGTGTTATCCATATTATTTACTGTATATTCCGGTTATACTCACGGGTGTATTCGGGAATGCCCGAATGAATGAATTATGTTGAAATGTTAACATTGGAACGCATATATAACCACCGATTGGTGTATTATACAGTTATATCTCGTCGGGTAATGCAAGCGTGCTTTGTGCCGAGTGGCATCCAGCCTTGAATTGACCCCCCCCTTTTCTCCCGCGGGTGTTTAAGAGGCGACTAAGGGAAAATCCAGAAGATGGGCAGCAGCGTCTTCTGTAACTTCCCCACCAATACTGAGATCCCCAAGCCGCTTGCCAAGCGTGGGGATTATGGCAACCCTCCTCCCCTTACCTAAGGGGGAGGCCTTTGTACAACAGTGGACATCTTCGGGCTAATGATGATATGTTTCTAGGTTGCGTGGTGTCTAGAATCAAGTGTCGACACCCATCAGACGATGCTGCGGACTGTTATAATGTATTACGACAATTTACCGACTTCCAAGAGGAGGGATATGGTTGTGAACGGCATTCTAAAGTCATTTCGTGACGTTAGAAAGGTAAGGCTCTTAGTGTTGAGACCGAATGTCGGTCACGGCTGACTGCGCAAGAGATATTATAGTGCACAAGTATGCTAACACAGGTGCACTCCCTATTCCCTCACTCTCATAGTCCAGGACGGGGAGACACCAGCGGGGAGAGATCAGGCGCAGGACCAACGGGTTAACGTGCCTTCTGAAGCACGGAGGGGTCTCGACATTTGACAACGGTCACCCATCACAAGACTGACCGCGGCAATTCATTTACAATATACAGTCTGCTTCGTTAGTCTAGTGGTTGCTTAGCGCGACTGCTGAGCACGAGGTCCTGGGTTCGAATCCCGGGTCGGGCAAAGTGTTACTGGGTTTTTCCTTTAGATAATTCTCAGTGGCAGCACGGAGTCTGGATTTGTGCCCGGTTGATGGCCAGCTTGTCTATTACATTAGGACCTAAAAACATAACTGGCGAAATATGAGTGGTACTGTATGTGCATCTCTACCTACCCCTTCGGGGAATACAGGCATGATGTTATATATAGTACTAGCTTTTGCTCGCGACTTCGTCCGCGTGGAGTAATGACTTCCGTCAGAATTTGGGTTTTTTACTTTTTTTTTTCAGAATTTTTTTTTTGGGAATTTCCAAAAATCCTCTCTTAGTGGTAGCCTACTCCTCCCAACAAACACACATGCCAAATTTCAGCTCTTTACGATCAGTAGTTTCGGCTGTGCGTTGTCTGTCAGTCAGTCAGTCAGTCAGTAACGGAAGAGTTTTATATATATAGATTGTATGTATAGATATGGGCCTTGATGCCTGATACATGATTATTATTATATTTCAGCCGGCGCTGGAGTTGTTAGTAAAGATGTGTCTACAAGAGAATTTGGACAAGTATATCGATGTTTGGCGCGTGCTGCTGGACAACACTACTGAACGTACAACCAACAAAGCTATGGACATCTTTAAGGAAGCTCTTCATCATTTATCGGAGATGCTGGCTTATCTCACTCAGGACTCGGAGAAAGTTAGTACGGTAACAAATACATTGTTATTTGGTAATAGGCTCGACCCCTATTACATTGGTATATGTGCACCTCTGCCTACCCCTTCGGGGGATACAGGCGTGATGTTATGATGATGATGATATGACATTTTTATTACCAGCTTTTATTTAACTTGCAATGTTTGTTTGTGAGTTTGTTTAGATCAAATCTTGCAATCTAAATTAGAACTTTTTGACATCCGATTGACTTTTTGATTCTAAATAAGTATGGAAATGACTGCCTCGATGGTCTAGTGGTAGCTAAGCGCGACTGCTGAGCACGAGGTCCTGGGTTCGAATCCCGGGTCGGGCAAAGTGTTACTGGGTTTTTCCATTAGGTGATTCTCAGTAGCAGCACGGAGTCTGGCTTTGTGCCCGGTTGATGGCCAGCTCGCCCCCTATTACATTGGGACCTAAAAACATAACTGGTGAAATGTGGGTGTACTATATGTGCACCTCTGCCTACCCCTTCGGGGAATACAACGTGATGTTTTTTTTTAAGTATGCAAAATTTCATTTTAATCCTATTATGTAGTTTGTACAACGGTGTGTAAAGACATTAGAGGCCTACAGGGGGTGTAAACTCTGACACCAGGTTGTTCATCAACTATATGATAAGAAGAAGCATTATGGTAGCATCACCCCCCCCCCCCCCCTAATGGTTTTTTCTTACCATTATTTATTTTATTTATATATACTTTATTGTACACCAATTTACAAGGAGTAAAAGAACGCAGACTTAAAATTATGTACAAAGGACGGTCTTATTGCACAAGGCGATTTCTTACAGACAACCTTTGGATGGACAAAAGAACAGTAGAAAAATTACGGTTCACGGGCAGTCGCGGTGTACATATTGTAGACTAATCGCAGATATAATTCTTAAATTTCAATAATAATACATAATTATATAAATACATACATAATACTAATGTAGTAAATGGGACAGAAATAAAAGTCAACAAGCTTCAAAAAATAGTTACAGTGATAGGTAAAACTCCTTGACAAGCTTTTTGAAAGCCTGCAACGACAACGGGCTTTGTTCAACAGTGGAAGTGGTCTGGCTTGTTTCAGGCGTACGCTGAAGTTAGGCCTGTACTCAACTTGATGTCCGTATTCCTGAGTCTACTGAAGACGGATTTCAGTTCTGGCGATTGGTGCACCGCCTTCCGACCCGCGGTGGTCCACCTGGCCCGGCGCTGCGGAGTCCACCCCACGAGGGTACTGGATCATATCCCTCTGCCTGACGAGGTAATCAGTAATCATTCATTTAATTATTATTTTTTAAAAAAACGTCGCCCCACACTAGGAATTTCTCCTGTATCGTAGGTGCGTTTAACAAACATGAAAGCTCACATACACAAACACCCAGACTCGGGACAAACATCTGTGGTTCGCACAAAGTTTTGCCCCGTGCGGGAATCGAACCAGCAACCCTTAGCGCAGCAGTCCAATCGCTTAGCCACTGCGCTGATCAGGTCGTCAATTGATAAAGGAAACTTGAAAAATGATGGACTAGTATTTTTGGTATATAAACTGGTGATATATAAGAATACGTATGTACATTTCAGGTTATATATGTAGAGAAGTTTCTCGAAGATACAGTGTATTATGAGCTGATGTCCACTCTGCCCGCACCTCAATGTAACGCGCGTGATGAGACACTGTCGTCTTTACAAGTAAGTATGAGATTAACATCGCTATCTGCCGACCCCATATCCATTGTGGTCGGCTCCCAGTCGCAGATATGGCTGATCATCATCAGCCGGAAAACGTCTACTGTTGAGCAAAGGCCTTCGCTTTAAAAGGGGTGGTTGCCGGCCCCCACGCTTGGCAAGCGGCTTGGGGATCGCAGTATTGGTGGTGAAGTTACAGAAGACGCTGCTGCCCATCTTCTGGATTTTCCCTTAGTCGCCTCTTACGACACCCACGGGAGGAAAGGGGGTGGTCAATTCTAGGCCGGATACCACTCGGCAAACGCGGCTGGACACCAGTATTATATAACTGAATATATATTTAGATTATGTGTTGTTAAATATTCGCATTAAATAATATATCTATCACCCCCAAGATTACGAGTTGTAATTATGATGTAAATTGATAAAAGATACATTATATTACGAGTACTATAATTATATGAGACTGCCTCGTTGGTCTAGTGGTCGCTAAGCGCGACTGCTGAGCACGAGGTCCTGGGTTCGAATCCCGGGTCGGGCAAAGTGTTACTGGGATTTTCCATTACGTAATTCTGAGTAGCAGCACGGAGTCTGGATTTGTGCCCGGTTGATGGCCAGCTCGCCCCCTATTACATTGGGACCTAAAAACATAACTGGCGTAATGTGGGTGTACTATATGTGCACCTCTGCCTACTCCTTCGGGGAATACAGGCGTGATGTTATGTATGTATGTAATGTGATGTTTTTGTTACAGGTTATATTTTCAAAAGATGGAACTGACGCAAAGGTATTGTCCAAAGCGTTATTAAAGTTGGACGACTTGATTCGCACTGAAAATAATAATTTAGATTCCCAGAAACTGTCAATGGTAAGTGTATTATACTAGCCCAGCTGTGCCCCGCGTTTTCACTCGCGTCATTTGTATTTGTGCAAACGCCATCAGACTTCTGATACCCTAGTACCCAACGTTCAAAAATTCGGCCGGTGTGAGCAATTTTTTTTATATATTTGTAATGTTCGTGACTTTTTTAGATTCTAAATAGGATTCAAAGGTTGAAATCTAAGAGCGTCGTGGACAATAAAGACGGTAGAATCTTCCAGAAGGATGTTGCCTTGTTTCTGGGTACGTATTAATTAATTACAATAATAATTTCTAATGTAAACTGCATATTTCATGTCAAAAGGCAGCCGTTTTTATTCAGTAAAAACTAAAAATAACCATTACACGAAACATCCCAACACAATAGACCAAATCATTTTAGTATCCATTTTTCTCAATAGTCCCGCACCTTCTGGGGACTTTTCATGGCTGTTTAGTTATAGAGCAGTTGTGTGGTGTTCCTAGCTGGTGTCCCATTACCTTTGACATTAAAGTTCTCAATGGGCCTCTGCGTGTTGGACCTATGGCCCCACGTACGCCTTTTAAAAGACCGGGTATTGCCTGTATGGTTAATAGCCCGAGACGAAATATCGAGATACAAATATTTATTTTTATAGATATATTATTTTAAAATGTAATGTAAAAAAAATATGTATAAATAAAGGATAATAGCGGTACGGTGAAAGTCGCGGGTTCGAGTCCCGCTCGTGTCCATCATTTTTCAAGTTTCCTTTATCAATTTAGATTGTGATATTTATTTTTGGAGTTTATTTTTATTAATGTTAATTTTTTTATGTAAATTCTCTATCGTATTGGAACATACCTGTAATGATGATAAGGATGAATACAAATAAATAAATAAATATAATTTTTTAGGTAAATACGGCGATATGGCACAAATCGAACTGTTTTTTGAGGACATTTATGTGCTGAAGTTCAAGAATAAGTTGACTTTGAATGTGCCTAACATTATAGAGGGCACCACACACAAGGTACATACCACTAGCTATTATAAGAATATATTTCTACTATCTATACTATCCAGACTGCCTCGTTGGTCTAGTGGTCGCTAAGAGCGACTGCTGAGCACGAGGTCCTGGGTTCGAATCCCGGGTCGGGCAAATGTGTTACTGGGTTTTTCCATTAGGTAATTCTCAGTGGCAGCACGGAGTCTGGATTTGTGCCCGATTGATGGCAATAGGCTCGCCCCCTATTACATTGGGACCTAAAACATAACTGGCGAAATGTGGGTGTACTATATGTGCACCTCTGCCTACCCCTTCGGGGAATACAGGCGTGATGTTATGTTATGTGTTATGTTATTATTAATTAGTTTTAAATCAATCTAAACCCCACAGTTAACATTTTCTCTTGTTCTAGATTGATCTACAGAGGGTGTTACAACTGTCCCTCTTATGGGGTGAAAGGGAGGCGCTCTACGCTCTTCTAGTGATCCTCTCAGCGAACTGTAAGTAACTAGGAGACCCCATGGGGTCTAAACGGCACAGGGGGTCCGCGAAAAAAGTACATAACAACACACTTGTATTCCCTGAAGGGGTCGGCCGAGGCGTATAGTACACACCTTTCCCAGTTATGTTATAGGTCCTAATATAATGGGGTGCAAGCTGGCCATCAGCCGGGTGCAAATCTAGACTCCGTGCTGCTACTGAGAATTATGAAATGAAAACACCCAGTAGCACTTTGTCTGACCCGGGATTTGAACCCAACGAGGCAGTCTAAAAAATAATCTCAATATTTACACAGTACAGTAATTAAAACTAGCCAAAGTTACCTCCTATAACATCAACCATCTGCCAGTGAAAGTCCCGTCAAAATCGGTTTATCCGTTCCGGACATAAGCCGGAACAGACAGACCGACAAATAATTTTATTTATTGTAATCTTATGTTCTTCAACATGTATATATTAAAATTGTGTTATTTTGATGATTACAACAGTCATTTCAATTTTGTTTTTGTATAATGTTCTATTCTATTCTCCTAGTGTGCGACCGTTCGGACCCCAGTGTCCAAGAGGCGACAGTCCGCGTCATCCACGCCCTCTTCAGGGCGAGGGGGCGTGAGAGCGAGACGGAAATAAGCGTCTATCCTGCTCTACTCATGTGCAACACTGTGGCTTGCGTCCAAACCATTATGAAAGTAATTGATAGCTATTAATATATTATAGTAATTAAACATAACATCAAGCCTGTATTCCCCGAAGGGGTAGGCAGAGGTGCACATACAGTACACCCACATTTCGACAGTTATGTTTTTAGGTCCCAATGTAACGGGGGGCGAGCCTGTTGTCATCAACCAGGCACAAATCCAGACTCCGTGCTGCCACTGAGAATTACCTAATGGAAAAACGTAGTAACACTTTGCCAGACCCGGGATTCGAACCCAGGACCTCGTGCTCAGCAGTGGCGAAATGTGGGTGAACTATGTATATGTGCAACTCTGCCTACCCCTTCGGGGAATACAGGCGTGATGTTATGTATTATACAACGTTATAAATAGCCCATAAATTACCATTGAAAGCCCCGGCGAAATCGGTCCAGCCGTTTCGGAGGTTCACTGAAGCGGACAGACGAACAAAAATGGTGTTATATTTGGTACTACTACAACACCCACGGGACGTGATGGGCAAGTGCTATTCAGGTCCGGCACTCTTCAGGAAGGATCCAGAAGATGGGCAGCAGCGTTTTCTGTAGCTTCACCACCAATACTGCGATCCCGAAGCCGCCTGCCAAGCGTGGGGATTAGTGCACCCCCCCCCCCCCTTTAAGGGGGAGGCCTTTGTTCAACAGTGGACGTCTTCCAGCTGATGACTGTTCAGAAAGATGTTATTAGTAGACTATTCTTTTGCAGTGTATCACAGAAGAGCCATGTGTCGAAGTGAGACGCAAGCTATCAGGCTGTCTCGAAGTGCTTCTGACGCACGACCCGGGGTCGGACGTGACGTCACAGCTGGTGCAGTCGGTCGCGGAACAGGCCATGTTTATGATTGGCACGGATGAGCGTGAGTGTTTCTATAACATAAAACATAACATCACGCCTGTATTCCCCGAAGGGGTAGGCAGAGGTGCACATATAGTACACCCACATTTCGCCAGTTATGTTTTAGGTCCCAATGTAATAGGGGGCGAGCCTATTGCCATCAACCGGGCACTGATCCAGACTTCGTGCTGTTACTGAGAATCACCTAATGGAAAAACCCAGTAACACTTTGCCCGACCCGGGATTCGAACCCAGGACCTCGTGCTCAGCAGTCGCGCTTAGCAACCACTAGACCAACGAGGCAGTGTTTCTATCTTATATTATATTAGGTCTCCTTATCGTATGGTTGATGAGCAACCTGGTGTCAGAGTTTAAACCGCCTGTAGGCCTCTGATATGGTGACACACACAGTTGAAAACACATCAGGAAATACGGGAGTGCTGCAATAATGTTATGACACGACGGAGGCCTACAGGCGGTTTAAACTCTGACACTAGGTTGTTCATCATCCATACATCATCAGCCGGAAGACGTCCACTGTTGAACAAAGGCCTCCCCCTTAGAACGCCACAATGAACGACAGCTTGCCATTATCATCCACCGGTTGCAGCAACTCTGACGATATCGTCGGTCCACCTGGTGGGAGGCCTGCCAACGCTGCGTCTTCCGGCCATCAACCATACGATATGGAGAAAACTGCAATATACATTTTTTTTTTAAAACTTCGCTCTACGCTAGGAATTTCTCCTGTATCGTGGGTGCGTTTCACAAACATGAAATATCACAAACACAAACACCCAGACTCAGTACAAACATCTGTGGTTGGCACAAAGTTTTTGCCCCGTGCGGGAATCTAACCCGCAACCCTTAGCGCAGCAGTTAAACTGCTTAGCCACTGCGCTAATGCGGTCGTCAAAATAATAATAATTCAAAATAGAACTTAACTAGAACTAACTATAGGTGTACCTTTATTTTTTTCAGCATCTACCGTTGATATCGGTTTAGATATAACCACGTCCTTCATAGCAGCGATAAAGGACAATAACAGTCTGATTGTAGACAATCTACCAATAATTTTGATACAAACATCAAATATATCCATCGAAAAATCTCCTATCTTCGAGATCGCCTCAAATCTCTTTATAGAAATGCTAGATTTATTCACAAAGGACTCCATTAAGTCAACACTAATAAAGATACTAGAGAAGTACACTATCGATGTGGATATGCAACTACAGACTCATATACTGGGGTTCATAAAGCGCGTTATTGGTATGAGATTGGATACAATCAATGTTGTTGATGAAATACTGGGTTTGAGCAAGAATTTGACCATTGCGTCGCCGCAATTCGTGAAGATTGTCGCTTTACTGGCATTTAGCTGTGCCATCTTCGACTTTAATACGGAAATTAGGAAGCAGATCATTGGTTTTGATAACGGATTATTCTTGGAGGAGTTGTTGAACATTTCTTATGAAAATACACAAGTGTATTCAATGAATGCAGTGCTACTATTTCTGAAGGAATACGCCACTGAATTACTTGAAAATGATGCTGAGGTATGTTTTTAAGATTTAGATGAAAAATATATATAATCTTCGCGTCATTATTGACGGGCCTGTTGGTCTAGTGGTTAGAGACCCTGACTGCTATACCGGAGGTCGTGGGTTCGATTCCCACCCGGGACAAATGTTTGTGTGATGAGCACGATCATTTGTTCGGTGTCTGGGTGTAATTTATCTATAATATGTATGTATTTAGAAATATATAAGTATGTTTATCAGTTGTCTGGTTACCATAACACAAGCTCTGCTTAGCTTGGGATCAGACAACCGTGTGTGAGATGTCCCGGAATATTATTATATTATTATTATTATTTACTGTATATTCCGGTTATACTCACAGGTGTATTCGGGAATGCCCGACTAGTTTCCAACTCGAACGGAGCCCTTATTCATGAGCTGGTTACGCGGCAGAGTCGCGAGCCGAACTGTCTAAAACTAGTCGGGCATTCCCGAATACACCCGTGAGTATAACCGGAATATACAGTAAATAATATGGACAACACTCACGAAAGTTATTATAGTAAAATCTTCGCCTCGCGCTAGGAATGTCTCCTGTATCGTGGGTGCGTTTCACAGACATGAAATATCACATACACAGACACACAGACTCGGGACAAACATCTGTGGGTCACATATACTTATGTTCCACGATACAGGAGAAATTCCTTGAGTAAATTGATGTTTAGTTTCTTATAATAACTGCATCAAAATTGGCCCATCCGTTTGTGAGCTACGATATCACAGATACATGTTAAAACATAACATCACGCCTGTGTTCCCCGAAGGGGTAGGCAGAGGTGCACATATAGTACACCCACATTTCGCCAGTTATGTTTTAGGTCCCAATGTAATAGGGGGCGAGCCTATTTCCATCAACCGGGCACAAATCCAGGCTCCGAGCTGCTACTGAGAATTACCTAATGGAAAAACCCAGTAACACTTTGCCCGACCCGGGATTCGAACCGAGGACCTTTAGCAACCACTAGACCAACGAGGCAGTCAGTTATACTATACATGTTAACCTTATAATCAATATATAATAATAATAATCAATTTCCCCCATACCTATAAACGATGCCAACATGTGTTTTTAAGTCTATTGCCATCCCTATTCTTTGACATGCAAACGACAGTGACAGGTATAATTGCATCAATTATTCAACTCTGACTTCTACAAGTCATATTAATAAGCGTTCGTTTTTCTTACAGAAAACATCACAGTGTTTATGTAACCTCATAGAAAATATGGCGCCTAACACAGTTATTGCACTAAAAAAGCCAATGACAGATTGTTTTTCATTCTATAAAACAGTTTTCAATGACCGTTTACAATTAGCTTACTCAAATTGGTCAGAAAAGTTGATATATTCAGAAAAAATAACACATTACATCGAAGGAAACGTTATGACTCTAGAGCTTTCCGAGAAGACTTCTGAGGCGATTCTAGCTTTGAAAATCATGACAGATTTAGATTTTCTGACGGAAAACGCCCGCAGTTGGACGTCAATTATCCTTTCAGAATCGACATCAAACGAATGGGAGTGGGGATCGCTGTATCTCTCAGATATATTGACGATATCCGCAAAGTGTATGACTAGAGATGAATTTGAAAAGCTGGTAGAAGAGAACACGGATTTCGTGACTAGATTTGTCAATGTTTATTTTGAGAGGTTTATTGAGAAGCCATTTTTCCCGATAAGAGTTGATTGCAACCTGTTGTGTGAGGTCATAGAGCACTACACGAAGGTATACAAGGAAGACACCTTTGATGATTTCATAGACTTCGTTGAACATGTAAGTGTGAATTAACTGTTTAATTTTTAACCCCCCCACCCCCCACACTAGGAATGTCTCCTGTATCGTGGGTGCGTTTCACAAAGTTGAAATATCACATACACGAACACCTCGGGACAAACACACCTACGATACAAGAGAAATTCCTAGTGTGGGGCGACGTTTTTTTAAAGATTAAAAAAAAATACAATATTAAAGAAGACCTGGAATCAATTATATAAAATAAATTGCCCGAAAACTGGGCAGTGGTAGAGGACCTACGAAAGTAGAAGTCAAAATAAGGGTCTTCAAAACATTAAGGCTTTAATTTTAAATTGATTAAGGTAAACTTGAAAAATGATGGACACGAGCGGGACTCGAACCCGCGACAGTCGCCGTACCGTGGCGCCGCTCTGCCAACTGAGCCATCGCGTCACTGCTCGTCCATCGAATTTCAAGTTCCCTTTTACTATTTACGTCTTAAGGGTGACGTTAAGGCTTAATTAAGAAAGATAGAATGGGGTTACATTTGCCAGGGAAGCCACACGAGCAGAAGACACTAGCATATACCAAACACCTCTGCATACCTCTTACCGACATACAGGCGTGATATAATGTTATGTGATTTGTTCAGTTATGGCCGGAATCTGAAGAATTGAAGCTCCGCGATGATCATTTGTCTGCGCTATTCAACCTACTGAGTCTGCCCAAGAAGATGCGTCTGGACGCTGGTCCTATGAAGTGGGCGATCTGTCTGCTGGGTGACGGATACCTTTGCAGTAGATCCGACATCATCAGTTTGTTGCCTGCCGGGGAGGAGTACAGGTTAGCTTGATGATATTATTCGGAATTCGTTGTACCAATCGGTTTCAGCCCCGTTGAACAACCTGGTGTCAGAGTTTAAACCGCCTTTAGGCCTCTGACTTTACACACCGTTGAACAATCTCTCAGGTGTGCCGGTTTCCTCATGTTTTCATCGCGAATAGTTAGTACCATTATAATTCATAAGCTATGTTTTATTCTGATGTGTAAGCTATATTACGCATACATTTTATCAGAATACGTCCAGTAGTTTTTGGGTGAAGGCGTAACAAATGTATGTACAGGGCCTTTACCATGGACTCTTAAAGCAGGACGTTTTCTGTTGTGGAAGCGAGGCGCCCCGCTATGTGCAATGTAGTGCGTCTCACTCGCACAACGAAAAATGTCCCGCTTTATAGGGTTTATGCCAAGGGGAATGGACAAGACCTATGAGGCACACTTCAAATAATAATAATAATTTATTTGCTTGAAACACGGTACATAGAGTTGTTACATTGTCAGAGGAGTTCAACATGTTTCGCCGGCACAGCGGCATGCAAAATCTTAATACTAAACTTAAACTATTTAAAACCCAATTTACAATAATCATGAACACAGTTATTATGTCTGTATCTTGATTCAAAGTCAAGCGTAAAAAATTTACACGGATATTTCGCAAAAAACTCATTCATAGAATAAAAACACTCCTGTACTTCCACTTACTCAGTTCCGTGCAAACTATTGAAATTAATTGTTATTATTATAATAATGTGTTTGCCGAGTGCTATCCGGCCTAGAATTGACCACCCCCTTTCCTCCCGTGGGTGTCGTAAGAGACGACTAAGAGAAAATCCTGAAGATGGACAGCAGATACATCCTTGGAGGGCTGTCTCTCTAAGGATGTATCTGTCAGGTATACCATCAGCATCTGTGGAGTGCCGGGTAAAGATAGCATCTTCCCATCTCTCCCGGTAGGTGTCGTAAGAGGCGACTAAGGGAAAATCTAGAAGATGGGCAGCAGCGTCTTCTGTAACTTCACCACCAATACTGCGATCCCCAAGCCGCTTGCCAAGCCTGGGGATTATGGCACACCCTTCCCTTTACCCAAGGGGGACGCTTTTGTTTAACAGTGGACGTCTTCCGGCTAATGATAATTATAATGAAATATTACAGTATATACTACAAAAACTTCGTGTCCAGTCTGCCTGTCTGTCTGTCTGAGATGGTGGGGACTTATGTGTCGGAACTGAGGGCTCTGCTCGACGCCCTCGCGACTAACGGGGACATGACATTACTGGACATAGTGATCACTTTAGCTGGAGGTAAGATTTAAGATTGAGATCTCCTTATCGTGTGGTTTTTTTTTTTTTTTTTTTTTTAAATAACGTCGCCCCACCCTAGGAATTTCTCCTGTGTCGTGGGTTGATGAACAACCTGGTGTCAGAGTTTAAACCGCCTGTAGGCCTCTGACGTCTTTACACACCGTTGATATTATAATTGACAAATAAAAAAACAGATATTACTATTTTTTTAAATTATTTAATTTCCAACCTACAGTGATATAGCGTGGTGATCAATGCTCAATCCTTCTCTATACGAGAAGAGGCCTTTGTAGCAGTGGGACAGTTATAGGCTGTTATTTCGTTTATTTATACATATTTCTTATATATTACATTAGTAAATAATACATCAATATAAAAATTACAATATTTAAAAATATAAAATATAGGGCCCAACCAGCAGCGGGAACAGGGTCCAAGCTACCGGTGGTTAAGGCTCCAGAGAGAGGAACCTCCTCACAATGCGTGCCGTGTCAAGGAGTACTGCTTTCTGCATCAAGCCCTTGACCCAACCGCCTAACGTGAGCCTCTTTAGGTGTTGGTCGAGACTCTTGGCCATGAGGCCATTGGCGTCTATTCCCCAAGGAAGTGTAATAGGTTGTCTTCTGTTCCTTATCTATATAAATGATCTTCCTAAAACTATAAACGGGCCTTGTGTTCTCTTCGCAGACGATATCTCCTTGCTTACCTCATGCCAAAGTAATGACAGTATAAACACCAAATTAAACTCTCTTCTTTCTACAGCTGTAAACTGGATGGACAACCATAACTTAGAAATTAACTTCACAAAAACTAAATTAATCACATTTCATCCCCATCAAAAGTCTACATTAAAACTCAACTATACATTTAATAACACCAAAATAGAACAAGTAAACGAATTTACCCTACTCGGTTTATCTATAGATACCCACATCAATTGGAAATCCCACATACAAAAAATTAGAGCAAAACTGTCAAAATTTACATACGCCCTACGTGAAATTAAACGAACAACAAACCTACAAACTGCACTTGTTACCTACTACGCATATGCTCAAGCATGGCTGAGCTATGGAGTCATGCTGTGGGGTAACAGTACAGACTCACAAACCATCTTTATATTACAAAAAAGTTAATCAGAATAATAACCAACTTAGAACAGACAGACAGCTGTAAACCACATTTTCAAAAATTAAACATTCTCACTCTAGCCTCATTATACATATTGGAAATCTGTAAATTCGCCCACACACACAAAGAATTTTACACAATACGCGAAGACACAGACAAGATACACACTTCGACACAAAAACGCCTAAACCTACCATCTTCCCGATTACAAATACATGCATCTAGCCCACTAGTCATGTCAATCAAAATTTATAATAAACTACCTGAGACACTAAGAAACGAAAAAAAGATACATATATTTACAAACAAACTAAAAAAACTTCTTATACGTAAATGTTACTATAGCGTTAATGAGTACCTAGAAGATAAAAATAATATAGATTAATTTCATAATTATTACATCCCTAAATATTCTAAATAAAAAAAATAAAAAGTTATCCTATATGTATAATTAATACTAACTTGAATTGTAAAATATTTATTTTATCTACTATTAAATTATTTATGTATGTAATATAAATTTTGCAATGCCTTCTTTTGCTGTGCCCTAACAGGGTCCATAACATTGTACCTAGCTTTAAGCCTCTTTAACATCTATTGTAACATTATGGAATGCAAATAAATATATGAATATGAAACATCGGAACAATGATTGCTGAGTCCACTGCCCACATGGCGACAACATTGGCCAAATCAATAGGCTGTTATTATTATTATTATATAGACATAGCTCGAAGAATATGCAAGTTGAAATTGCAATGGGCAGACCATATCGCTCTTAGAACCGATAACCGCTGGGGAAGAAAGGTTCTCGAGCGACCACGAACCGGAAGACGTTAGCAGGCCTCCTACCAGGTGGACCGACGATATCGTCAGAGTTGCTGCAACCGGTGGATGATAATGGCAAGCTGTCGTTCATTGTGGCGTTCTAAGGGGGAGGCCTTTGTTCAACAGTGGACGTCTTCCGGCTGATGATGACGATTATTCTTATGTACGTTTACAGGCGACAGTACTAAGGGATGGTGGGACTATGCCATCGAAGACTGCATGAGGGTGTTAGCAGGGAGACACGACATCAATATAGTCAACGAAGCGTACAGACGGGCGAGGACCAGCGCTAACCTAGGCATTTGTAACCGGATCTTTTTACCTCTACTAAGGTAAGTGCTGTTGTGGCGTTTTAAGGGGGGGGGGGGCTTTTGTTCAACAGTGGACATCAAGCTTGTATTCCCTGAAGGGGTAGGCACAATTCGCCAGTTATGGTTTTAGGCCCCAATGTAATAGGGGGCGAGCTGGCCATCAACCGGGCATAAATCCAGACTCCGTGCTGCTACTGAGAATTACCTAATGGAAAAGCCCAGTAACACTTCCCGACCCGGGATTCGAATATAGGTCTCGTGCTCAGCAGTCGCGCTTAGCAACCACTAGACCAACGAGGCTGTTAATTAAATTTAATCTTTGTCTACAGGCATTCGTCTAGAAAGTTCGTCCATGACTTCATAGCGTCGATCGTGTCCGACCTTCACGCTCGCGTCGGGTTCCAGGAGCCGGCGAACACAGCAGTCTATAGAAAGATTGTCTTCACCTATGCCCTCAAATTTAATATACTCAAGCTTGCGTTTGACAAAGTAAGTAAACCTAAATTGATAAAGGAAACTTGAAAAATGATGGACACGAGCGGGACTCGAACCCGCGACTTTCGCCGTGCGTGCGTCGCGCCACGGTACGGCGAAAGTTTCCGATCCCGGATTTGAACCCAGGACCTTGAGCTCAGCAGTCGCGCTTAGCAACCACAGAACGAAGCAGTCCTGTATGTGTGGCTGTGTGGTTTACATAATTAATAGCTGACCCGGGGTATGAAAAATAGATGTTGGCCGATTCTCAGACCTACTCAATACGCTCACAAAATTTCATGAGAATCGGTCTAGCCGTTTCGGAGGAGTACTGGAACGAACATTGTGACACGAGAATTTTATATACATACATACATAAAGTCACGCCTGTTTCCCTGAGGGGTAGGCAGAGACCACGGATATTATATATAGATAATAATTTCAGTTGTCAGCAGAGACCCTCCAGTGCGGGGTTCTCAATGAGCGTGCCGGCTCCCCCAAGCCGTGGCACTTTGTGGAGGAGTCCTGTAAGTACTGCGTCACTCTCAGTACTAAAGCGAAGTGTCCCGAGGGTGCCTCCGCCGACCTCCGCGAAGCATGTCTGTAAGTTAAATTTTAATATGATTTTTGGTGACATTTTTACATGTGGCACATGCTAAGCTTGAATTGCAATTACATAACATAACATCACGCCTGTATTCCCCGAAGGGGAAGGCAGAGGTGCACATATAGTACACCCACATTTCGCCAGTTATGTTTTTAGGTCCCAATGTAATAGGGGGCGAGCCTATTGCCATCAACCGGGCACAAATCCAGACTCCGCGCTGCTACTGAGAATTACCCAGCGGTAAAAACCCAGTAACACTTTGCCTGACCTGGGATTTGGACCCAGGACCTCGTGCACAACAGTCGCTCTTAGCAAGGTTCGAATCCCGGGTCGGGCAAAGTGTTACTGTGTTTTTCCATTAGGTAATTCTCAGTGGCAGCACGGAGTCTGGATTTGTGCCCGGTTGATGGCCAGCTCGCCCCCTATTACATTGAGACCTAAAAACATAATTGGCGAAATGACGGCGTACTATATGTGCACCTCTGCCTACCCCTTCGGGGAGTACAGGCGTGATGTTATGTTGTGTTATGTGTAGTTGGTTACAGTGTTCCGCCTACAACTGTCTGACGGCAGCCATTTGCAAACGTAAGCCCAACAAGAAGTTGTATGCCCACATATTCAATGCCCAGGCGTGGGCCAACATCGTGGACAAAGATGCTGTGTACACGTTCGAGGTTCGAGCTCATTCGACGTATAAGGTGAGTGGAGTGTATCGTATGGTTGATGAACAACCTGGTGTCAGAGTTTAAACCGCCTGAAGGCCTCTGACTTTACACACCGTTGAACCTCTCAGGTGTGCCGGTTTCCTCACGATGTTTTCCTTCACCGTTTTTAGATGATACATAACCTCTCGAGCGCCCAAGTGTAAAATGTCAATATAACGTCAAGCGCCCGGCTCCAATTTTGCGCGCGAGTCCAGCTCGACGGAGAACGTTTAAACGCTATTTTCGGCGTAAATATATTAAAATACCTAGTAAAAAGTATATATATTTGAAATCAATATTAAATTTACTGTATTTATAAAGTATTCGTTTCTATTTTTATTTTGATATGGAAATGTTATAGGCGTTCTAATCAGAGAAATGTGTTAATTTTGACAGAGGTTTAGAAATAAGGCCGTAACAATAAAACTGTTGGTTTGTTCTGCACATTATTTGAAATCTCAAAAACTACAAAAACTAATAAAGCAAAATGTATAAACAACATATTTCTAACGCATTACTAAGATTAAAAGAAATCACTGCAAACATTTATAAAAATTCTAACAAACTTGAGAAATGTGCACATAAACTTTGCTGGCACGTTTCTGTATTAATAAGTTACAAAAGTGTGCATGGATTTGTATTCTATATGCATCTCGTTTTATTAGGTTCAATTTCGTATGAGCTGGAAGAGGATAGATATAGTTCAAGGCAATTTATTTAGTCATAATTGAAAACAGGTATCGGTAACCGTACAACGGTGGCCGGGCGCTTATCCCGACTTTTAGTAACCACCGTTGTACGGTAGGGGGGCGCTTGAGAGGATAAGATAAGATAAGTTTATTTGTTCAAACATGAGTACACATAGAATCAGCATGCAAGATGTAAAATAATCTAGGTACATATAGATTCATCAAGTTTGCCTTATACAATGGCATACAAATATTTTAGAGCAAATGACATTATTAAAATTATGTTTTTATACTACAATCAATCATTAAAAATAAGATTATATTAAATAAAATAGAATATAGGTACGCACATAAATTGGAAAAGATGGACATAATTAACTGAGATTAGAAGATTGACAGCATTTTGTAAATCGTGTTTCCGTGAAATTATTATTTTTTGCATTGGCAATATGAGAATTCCTTTAAAGAAAAATGGTCTATTGTAGCTCACAGCCGAGAGGAATGGAGGAAGGAAAGGGAGGCCTTTGCCCTGCAGTGGGACGCTGAAATAAATATTACACACACACATAACATCACGCCTGTATTCCCCGAAGGTGTAGGCAGAGGTGCACATATAGTACACCCACATTCCGCCAGTTATGTTTTAGGTCCCAATGTAATAGGGGGCGAGCCTATTGCCATCATCCAGGCACAAATCCAGACTCCGTGCTGCTACTGAGAATTAATATTAGAAGTGTTGAATTAGAATTGACCCCTGAGTTTGTTTCGGTATTTCTTCTCAGAGGGAGTCAGTTAGGAAATGCCGATGCCATCTAGTTTAAAAAAAATACGTGTAAAAGTGTTTTATAAAACCTTTTTGCAAAAATAAAATCATTTATCACTTACCATTGAAATTAAATTGTGGAGTAGCTTACCTGGTGGGTGTACTACCCGCGCCTCTCCATCATTCCAGGGCAGTAGACCCTCGAAGCGGTCTGCTGACGAGCTGGCGACGAGCGCCGCCTTCACCGGCACCGTCCGCAGCAGGCTGTTCCTCACCACGCTGTCGGAGAACCCTCTGCAGTACGACATGATTCCCCATGGAGAAGACCTGGATGTAAGTACTGCAAGCTATTTTTTTACCCGACTGCCCACTAAAAGGAGTGTAATGTTTTTAGAGTTCGTGTTTATGTTCTGGTAACACGCAGATCAATCGATCTGTGAGGTTAAGCCGTGCTCGCCGCGGTCAGTCTTGTGATGGGTGACCGTCGTTAAATGTCGAGCCCCCTCCGTGCTTCGGAAGGCACGTTAACCCGTTGGTCCTGCGCCTGATCTCTCCCAGCTCGTGTCTCCCCGTCCTGGACTATGAGAGTGAGGGAATAGGGAGTGCACCTGTGTTAGCATACTTGTGCACTATAATATCTCCTGTAGTTGGCTAGTCTCAGAGACAGGCCGCTGTGACCGAGATTCGGTCAGAACATTATTATTGTGAGAATTTTCATCATATCTTCTAAATGCACATAACATCACGCCTGTATGGGAATACAGGCGTGATGTTATGTGCACATATAGTACACCCACATTTCTCCAGTTATGTTTTTCGGTCCCAATGTAATAGGGGGCGAGCCTATTGCCATCAACCGGGCACAAATCCAGACTCCGTGCTGCCACTGAGAATTACCTAATGGAAAAACCTAGTAACACTTTGCCCAACCCGGGATTCGGACCCAGGACCTCGTGCTCAGCAGTCGCGCTTAGCAACCACTAGACCAACGAGGCAGTAGAGCATATTTAGTCTTATTATTTTCTTGTATTTCAGGACGATGAAGACAATATGCCTGAGTTTGACGACAGCGTGCTCAATGTCCACGGTTGCTTGTCGACTGTGACGTCACTGCTCGAGCACGCGAGCACACTCGAGCACACCGACTGGAGGACCACTCTAGTTGACGTCATCACTTCAGATGTCATTGTCAACGTGAAATGGATGCTGGCTCAGGTATACATACAGAAATACAATTACAGGACACTGCCCCCTAAACAAACACCTGTTCACAATAGGTGTGACGGACAGCCCTCTATGCAGAGGCTGCGTGGAGGAAGACACCCCACAGCACGTACTCCTGGAATGCGGCAGTGTGGCCGACCAACGGGCCCGAATCCTCCAAGGTCCAGCATCACTACCGGAGGCTTGTAGCAACCTGAAAAAGCTGCTCGCCTCCTGGGATGATTGGAATAGAAGGAAGACATTTTTGTCACGCACAATGGCCAACTAAAGAGGATAAGTGTAGAAAATGCCCAGCTAAACCAAACGAAACCAAACATACAGATATAATTGGTGTGTCTGTCTGTAATATTAAGTTATCAGCTTTTTAATATATGCACATCAAAGGCTGAAAGTATATACTAACTGCGCCCCGCGGTGTTATCCGCTACATTTTTTCAGGACGAAAAGTAGCCTATGTGTTAATTCAGGGTGTCAGCTACCTCGATATAGAATTTCATTAAAATCCATTCAGTAGTTTTTACGTGAAAGAGTAACAAACATCCATCCATACTTACAAACTTTCGCGTTTATAATATTAGTAGGGAGATATTTTAAAAAATTAAGACCGAATTGCAAGCTAAAATTAAAGATTAGCCGAGTTGTATCCTGCCTAGAATTGACCACCCCCTTTCCTCCCGTGGGTGTCGTAAGAGGCGACTAAGGGAACATCCAGAAGATGGGCAGCAGCGTCCTCTGTAACTTCACCACCAATACTGTTATAAGGAGTAATTTAGGCTATATTTATTAAATTAAAAGAAAGAAAAAAAAAACCCTCAACCGAAGAGCGTGTATGAGGAATGTGATGCGTGTGAATGAAGCAAAAGAAGTATGCCAGGATCGTAGCAAATGGAAATCCGTGGTCTCTGCCTACCCCTCAGGGAAACAGGCGTGACTTTATGTATGTATATAAATAAAAAAATATTATAATTTAAAATAGGCAATTCTCAAAACACAGGATTTGTTCTATTCTATTAATTCGAGTCAAAACTTCACTAGCAATACTGCGACCCTCCCCCCTTACCTATGGGGGAGGCCTTTGTTCAACAGTGGACGTCTTCCGGCTGATGATGATGATGACTGGTTATTTATTTATTTCAGGCTGTCTGTAATGCCGAAGAGAGCCTCAAGCCTCATGCCGCTTTCCTGATCCCCGCGCTGTTCCACCTGATAGCTGACACTCCTCAGAACACTTCAGGATTGATGCTGAACAATCTACATATCGATATAGTAAGTCACACCTCATGTTCTCTAGAGAAGTCATTTTTAACCGACTTCAAAACAAAGAGATGATTCTATTACCTATTCTCTTCCCTTATAAGTTAATTATTAGTTTTAAATTGATAATGAGAAACTTGAAAAATGATGGATACGAGCGGGACTCGAACCCGCGGCAGTCGCCGTACCGTGGCGCCGTTCTGCCAACTGAGCCACCGTGTCACTGCTCGCATCCATCAAATTTTATTTATTATTTATGACTGCCTCCTTGGTCTAGTGGTTGCTAAGCGCGACTGCTGAGCACGAGGTCTTGGGTTCGAATCCCGGGTCGGGCAAAGTGTTACTGGGGTTTTCCATTAGGTAATTCTTAGTAGCAGCACGGAGTCTGGATTTGTGCCCGGTTGATGGCCAGCTCGCCCCCTATTACATTGGGACTTATAACTTAATTGGCGAAATGTGGGTGTACTATATATGCACCTCTGCTTACCCCTTCGGGGATTACAGGCGTGATGTTATGTTATTTATTTTTCCAGTTATCAACAATAATTCATTGGAACGTACCAGACGTGAGCATAGCCAATCATATAGACTCTACCATCAACTATTTGATTACAACCTGCATGGAGTATAAGAAGAGGACTAATATTGAGAGGCGGCTGCTAAATATATTGAATGGTGTTTTGATATTATATGGTAATCAAGTTAGAGTTCAATGGGACTTGTTCAGAAAGAGCCATGAAGGTAAATATAGACGATGATATATGACTTTTTGTATATTTTTTGCATGTTGCCATGCTAGGCTTAAAATTTTAAATTGATAAAGGAAACTTAAAAAATGATGGACACGAACGGGACTCGGACCCGTAGAGTCCAACAGATAATACCTGACGTCACCCTTAAGACGTAAATACTAAAAGGGAACTTGAAATTCGATGGACGAGCAGTGACACGGTAGCTCAGTTGGTAGAGCGACGCCACGGTACAGCGACTGTCGCGGGTTCGAGTCCCGCTCGTGTCCATCATTTTTCAAGTTTCTTTTATCAATTTAAAAATTGTTAGTGCATATTGTTTTTGCCTATAATTGGTTGTACAGTTAGCTTACATATTTCTGATACCATTTTAAACCATATAAATAAATATAAGTTCAATTTTGTTTCAAATACGTCGCCCAACACTAGGAATGTCTCCTGTATCGTGGGTGCGTTTCACAAACATGACCCGGGCGGCACCCGGGCAGCAGGCGCGAGTCCCGGGCGGCGCCCGCCTCAACCACTGCGCCAATCAGTCTATTAGCTGACTCAGTTTTTAACCAGTTAATATAACAACTGGCGACATGTGGGTGTTATCTACTATATATCCCGGTTATACTGAGCAGGTGACGCGTCACCAGCTCATGAATAAGGGCTCCGGTAGAGTCCGAAACTAGTCGGGCATACCCGAATATCGACGTGAGAATAACCGGGATATATAGTAGATAATATGGATAACACTGCCTCGTTGGTCTAGTGGTCGCTAAGCGCAACTGCTGAGCACGAGGTCCTGGGTTCGAATCCCGGGTCGGGCAAAGTGTTATTGGGTTTTTCCATTAGGTAATTCTCAGTAGCAGCACGGAGTCTGGATTTGTGCCCGGATGATGGCAATAGGCTCGCCCCTTATTACATTGGGACCTAAAACATAACTGGCGAAATGTGGGTGTACTACATGTGCACCTCTGCCTACCCCTTCGGGGAATACAGGCGTGATGTTATGTTATGTTATGTTTTTAATATGGATAACACTCACGAAAGTTATCATAGTAAACGTGTGGGTGTACTATACACTTTTGCCTACCCCTTTGGCGAATACAGGCGTGATGTAATTACAGTTTATATTATTTAATTTCAGCTCCAATAAAAGCTGTCACATCAAACCTGCCAATTCTCGAACGTCTCTTAAAGAACAAGGTAGCCATACCCGAGTTGTTACCCACAATATTCGACAACACTGACTCGAAGCTGTTCACCAACAAGCTGGCGGAAATTACCGGTCTGGCGCTGGCATTGGCTGATTCCGAGTCACGTGACGTGTACCTGGCAAAGTTCTGGGCGATATTAGCCCCTCTGAAGAGTAGTGATGGTGTTGGTTATATCAAATTGTTGTTTTACGCTCAGAGGCATTGTCGGCAGTGCTGCGTTATGAATCACTTCAAGTAAGTATATTATTTATATATATAACTAGCTAGCTTTGACTGCCTCGTTGGTCTAGTGGTTGCTAAGCGCGACTGCTAAGCACGAGGTCCTGGGTTCGAATCCCGGGTCGGGCAAAGTGTTACTGGGTTTTTCCATTAGGTAATTCTCAGTAGCAGCACGGAGTCTGGATTTGTGCCCGGTTAATGGCAATAGGCTCGCCCCCTATTACATTGGGACCTAAGACATAACTGGCGAAATGTGGGTGTACTATATGTACACCTCTGCCTACCCTTTCGGGGAATACAGGCGTGATGTTATGTTATAACTAGCTAGCCAAACTTATAAAAAAATATAATTGATTATTTAAGTAAGTTAATATTAAAAAAAATGCCAACCCGCAGTGAGCTAGCGTGGTGATCAATGCTCAATACTTCTCTATACGAGAAGAGGCCTTTGTAGCAGTGGGACAGTTATAGGCTGTTATTATTAAAATTAAAAATATATTTTTAACACAAGCTTTTAAACCGGCTAGGCTCAAAGTAGGAGATGGATTAAACTAGCCCAACACGGTGGGATTGCTTCATATCGTCACAGAGTTATGACCATCTTCTGACTCCATCATCAGAACAGCTCAAAAGTACCATAATATTGTATTGTACCCGAACTTGCAGACAACATAACATAACATCACGCCTGTATTCCCCGAAGGGGTAGGCAGAGGTGCACATATAGTACACCCGCATTTCGCCAGTTATGTTTATAGGTCCCAATGTAATAGGGGGCGAGCTATCCATCAACCGGGCACAAATCCAGTACCTGCAGAAGTATGTAAGATTTCATTTAATCAAAATTTCAATTCATTTTCAGAATCATTACAAGTTTCGCTACGAAAATGGAAAAATCTAAATGTCTGTCTATTATGTCGACCTATTTAGAGCATGCAAGCAATTCCAGCCTTTATTTCAACGATATGTTTGAGACTATATCTCTGCGGGAGTTACTAGAGGGGGATTTGATGGTAGACGCTATGAAGATAGCTAGGAGCAGCTTCAGTTTCATGGAGGAAGAACTGAAGAGCGATGTGATAAAGAAAGTCGCTGAGAACTGCGGGAACTCCTCAGTGAAGATACGGATGGAGGCTTACCGTGCGATTCTGACGGCATTCCAAGGTTGGTTTTCTTATCGTATGGTTGAACAACCTGGTGTCAGAGTTTAAACCGCCTGTAGGCCTGTAACACACCGTTGAACAATCTCTCAGGTGTGCCGGTTTCCTCACGATGTTTTCCGTTACCGTTAGTCTGTGTCTTAGAATAACTAAGAAAGTTTGTATAACATTGAAAAAGTCACATTGATACTTGCCCGGGTTTGAACCTGGATTTAATTGTCTGAAATCGCCCGCAGTGAGCTAGCGTAGTGATCAATGTTTAACCCTTCTCTATACGAGAAGAGGCCTTTGTAGCAGTGGGACAGTTATAGGCTGTTATTTTTTTTTATCTAGCCTGTTCGGTGTCCCACTGCTGGGCAAAGGCCTCCCCATTATTTCTCCACAAAACCCTGTTATTATTATTATTAATTTCCAGAGCTGTTCCTCCGCGAAGACCATCATCCTCCTAAACGCAGGGCGGTGGACAGTACCCCTATCCTAGACTCCATGGATTCTACCGAGACCATCGTCAGCGTTGTGATCCAGAAAGTCTTTCATGGTATCTTCGACGATGATGAACAGGTTTCTGCCATGGTCTGCGATGGAGTGGAATGCTGTCTCTCCAAGGATGTAACTGTCAGGTATACCATCAGGTTCTGTGGAGTGCCGGGTAAAGATAGCACCTTCCCATCTCGCCTGGTAGTTGTCGTAAGAGGCGACTAAGAAAATCCAGAAGATGGGCAGCAGCCTCTTCTGTAACTTTACCACCAATATTTATATTTACCTATGTTGTATTTTTTGATTTACCTATGTTTAACAAATAAATGATTTGATTTGATTTGAATACTGCGATCCCCAAGCCGCTTGCCAAGCGTGGGGATTATGGCAACTTTAATCATTATTAAGGGTTGCCGGTTCGATTCCTGCTCGGGACAAAAAATTGTGTAATCCGCAGATGATTGTCCCGAGTTTGAGTGTTTATGTATGTGATATTTCATGTTTGTGAAACGCATCCACGATACAGGAGACATTCAAACACTAGGCACAAACATCTGCAAATCGCCCAAATTTTTGTCTCGTACGGGATTCGAACCCGCAACCCTTAGCGCAGCAGTCTACTCGCTTAGCTGCGCTAAGGTTGTCAACCATATATTTTACAGATTCGCCGAACTATTTTATCTGATGGTCTACCAAAGTTTCTTGAGTAGAAACCTTAATGTCGACATGAGCAACTGCGGCACCAAGCTGCTGCAGCTGCTGTTCCAGGATCTGAGGGAGAACGAAGCCTTCAACTCTGCCCGATTGAGGGAGGATGGCTTGCCTCAGAGGTATGTCTTCATCATACATCATCATCAGCCGGAAGACGTCCACTGTTGAACAAAGGCCTCCCCCTTAGATCGCCACAATGAACGACAGCTTGCCATTATCATCCACCGGTTGCAGCAACTCTGACGATATCGTCGGTCCACCTGGTGGGAGGCCTGACAACTGCGTCTTCCGGTTCTTGGTGTATAAATCTTAAAAATCTAACGTTAGTGAGTGCCTCGTTGATCTAGTGGTTGCTGAAGACGAGGTCCAGGGTTCCAATCCCTCACCACATGCAAACAACCTTCCACCCTAAACGCATGCACCTTCGTTCTGCTGTCGGTAATGATGTCTATACTAGGACCAAACCGGAGATGTTCTGAAAAGGGTCAAGTGAGGAGTACCCTTAACCGACGAGCGTGTATGAGGAATGTGATGCGAGTGAATGAAGCGAAAGAAGTATGCCAGGATCGTAGCAAATAAAAATCCGCGGTCACTGCCTACCCCTCTGGGAAACAGGCGTGACTTTATGTATGTGTCATTGAATGTTAGGCAAAACCTTTGAAAATTACTTTTAATATTTTGCTTGACCCGAGATTCGAACTTAAGACTTAATACGAGGTTGGTTAATGATGATTTAAGTATTAATTAGGTTATCATGAATATTTGCATGTCATTGAATAATGATAAAATATGTGAAACTAACTGTAACACCATTGGACACCATTGTACACCATATTTTTGCGAATAAAACATAATATAACATATCATCACGCCTGTATTCCCCGAAGGGGTAAGCAGATGTGCACATATAGTACACCCACTTTTCGCCAGTTATGTTTTTAGGTCCCAATGTAATAGGGGGCGAGCCTATTGCCATCATCCGGGCACAAATCCAGACTCCGTGCTGTTACTAAAAGTTACCTAATAGAAAAACCCAGTAACACTTTGCCCGACCCGGGATTCGAACCCAGGACCTCGTGCTCAGCAGTCGCGCTTAGCAACCACTAGACAAGGCAGTCTCTTTTTTGCGAATAAATTTTTGAATTTGCAACCGCTAAACCTGCGAGGCTGTTCTAGTTAAATATATAATATAATGTATATTTTCAGTATTCTCAAAGTGTACGAAGCTATTACTACCAAAACACGCACGCGAACAGTTCTGAGGTCTAGTGTTACATACAGACAGACAGTCGTCAAAGGTGAGTTCTGTAATTTTTTTTTTCTTTTACAAACGTCGCCCCACACTAGGAATTTTTCCTGTGTCGTGGGTGCGTTTCACAAACATGAAATATCATATTATACACACTCAGACTCGGGACAAACATCTGTGGTTCGCACAAAGTTTTGCCCCGTGCGGGAATCGAACCCTTAAAGGGTTATCTACTATATATACCGGTTGTACTCACGTTGATATAAAGGGTTGCCCTTAGCGCATCAGTCCTAGAATAGACCACCCCCTTTTCCTCCCGTGGGTGTCGTAAGAGGCGACTAAGGCAAAATCCAGAAGATGGGCAGCAGCGTCTTCTGTAACTTCACCACCAATACTGCGATCCCCAAGCGTGGGGATTATGGCGACCCCCCTTATCTAAGGGGGAGGCTTTTGTTTAACAGAGGTCGTCTTCCGTATGATAATGATGATGATTTGTTTAATTGTTTTAGCTCCGAAACGCCGAGAGATCGATGTACAGATGACAATTACTAATATCTTGGATATATTTCTACAATTCTCAAAGGTATTGTTCATTTTTTTAATTTACTATAATAACTTTCGTGAGTGTTATCCATATTATCTACTATATATTCCGGTTATACTCACGTCGATATTCGGGAATGCCCGACTAGTTTCGGACTCTAACGGAGCCCTTATTCATGAGCTGGTGACGCGGCGGGGTCGCGAGCCGAACCATCGCATTCCTGAATATCGACGTGAGTATAACTGGGATATAGTATAGTAGATAACATTTTTTAATTATTTAAGTTACTAGCAGTGTTACTCGGATTTTCCTTTAAGTAATTCTCAGTAGCAGCACGGAGTCTGGAGTTCTGCCTGGTTACTGCCGACGTGTCGGATATGACTGCCTCGTTGGTCTAGTGGTTGCTAAGCGCGACTGCTGAGCACGAGGTCCTGGGTTCGAATCCCGGGTCGGGCAAAGTGTTACTGGGTTTTTCCATTAGGTAATTCTCAGCAGCACGGAGTCTGGATTTGTGCCCGGTTGATGACCAGCTCGCCCCCTATTAAATTGGGACCTAAAAACATAACTGGCGAAATGTGGGTGTACTGTATTTGAACCTCTGCTTACCCCTTCGTTAAATACAGGCGTGATGTTATGTAAAGTTATATGACGGTGTTTTCTTTCACCGTTTTAGCAACTGATAACTGATTTATAGTACGCACATGATTTCGAAAAGACATTGGTGCGTGTCGTTTGAACTGGCGACCTTTGACTTGGCAGTCCAACGGTCATACCACTTGGTTAACACTTCCGTGTTATAAATCTAGCTATAATTCCAGGTGAACTCTCAAGTCAGCCTAGAGCTTTGTCGTGAGATAATGAAGTGTCTCCGAGCTACGAGTCGCAGGTTCGATCTGGACGCGGTGATGTCCAAGCAGTTGTGTGTGATAATGAAGAAGGAACCCAACTGCCTTACCCCTATTGTGTTAGAAGCGTGCAGAGTCTTCATAAGTAGGGTCAGCAGTGTTCAAGGGTATGTAATACATACACCAGTTTTTTTTTATAATGTAACGTATAAAAAAATACTATAATTGATATTATAAATGGGTATGACGGAGAAGGAACCTCCTTATTGTTTTTAAAAAGTGTGACGTCAGTAATGCTGACGTCACAGTTGTTGTCTTCTTGATGACCACTCATTTTCAAAGAAAACTACTCACACTTTATAAACTTCGTTTATTCAATGGGCAGCGTAACGACATCCCAGAGGTCCGTACTGTACGGTGGTTCGAGTGCGACTGACTCGATCGCCTACCGTGCGGCCGTATTTATAGGGCTTGGCACACGTGCGCGTGTTTACAAGTTTTTAGGTTAAGTATTGAAATCACAATGATAACATTAATTTTACATCGTAATAAACTCAAAGTAATCAACTGATGGTTTGTAAACTAATTTAAGGACAATCAAATGATTAAACTTAATTATTCTAGTTGGTCGCGCCGATAGGTATAATTTTGGTGTAATTGACGACCCGATTGGCGCAGTGGTTAAGCGATTGGACTGCTAAGCTAAGGGCTGCGGGTGCGATTCTACACGAGACAAACATTTGTCTGATCCGCAGATGTTTGTCCCGAGTCTGGGTGTTTGTGTATGTGATGTTTCATGTTTGTGAAACGCACCCACGATACAGGAGACATTCCTAGTGTGGGGGGACTTAAAAAAAGCGGTCTACATTGATAAAATAAATGATAAAGGATTTTATTAGCAGAGATGATCTCTGCCCATCCCTTCGGGGAATACATGCGTGATGTTATGTTATGTTTTATGTTTGCAGTTTCAAAGATTCAGTGCATGACTTGAGCCGTGGGGTCCGAAACTCCGAGGGATACATGTACACCAAGATACTGTACGAAGATCTGGTGCTTCGGAGTGGAGACGAGAGCCAGTTCCTCTTTAGGTATGGTCTGCCAGCCGCCATCATACCCCGGAACAGGTCCACTGTTGAACAAGGACTTTGTTCATCAGTAGACGTGTTCCGGCTAATGATGATATATAATTCTGATGATGATGTCATAGCCTATGTGTTAATCCAGGGTGTCAGCTACCTCCATATGAAATTTCATTGAAATCCGTTCAGTAGTTTTTACGTGAAAGAGTAACAAACATCCATCCGTACTAACAAACGTTCGCGTTTATAATATTAGTAGGGATTAATATAGAGAAAAGATTTTTTTGTTTGTTTATGCCAAATTGACTCTGAAACCACTGGGCGGATTTCAACCATTTTTTCACCAGTAGATAGCAAAATTATCAGGCTATTAATATATGTTAAAAAAAAATAGAGATCCTCAAGAAAATTGCAATAATCTAATCCAAATTAGCAAACGATCAACGAACAATTTGACGACCTGATTAGCGCAGTGGCTAAGCGATTGGACTGTTGCGCTAAGGGTTGCGGGTTCGATTCCCGCACGGGGCAAAACTTTGTGCGAACCACAGATGTTTGTCCCGAGTCTGGGTGTTTGTGTATGTGATATTTCATGTTTGTGAAACGCACCCACGACACAGGAGAAATTCCTAGTGTGGGGCGACGTTTTTTATAAAAAAAAAAAAACAATTTTTCTTGGTATGATGACGATATCTTCAGCAATGTACTAGGATATCAGAAATATAATGGAGATACGTAACAAGTTTAAAAAAATATGGCTTTTTGTATCTTTTTTGTATGTTGCCATGCTAGGCTTAAATCTAAATTGATAAAGAAAACTTGAAAAATAAAGGACACGAGCGGGACTCGAACCCGCGACTTTCGCCGTACCGTGGTGTATGGTGGTTTTGATGGATGCGAGCAGTGACACGGTGTCTCAGTTGGCAGAGCGGCGCCACGGTACGGCGAAAGTCGCGGGTTCGAGTCCCGCTCGTGTCCATCATTTTTCAAGTGTCCTATATCAATTTAAAAGTTTAAAAAAATATTTTGTTGGCCTTTACAGTGTGATGAAGGAAGATCCAAATCCGGATGCCGTGATGAGGGAGGAACAGTTCACTTTACAAGGTAAGCCTAACTGTGGAGTAAGTCAGTAGAACCATTCCCAGGAAATAACGTAACATCACGCCTGTATTTCCCGAAGGGGTAGGCAGAGGTGCACATATTGTACACCCACATTTCGACAGTTATGTTTTTCGGTCGCTATGTAATAGGGGGCGAGCTGGCCATCAACCGGGTACAAATCCTGACTCCGTGCTGCTACTGAGAATTACGTAATGGAAAAACCCAGTAACACTGCCCGACCCGGGGTTCGAACCCAGGACCTCGTGCTTAGCAGTCGCGCTTAGCAACCACTAGGCCAACGAGGCAGTCAATTACATGAACATATTTTTTTAATCTTGGCTTCAGCAGACTACAACTGCTTGCCACCATGGCCGGTCCAACGCCATCGAAACCCCAAAATTAAAAAAAAATGTGCAATTACCGTCAAATGTGCAAGTCGCGGGTTCGAGCCCCGTTCGTGTCCATCATTTTTCAAGTTTCCTTTATCAATTTAGCTTAGCATGTGCATATGCATTTTTGCATGTTGCCCTTCAACATGCAAAAATGACACCAAAAGTTATATAAATTTAGGTTGGTATTATCGTTTCAGAATATAAGCATTATTTAATTTTAATACCTTTTCCAGGAGTAAAAAATGTCTTCGGATCCTTATCAAATTGGAACGACCTAAAGCTACAAGAGCGGCGACGCTTAGAGGACAGCTTACCCCCTCTCTGGACAAAGGACAATGACTTTGCATTCAACCTGAGGGAATACTTCGACGCGGCTCATAGAAAACTTGGTAAGAACTTACTGCCGTAGCCAGGCAAATAGGATTGTATGACATAACATCACGCTTGTATTCCCGGAAGGGGTAGGCAGAGGTGCACATATAGTACACCCACAATCGTCAGTTATCGCAAGTTTCTTAAGACAGAAACACTGGTATGGAACAAATCAATATCCACTTTGATAGATAAAGAGTTATATGCTCTACAAGCCCTTATCATACAAGCATTTTGTCTATAAGTGCAGTGCACGGATGGAATACTCAAGGCTGGTGGTGCCTTAGTAGAGCTGATGGTATTCGGAGTATTCGTTTATATTATGTTATGTTCTAACGTCTAGATAAATTAACTCTACTAGCCCATAAAGAACAATTTTTACTTGAATTGAAAAATAGCTTTAAGATACTAGATTCCCAAGTTTTAGATGCCACACAACATCAAAAGGCGTCGCGGTAGGCCCAGAAGAAGATGGCGGGACGAGCTGGACTCCTTTAAAGAAAATTGGTCTATGGCAGCTCACAACCGAAAGGAATGGAGGAAGGAAAGGGAGGCCTTTGCCCTGCAGTGGGACGATCGTGGCTGAAATATAATATACATACATACATAACATCACGCCTGTATTCCCCGAAGGGGTAGGCAGAGGTGCACATATAGTACACCCACATTTCGCCAGTTATGTTTGTAGGTCCCAATGTAATAGGGGGCAAGCCTATTGCCATCAACCGGGCACAAAATCCAGACTCCGCGCTGCCACTGAGAATTACCTAATCGAAAAACCCAGTAACACTTTGCCCGACCTGGGATTCGAACCCAGGACCTCGTGCTCAGCAGTCGCGCTTAGCGACCACTAGACCAACGAGGCAGACAAATATAATATATGTTCTAGATGACAGTCTCTGGTTGAATAAGATGGTGGCTTCGTACTACATGGAGGAAGTGTCTGTGGACAGATACAGCTGGCTGAAGGACACAGACACTTGGCCCACCAGACACTTTGTTACTTCTGCTGTAAGTTTGATATTATCGTTTAATACTAGCTGCGCCCCGCGGTGTTACTCGCTACATTTTTTCGCGGTAAATAGTAGCCTATGTGTTAATCAAAGTCAGCTACCTCCATATGAAATTTCATTAAAATCCATTAAGTAGTTTTTACGTGGAAGAGTAACAAAAGTTACATACTTACAAACTTTCGCGTTTATTAGTAGGGATAATAATTAATGTTACCGTGCCGTGTGGTTTCCGGCTCATAGATCACCCCCCCTTTCCTCCCGTGGGTGTCGTAAGAGGCAAGAAGGGAAAATCCAGAAGAAGGGCAGCAGCGTTCCTCTGTGAAGGTATAGTTCGCCGTACTGTGTCGTGCCCAGCGATTAGGCGAAACTCATGAAGTCCAGTCTAGTTTCCAGCCAGTTACTATTCCAGGTTACTGGTAGTGACTGGGGGAGGAGGGGGGGCAACAGGAACCTACGGAAGTAGGTTCCCTCCAGTACCGGTTACCAGCAGTAGCCTTCATCATCATCATCAGCCGGAAGATGTCCACTGTTGAACAAAGGCCCCCCTAGCGTCTTAAGCAGTAACCTCAAGACGTAAATACTAAAAGGGAACTGGAAATTTGATGGATGAGCAGCGACATGATGGCTCAGTTGGTTAGAACTGCGCCACGGTACAATGAACGTAGCGGATTCAAGCCCCGCTCGAGTTCATCATTATCAAATTTCCTTCATCAATTTAGATTCAAGCTTAGCATGGGCGACATGCTTTAGGCTGTGTAGCGAACGTTGGGAGAGGCCTATGTCCAGCAGTGGGCAACGAGCTGATGATGGGCAACATGCTAGAATGACACTAAGTCATATTGTTATATACTTTCAGATCATTGAAGCTATCCAATGGCACCAGAGTGGTACCAATAGTGTCACGACAGATTTAAGAGCGTCCGACTGCCTAGCCGAGTGGGCGGCACGACTTATGATCAGGTAAAGACAGTTTATATGCGTACGCGCATATAAAATATAATTTATGTCTGACGGCTGCCTCGTTGGTCTAGTGGTTGCTAAGCGCGACTGCTGAGCACGAGGTCCTGGGTTCGAATCCCGGGTCGGGCAAAGTGTTACTGAGTTTTTCCATTAGGTAATTCTCAGTGGCAGCACGGAGTCTGGATTTGTGCCCAGTTGATGGCAATAGGCTCGCCCCCTATTACATTGGGACCTAAAAACATAACTGGCGATATGCGTACGCGCATATAAAATATAATTTATGTCTGACGGCTGCCTCGTTGGTCTAGTGGTTGCTAAGCGCGACTGCTGAGCACGAGGTCCTGGGTTCGAATCCCGGGTCGGGCAAAGTGTTACTGAGTTTTTCCATTAGGTAATTCTCAGTGGCAGCACGGAGTCTGGATTTGTGCCCAGTTGATGGCAATAGGCTCGCCCCCTATTACATTGGGACCTAAAAACATAACTGGCGATATGTGGGTGTACTATATGTTCACCTCTGCCCACCCCTTCGGGGAATACAGGCGTGATGTTATGTTTTGTGTTTTTTTATGTATGAAATTTCTCTTTCAGATCGGCGTTTAAGAAATTGACCACAAATAACGACGGTGATGATCTAGAAGGGGTGGGCAGGTCTTCGCTCGGCGACCTCGTGTGGTGTGCGGAGGCGAACAGGAGAGGTCTACCATCACTAGCTCTTCAATGTATCGAGAGGAACAAAGAGTGAGTGTAATCAGAAAACCAGAAGATGGGCAGCAGCGTCTTCTGTAACCTCACCAATACTAACTTTTAAACTGTTGCATGATTACAATAGAAAATAACATACATAACATCACGCCTGTATTTCCCGAAGGGGTAGGCAGAGGTATACCTATAGTACACCCACATTTTGTCAGTTATGTTTTAGGTCCCAATGTAATAGGGGGCGAGCTGGTCATCAACCGGGCACAAATCCAGACTCCGTGCTGCCACTGAGAATTAATGGAAAAACTCAGTAACACTTTGCCCGGCCCGGGATTCGAACCCAGGACCTCGTGCTCAGCAGTCGCGCTTAGCAACCACTAGACCAACGAGGCAGTCAGTTCAAAATTCAAAATGTTTTTATTTCACATAAACCTATTACAGGCGCTTATGAAACGTTAGGATGCTAGTTGCACGGTTCCAAAATGTCATTCCAATGGAGAAGAACCGGTGAGAAACTCCAGAGGTTACTCATTTAAAATGGCCAGCTTGTCTCTAAAGTTCTAGAGCACCTTTTGTTGTTACCCCTTTTGGGAATACAGGCGTGATGTTATAATATTGTTATTTTAATAAATTGTATGTTTATAGTAATTTGCTGGACGTGGACATCCTGCCGTGGGTGAAAGAGAGAGTGATAGCTTACAGGACCATAGGACTGAGGGAGAAAAATCATAGTTCACTGCAGAAGGCCTTAGGAGCCGCAGGTAAACACTATATAACTCGCTTCTGCCCGCGGCCTCGCCCGCGTTAAGTAGCCTATGTCCTCCTCGAGTCTTATACTTTCTACATGCCAAATTTTATCAAAATCCGTCTAGCGGTTTAGTCGTGAAGGCGTAACAGACAGACAGAGTTACTTTCACATTTATAATATTAGTATGGATGGATATACTGTACTCCGTGCTTCAGAAGGCACGTTAAGCCAGTCCTGCGCCTGATCTCTCCCCGGTCGTGTCTCACCGTCCTGGACTATGAGAGTGAGGGAATAGGGAGTGCACCTGTGTTAGCATACTTGTGCACTATAATATCTCCTGTAGTTGGCTAGTCTCAGAGACAGGCCGCCGGGACCGACATGAGTAAATACTGTCTTTATTTAAATAATGTTTCATTTTTTGTACTACTGAACACGATTTATAATATAAAGGTGCGTTCACACGACACCTCCCCGGGAGTAGAAACTTTTTTTTCTTTTTACCAAGTTTTAGGTTAGTTTATAATTATAAATTGATTATATATAATATTAGATGCTTATTACTAGTATATGGTTACATTTAACTTAGTTATTCTAGACAACAACTGGTTGTTTTTATAACAATACAATTTATAAGCATGTTTACAGAGCAATTGTAGCACCTACATACATACATACATACATACATAAAGTCACGCCTGTTTCCCTGAGGGGTAGGCAGAGACCACCTACATTAATCATAATAAAGCTTTGTTCTGTTTTTATGTACCTATAACATCAGTTTTACCATTAATTTCGATTTCCACGTTTGGTGAAATGTCCCTAATAACTTTGTAGGGTCCTGAGT
The DNA here is from genome assembly GCA_946251915.1 of Abrostola triplasia. NCBI lineage: Eukaryota > Metazoa > Arthropoda > Insecta > Lepidoptera > Noctuidae > Abrostola > Abrostola triplasia. Next base: position 519,434 of record OX276448.1, on the reverse strand, counting down.
ATAAGCTTGTGAGTTTATTGAGAGAGTGAGCTTGTGAATATTTTGACTTTTTTTTTTCTTTTCAGAGACACAATCTAAAATATTCTCACTGCGGTCCTCTTTAGACACCAACGTGTCTATGCAACACATCATTCTTCTCTTACATCAAGATTTGAACAGTAAGTATCGATCATAGACATTGTTACACGCCTCACAACATTACTGAACATACATACATACGTACATACATACATAAAGTCACGCCTGTTTTCCTGAGGGGTAGGCAGAGACCACGGATTTCCATTTCCAATTTATAATTACTGAACGTTATTATAAATTGGACTGCCTCTTGGAGGTCCTGAGTTCGAATCTCGGGCAAAGTGTTACTGGGTTTTTCTATTAGGTAATTCTCAGTAGCAGCACGGAGATTTGAGCGCGGTTGATGGCCAGCTCGCCCCCTATTACATTGGGATATAAAAAACATAACTGGCGAAATGTGGGTGTACTGTATGTGCACCTCTGCCTACCCCGTCGGGGAATACAGGCGTGATGTTATGTAGTTGATAGTAATTGTTCAAATTAGACGTTTAACACCTCATTCTTGGACCATGAATGCTGTAAAGGATTCGAAACGTCGGGACCAAAAAACTAATTATTAATAACTAGCTGCGCCCCGCGGTGTTACCCGCTACATTTTTTCGGGATGAAAAGTAGCCTATGTGTTAATCCAGGCCGTCAGCTACCTCCATATGAGATTTCATCAAAATCGGTCTAGACATTTAAGCTTGAAGAGGTAACAAACACACGCACAAACTTTCGCCTTTATAATATTAGTGTGATTATTTCCAGCGATATCTATCAATAAACTGGACAATGGAATGCAGACTATTGATACTGTCATGAGACAGAACGATGGGAAGCTCTCCTCTACCAACAGACAGGTTTTAAAAAGTCTATATGATGATGCCATGGTGTTTTACGACGAGTTATGGTGTGAAGGTAAAATCCCCATAATAACTACATACTGGTAATAGGTAGAGACTCAATGGGTGTGCTCTTATCGTATGGTTGATGAACAACCTGGTGTCAGAGTGTAAACCGCCTGTAGGCCTCTGACTTTACACACCGTTGAACAATCTCTCAGGTGTGCCGGTTTCCTCACGATGTTTTCCTTCACCGTTTTTAGCAACTGATAACTATATGACTTTTTACATCTTTTTTTCGCATCCATCAATGATGATGATGATGGATGCGAGCAGTGACACGGTGGCTCAGTTGGCAGAGCGACGCCACGGTACGGAGACTGTCGCGGGTTCGAGTCCCGCTCGTATCATTTTTCAAGTTTCCTTTATCAATTATAAAAAACTGATAACTATATTATTTACTATATATTCCGGTTATACTCACGGGTGTAATCGGGAAAGCCCGACTAGTTTCGAACTCGACCGGAGCCCTTATTCATGAGCTGGTTACGCTTATTCGCGAGCCGAACATATAGTAAATAATATGGATAACACTCACGAAAGTTATTAAAGTAAAACTAATAACTAATTAATACGCTCATGATTTTGAAAAGACATTGGTGCGTGTCTCTCAAACATACGAGCTTTGACTTGGCAGTCCAACGTGTTTTTTTTTCTTTTCCAGACGAGCGAACTCAGAATACAATAATTCTTCGACAGACGGAAATCATAGGACGAATGTTAGACTATAACTTAGGCAAAAACTATGATTTGATTGTCTCTGTCCTACTGAATAGGATTGCCTATTCTAAAGCTACTATACGCGAGGCTACAGCGAAGATAATGCTAGACCAGGTACGTTATTTTAAACTTCCCCCCCTGACTGCCTCGTTGGTCTAGTGGTTGCTAAGCGCGACTGCTGAACACGAGGTCCTGGGTTCGAATCCCGGGTCGGGCAAAGTGGTACTGGGTTTTTCCATTAGGTAATTCTCAGTAGCAGCACGGAGTCTGGATTTGTGCCAGATTGATGGCCAGCTCGTCCCCTATTACATTGGGACCTAAAACATAACCGGCGAAATGTGGGTGTACTATATGTGCGCCTCTGCCTACCCCTTCGGGGAATACAGGCGTAATGTTTTGGTTTTTTTTATCGCCCTCTACTAGGCACCATGAATGACAATAGGCTCTCCACCTATTACGTCATCATCATCATCAGCCGGAAGACGTCCACTGTTGTACAAAGGCCTCAGCTCACATATTAAATACATGGCGAAGTGTGGGTACATTGACTTCACACCTCTACCTACCTTTTTCTAAATTGAAGGCGAGATAATATTTATTTGTTACAGATATACAGGGTGTTCCATAAACTCGATTTCTTCAGTGTTGCTATACTCAAAAAAGTTGTAGCAGTGTTGCCAGGCGTCGATGAGAAATATTTAAATAAATTAAAGGAAGCGAGTGTCGATGATTGCAAGGAGTACTTCCGTTTGATATGTGATGTTAATTATGCGTTATTGCAATACTGTAATGACTTGCATAAAAGACGTAAGCAAGTTTTATATATTTCTTTCTTTCTTTTTTATTAAACGTCGCCCCACACTAGGAATGTCTCCTGTGTCGTGGGTGCGTTTCACAAACATGAAATATCACATACACAAACACCCAGACTTGGGACAAACATCTGTGGTTCGCACAAAGTTTTGCCCCGTGCGGGAATCGAACCCGCAACCTTTAGCGCAGCAGTCCAATCACATAGCCACTGCGCTAATCAGGTCGTCGCATATTTGACTACTAGCTGCACCCCGCGGTGTTACCCGCTACATTTTTTCGAGATCAAAAGTAGCCTATTTGTTAATCCAGGGTGTCAGCTACCTCCATATGAAATTTCATTAAAATCGGTCTAGCCGTTTAAGCGTGAAGAGGTAACAAACACACAAATTTATACCTTCATGATTACCTCTTCATTAAATTTTGATTTTAATTAAATTTCATATGGAGGTAGCTGACATATGTGCACCTCTGCCTACCCCTTCGGGGAATACAGGCGTTATGTTATGTTTTTTATCTTCTTAATTATATATTTATAGTTTCCGACAACACTCAATGGGAGAAAACCTTTGAGACAATAAAAAATATGGCGACACACGGAGGCTCCGACTACCAATCACTGAACACATTGAAGAACAAACTCTATGCGCTACAAGATATGGTTGATATTAGTGAGTGTTTCTTTACAAGCTTTCATTTAACTTGCAATTCAAATTCAAAATGTTTTTATTTCACATAAACCTATTACAGGCGCTTATGAAACGTTAGGATGCTAGTTGCACGGTTCCAAAATCTCATTCCAATGGAGAAGAACCGGCGAGAAACTCCAGAGGTCACTCATTTAAAAAAGAAAAATGGTACAAATTTGTAAATTGACATAGTTTCATTATGCGACAACAAAGTAAACTAATAGTGATAGGAGAAGTGAAAAAATAACAAATTGGGCCAAACACCCAATGCTAGTTAGACTGCCTTTTTGGTCTAGCGGTTGCTTAACTGCTGAGCAAGAGGTCCTGGGTTCAAATCTCGAGTCGGACAAAGTGTTATTTTTCTTATTCTTATCGTATGGTTGATGAGCAACCTGGTGTCAGAGTGTAAACCGCCTGTAGGCCTCTGACATGGCGACACACACCGTTGAACAATCTCTCAGATGTGTCAATTCCTTCACGATGTGTTCCTTCACCGTTAGTTAGTGGTGTCTTAGAATATCTAAAAAAGTATATATGACATTGGAAAAGTCACATTGATACTTGCCTGGGTTTGAACCTGCAACCTTGTCATGTCAACCACTAAGCCACCACGACAATTGATAGGATAACTATGACAATTTCTATTTATTTCAGAGGCGAAAGCCAATACCTTAAAAAGCATAATTGAAGAGCTGACGCCTAAAAGCCAGAGGTCCAACTTACGGCTGTCTCAGGTGACCCCGCGTCTCTGCCTACCCTCCACCCTCGAAGACAAGAGGCGTGAACTACAGAGTCTACTGCGCCTACCCCCCAATGTATACGTCGTGAAGTTCTGCGAACAAGTGAGTTATATAAAAACTAACTAACTTATACACGTGATTTCACCCACATATTTCGCGTGGAACCTTCATTATTTTCCAAATTAAAAGTAGCTAGAATTACTCCTTATATGTCTCAGAGACAGGCCGCCGTGACCGATATTCGGTCAGGAGAACATTATTATTATTTTGTTTTATTGCTATTCTATAAAATAAATAATGCCGAGTGGTATACGGCCTAGAATTGACCACCCCCTTTTCATCCGTGGGTGTCGTAAGAGGCGACTAAGGGAAAATCCAGAAGATGGGCAGCAGCGTCTTCTGTAACTTCACCACTAATACTGCGATCCCCAAGCCGCTTGCCAAGCGGCGATTATGACACCCTCCCCCCTCCCACTCCAAGGGGGAGACCTTTGTTCAGTGGAAGTGTGATGATTAAACAATAAACCATTTTCTTTCTGTTCAGGTATCTGTGATCACGGACTCGAAACGGCGACCGTGCGTTATAAAAGCCCTACTGTCTAACGGCTCAAGCAGGAGGTACATATGCAAGTCGGGCGAGCCGCTGTTCAAAGACGCCGCGATACAGAGAGTGGCGGCCATCTTGCCGCTCGTACACCCCTCCATACAAGTCCGCAGTTATAATGTAAGTCTTCTTATCGTATTGATGAACAACCTGGTGTCAGAGTATAAACCGCCTGTAGGCCTCTGACATGGCTTTACATAAGTGTTATTAGGTCTTTCCATTAGATACTCCTCAGTACTGCCTCGTTGGTCTAGTGGTCGCTAAGCGCGACTGCTGAGCACGAGGTCCTGGCTTCGAATCTCGGGTCGGGCAAAATGTTATTGGATTTTTCCATTAGGTAATTCTCGCATGCACGGAGTCTGGAGTTGTGCCCGGTTGGTCAGCTCGCCACCTATTACATTGGGACCTAAAACATAACTGGCGAAATGTGGGTGTTCTATATATTTTGTTATGCCCGACAGGGCCCACAATGATCCAAAACTAATGTATATATTCTTATGTACCTACCACCTAAGTTCACATTGTGGAATGCAATAAACATATTGAGTATTGAGTATATATCCTCTGCCTACCCCTTCGAGGAATACAGGCGTGATGTTAAGTTATATTAATCCTCAGTAGCAGCACGGAGACTATATTTGTGTCCGGTTGTTGACCAGCTCGTCTCTTACATTGGGAAGTATAACATAGTTGTGGGTGTACGACGTGTAGACGAAACCCTTTATCAAAATTTGTTGGGGGAGGGGGGTTCTTACGGCCTCGTTCGGGGCCTCTGTAGCTCGGGGGCCCTGTAACATTGACACGGCGGTAGCTACGCCCCCGAATAAATTATGTTTATGTATATGACTTTTTGTATTTTTTTTGCATGTTGCCATGCTAGGCTTAAATTTTAAATTGATAAAGGGAAACTTGAAAAATGATGGACACGAGCATTGGAATATATTTTTAATAAATCTGGGCTGGCATTATCGTTTCAGTGATTTATAGCTGTAAAGGTACAACACTGAGTTGGTAATCGTAGATTCCAACAGATAATACCTGACGTCACCCTTAAGAAGTAAATACTAAAAGGGAACTTGAAATTCGATGGACGAGCAGTGACACGGTGGCTCAGTTGGCAGAGCGGCGCCACGGTACGGCGACTGTCGCGGGTTCGAGTCCCGCTCGTGTCCATCATTTTTCAAGTTTCCCTTTATCAATTTAAAAAATATGTTTATGTATGTTTTTTCTTCCAGGTAACACCATTAAGCGAGGATTCTGCCATCATTGAGTATCTCGAAGACCACGGCAGGCTCCGAGACACGATGAAGGAAGCGTACGACTTCAATACTAGTAAGTACTATTAAGATTGTTACGTCATAAGGCGTGGTCTTCAATAGACTACCTGATTGGTGCAGTGGCTAAGTTTTTTTTCTTTTACAAAACGTCGCCCCACACTAGATATGTCTCCTGTATCGTGGGTGCGTTTTCACAAACATGAAACATCACATACACACCCAGACTCGGGACAAACATCTGTGAACCACACAAATTTTTGTCCCGTGCGGGAATCGAACCCGCAACCCCAAGCGCAGCAGTCCAATCGCTTAGCCACTGCGCCAACCAGGTCATGTGGCAGGTTTGATGCCCGCGCAGGACAAAAAATCAAATCCGCCACCCTTAGCGCAGTGGTCCAATCGCTTAGCCACTACGTCAATAAGGTCGTTAAAAAAAGGCTAAGCATATAATGATGAATTAATATTGTTACAGTCGTAGTAGCTACCAACGACAAGCTAATCCTAGCGCCGTCTCTAGCGTTAGAGCAGTACAACGATATGTGTGACAAGATACCGCCTTATATCCTTAGGTAAGTCGAATATTCATACACTGACATTTAGTGACATTAAATTTCAAAGTGACACTAACGCCCATTGAGTACACTAATCCCATATTGACACTGACGCCCACAGTGACTCTGACGCCCATAGTGACACTTACACTCACTGTGACACTAATACCTACGCCCACAGTTACACTGACACTCACTGTGACACCGGTACCAACGCCTAAAGTAACACTGACACTCACTGTGACACTAATACCTACGCCCACAGTGACACTGACACTCCCTGTGACACCGGTACCAACGCCTAAAGTGACACGGACACTCTCTGTGACACTAGTACCAACGCCCACAGTGACACTGACACTCACTGTGACACCGGTACCAAGGCCTAAAGTGACACTAGCCCATAGTGACACTGTCACTCACTGTGACACTAATACCTACGCCCACAGTGACACTGACACCCACTGTGACACCGGTACCAACGCCTAAAGTGACACGGACACTCTCTGTGACACTAGTACCAACGCCCACAGTGACACTGACACTCACTGTGACACCGGTACCAAGGCCTAAAGTGACACTAGCCCATAGTGACACTGTCACTCACTGTGACACTAATACCTACGCCCACAGTGACACTGACACCCACTGTGACACCGGTACCAAGGCCTAAAGTGACACTGACACTCACTGTGACACTAATACCAACGCCCATAGTGACACTGACACTCACTGTGACAACTGTGATACATACCTACCACCATCGCCCACAGCCCATACACAAACAACCGCCCATCTCTACACTATCGCCCACAGCCCACACACTAACAACCGCCCATCTCTACACTTTACACAGTCCTCTATGGTTGTCTATGTCTTTCAGATCAGCCATAGAGAAGAATTGTTCGTCTGTGAAGGAGTTCATCGCTAAGAAACAGACGTTTGAAGAGACGCTCAGTTCAATGACCCTGTTGAACTGGATGTTCGGTGAGTCAATGACCTTTATATGTCGCTAGAGGTATTTTTTTATTGGGACAAGCCCACCACTCGTGCCCATCATTGCAACTCCTGTAAGCCAGGATCTACAATGATAACCGTTGAGAACCATCGAGGCAATGAAGCTCGAGGCGTCCCAGAGAAATGACTCGACTGTCTTGGAACCCGCAACGAAATTAATCATAGAAGAATATATAGGAGGAGTAGGAATATAAATTTAGTTCCGACTTCCCTCCATAGCAAGCGGGAGACACAAAGATTAATATGCCAAAAGCATAATAAATATGGGATCCACAACTGAGATAAGCCCAGTCGCTAAGCACCACGGGTATAAAAGTTATAAACTAATGGGTCCTAATTGTTATTTTGATTCCAATAGTAGGTATGGCAAAAACGTCTGAAAGCACGGAAATTTCACGCTAGAGGTATGTGCAACTGTAAGCTACCCTAATAAAATAATTGAATATATAATCAACTCGTTTGTCTAGTGGTCGCTAAGTGTCTTGCACGAGGTCCGGAGTTCGAATCTCGGGTCGGGCAAAGTGTTATTGGGTTTTTCCATTAGGTAATTCTCAGTAGCAGCACGGAGTCTGGATTTGTGCCCGGTTGATGGGAATAGGCTCGCCCCCTATTACATTGGGACCTATAACATAGCTGGTGAAATGTGGGTGTACTATAGGTATACCTCTGCCTACCCCTTCGGGGAATACAGGCGAGATCTTATGTTATGAATTTTTGACTCTACACAAACTGTTCCCGTACGGGAATCGAACCGGCAACCCTTAGCTCAGCAGTACAATCCATCTTAAATCTCGTTATCCAGGTGTGGGAGACCGTCACCTGGAGAACATATTGGTATGCGGGCGCGCATGCGCACTGGGCGGCGTGGACTGGGCGTGCGCGCTCAGCTACAGCCGCGAGCCGCCGCCCGCCAGGCTCACGCGCAACCTGCTGGCTGTGGCCGGCGCTGCAGGTCTACATTATTATATATATATAATAACAGCCTATAACTCTCCCACTGCAAGGCAAAGGCCTCTTCTCGTATAGAGAAGGATTGGTAAAAGATAAAATATCAAAATTATTTATTCAAAGTCTTCGATCAACAAATAGACGAAGGATCAAGAATGACTGCCTCGTTGGTCTAGTGGTTGCTAAGCGCGACTGCTGAGCACGAGGTCCTGGGTTCAAATCCCGGGTCGGGCAAAGTGTTACTGGGCTTTTCCATTAGGTAATTCTCAGTAGCAGCACGGAGTCTGGATTTGTGCCCGGTTGATGGCCAGCTCGCCCCCCGCACATTGGGACCTAAATACATAACTGGCGAAATGTAGGTGTACTATACGTGCACCTCTGCCTACCCCTTCGGGGAATACAGGCGTGATGTTATGTCAATATTTTATTGCTAACACTTATATATACTTTTACAGTTGTGGAAACCCGCCTTCAGAACTTACTATCATCATTAAGAGGATCTCGGAAACTCTTGAAGGCGTTCATCAGGACTTCCTTCTATTGGCTGGGACCCAGTTTTGAAGAGGTAGGTGCAATACACATTAAACACTAGCTTCTTCCCATCGTATGGTTGATGAACAACCTGGTGTCAGAGTGTAAACCGCCGGTAGGCCTCTGACATGGCGACACACACCGTTGAACAATCTCTCAGGTATGCCGGTTTCCTCACGATGTTTTTCTTCACCGTTTTTAGTTACTGATAACTAATTTATACGCACATGAATTCGAAAAGACTGTGTGCCGGGGTTTGGACGTGCCACCTTTGGCTTGACATAGTGTTGCCACAGTAGATATGTGCCTGGCAACACTATGAAATATACCTGATTGATTTAACTATTTAATATTATTATATTATATTTTACATTTGTGCCCGGTTGATGGCAATAGACTCGCCCCCTATTACAATGGGACGTAAAAAACATAACTGGTGAAATGTCGGTGTACTATATGTGCACCTCTGCCTACTCCTTCGGGGAATACAGGCGTGATGTTATGTAATGTATGTAATAATGTTTCAGCTGAAACATGTCACCGCTATACTAGAGGGCTCGGCAGTGTCGTACGATGTATCCAGAGCTTGTATTGAAAGCAGCAACAAGATGTATAAGGACGATTACTTGAAGCTTTTAGATGAAGTGTTTGTGGATTTCCCGAAGAAAGAAACTTACAGCGTTGAAGAGCAGGTATTACTTAATAATTTATAAAAAAAAAAAAAAAAAAAAACATTTATTGCTACTTAACACGGAGACACACGTATAAGAGAAACATAAAAATAAACAATCATTTCGTAGCAATAGGAAGTGGGCTCAGCGAGTGCTGTACCGGGACGAGCATGACCCGGTACAGCGCTGATTTTCAGCCACTCCTACTCCCTATGTTCTTGTGCGGGAGTTAGGTGGTGGCATGCACCGGCTATGAGATAACTTCTCTTTTAAAGGTAAAACCATAATATATATACATCTATACTCATTTATACTACACTAGCTGGGCCTGCGGTGTTACCCGCTACATTTTTACGGGATAAAATGTAGCCTATGTGTTAATCCAGGGTGTCAGCTACCTCCATATGAAATTTTATTAAAATCCATTCAGTAGCTTTTACGTGAAAGAGTAACAAACATCCATACTTTCAAACTTACGCGTTTATAATATTAGTAGGGATATACTAACTATACTGTACATACTTCTTTACAATGTTTGTATGTATGTATGTGAGATTGCTAAGGTCGAATCTTAACCTAAATTAGAACCACTTTTTGACATCCGATTGAAATGAAATCATGCATACTTAAATAGGTTTGGTGACAATACAATATTATGGTACTTTTGAGTTAATCTGATGATGGAGTCAGAAGATGGTCATACTGACTCTTTGATTGCTGAGATTAGCCAACTACAGGAGATATTATCACAAGTATGCGCGCAACACACACCCCCCCACACACACACCCACACACACACACACACACCCCCACACACACACACACACCCCCACACACACACCCACACACACACACACGCACCACACACACACACGCACCACACACACACACACACACACACACACTTACAAAAGCCTTTTTTACACCAGTTAATAAATACCCCTCTTTTGGCGTAGGGTGTTAAAAATATTTATTTTGTCCTTTCTAGGTTTCCTGCCTTCTTCATCATTGCACGGACCCCAGGATCCTGTCTGTGACCCCACAGGGATGGGAGCCGTGGTTGTAATACGCTCGTAGGACTTGGACGACCTGATTGGCCCAACGGCTATGCGATTGGATTCCTGCGCCAAGGGTCGCGAGAAAAAAGCGATCCGCAGATGTTTGTCCCGAGTCTGGGTGTTTGTGTATGTAATATTTCATGTTTGTGAAACGCACCCACGATACAGGAGACATTCCTAGTGTGGGGGGATGCAATTTCCAAACAAAAAACATAACTTCACGCCTACACTCAAAGAGGTAGGCAGGTGTATAGTACATTTTCATTCCGCTAGTCAGAAATCCCAATGTAATAGGGGGTGACGCTATTGCCATCTGGGCACAAGTCTAATAGCGTCAGTAATTTATATTTAGTATGTAATTAAGTATAAGATTATGTATTTAATATACCTTTTTACTTTTTTATCTTTTAATTGAAATAAACAATGCATTTTTGGATACCGTTTTTGATTTACAAACATCCCAAACTACATAACATCACGCCTGTATTCCCCGAAGGGGTAGGCAGAGGTGCGCATATAGTACACCAACAATTCGCCAGTTATGTTGTACGTCCCAATGTAATAGGCGAGCTGGCCATCAACCGGGCACAAATCCAGACTCCGTGCTGCTACTGAGAATTACCTAATGGAAAAACCCAGTAACAGTTTGCCCGACCCGGGATTCAAACCCAGGACCTCGTGTTCAGCAGTCGCGCTTAGCAACCACTAGACCAACGAGGCAGTCCATAATTAGATAGTATTTACTATTTTCCGGTTTTACTTGCGTATTTAGCTCAAGACTCCGCCGCGTCACCAGCTCAGTAATTAGCTCAGTGTGAGTCCGAAACTAGTCGGGTGTGTCCGAGACTACATGTGAAAATACTCATTGTAATTGATATAGAGAATTACCAAATGGAAAACTCAATATCACTCCTCAACCCAGGACTTCGTGCTCAGCAGTCACTGAGACTACCAACTAGGCAGTATAATGTTTGTGACCCAATTAAAAACATAATTTAATTATAAAGTTATTTGAATATTAATTAGTGTTTTAATTTCCTTAAAGTTAAATATGGATATCATTATTTTGTTAAACTAACTAGGAAAATGATAAAATTAAAATTATTTGTTTTACACGTAGGTAATGTTTTCCCCTTGCTTATCGTATGGTTGATGAACAACCTGGTGTCAGAGTGTAAACCGCCTGTAGGCCTCTGACAGCGACACACACCGTTGAACAATCTCTCAGGTGTGCCGGTTTCCTCACGATGTTTTCCTTCACCGTTTTTAGCAACTGATAACTAATTTATACGCACATGAATTCGAAAAGACACTGGTGCGTGCCGGGCACACCTTGCAAATAAAAATATATCAAATTAGAGGCAAAAAGCAGTTAATTCAAACGATTCTGGCCTTTATTCTGTAGATATAAAGATAGCATTGAACGCAACAACATATTTGCAGTGTCAGTTGCTTGCTGCTGCTGTGTGCCTTATTTCTTATGCAATAGATACCAAATTCGATTGGCCGGAAGGTAGGTACCTACTAAATGTAGATACCAACTTATTTTTGTTATTTTCCCATATATAGTTAATAAGCATCTAAAATATACTGGCTATACATGACCTTATTAGGATGTCATTATTATTCTTATAAATATAGATTGATCACCACGCTAGCTCACTGCGGGCGAATTCAGATAATTAAATCCAGGTTTCCTCACGATGTTTTCTCTCACCGTCAGTCAGTGTCTTAGAATAACTAAGAAAGTATTTATAACATTTAAAAAGTCACATTGATACTTGCCCGGGTTTTAACCTGCAACCTTGTGCATACAAACCGGTATGTTAACCACTAGGCCACCACGAGTTTTTCAAGTAACATTGGAAGTAAAAAATAAAATACGACGCCATGTCAAAAATCTAAGTAAAATCAAGTCCCATCGCAGTCGGGGATCGTTCTGTGGAACATTGACCTCTGACACGACTGCGTTGAAGTTGCAACTTGTATTAATTTTTTTAGTTTTATTTATTCAACTGAGCCCGCACCCCTTAGCGCATTAGTCCAAGCTTGAGCACTGCGCCAATCATAATAATAATAATAGCCTGTAACTGTCCCACTGCTACAAAGAGATAACATGACGCCTGTATAGGCGTGATGTTATTTTATGTTATGTTATACCTGATTGGCGCAACGGCTAAGCGATTGGATTGCTGCGCTTAGGGTTGCGGGTTCGATTCCCGCACGGGACAAAAATTTGTCCGACCCGCAAATGTTTGTCCCGAGTCTGTGTGTTTGTGTATGTGAAATTTAATGTCTGTGAAACGCACCCACGATACAGGAGAAATTCCTAGTGTGGGATGACGTTTTTTTTTAAATAAAAAAAAAAAAAATTTCTCCCAACGGACACAATATAGAAATAATTTATCGCCAGTGTTTATTTATTTATTTTAACACTTAAGTACAGTTGTGTACAAGGCGGACTAATGCCTTAAGCATTTTCTACCAGTCTAACCTTCAGGTAGTGTTCAGTGTCAGAGTCCTAAACTGTACAATTCCGAAGCAATTTCATTATCATCATCATCAGCCGGAAGACGTCCACTGTTGAACAAAGGCCTCCCCCTTAGTTAAAACGGGGGGAGTTGCCATAATCTCACTTGGCAAGCGGCTATAGGATCGAAGCCAAATTGCTTCGATTCCATAGCCGCGTTGGAAGTATTTTGCAGAGTAAGCCCATATCGCCCATGTAGTTCTTGTTGTCCATAATGACATTCTGGAGGAGAAATTCCAAAGTTAATTCTTTTAATACCTACAATTAATTATTACAATATTGTTGAATTACTACCTCGTTGCTCTAGTGGTCGCTAAGTGCGACTGCTGAGAACGAGGTCCTGGGTTCGAATCCCGGGTCGGGCAAAGCGTAACTGGGTTTTTCCATTAGGTAATTCTCAGTTGCAGCACGGAGTCTGGATTTGTGCCCGATTGATGGCAATAGGCTCGCCCCCTATTACATTGGGACCTAAAACATGACTGGCGAAATGTGGGTGTACTATATGTGCACCTCTGCCTACCCCTTCGGGGAATACAGGCGTGATGTTATGTTTATGTTAATTACTACCTACTTTGTGTAAGATTAAAACATGACTGTGTACGTAAAGTAATTAGTAAGAATTGCTTAGGGAAAACCATAAGAAGGTACCTACAGAGCTCTGTATACTTCAATTTGACGACCTGATTGGAGCACTGGCTGAGCGATTGAACTGCTGACCTAAGGGTTGTGGGTTTGATTGTCGGGACAAAAATTTTTGCGAACCGCAAACGTTTGTCCCGAATCTGGGTGTTTGTGTATGTGATATTTCATTTTTGTGAAACGCTACCACGACACATGAGAAATTCCTAGTGTGGAGCATCGTTTTAAAAAAAGATTAAAAACATTAGATAATTTTGCAAATTCAATCTAACAAAATAATAGATAATCTCGTAGCAGCACGGAATCCGGATTTGTGTCCGGTTGATGGCCAGCTCGTCTATTACATTGAGACCTATAACATAACTAGCGATATATAAGTGTATACATACCTCACACATACTGCCTCGTTGGTCTAGTGGTTGCTAAGCGCGACTGCTGAGCACGAGGTCCTGGGTTCGAATCCCGGGCAAAGTGTTACTGGGTTTTTCCATTAGGTAATTCTCAGTGGCAGCACGGAGTCTGGATTTGTGCCCAGTTGATGTCAATAGGCTCGCCCCCTATTACATTGGGACCTAAAACATAACTGGCGAAATGTGGGTGTAGGTACTATATGTGCGCCTCTGCCTACCCCTTCGGGGAATACAGGCGTGATGTTATGTTATGTTTACACACCTCTGCCTACCCTTGGGAAATACTGGCGCGATATTATGTTACGTTTTATTTTATATACGAAATACAGCGGTTTTTTAAATTGAGGAAAACGCTGGTAATAATGTCACTCAATTCGGTTCGACTTTCCTGTTAGTAATTATCAATTTACATTTGTATTATTATCTTGTTTATCACTCTTGTATTTCCCTAAGTGGAAGGTAGCGGTGTAGTTATTAAATATACGTACCTACATCTTCCACCAAGACGTAGGTAAGCAGAACGGATCCAATCCACATCGAACTTATTTTGAGATATTTGACTTTAAAGTTTAGATCGTATTTCTATATCAATGCGATACAGTAAACAAATTAACATAACATAACATCACGCCTGTATTCCCCGAAGGGGTAGGCAGAGGTATACATATAGTATACCCACATTTCGGTTATGTTTTTTAGGTCCCAATGTATTAGGGGGCGAGCCTATTGCCATCCGGGCACAAATCCAGACTCCGTGCTGCTACTGAGAATTACCTAATGGAAAAACCCAGTAACACTTTGCCCGACCCGGGATTCGAACCCAGGACCTCGTGCTCAGTAGTCGCGCTTAGCAACCACTAGACCAACGAGGCAGTAAACAACTTGTATGGTTCATAAACCGGATCCCCAAGGCCGTGAGTTCAACTCCAGGCTATGACATTTTCAATGTCATCTTCTTTACCAATAGGTATCACACCTATATTATGATTTCTTCTGTATGTATGTCACTGGCCTTTAAAAATACTGGATCGATTTTGATTAAATTTATTGTGTTTCAGAAGAGGTAGGTATAATAATAATAACAGCCTATAACTGTCCCACTGCTACAAAGTCCTCTTCTCGTATAGAGAAGGATTGAGCATTGATCACCACGCTAGCTCACTGCGGGCGATTTCAGATAATTAAATCCAGGTTTCCTTACAATATTTCCCGTCACAGTTAGTCTAGTGTCTTAAAATATATAAGAAAGTATTAATGTCATTGAAAAAGTCACATTGATATTCGCCTAGGTTTGAACCTGCGACGTTGTGCAAACAAATCCGGTATGCCAACCACTAGACCACACTGTATGTAAATGTTATACCTGCCAGTAAACGTATGAGATAACTTTATTTCAAAGTACAACTGTGACTTAGTTTTATAGGGGCCAATCATTCAACTAACAGTTAAAATGTAAACACAGAACTTCTGCCTATCCCTTAGACAAACTAGCGTGATAATATAATTATGTAATGCATTACAAAACACTAGTAATATATAACAATGGCATACAATTAAAATACCTTTAGATAACTAGTGTATTTGAATAAATAAAACCAATTTATTTTCCTTACTCTATATTTATTACACAATATAATAAACTATGCAATTAGTACATTTAATAATATATTAGATACCTGCGTATATTGTCCGCGTCAGACTAGTAAGACACACAATAAATTTGCTTAGAAGGTCAACTCCTAACATCTTATCGTATGGTTGATGAACAACCTGGTGTCAGAGTGTACACCGCCTGTAGGCCTCTGACTTTACACACCGTTGAACAATCTCTCAGGTGTGCCGGTTTCCTCACGATGTTTTTCTTCACCGTTTTTAGCAACTGATAACCTATTATTTACTACATATTCCAGCTGTACTCATGATTGTGTGTATTCGGGAATGCCCGACTAGTTTCGAACTCGAACGGAGCCCTTATTCACGAGCTGGTTACGCGGCAGAGTCGCGAGCCGAACTCGGCTGTCGAGTTCGAAATTAGTCGGGCATTCCCGAATACACCCGTGAGTACAACCGAAATATACAGTAAATAATATAGACAACACTCACGAATGGCAATAGGCTCGCCCCCTATTACATTGGGACCTAAAAACATAGCTGGCGAAATGTGGGTGTACTATATGTGCACCTCTGCCCACCCCTTCGGGGAATACAGGCGTGATGTTATGTTTCATAAATAAATATTTGGATAGAATTTCGTTTCGCTGATACCCTAAAACCACTGCGAGTACACCTTCTGTTTTTCTTTATATAGTGATCAAGTTGCCATATCTATTATAATACTAGTTATTTATAACTATTAGGGGCATCTGCGTAATCGCTTAATTCTAATAAACAGCTTTTGATGATATTTAGGTATAATTATAGTTAGGTGTGACGATATTGTCAGTTGCTGCAACCGGTGGATGCTAATGGCAATTCGTCGTTCATTGTGGCGATCTAAAGGAGAGGCCTTTGTTCAATAGTAGACGTCTTCCGGCTGATGATGATGATAGATTGTGCCAAAATACGGCTCGTGGTCGAACACTCAGTTTACCTACACCCCTCTTAAACGATCGGCCGAAGCTATTTTTAGATCTTTGCATATAGAATAATCAGACAGACAGTTGACAGGCCAAGGCTTTTTTTTATCGTCGCCCCACACTAGGAATGTCTCCTGTATCGTGGGTGCGTTTCACAAACATGAAACATCACATACACAAACACCAAGACTCGGGACAAACATCTGCGGATCACACAAATTTATGTCCCGTGCAGGAATCGAACCTGTAACCTTTCACGCAGAAGTGTGATCAATTAGCCACTCTTAAAGCAGGACAGTTTAAGATGTGGAAGCGAGACGCATTACACTTCACGTAGCGGCGTCCCGCTTCCACAAGGCCGTCAAAAACAACAAAGCAACTTACACACACATGTAAAACAGCCAAATGGGTGTATAGACTAACACTAAACTCTTCTGCCCCCCCTGCTACCCCTACAAGAGTTACAGGCGTGATTGTATGGGTGTAGAGCCAAGAATCGTCTACCTGATAGTATAAAAGATACAAAAACAATAAATATATTTAAAATTAAGTTAAGGAATATGCTGTTAGAAAAATGTTACTACACCATTAAAGAATTTATGGAAGATAAACTTTGAGTAGGTATAATAAGTCAATACATATAAGACTATATATCTGTAAGCTACTCAATTTTAATTACATAACATGTTTTGTTTAATTAAGTGTTTAAAAAATATAATATATTATATGGACCTTGTTCAAATAGCAATAATAGGTGAAAAGTTACCTCTGATAAGTAAATAGATACAATTTTTTATTGTATTAAAATTTATTTTATTATTTAAGTTAAATTATTATTATATAATTAGGTAGTAGATTTAGAAATAATTAGTAGATTCATAATAATAAGTTACTTTTAAAATTAGATCTTAAGTTTAAACACTATTTTATTATTTATCGAAAATAAGTGTTGCTACACCCTTACAGGGTCTATGTTAGTTATGATAATATATATTATTTATTTTATGTAAACTACATAGTGCAATAAATAAATCGAACCGAAGCCTCGTTAATAGTCCCGTAGACAGAGCCAGTTTATACATCTCCATTTTACAACCTACACTTAATGACCAATGTAATCATATAAACCGGTTCTCAACGCATACGAAACAAGTTTTATATTAGTCATTATAAAGGTGTATTCCAATAGAACATAACATAACATCACGCCTGTATTCCCCGAAGGAGTAGGCAGAGGTGCACATACAGTACACCCACATTTCGCCAGTTATGTTTTTAAGTCCCAATGTAATAAGGGGCGAGCTGGCCATCAACCGGGCACAAATCCAGATTCCGTGCTGCTACTGAGAATTACCTAATGGAAAAACCCAGTAACACTTTGCCCGACCCGGAATTTGAACCCAGGACCTCGTGCTCAGCAGTCGCGCTTAGCAAACACTGGACCAACGAGGCAGTCATTGTATTCCAACAGAAAACAAGTATTTTATTCTTAGAGAAAAATACTTGTTGGCTGCCTCGTTGGTCTAGTGGTTGCTAAGCGCGACTGCTGAGCACGAGGTCCTGGGTTCGAATCCCGGGTCGGGCAGTGTTATTGAGATTTTCCATTAGGTAATTCTCAGTAGCAGCACGGAGTTCGGATTTGTGCCCGGTTGATGACAATAGGCTCGCCCCCTATTACATTGGGACCCAAAACATAACTGGCGAAATTTGGGTGTACTATATGTGCACCTCTGCCTACCCCTTCGGGGATTATAGGCGTGATGTTATGTATTCTTAGAGAAAAACGTCGCTCCGCTTAAGGACTTTTTCATGTGTCGTGGGTTCCACAAACATGAAACATCACATACATCACCCAGACTCGGGATAAAAATCTGCGGATCACACAATTTTTTGTCCCGTGCGGGAATTGAGCCTTCTACCCTTAGCGCAGCAGTCCGATAACTTTCCCACTGGGACAATGGGGTCGTCATTATCAAATTAATATTGCTTTCTTATTAAAAACTTTTAGTGACAGTATAAAAATAAGGGGTTCAAATTCACCCCCCAAGTGCTACCTCAGTCCGTCCCTCACTAGAGGTCAAGCTCGCTACCATCCTTGTTGAAGACAATCTCTACAGCATCACCTGTTGCCATGACAACCAGCTCAGGCTGATACAAAGAAAAGGTACAATCACGCTTGTATTCCCCGAAGGGGTAGGCAAAGGTGTATTTATGTGATCCGCAGATGTTTGTCCCGAGTCTGGGTGTTTGTGTATGTGATATTTCATGTTTGTGAAACGCACCCACAATACAGGAGACATTCTTAATGTGGGGCGATGTTAAAAAATATATATTTCGCCAGTTCTCGACCGGGCATCAAACATAATCAGCCGGAAGACGTCCACTGTTGAACAAAGGCCTCCTTCCAACGCCTCAATGAACGCCAACTCGCTATTTACCTAAAGGGAAATCCCAAAACCACTGCCTGATCCAGGAATCGATCCTGTGTCTTTCCAACCGCTATACCAACGCAGCCCGGGGAAAACGTCAACACTATTAATATTACAAATAATTAATACAAGTCATTGCCGCTTCGTATACTATATATATGCATACACCTTTAGGACAACCATACCAATAACGGGTGTATTTTCCTCTAGTTGTCTATCGTCTGCCGTGACGGACGGACGTGTGGATATATACCTATATATGTGCATTATTAAGTTGCAGACATGTTTTTCAAACTAGTCTTCGTGTGTTTTCTAGTGAATTATGCATCTGCTTTATATGAAGGTACGTTATTATTAAAATGGTGGCTCAATACCGCTGTGTTTTGACATTGAATTCGCATTTTGTTGTTTGTTTTTAGCAAATCTGTGTATAATAATGCGTCAAACGTGTTTTTGATTTGTAATTTGTTTTAAAGAATTTACTAATTAGTTAGTAATAAAGATAATTGGTTCTAAGGGGAGGCCTTTGTTCAACAGTGGACGTCTTCTATCTGATGATGATAAAGTTAATTTAACTAATGTCTTCAGAGTAATCACACTAATATTATAAAGGCGAAAGTTTGTGAGTAAGTTTGTATGTTTGTTGCCTCTTCACGCTCAAATGGCTTGACCGATTTAAATGAAATTTCATATGGAGGTAGCTGATACCCTGGATTAACACATAGGCTACTTTTTATCTCGAAAAAATGTAGCGGGTAGCGCAGCTAGTTATCCATAACCTTCACTGTTTTCACATAAAATACAACTTGTCTGGACTTTAAAAGAGACCTTGACCCCTGAGTTTGTTTCGGTATTTCTTCTCAGAGGTAGTCAGTTAGGAAAAACCCTAGTATTATAAAAATAATGACGTGTAAATGTTTCTTAGAAACCTATTTACAAAATATAATCAGGTTGGTTTTTCATAATTATTATTAATTGCAATTCTTGTGCTCAATCTCTATACGAGATGAGGCCTTTGCCCCGCAGTGGGACAGTTAAAGGCTGTTATTATTAATTGCAATTCTACAATGTTGTCTGCCTCGTTGGTCTAGTGAACGCTTACCGCGAATGCTGAGTATGCGGTCCCGGGTACAGTGTTACTGAGTTTTTCCATTAGGTAATTCTCAGTAGCAGCACGGAGTTGTGAAATATATTATTTAGAAGGCACGTTAACCCGTTGGTCTTGCGCCTGATCTCTGCATCCTGTGTTTGCATACTTGTGCACTATAATATCTCCTGTAGTTGGCTAATCTCAGATAAAGAACAGAATCACTTTTTGACATCCTATTGCAATTAAATTATGTATACTTAAATAGGTTTGGTTACAATACAATATTATGGTACTTTTGAACTGATCTGATGATGGAGTTAGAAGATGGTTATAGGAACTCTGTGACGTCATGAGGCAATCTCACCGTGTTGGGCTTGTTTAATCCATTTTCACTAGTACTTTGAGCCTAGCTGGTTTAAAAGCTTGTGTTAAAATATGATTTGTGATAAGGATTTGTGCCCGGTTGATGGCCAGCTCGCCCCCTATTACATCGGGACCTAAAAACATAACTGGCGAAATGTGGGTGTACTGTATGTGCACCTCGACCTACCCTTTCGGAGAATACAGGCGTGATGTTATGTTGTTTGTGTAACAATATGATTTAATATAAACTTTTTCTTTTCAGGTGAACAATGCGTCAAAGACGGCAGGGTTGGAGTGTGCGTTAACTTAAACAAATGCCAGTCAGCAATCCAGGACATTAGGAACAGAATAAACCCACAGGTAATTATTGTATGGTTGATGAACAACCTGGTGTTAGAGTGTAAACCGCCTGTAGGCCTCTGACTTCACACACCGTTGAACAATCTCTCAGGTGTGCCGGTTTCCTCACGATGTTTTCCTTCACCGTTTTTAGCAACTGATAACTTAAAGTTATGTAACGGGACTCTTTCTTTCTTAATTTATATATTGTCGTGGTGGCCTAGTGGTTAACATTCCGGATTTGTCTGCACAAGGTTGCAGGTTCAAACCCGGGCAAGAATCAATGTGACTTTTTCAATGTTATAAATACTTTCTTAGGTATTCTAAGACACTGACTAACGGTAACGGAAAACATGGTAAGGAAACCTGGATTTAATTATCTGAAATCGCCCGCAGTGAGCTAGCGTGGTGATCAATGCTCAATCCTTCTCTATACGAGAAGAGGCCTTTGTAGCAGTGGGACAGTTATAGGCTGTTATTATTATTATGGACTTATATTTTAGGCTGAATCAATTTTATTAACTGCCTCGTTGGTCTAGTGGTCGCTAAGCTGTGCACGAGGTCCTGGGTTCGAATCCTGGGTCGAACAAAGTGTTACTGGGTATTCCATAGGCCATAGCGTAATTCTCAGTAGCAGCAAGGAGTGTAGATTTGTGCCCGGTTGATGACCAGTGGGGATGACATTGGGACTTACTTATCTGGTAAAATGTGGGTATACAAATTCTAACATAACATAACATCACGCCTGTATTCCCCGAAGGGGTAGGCGGAGGTGCACATATAGTACACCCACATTTCGCCAGTTATGTTTTTCGGTCCCAATGTAATAGGGGGCGAGCTGGCCATCAACCGGGCACAAATTCAGACTCCGTGCTGCTACTGAGAATTACCTAACGAGAAATCCAGTAAAAAGTATAAATTCCGACGCTATCTATTTAATTATCTTCTGTATATTTGAACAGGTCTGCTCCTTCGTTAATTCGGACCCAATCGTCTGCTGTCTGGACCACATCGGTGGCAGACCACAACAGCCACCCCAACGGCCACCACAACCAATTCCACCCATAGCTACAACCACGAAGAGGTAACTTCTTTCTTCTTTATTTACACACACACAACCCTTTATCCTCAACGCATATACCTTTTCCATTTCGTTGCGGGTCTTCTTCTTATCGTGTGGTTGATGAACAACCTGGTGTCAGAGTTTAAACCGTCTGTAGGCTCTGACTTTACACACCGTTGAACAATCTCAGGTGTGCCGGTTTCCTCACGATGTATTCCTTCACCGTTTTAAGCCACTGATGACTAATGTATAATATACACATGGATTCGAAAGGACATGGTGCGCTCCGGGGCTTGGTCTTCCGGCTTTTGACTTAGCAGTCCAACGGTCATACCACTTGGGCATGGGCTTGGCATGACACCAAAACCACTTACTTATAAAAAAAAGGCAATGTATAACCTTAAAATTCACTTAACTGCTTTGTTGGTGAAGTGGTCGATCGTGCTGGCGAGCACGACTTCCTGGCCTCCTCGGTTCGAATCCCGCATCGGTGTGACTGGTTTTTTTATTAGGTAATTCTGAGTAGCACGAAGTCTGGATTAGGCTCACCTATCCGATGAGATAGATGGGCAACCGGTGGATGGGATTGGCAAGCTGTCGTTCATTGTGGCGTTCTAAGGGGGAGGCCTTTGTTCAATAGTGGACGTCTTCCAGCTGATGATGATGATGATGATCCCATGGGAAGGTAAAACTACCGGAGAGAGTTCAAATGCAGGAGGTACGGCGCAACGTGATTATGGCTTGACTGCCTCGTTGGTCTAGTGGTTGCTAAGCGCGACTGCTAAGCACGAGGTCGTTCGAATCCCGGGTCGGGCGAAGTGTTACTGTGTTTTTCCATTGCGCTATTCTCAGTAGCAGCACGGAGTCATTTGTGCCCAGTTGATGGCAATAGGCTCGCTATTACATTGGGACCTAAAACATAACTGGCGAAATGTGGGTGTACTATATGTGCACCTCTGCCTACCCCTTCGGGGAATACAGGCGTGATGTTATGTATGTAATTTTACGTATTACGTTACGTTTATTATACTTCAGCTGCCAATTGAAATGCTTTTGGTACAGCATTGACGTTCCGGCCAAACAAATATTCTGATGTTATATGTATCCTACTAATATCCTACTAATATTATAAATGTGAAAGTTTGTGAGTATGGATGTGTGGATGTTTGTTACTCTTTCACGCATAAACGGCTGGACCGATTTGGTTGAAATTTGGTATGTAGATAGGTTATACCCTAGATTAACATATAGGCTACTTTTTATCCCGAAAAAATGTCGCGGGTAACACCGCGGGGCGCAGCTAGTTATGAATAAATATAATAACGTTTTTATTAAATCATTCTAATTGTTAATTAAAAGTAACACAAATAAAATAATACATTAACTAATTCAGATCCTATAGATTAAAATTTTACTATTAAATTTGTCGAATAATCAACACGCAGCTTATAAACGTGGTGATCAATGCTCGTTCTTATGAGAGGACTTTGTAGCAGTGGGACAGTTATAGTCTGTATTATGTATATATCACTTTTTACAGAACTAATTCGGAAACTAATGTGGAGGCTACAACATCTATTAGCCAATCGGAAGACGCGGCGAGTTCTGAAGTGAATCCAAAAGTGTCCCTCGAACGTGCGTTGTATATAATACTGATATTAATCATGATTTTAATATCGTTAGCAATATTATACTGTAGTTACAAGATTATCGTGAAGTGTTATCGGAAATGGACATTCAGTAAGGTGCATACGTACTCCATTTGGAGGCCAATTAGAAATAAATAAGACTAGATATATCCATACTAATATAAATGTGAAAGTAACTCTGTCTGTTACGCCTTCACGACTAAACCGCTGGACGGATTCTGCTGAAATTTGGCATGTAGAAAGTTTAAGACCCGAGAAAGGACATAGGCTACTTAACGCGGGCGAAGCCGCGGGCAAAAGCTAGTTATATATATATGTGTGAACAAAAGTATTGTTAATAAATAATATACAATTTAGTATTCAAGCCCATTAACCAAGGCAAAGCGTAAGCTGGACAGTTAACGATGTGGAAGCGAGACGCCTCTACGTGCAGTGTAAGGCTTTAACAACGTAGCCTGTCCTGCTTTAAGAGTAATTTGTATAGGGACGACCTGTTTAGCGCAGAGGCTAAGCGATTGGACTGCTGCGCTAGGGGTTGCGGGTTCGATTCCCGCACGGGGCAAAACTTTGTGCGAACCACAGATGTTTGTCCTGAGTCTGGGTGTTTGTGTATGTGATATTTCATGTTTGTGAAACGCACCCACGACACAGGAGAAATTCCTAGTGTGGGGCGACGTTTTTTTAAAAAAAAAAAAAAAAGATTCTAACTGCCTCGTTGGTCTAGTGCAGTGGTTCCCAAACTTATTTTGTCTACTGCCCACTTTGAGAATAAATATATTTTTAGCGCCCCCATTTTTTCACCTATTTAAAAACCACTATAACTACAAATTAAATTAATTAATTATTGTGACCTATATATGAACTACGCGGAGAGAAATATAGAACCGACTTTGAGCAATCTTTTAATTCATATTAGTTGATGTTCACAAGTTGTTGTTGAGAGTCGAGAGCTCTTGCAGTCGTTGTTTAAGAGGCCTCCTAGCTAAATAAAGCTCCTAGCAAAAAAAATCATTTTCTTTCTGGGTCTCTTACCGCCCTTGAGACCTGCAGCGCCCACAAGGGGGCGTTATCGCCCACTTTGGGAAAGACTGGTCTAGTGGTTGCTAAGCGCAACTGCTCACCACGAGGTCCTGGGTTCGAATCCCGGGACGGCCAGTTTTACTAGGTTTTTCCATAAAGTAATCTTTAGTAGCAGCACGGAGTCTGGATGTATGCCCGGTTGATGGCCAGCTCGCCTATTACATTGGGATCTATTACTAGAACTCGCAAAATTATGGTGTACTACCTCTGCCTACCCCTTTTGAGAATAAAGGCTTGATGTTACGTTATCTTTTAAAATAGAATATTATCTATTGTACAAACATATAGAGAAATAAGTATAAATGTAAAATTTATATCAATTAAACAGTATTACAGAGTATCTCGCCTATTATTATATAACTCCACTAGCTGCGCCCCGCGGTGTTACCCGCTACATTTTTTCGGGATAAAAAGTAATGTGTTAATCCAGGGTCTCAGCTACCTCGATATGAAATTTCATCAAAATTGGTATAGTCGTTGTAGCGTGAAGAGGTACCAAACATACAAACACACTCACAAACTATCGCCTTTATAATATTAGTGTGACAGTACCAAGCCAACTGTCACACCCCTACAAAAGCCTTATTGGACCACCCCACACTAGGAATGTCTCCTGTATCGTGGGTGCGTTTCACAAACATGAAATATCACATACCCCACACACCCATACTCGGTACAAACATCTGCGGATCACATACATTTTTGTCTCGTGTGGGAATCGAATCCCGACCCCTAGCGCGGCAGTCCAATCGTGATGAATCCGAACCTCCTTCATACCAGACAGGACGTCGCCATACGTCCTGCGCCTGATCTCTCCCCGCTCGTGTCTCCCCGTCCTGGACTATGAGAGTGAGGGAATAGGGAGTGCACCTGTGTTTGCATACTTGTGCACTATATTAACGTCTGCGATAGCTAGAAAGTATTTGTAAAGAAAGTATGCAGATACTTGTAACAAAAGAACAATCAATATTTTGCCGGTCTGTTCCAGCCAATCTCCGAAACCGTTAAACCGATTTTGACGGGACTTTCACTGGCAGATAGCTCATGTTATAAGGAATAACTTTTTCTTTCTATAGTATTAGGATTTCGTCTAAAAAAAGGCAAAAAACGCGAGCAAAGTCGGAGGTTACCCAATATTGGTGTGAGTTTCTCTACAATTTGATGTTTTTTGTTCACAGGCCCACACAGCCCGTTAATACGGCGTTCCCCTCAGACATGGACTATGTCCCTCCCGTCTACGACTACGAGTTGGTAAACCCTACCTCGCAGTGCGAGCCCATCCCCACGAATTACACCACAGCGAAAACGGGCCAAATAGCATTTGACAGTAAGTATAATGACAAATTACATTTCTATTTCCCGTGGAGTGTTAGGCCAGAAAAGCACCTCCCCCTTTCCTCCCGTGGGTGTCGTAAGAGGCGATTAAAGGAAATTCCAGAAGATGGGCAGCAGCGTCTTCTGTAACTTCACCACCAATATTGCGATCCCCAAGCCGCTTGCCAAGCGTGGGAATTATGACAACGCCGTCCTATAAAGGGGGAAAATCAAAGTCATCGTCATAGCTACAAGAATGAGCAAGGTCACATCGCTTAAAAAGCTGATAACCGCTGGGGAAGAAAGGTTCTCGAGCGGCGACCGCGACCTGAAAGACGCAGCGTTGGCAGGCCTCCCACTAGGTAGACCGCCGATATTGTCAGAGTTGCTGCAACCGGTGTATGTAGATAGCAAGCTGCCGTTAACTGTGGCATTTTAAGGGGGAAGCCTTTGTTCATTACTGGACGTCTTCCAGCTGATGATGAATCTCTTGCTCGCCCTCTATTGCACAAGTAACTATAACATAACTGGCAAAGGTAACAAACTGACGACCTGACTAGCGCAGTGGCTAAGCGATTGGACTGCAGCGCTAAGGGTCGCGGGTTCGGTTCCCGCACGGGGCAAAACTTTGTGCAAACCACAGATGTTTGTCCCGAGTCTGGGTTTATTATTTATTTATTTATTTTATTATGTATTTATAAAATAAAACTTATATGCTAAAACATTGCCCCACAAAACTGTTAACACGGTTTGTCTGTGGGTGTGATGAAGTTGCACAATTAATTAAACTTAAATACTAAATAGGTTCGTACATGGTGTTTGTTTTGTGACGTTTCATGTTTGTATTTTTTTCATCATTTGTTTTTTTTCCATGACGCAGGAGAAATTTTTTAAAAACGACGTTTTTTTTTAAAAAAAAAAAGAGGTTTACTTCTGCCTGGGCAGTACAGACTGACTGCCTCGTTGGTCTAGTGGTTGCTAAGCGCGACTGCTAAGCACGAGGTCCTGGGTTCAAATCCTGGGTCGGGCAAAGTATTACTGGGTTTTCCATTAGGTAATTCTCAGTGGCAGCACGGAGTCTGGATTCGTGCCCGGTTGATGGTAATAGGCTCGCCCCCTATTACATTGGGACATAAAACATAACTGGCGAAATGTGGGTGTACTATATGTGCACCTCTGCCTACCCCTTCGGGGAATACAGGCGTGATGTTATGATGGGGAATACAGGCGCACCACTTCTGCTGTCTAACTCGAATACCTTTTCCAGAATGCATAGAATACCAGGAGAAGTACGTGTACCCGTGCGGAAAGGGAATGGCGCTGCTTGGAGAGATGACCCGCATGAACAATTGTCGCCACAACGCCAACAAGCTCATCGTGGGGGGCACTGACGCGGCTATCGACGAGTTCCCTCACATGGTGAGTGTACAGTAAATAATATTCAGAAGTTATGTAGAGACAAATAAACTCTGAACACATTCCACTGCTTTTTGAGTTCCTTGTTTTGGTTTATGGACTCTTTACTACCTATTCTACGACCTGCAGGTCATGCTGGGGTACGGAGACAAACTGGAGGATGTCCAGTGGCAGTGTGGAGGAGCCCTCATCAGCGAGAGGTTTATCCTCACCGCTGGCCATTGCATCGCTAGCAGAGATCTGTGAGTACTACGCCTTGTACAGTCGGCCAAGAAAATGGTCTACCAGTTTTGACAAAAGTTTCTGTGATATCTAATTATCGAGAACTATCAAAATCGTCAATTCAATTGAAATAATGCTACGTTGTGATGCGAGCAGCCGATGGCTCTGTTGGCAGAGCAGCGCCACGGTACGGCGAAAGTCGCGGGTTTGAGGCCCGCTCGTGTCCATCATTTTTCAAGTTTCCTTTATCAATTTAGTTTTAAGCTTAGCTAGCTAACTAGCTTAGCCTAGCATATAATTCTTAGTAGTACACGGAGTCTGGATTTGCGTCCGGTTGATGGCCAGCTCGCCTATTACATTGGGACCCAAAAACTGGCGAAATGTGGGTGTTACTACATGCACCTCAGCCTACCCCTTCGGGGAATACACGCGATATTATGTTATATTGTTAATTCTAATTCTCTGCCTCCAAAAATACGGTGTAATATTGTGTTTAACTTTCCAGCGGTCCAGTGTCTTATGTGGTGGTGGGCGCGTACAAGCGCAGCGACACAGCTGACAGGAGTAAGATCTACAAAGTGAAGCAGATCATCAAACACCCGGAGTTCAAGCCACCAGTCAAATACAACGACATCGCTCTACTGGAGACTGAGAAAATGTAAGTTGTCTGCTCCTTATCGTATGGTTGATGAACAACCTGGTGTCAGAGTGTAAATCGCCTGTAGGCCTCTGACTTCACACACCGTTGAACAATCTCTCAGGTGTACCGGTTTCCTCACGATGTTTTTCTTAACCGTTTCTAGCAACTGATAACATAATATCGGATATTATGAGGGGCATAAAGTCAGCGAAAAATTAA
Source organism: Abrostola triplasia (assembly GCA_946251915.1). NCBI lineage: Eukaryota > Metazoa > Arthropoda > Insecta > Lepidoptera > Noctuidae > Abrostola > Abrostola triplasia. The sequence goes on along the minus strand of OX276448.1, from coordinate 490,877 downwards.
TATACCTAAGTCAAAGTTTAGTATTGTATATAGGGTTTAGATTAGTCTAATGATTCAAAAATATAAAGTTAAAGTGGTTCCATTAATACGTTTTACATTAATTCAAATTTGTTGTATAATGATAAATGATTTTATTTCTGTAAATAGGTTTAAAAAAAAACATTTTTACACGTCATTTTTTTAAAAACTAGATGGCATCGGCATTTCCTATCTGACTACCTCTGAGAAGAAATACCGAAACAAACTCGGGGGTCAAGGTCTCTTTTAAAGTCCAGACAAGCTCAATATTTTATGCGAGAACAGTGTATAATCATAACTATTAGCAAAATAGTTTCTTAATTTTGTTTTAGCTCCCCTGAAAACCTGACTTTTTGGAGATCTGCCCTTATGCCTTTCAAATCTAGATATATATTATGTTATTATTATATTAAATATAGTTTTATTTATAATAGATTTTAGACATGTTAAGTTGTTTCGTACCAAATGTACGCCGTCATTTGCCCGCTATTCTTATTCTTTCTACAATTGTCCATCATGGTTGTCTGGAAGAAATTGCTTTAAGCCATAAGTCCGCCTTGATGCCGAGATTTATGCGGCCTAGAATCGACCACCCCCTTTCCTCCCGTGGGTGTCGTAAGAGGCGACGTAAGGGAACATCTAGAAGATGGGCAGCAGCGTCTTCTGTAACTTCACCACCAATACTCCGATCCCCAAGCCGCTTGCCAAGCGTGAGGATTATGGCATTATGGCACCCCCCCTACCTAACCCCCTTACCTAGGGTAAGGTTTTTCTGAATTCTGTGTTTCTTGGTGTGCAGTAAAGAGTATTATCTATCTTATCTATTATTTATAGAGGTATGCCAGGATCGTAGCAAATGGATATCCGTGGTCACTGCCTACCCCTCAGGAACACATCACGCCTGTTTTCCTTTATGTATGTATCTATTATATTTTCAGTATCGACTTAAATGAGTTCGTGGTGCCAGCCTGCATCCACACTGGTGACGCCATCGATGATAGCAAGGTCCAGGCTACGGGGTGGGGGCTCACACAGTACAAGGGGTCCGTCTCAGAAGCCTTGCAGAAGGTATAGAATACCGAAAATAATAATAATATAGGTCTCTCGAAATCAACATGGCCTTTGACGACCTGATTGGCGCAATGGCTAAGCGATTGGACTGCTGCGCTAAGGGTTGGGGATTCGATTTCCGCTCGGGGCAAAATTTGTACGAACAGCAGATGTTTGTCCCGAGTCTGGGTGTTTGTGTATGTGATGTTTCATGTTTGTGGAACGCACCTACGATACAGGAGACATTCCTAGTGTGGGGCGACGTTTTTTTTCTATATTAATTGTTTTTTTAAATAGTTTAGTAGTGAGTTCAAGTGTCACATTAGCATGTTGCCCATGCTATAATAATAATAATCTTGAATGATACATGCTTGAATCTAAATTGATAAAGGAAATTTGAAAAATGATGGACGTCGAATCCGCGACCTTCACTGTACCGTGCTCTAGGCTCTGCAGTACGGCGAAGGTCGTGGGTTCAAGTACCGCTCGTGTCCATCCTCAAATATCCTTTATCGATTTAGTTTTGTACTTTTAATTTTAGTAAAGGTCTATACCAATACTTGTTATTTCCAGGTCATCCTCAAGAAGTTTTCAACCGAGGAGTGCGCTATGAAGTACACCCCCGTGCGCCTCATGAACAGGGGCTTCGACCCCCAGTCACAGCTGTGCTATGGAGACAAGACTGTGCCCAAAGACACCTGCCAGGTACAACACTCATTTGTATATATCCGTTGTTGGTCTAGTGGTTGCTGAGCGCGACTGCTCAGCACGAGGTCCTGGGTCGAATCCCGGGTCGGGCAAAGTGTTACTAGGTTTTTCCATTAGGTAATTCTTAATTGCTGGTGTCCCATTACCTTTCACATTAAAGTTCTCAATGGGCCTCTTCGTGTTGGACCACGCATGCCTAAAACACCGGGTATCGCCTACATGGTTGATAGCCCGAGAAGAAAATATATCGAGATACATATAATAATAATAATAACAGCCTATAACTGTCCCACTGCTACAAAGGCTTCTCGTATAGAGATAGATTGAGCTTTGATCAAAAAACCTTGAAAATTTTTACCATAGACAAAAATCCAGTGTTACCCTCTCAAATTCCAAATTAATATATATTTTATGTTTTCTTTCAGGGGGACAGCGGTGGCCCAGTACAAATTAAGAGCGAAAAAATCCATTGTATGTACACCGTGGTGGGCGTGACGTCATTCGGAAGAGCATGCGGGTTCGTCGGAGAACCCGGTATCTACACCAGGGTGGCTGACTATGTACCCTGGATTGAGAGCATTGTATGGCCAGGGAACAATTAAGAAGTGACTGAGAACAAAGGCCTTAGATAAGTGTAGAGTAGAATAGAAATTGAAGAGAATGAGGTTGGCATAATAATGTCATCGACATAGTCGAATCTATCATTCTTTTCGATTATCGGAGTACAGGTTAGTGATTTTGCTGCGTCAAGATGCGGGTTTGATGCCAGTGCGGAGCAAATATTTCTGTGGTCCGCAAGTATTTGTCTGTAAAATAAAAACCTAGTCTGTGACAAAAAATATAATAATTTTTAAAGTATTTAGTCAGCGATACACGTAGCTGAAGAAGGAACTTAATTTTTTGCATTTCAAAGATAGGTATATCAGTTTAAGTTATATTGTCAAATGAGTGATGTGTTCAAGTCATGATTATTATAGTAAAAAAGTTATGAGGGGCTTGTAGTTGTGTGGCTACCATGCAGATCCGTCGATCTGCGAGGTTAATCCATGCTCGCCGCGGTCAGTCTTGTGATGGGTGACCGTTTTCACATTTCGAGGACCTCAGTACTTCAGAAGGCACGTTAACCCGTTGGTCCTGCGCCTGATCTCTCCCCGTCCTGGACTATGAGAGCGAGGGAATAGGGAGTGCACCTGTGTTTGCATACTTGTGCACTATAATATCTTCGTAGTTGGCTAGTCTCGGCTGAGACAGGCCGCTGTAACCGACATTCAGTCAGGAGAATTTTAGTATTATTCTCAAATTATTCTTAAATTTATCATCTGAGAATATTAGACTTCTTACTATGAAACAAATTCGTCTTCTAATGGTATGGTAAAAAATATTGTTCCGCTACTTTTCTTGCTGACTGTAGGACTCAAAAACAATTTAATATACTCACAAATAATATATACTATAAGATGAGACGTTCTAGACTGTTCTTCTAGGTCTAATATTGTGTGGCATAAATAAATGTTTAATATAAGTAAAATATGCAGTTTTAATTATATCCTTATACTTCTCTGACTACCTCGTTCTTGTAGTAGTCGCTAAACGTGTTTCCACTGGCTCTAAGTCAAAGGTCGCAAGTCCAAACCCCCACAGCAACCAGTCTTTTCGAATTAGTGCGTACTATAAATTAGTTATCAGTCGCTAAAAACGGTGTAGGAAAACATCGTGAGGAAAATGGCACACCTGAGAGATTGTTCAACGGTGTGTAAAGTCAGAGGCCTACAGGCGGTTTAAACTCTGACACCAGGTTGTTCATCAACCATACGAGAAAAAGCTTTTTGCCATGATGATTTGTAGGATTACCCAAATAAAGCCATTATAAATGAAATTCAATTGTTTATTTCATTTAGATTGTTATAGTTTAACGCTCCCAAGGTATAAGAAAAACTATGATGTATGTATGAATCTCATATATTTAATTATTTTTCATTTATCTCTCATATGTTTGCCACTTGTCAAGGCTTCAAGCTACATTAGAATCCTAGAATATCTTCACGGCCACACGACGCTCTCAATCCAGGGTATGTAGTGGGCCACCCTGGTGTACACTCCCGGGTACCCAACCTGGGCACAGTTCACGTTCCCGAAGGAGGTGACACCAAGTATCAAGTACATGCAGTATACATCATTGCTTCTGATCTGGAGAGGACCCCCACTGTCACCCTGGAACAAACACATGTTTATTAAAGTATTACACGTGTATTACCCGGGTAGGGAGAGGTGGTATTCGGCCTAGAATTGACCACCCCCATTCCTCCCGTGGGTGTCGTAAGAGGCGACTAAGGGAAAATCCAGAAGATGGGCAGCAACGTTTTTTGTAACTTGCCAAGCGTGGGGATTATGGCAACACCCCCACCCCCACTCCAAGGGTGGTCTTTGTTTAACAGTGGACGTGTTCCGACTGATAATGATGAGGCAGAGGTGTGAAGAATACAGCCATATTTCACCAGTTATGTTATAGGTCCCAATGTAATAGGGGGCGGGCTAGTCATTAGCCGGGCACTTCTAGACCTCTATCTATAAAAATACAATAACACTTTGCCCGAGAAGCAACTACTAGAACAACGAGGCGGTCTAGCTACGCGTTTATTGTTCAGCTTAGTTTCTCTTATGAATGCAATATAGCATGTAAAGATTTTTTTTTTTTTTTTTTTTTTTTCTTTAAAAAAACGTCGCACCACACTAGGAATTTCTCCTGTATCGTAGGTGCGTTTCACAAACATGAAATATTCACATACACAAACACCCAGACTCGGGACAAACATCTGTGGTTCGCACAAAGTTTTGCCCCGTGCGGGAATCGAACCTGCAACCTTTAGCGCAGCAGTCCAATCGCTTAGCCACTGCGCTAATCAGGTCGTCAGAGATTGCGTCAAAGATTGCGATAGGCTTGCCCCCTAATACATATACATGGTCATTGGTACCTATAGTATAACTAGCTACCACGTAGTGTTTCGGTTTAAAGACATATATTTACTCAAAAAGAACAAATACAGTTCACTTACATTGAGCATAGTTATTATAACAAATTTAATTTAATTACAAGTCTGAGGAAGCAAATTATAAAATTTAAAGATAAGACTTAAATCATAGTTTCTACATGTAAAACATAAAACATAACATAACATCACGCCTGTATTCCCCGAAGGGGTAGGCAGAGGTGCACATATAGTACACCCACATTTCGCCAGTTATGTTTTTAGGTCCCAATGTAATAGGGGGCGAGCCTATTGCCATCAACCGGGCACAAATCCAGACTCCGTGCTGTTACTGAGAATTACCTAATGGAAAAACCCAGTAACACTTTGCCCGACCCGGGATTCGAACCCAGGACCTCGTGCTCAGCAGTCGCGCTTAGCAGCCACTAGACCAACGAGGCAGTCAAGTTTCTACATGTGTTTCAAATATATTTTAGATGACATTAATGTTCGTTCTTACATATTCTAGTAATCGCTTATTGAAAGTGGGAAGACCTTTGCTATTCACAACATGCTCTGGTAGTCTGTTATACAATTGTGCACCTTCGTATAGTATAGTTCTTTTTCCATAGTTGGTTGTTTGACTTTGTCTTTCTTAAAAAGAACCCCTTTGTAACCATTAGGGACTTCTGCAAAGTTTGCCGTCAGCCTTGCTTCGGAAGGCACGTTAACCCGTTGGTCCTGCGTCTGATCTCTCGTCGTCTCGTGTCTCACCGTCCTGGACTTTGAGAGTAAGGGAATATGGAGTGCACCTGTGATTGCGCGCATACGTGTGCACTATAATATCTCCTGTAGTTGGCTAGTCTCAGCTGAGACAGGTCGCCGTGACCAACATTCGGTCAGGAGAATTGAATTGAAGTAGTATTTCTTTGTTTTTTTTAAATTGATTAAGGGAAACTTGAAAAATGATGGACACGAGCGGGACTCGAACCCGCGACAGTCGCCGTACCTTAATCAATTTAAAATTTAAGCCTAGCATGGCAACATGCATAAAAAATACAAAAAGTCATGTGAATTAGTATTGTTTATCATACAGATATTTTACGTGATCTTTAACGAATATATGTGATAAAACTCATTGAGACACGTGTCAGTGAGGTACCTACCGAGCACGTGTCTCTGGGGGTCCCGTCGTCTCCGTAGCACATCTGAGTGACGTTGTCGAAGCCGTTTATCAAGTGGCGATGCTTTGGGTATTTCAGCTTGCAGGCTTCTGCAGACACCTTCCATATCGGTACCTGGATATAATAATAATAAGCATATAGCAGTGATAGTCGTGGTATGAGTATTGGGCTGTCAAACCAAATGTCGCAGTTCAAACCCCGGCACGCAATGTCTTTTCGAATTCATGTGCGTATTATAAATTAGTTATCAGTTGCTAAACGGTGAAGGAAAACATCGTGAGGGAACTGGCACACCTGAGAGATTTTTTAACATAACATCACGCCTGTATTCCCCGAAGGGGAAGGCAGAGGTGCACATATAGTACACCCACATTTCGCCAGTTATGTTTTTAGGTCCCAATGTAATAGGGGGCGAGCCTATTGCCATCAACCGGGCACAAATCCAGACTCCGCGCTGCTACTGAGAATTACCCAGCGGTAAAAACCCAGTAACACTTTGCCCGACCTGGGATTCGGACCCAGGACCTCGTGCTCAGCAGTCGCGCTTAGCGACCACTATACCCACGAGGCAGATTTTTTAACATGTGTTTTTTTTAACATATCTACAGGTGCCTACAGGCGGTTTAAACTCTGACACCAGGTGGTTCATCAACCAAGCGAAAGAAGAAGACTCTTGACCAAGGAGTGTTACCACTACGCTACGTCCCATCATGCCCCGGATGCGACAAATATATATTTACGTTTTGCAGGACATTGGCGTTTGGTAGCCTATATCCTAAAGACCCCCAGCCTGTGGCGTACGCTCGATCGTCCCCCACATCGTTCCCAACGTGGAGGCACGCCGGCTTCACAAACCGATTGAACTGCACCCTGGAACAAGATATTCCATAGATACACCATCACGACACGGTAGCTCAGTTCCACGTATCGGAGGAAGTTGGAGGATCTATTAATTTTTTTTTTTTTTTTAAAAACGTCGCCCCACACTAGGAATTTCTCCTGTATCGTAGGTGCGTTTCACAAACATGAAATATTCACATACACTAACACCCAGACTCGGGACAATCTGCGGATCACACAATTGAGACAATTTTTAATTAGTGTCTGTGATATTTCATGTTTGTGAAACGCTCTCCAGTATAGGAGGAGTTCCTAGTTTGAGGCAACAACAAAAAAAAACATGACATCACGCTTGCACTCCCTGATGAGGTAGGCAGAGCTGTACCTATAGTAGTTGCCCCCACATTTCGCCAGTCATGTCATTCCCAATATATATAAACGGATGCTATATGTCCATTTATCGTGCACAAATACTTGCTGCTACTAAGAATTACCTAATGGAAAAACCCAATAACTTTTTGCTTGACGCGGGATTCGAACCCGTAACCTTATGCTCTGTAGTCGCGCTCAACGACCGCTAGGCCAACGAGGAAGGCCGGAGAAAATATCATTACTCTCGCGTATACAGCATGTTCAAAATACTCACTCCCGGTCCATCTCCAAGAGCGCTATGTCGTGGTATTTCGATGGGGGCTTGTACATAGGGTGTTTGATTATATTCTTGACCCTATAAATATTCTCTTCGTTAGGCTCATCTTCTCTCTTCACTACTCCCAACACTGCGAAGGACACCTTACCACTGAAAACCAGAATACACTAATATTATTCTGGAGGAAGGGATGTGGAGTTCCTCCAACGAAAAGGGAAGACCTTCCAACCAGGCGGTGGTGTGCCTGGTGGGCCGCGGCGCCCCACTTCTCAACTCAGTGCGGCTGTGTATATAGCTAGCGAATGTGATTACTTCGCTAGCGCGATGTAGGATTCGCAACGCCAACATATATATATATTTTTTTTGTTTTTAAAAAACATCGCCCCACACTAGGAATTTCTCCTGTGTCGTGGGTGCATTTCACAAACATGAAATATCACATACACCAACACCCAGGCTCGAGACAAACATCTGTGGTTCGCACAAAGTTTTGCCCCGTGCGGGAATCGAACCCGCAACCCTCAGCGCAGCAGTCCAATCGCTTAGCCACTGCGCTAATCAGGTCGTCATTGTTTTTATTTTATAAAATAATATTTGCGTATGGAACTAAAGGGCGCAGCTTCACACCCAAAGTACCGCTAGTGGGTCAAGAGACACAGTTTGCCGTCCCCTGGCCTAGGGCCCTGGTTGAGGTCTGTCATGTTGGACGTTATAAACAGTGAACTTACTCTAAGGTAGATGTGCAGTGTGCGGCGGTCAGCACAAACTTTTCACTGATCAGGGATCCTCCACATTGAAAATATGCTTCGCTGAATTTCTTGCCAAACCCGAGCATAGCCTGCAAATAATATCACATAACATCACGCCTGTATTCCCCGAAGGGGTAGGCAGTAGGCAGATGCATATAGTACCACATTTCGCCAGTTATTTTTTTCGGTCCCAATGTAATAGGGGGCGAGCCTATTGCCATCAACCGGGCTCAAATCCAGACTCCGCGCTGCTACTGAGAATTACCCAACGGTAAAAACCCAGTAACACTGCCCGACCTGGGATTCGGACCCAGGACCTCGTGCTCAGTAGTCGCGCTTAGCAACCACTAGACCAATGAAGCAGTCCGTTAGAAGTCAATAATATTACATGTCTTCATTACCAGCCAGAAGACGGCCACTGTTGAACGCAGGCCTCCCCCCTACATAAGGGAAGTTGCCATACGCCACACGCTTGGTAAGCAAGCGGCTTGGGGATCGCAGTATTGATGGTGAATTTACAAAAGACACTGCTGCCCATCTTCTGGATTTTTGCTTAGTTGCCTCTTAACACACGGGAGGAAAGGGGGTGGTGAATTCTAGGCCAGATATCGCTTGGCATATTACATGTGTTGAACTTAATTTTTTGGTTCAATACTGCTTTTCTATTAATACAAGTTAAAGATTTAAACTCAATAGGTACTGTGCGCGACAGGTCGACGTAGCGGGGTATGAGGTGAGGCGCGGGGCTGTCGCATAAAATAGATATAACATCATGCCCGTATTCCCCGAAGTGGTAAGCAGAGGTGTATTAGTAAGCCCACATTTTGCCTGTTATGTTATACTAGCTGCACCCGTAGTTTAAATGATTTTATTTATGCAAATTGGTTTTACAAAAACACTTGTACACGTCACTTTTTTAAAACTAGATGGCATCGGCATTTCCTAACTGAGTACCTCTTTCCTAACTGTCCTAACTGTTCCTATCAAAGTCCAGACAAGCTCAATATTTTATGCGGGAACAGTGTAGGTGGTCTGAGAAGTGGTTTTTTTAGGAAAGAACCACGGCGAGTTTGAGTCGACCTGACCTTCTCGTGCCTCGATATCCGCTACATTCAAGATAAAAGTAGCCTATGGTTTAATCCAGAGTGTTAGCTGCCGTCATGGCAAATTTGATTAAAATTGGTTTAGCCATTTCAGCGTCAAGAAGAATCTACGGCATGAGTCATATAAAATGTGTTCAACATATCGCCATTATAGTATTAGTGTGATTTACCATGTGCGGGAGTTCCCCGGGAAACGCGTCAACTCGCTCTCCGTTTAGTATGTATTGCTGATTCTTGTTGATGATACAGGTGTCAATCAGACTATAGCTGCCATCGCTATTGGTAACGCAGCGAAATATCCCGTTTTGAAAATCTAAACATTCTAAAATCACATACCATCATCAGCCGGAAGACGTCCACTGTTGAACAAGGGCCTCCCCCTTAGATAAGGGGGGGATTGCCTCTTGTTCTTTTAGGGTTTCGTACCCAAAGTATAAAACGGGACCCTATTACTACTCCGCTGTCCTTCCGTCTGTCACCAGGCTGTATCTCATGAACCGTGATAGTTACACAGTTTAAATTTTCACAGAATGGTGTATTTCTGTTGCCGCTATAACAACAAATACTAAAAAACAGAATAAAATAAATATTTAAGGGGGCTCCCATACAACAAACGTGATTTTTTTGCCGTTTCTATAAATAATTACATGGTATTATAGTATATACATATTATACATACACAGTATTATCTGTTGGAATCTACGATAACCAACTCAGTGTTGTACCTTTACAGCTACAAATCACTGAAAACGATAATACCAACCCAAATTTATATAACTTTTGGATCTTATTTGCATGTTGCCAAGGGAAACTTGAAAAATGATTCCAACAGATAATACCTGACGTCACCCTTAAGACGTAAATATTAAAAGGGAACTTGAAATTCGATGGATGCGAGCACGCCTGCCTGCCTCGTTGGTCTAGTGGCTGCTAAGCGCGACTGCTGAGCACGAGGTCCTGGGTTCGAATCCTGGGTCGGGCAAAGTGTTACTGGGTTTTTCCATTAGGTAATTCTTAGTAACAGCACAGAGTATGGATTTTGTGCCCGGTTGATGGCAATAGGCTCGCCCCCTATTACATTGGGACCTTAAACATAACTGGCGAAATGTGGGTGTACTATACGTGCACCTTTGCCTACCCCTTCGCGGAATACAGGCGTGATGTTATGTGTCATATAATTTACACACATCATAATTTGAAGCCGTATTTATCGAAGTGGATTCCTATTTCATAATTTTCTATCAGATGTAACGTGATATATCTGAATACCTTGTAATGTAAAAAGAACGCGTGCGTCTCTGGACGCTCGACAGAAGTGATAACTACAACTAATCTAATGACGTATGCGTGAGAGAAAGGGAAGCCAGACATAGTGGCGCCGTAACGTGTTACGTTACGAAGCAGTTTACACTCCCATAAGAAGTTATCACTTCAAAAATTTTCATTTATCGAGAAGAATAAGAGGTGCCATATTTTACGTCAAATATTGCATTTTACCCCTCCCTTTACTTAAGGGGGATGCTTTTGTTCAACAGTGGACGTCTTCCGGCTGATGATGATTGCATTTTTTAAATAAGATACATAATTATCTGAATGTTACGGCGATAAAATAATAGCGACGATATCATCAGAGTGACGTGAGTAAAATCGGTGAATATGACTCGTCCTTGCCGCATAACTGATGTTAGTGTGTTAGAATAGCATAGCAGGAGTGATACGTTTAAGTGGTCAGTGTGAACTATTTATATTCACCATGTGAGGGAACTCTCCTTGCAACACATCTATACCACCGCCTCCTAGAACTTGATCTTTTGGAAGATCATAAATATAACAGATGAGACTTGCATCCGATATTCTATCACACCCCATGACGAACTTCTGATAAGCCAGGCATTCTGAAATCACATGCTCAAATGAATAAAAAAATAATGAAAAAAATGTAATGCCATGACATAATAATAATACCAGCCTATATCTGTCCCACTGCAGGGCAAAAGCCTCTTCTCGTGTAGAGAAGGATTGAGTATTGATCACCACGCTAGCTCACTGCGGGATTTCAGATAATTAAATCCAGGTTTCCTAACGATGTTTTCCGTCACCGTTAGTCAGTGGTGTCTTAGAATAACTAAGAAAGTATTTATAACATTGAAAAAGTGAAAAAGTCGCATTGATAAGTTGCCCGGGTTTGAACTTGCAACCTTGTGCATACAAATCCGGTATGTTAACCACTAGGCCACCACGACTCTTCATACTAATCTATACTATATATAATATTATTAATTATTATACCTATTACCCACCAGCTCTGAAACAAGCCATAATTACGCCGGTGCACAAGGGTGGAGACAGAGATGACGTTAACAACTACAGACCTATATCTGTATTACCTGCAATATCTAAAATAATTGAAAAGCTAATTAACAAAAGACTAACCAGTTACACCAATAAATATAACATAATATCAGAAGCGCAATACGGTTTTAGGCAAAAATTATCAACAGAAGACGCAGTATCAGCACTAACCACTCATATTGTTAACCAAGTAGATTCAGGTAAAAAATGTCTAACTGTGTTTCTTGATTTGAAGAAAGCCTTCGATACCGTCTCTGTCCCCATTCTTGTTTGTACTCTAGAAAATATAGGTGTCAGGGGAAACCCGCTCGCTTTACTCACAGATTATCTACGAGATCGTAGACAAAAAGTTAGGGTAGGAGAGTATATTAGTAAGGAGTCATACGTGTCCTACGGCGTTCCGCAAGGCAGCGTGCTTGGCCCGACTCTATTCTTAATTTATATAAATAATCTCTGCAAAATGATGCCAGAAAATGGTCGCGTTTTCTCATATGCAGACGATACAGCAGTTGCTTTCACTGGCGATACATGGGAAACCGTTTATCGATCAGCTGAAAAGGGTCTTCTTAAAATCACAAACTGGTTGAACACACATCTACTAACACTTAACATTTCTAAAACAAAGTATATCACATTTACGAATTACAACAATGCACAACCCGGACCTAACGCAACTCTCAAAATCCACACTTGTCATAACATATCTAACACAAACTGCTCTTGTAACAATATTGAAAAAGTAAATCACATAAAATACCTAGGCATAATCGTAGATCAGCGGTTATCTTGGCATTCTCACACAGATATGGTCATGGCACGTACAAGAAAACTTATTTGGATTTTTAAGAACCTTAGACATGTGACAACTAAAAAAATGTTAACTGAAATTTACGTCTCTCTAGCTCAATCAATTTTGATCTACTGCATACCAGTATGGGGCGGAGCAACAAAAACGAAATTTCTTGAGCTAGAGAGAACACAGAGATCCCTTATTAAAGTCATGTACACTAAACCGTACAGATTCCCAACGATCGAGCTATACTCCCTTAGCGGTATTCTTAGTGTCAGAAAATTGTACATACTTCATGCTGTGTTAAAATTGCACAAAGTCCTCCCCTATGACCCACGCCTTCAGAAAAGGAGAAGAAAATATCGAGTGGCACCGGTAGAGTTTGTAAAAACTACATATGCCAAAAGACAATTTGTTACAAATTCTGCTGCCCTATATAATAAAATAAATAAAATAATTAATATTTACCCCATGAATACACAAAACTGCAAAAAGGCAATAGTTCAATGGCTAAAACCGAAGACCTATGATGACATTGAATCATTGTTGCAAGCATCATCTATCTGAATTCCAAAGACACACACATACACACCCACATTCACTCACTCACTCACACCCACCTTCACTCACTCACTCACACCCACTTTCACTCACTCACACAAACACACTCACATACACTCACTCACACACACTACCTTAGAATATAACTCTAATTATTGTTTAAGTTTCAATTTTGTTTCTATTAATTTTATATTAGATTTTATAAATTTCAAATAATTATTATAATTTTGTATTTCTTTTTTAAATTTTATTTTTTTGCACTTTGTACACTACTTTTACCATCATGTAATTCGTTATTGAAGAGCGGGGCCTCCTAACACAGGTATTACTTTTACTTAAAAGGAGGTCCCTATGTAAGATTTTTAAATAGTTGTACAAGTTTCTGAAATAAACCTTTTTATTTATTTATTTATTTTTATTTATTATTTATTTATATAAATAAATCTATACTAATATTATAAAGCTGAAGAGTTTGTTTGTTTGCTTGAACGCGCTAATCTCAAAAACTACTGGTCCGATTTGAAAAATTCTTTCAGTGTTAGATAATCCATTTATAGAGGCAGGCTATAAGCTATAACACATTCGAAATCCGCGCGGACGGAGTCGCGGGCGGAAGCTAGTAATTTTATAAAGCTGAAGAGTTTGTTTGTTTGCTTGAACGCGCTCATCTCAGGAACTACTGGTCCGATTTGAAAAAATATTTTAGTGTTAGATAGCCCATTCATCGAGGGAGGCTATAGCATACAAACATTCGAAATTCATGCGGAAGGAGTCGCGGGCGGGAGCTAGTCTGATATTTACCATGTGAGGGAACTCTCCCCTATCGGCGTTAATACCGCCGCCTGCAACACAGGAGGGGCAACGGCCACTCGTTATATAACAAGAGATCCGAGAATTCGAGATTGTATCACAATCCATGACGTTCTCCTGGTAATCCAGGCATTCTGAAATCATACACCCAATGATATAAATACAGAGGTAGACAGGTGATACGCGCTCCGAGAGTGGTATCTGAGTTAAGGTGAGCTAATAAGCTCAATTTAGCTCATTTGAACTCAGCTCAACTTTATCGTACTCATGATTACGACATGCTGTCATACTTGCACACATAACCTTTAGCAAAGGTATACTACCACACAATGCACGCGCACACATACATACATTATCTATACTCCGTTTGAAATAACATTAGACGACAAGACAACCTTTATATGCAATCCATTCAAATGATTTTGAATTCTATTTCATTAGTGTCAAGACATATGACAGCTGCAGTAAGCAGTTGGTGTTCGGAATAAGTTTTTGCTTCAAATACCATCCTTATGCGTCCAGAATAGAAGTCAAATTCGCTTGAATAAACTGAAAATAGATTTGTTGGTTTTTCTAATCCTACTTTAAATGGAGTATAGATTTTTTTGCTAATTTGTAGTATTTTCTTTACTGCCCAGATTCTCAAGCGACGGAACGCCAGTGGTATTACAATCCATGGCGAGCTTTTGATAGACCAGGCATTCTCAAATCATACGTACAATAGCGATGCTGACTTTATCAACGAACAAATACGTTAAGTTTAAAACTAATACGAATACTGTAAAAGTAAATAAAGTCCAAGAAGAAATAGCTTTTTTACAAGAGCTGCTTTTTTTTCGAACTTGTCTCTCGCAGTTAGCTCTGAAGGAGCTCTTACTGCTTAACCGGTCGTTTGGGCGAGACCTAATAAAAGGCCTCCAGCCAGGCACGAGAGCTTCTACGGGATATGCCACCTAAGTACGTCCGACGCACCATGGATCCCGCTCCGAAAGTGGTACACCAAAAGTGAGCTAACAAGCTCAATTATGATAGCTCAACAGAACTCAGCTCATGTACACACACAAGCGTACATGTACACTCGCACACGCACCGCCCACACAGACGTGAAGACAAAGACACACACACACACAATTACAGAATTGTTTTTGTTTTGAAACTCAATTTTTATAATATTTTTTTAGTATTTAAATGTACGTGCTGTATTTTCAAAAAGGTTTGATTTGAATAAAACTGGCTATGGGGAGTCGGACTCGCGCACGACGGGTTCCGTACGTTGTATGAGATCCCTATTTTTTAGTATCTGTTGTTATAGCGGCGACAGAAATACATCATCTGTGAACATTTCAACTGTGTAACTATCACGGTCCATGAGATGCAGCCTGGTGACAGACGGACGGACAGCGGAGTCGTAGTAATAGGGGCTCGTTTTACCCTTTGGGGACGGTACTATGTCCAGCAGCGGACTGAGATAGGCTCATGATGATAATGATGTATCTAGGTTTTTTATGTAACTGATAGATGTCTTGCTCTAACTGGCGAAATGAGTGTGTATTGCACCTCTGCCGACTTCAGGCGTGATGTTATGTTAATGAGATAAGTGGGACCTATTTATATTCACCATGTGGGGGAACTCTCCCTTCATAGCATCTATACCACCGCCTGAGACAACTAATGGACCACGGAGATTATCAATATAACAATTTCCCCAGATGTCTCCGACGACTGCGTGACAACCCATGACGAATTTTTGATGGTCTAGGCATTCTGAAATCATACACCCAATGGTTTAAGTAATGACGCACACAGGTTGCGAGCGCTCCAAAAGTGGTACACCAAAAGTGAGCTAACAAGCTCAATTATGATAGCTCACCAGAACTCAGCTCATGTACACACACAAGCGTACATGTACACTCGCACACGCGCCGCACACACAGACATGAATACACAGACACACACACACAATTACAGAATTGTTTTTGTTTTGAAACTCGATTTTATAATAATTTTCAGTACTTAAATGTATGTGCTGTATTATAATAAAGGTTTGATTTGAATAAAACTGGCTATGGGGAGGCGGACTCGCGCACGACGGGTTCCGTACGTTGTATGAGATCCCTATTTTTTAGTATCTGTTGTTATAGCGGCGACAGAAATACATAATCTGTGAAAATTTCAACTGTGTAACTATCACGGTCCATGAGATGCAGCCTGGTGACAGACGGAAGTACAGCGGTGGCGTAGTAATGGCCCATTTCACCCTTTGGGGACGGTACTATGTCCAGCAGTGGACTGAGATTGGCTCATGATGATAATGATGTGTCTAGGTTTTTTATGTAACAATAGCACAACCGGTTCATGACCTGTTGTTAATGAACCTGCTGTTGGTGCATAGGGAGCATAAAGTGTACCATACGCCTCTACTTATTCCCTCAAAAACTATGAGCGTAATTATAAGTATGTACCTATATCGCAAAGAGTAACTTTTGGAATATCTTGACTGCGTTCACGAATATATGGTCAGTAGGTAATTCTCAGTGGCAGCATGGATTTGTGCCCGGTTAATGTCTAGCTTGTTGGCAGGCCTCCTACCAGACTCAGTGGACTGACGATATCGTGGATGCTAGTGGCTAGTAGTCGTTCATTGTGGCGTTCTATTGGGGAGGCCTTTGTTTAACAGTGGACGTCTTCCGGCTGATGATAGTGATGGATGTCTTGCTCTAACTCGCGAAATGAGTGTGTATTGCACCTCTGCCGACTTCAGGCGTGATGTTATGTTAATGAGATAAGTGGGGCCTATTTATATTCACCATGTGGGGGAACTCTCCCTTCACAGCATCTATACCACCGCCTCCGGCAATAAATGGACTGTGGAGATTATCAATATAACAATTTCCCCAGATGGCCCCGACGACTGCGTGACAACCCATGACGAATTTTTGATGGTCTAGGCATTCTGAAATCATACACCCAATGGTATAAGCAGTGCTGGATTAACAACGTAGCAAGAGTAGCAAATGCTACGGGCCCCGCGCTTTTAGGGGCCCCGCGCACCAATGCTTTCAGATCGTAAATAATTTTATATTAAAAACTAGCTTCTGCCCGCGACTTCGTCCGCGTCGAATAGTTACTTTGGGCTTACGATAACTTTAACCCGCGTCTTTGCTGACGAAGAAGGTGAAAATAATGTTTTTAAATAATACGTACGTTGAGGAACTATTTTAAGTATCAACATCAGACTTTTATTAGTAAAAGTAGAACTTATTATTTTGCTGCGATGTTAATTTAAAACTGCGATATCTCCTAAGATATTCATTGAAATCGAATGATGTAACGGGCAATTTAGGTTAAAATTAAATAGATATGATGAATACTGTATTTATTTTGATAAGGATTTATAATTTTATATCATGTTTATAAAAAACCTTCGCAAATAATGCATTATTTTAGAACGAATTTGGTTAGCATAAAAAAGGTTATAGAGAGCCAAACTTAAAATATAAACATAATTATAATGTCGCGGACTTATTTTTAGAACTTTTAAAGAGGAACAATTCTGTTATACATAATTTTTGCAAATCTTTAACGGTTTACGCAGCGATAACTCACAGAAGGAAAAATAAACTCCCGATTTTGAAACATTCTTCATTGGTGCTCCGCTCTTATTGGTTTTAGCGTGATGATATATAGCCTATAGCCTTCCCCGATAAATGGGCTATCTAACACTGAAATAAATGTTCAAATAGGACCAGTTCCTGAGATTAGCAGGTTCAAGCAAACAAACAAACAAACTCTCAAATTATTTATCATCATCATCAGCTGGAAGACGTCCACTGTTGTACAAAGGCCTCCCCCTTAAAACGCCACAATGAACGACAGCTTACCAATTGCATCCACCGGTTGCCCGCAATTCTGACGATATCGTCGGTCCATCTGGTGGGAGCAGGGCCGGATTAAGACAGGGCGGAGCCTGTAGCAAATTCTATCAAGGGGCCCCTGATTTGCTTATCGGTTATTAAATAAAACAAAAGTCTTACTTAGTAACTTTTACACTATCGTTAAATGATTGTCCCGTGTTGTTACTTTCTATTATAAAACTCTTACTTTTCTGGATTTAATTTGGGCAAAATTAGAAATAATACTTTCAATATCGACTTCTCGGCAACATGCTCTTCTTCCTGGAAGGAGACCGAAAGTCCCAGGGTGGTGTTGGGTTTCTAGTCCACAAGTTTCTCATTAACAACATGGTAAAAGTCGATAGTGTGTCAAGCAGGGTACGAGTAGCATATCTGATACTCAGAATCACCAATCGGTATTCGTTGAAGATCATCCAGGCATCCATATATGCGCCGACCTGAACACACCGTGACGATGAAGTAGAGGCTATGTATGAGGAGATCTCTGAAGCCATACATACCTCCGAATCTTACTTCACCGTTGTTATGGGAGACTTCAACGCTAAGGCAACTAATTCTATATTTAAAAAATATAGAATTTTGCCTCTACCCTGTTTATATATTATGGAAATCTGTGTATTTGTATATAAACACCCAAGTCTTTTTGTTAAAAATATTGTGATCACTAATAGGAATAGCAGGTTTCCACATAAAATTCAAGTTCCTAAACAACGTACAACAATGTACAGCAAAACCTCGTTCTGTATGGCTATTCGTATTTATAATAAACTACCGAACGGTTTAAAAAGCCTTAACGTAAATAAATTTAAAAATAAATTGTTTGAATTGCTTATACAAAAATGTTACTATTCCACAACTGAATATTTGAACGACAAAACAATATGATTACACGTCCTGTCAATTAGAATAGAACTGTATACTAGTTATAAGGTGCATTAATAATAATAATATTTGTACACCAGAAATGGTAGAATATAAGATCTCATTACTGTCTATGTCACCTTTTGTACTAAATTCTAACAAATAAATATATTCTTTTTTTCTTCTTTCTAAGGTGGGCGGGCACTCGGAATGGCGATGAGTTGAGAGTAGAGTCGTTTGAATATGGGCAGCGGGACCAGAGGGGCCAGCGGCTGGTCGGCTTTATGGTGTCGTTAATTGTGGCGTTCTAAGGGGGAGGCCTTTGTTCAACAGTGGACGTCTTCCGGCTGATGATGATGATGAGGCCTCTGCCTTTACACACCATTTATATGTAGTAGAGCGGCGTGTTGTTATCGAGTGCGGACAAGAGATGAGATGAGTTCGGGGGAGCTAGTGAGTCCTGCTCTCCCACCATGAGCTCTAAAAGCAGGGCAGTAAGCGATGTAGAAGCTGAACGCCGCTACCTGCAGTGCAATGCGATGCCTCGCTTTTACATCGTTAACTGCCTTGCTTGGTAAGTTTATGATAGGAGAGCTGTAGAATCAGTAGGTTGGCGTCAAATACTAGCGTTAATCGAGTAATTTGGATTGAACAGTTTATGATTGTAAACTATTAAAAGAATAGGGTTTAACACCGACTTCCACTTTTTTATTGTATGGTTGATGAACAACCTGGTGTCAGAGTTTAAACCGACTGTAGGCCTCTGACATGGCGACACACACTGCTGAACAATCTCTCAGGTGTGCCGGTTTCCTCACGATGTTTTCACCGTTCTTAGCAACTAATTAATACTACACACATGCATTCGGAAAGACATTGGTGCGTGCCGGGGTTTGAACTATTGACTTAGCAGTCCAATGGTCATACAACTCAACTATAATTATGTTTTAACATTAAAGTAATGTAAAGGCAAAGCATAATAAGTAAGTTTACACAATCAATTTATTTTTCTTTGTAATTCAATTCAAGAATAAATTTGTAAGTCAGTACTTTTCATCTCCTTATTTGTTTGTTTCATTTTAACAATTCGGATGAAGTTAGCGTTCTTAATTCTCCCCAGTCGGTTAAAAAGGAGGTGTACTTACTTTGCCAGGATTTGTGTCCTTGTTTCAATTCTTTGGGCTCTTTATTTACACTCTGTAGAGCCGGACAACCATCGGTCTTTAGTCGTTTCAATAAACTGAAAAAAAGCAAACATATTTATATTAATCACAAAAATTTAGAAGAATATGCTTAGATGGTTTGGGCATGTAGAAAGGATGGACGAAAGAAGAATGACAAAACGAATATATGAGGCGAGTGTTAGTGGAGTATCGGAAAGGGGAAGACCTAGGCGAACATACCTAGACCAAATCGGAGATGTTCTGCAAAAAGGGCAAGTGAGGAGTACCCTCAACCGAAGAGCGTGTATGAGGAATGTGATGCGTGTGAATGAAGCAAAAGAAGTATGCCAGGATCGTAGCAAATGGAAATCCGTGGTCTCTGCCTACCCCTCAGGGAAACAAGCGTGACTTTATGTATGTATGTATGTATATTTATATTGTTAATCTACTAGACCGCCTTGTTGGTGTTGTGGTTGCTAAGCGCGATTGCAGAGCACGAGGTCCTGGGTCGGGCAAAGTGTTACTGGGTTTTCCCATTGTAGTATTTTCCCATACCATCACGCCTGTTTTCCCCGAAGGGATAGGCAGGGCACATATAGTACACCCACATTTCGCCAGTTATTTTTTTAGGTCCCAATGTAATAGGGGGCGAGCTGGCCACCAACCGGGCACAAATCCAGACTCCGTGCTGCTACTGTGAATTACCTAATGGAAAAACCCAGTATCATTTTGCCCGACCCAAATTTCGAACCTAGGACCTCGTGCTCAGTAGTCGCGCTTAGCAACCACTAGACCAACGAGGGAGTAATTACACTATTAATACTTACTTCAATGCTTTAGGTGTTTCTAGTTCTAAACAGCAAATTTTCGGTGCTTTTGTGGTATTGTTGAAGGAACAAATCTGTGACACGAAAAGTACATGTATATATTAACTTATACCGTCAACCGGTCGCATCACATCACACTATCACACTTCCTACTATCCTACTAATATTATAAATGTGAAAGTTTGTGAGTATGGATGTGTGGATGTTTGTTACTCTTTCACGCATAAACGGCTAGACCGATTTGGTTGAAATTTGGTATGTAGATAGATTATACCCTGGATTAAAATATAGGCTACTTTTTATCCCGAAAAAATTTAGCGGGTAACACCGCAGGGCGCAGCTAGTCCTACTATCCTACTTCCTACTATCCTATCCTACTAATATTATAAATGTGAAAGTTTGTGAGTATGGATGTGTGGATGTTTGTTACTCTTTCACGCATAAACGGCTGGACCGATTTGGTTGAAATTTGGTATGTAGATAGGTTATACCCTGGATTAACATATAGGCTACTTTTTATCCCGAAAAAATGTCGCGGGTAACACCGCGGGGCGCAGCTAGTATATTATAAACGCGAATGTTTGTAAGTATAGATGGATGTTTGTTACTCTTTCACGTAAAAACTAATGAATGGATTTTAATGAAATTTCATATTATGGAGGTAGCTGACACCCTGGTTTAACACATAGGCTGCTTTCTATCCCGAAAAATTGCAGCGGGTAACACCGCGGGGCAGTTAGTTTACAATAACAAAAAATTTGAACAAAAAAAACCGACTTCAAAACAAAACTATTTCACAACAAATTAAAAAGCACTAAAAAGTAAAAAAACCGCAGAAATCGGAGAACAATCATAGAAAAATGTAGTAGAGAACGTGAAAAAAACAGCATTATTAAGAATTACTGAAAAAGTACTGATCGGATCTTAATCAAATTGCAATGGGACCAAACGGGAGGCACCAGCTTTCAAATAAATAAAAAATCATCAAAATCGGTTCACCCAAGCGAAAGTTATGAGGTAACAAACATAAAAAAAAATACAGTCGAATTGAGAACCTCCTCCTTTTTTTGAAGTCGGTTAAAAACGTAGATTATCGTCCTAAGTATAAGGTACCAGTATGAGGAAATACATTTAATTCTTTTGTTTATCGTATGGTTGATGAACAACCTGGTGTCAGAGTTTAAACCTCCTGCTCTGACATGGCTTCACACACCGTTGAACAATCTCTCAGGTGTGCCGGTTTCCTCACGATGTTTTCCTTCACCGTTTTTAGCTACTGATAACTAATTTATACGCACATGAATTCGAAAAGACATTGGTGTATGATAGATGTTTGCTGATACAGTGCTTGTAATGATGAACCTGTACTTAATGGTGTGACGTCACAGTCACAAGCGTGGTGATCAATGCTCGTTCTTATGAGAGGACTTTGTAGCAGTGGGACAGTTACTTGCTGGTGTAACCTACTGAAGTACGTCGTGTAATATTTTTACCTCTGGATGTATGTTGAATTTCTCATCAATTTTGGCGGAGGGACAATCTTTAAATAGCACGCAACTCCCTTTTTCGCCATTCTTGGAATTCACGCATGTGTCACCTGTAAAAACAAGACACAACATCATCATCAGCCGGAATGGACGTGTCCATTGTTGAACAAAGGCCTCCTCTTAGGTAAAGGGAGGGTGTGCCATAACCCCCACGCTTGGCAAGCGGCTTGGGGATCGCAGTATTGGTGGTGAAGTTACAGAAGACGCTGCTGCCCATCTTCTGGATTTTCCCTTAGTCGCCTCTTACGACACCCACGGGAGGGAAGGGGGTGGTCAATTCTAGGCCGGATATAAGTCGGCAAAAACGAGAATAATATCATTATTTTTATTTATTCGTTCAAACTGTCATGCTTGTAAACGTTAAAATAAACATAACATAAAATCACGCTTATATTCCCCGAAGGGGTAGACAGAGGTGATTATAGATCACCAGATGTAGGTTATAGGTCCCAATATAATAGACGAGCTGACCATCAACCGGGCACAAATCCAGACTCCGTGCTGCTACTGCGGATTACCTACTGGAAAAACCTAGTAACATTTTGCCTGACCCGGGATTCGAACTCAGAAAATGTATTAGCAGTCGCGCTTACCAACCACGAGATAACTGGCGAAATGTGGGTGTACTATATGTTCATCTCAGACTACTCCTTCGGGGAATACAGGCGTGATGTTATGTGGTTTTTGAATTGCTAATAATATAATTAATATTTATAATATTAGTCATTAATAAGACGTAAACAATATAATATACATAAGGCAAATCGTAATGGTGACTAGTTTTTGTACCAGATTTTTTTTGCAGTCCGTTCAACCGATTCTGCTCTTTATTACACTAGTCATAAGACACACAGCTGCAGTAACATGGTAGTTAATACGTTTTTAAAATAAATAAATCTTTATGTTTACGGCGTAGAGATCAAAATTGATTAAATTAACCGTATTTTTCATTTGTCGTCCCACACTAGGTATCCTGTATCGTGGGTGCGTTTCACAAACATGAAATATCACAAACACCCAGACTCGGGACAAACATCTGCGGATCACACAAATTTTCCCGTGCGGGAATCGAGCCCGCAACCCTTAGCGCAGCAGTCTAATTACTCAGCTACTGCGTCAATCTGGGCGTCTAGGTTATTTTAGCAGTTAGAAGACTTTAAATGTAAGAATTAATACATTGACTGGCTATTACTAAGTACTACACAAATCCCTACTTATAAATCTAATATTATAAACGCGAAAGTTTGTAAGTATGGATGTTTGTTACTCTCACGTAAAAACTACTGAATGGATTTTAATGAATTTTCATACGGAGGTAGCTGACACCCTGGATTACCACATAAGCTACTTTTTATTTTGAAAAAATGTAGCGTGTAACACCGCGGGGCGCAGCTAGTACATACATATAGACACGCCCATTTCCTAGAGGGTAGTCAGAGACTACGGATTTCCATTTGCTACGATCCTGGCATACTTCCTCCTACTCATTCACTCGCATCACATTCCTCATACACGCTCGTCTGTTAAGGGTACTCCTCACTTGAAACCTTTGTAGAATATTTCCGATTTTGTCTAACTACACTTATAAAATATATATTTTTTCTAAACTATGGAAGTTAGAGTTTAAAAATAAAAAGCGTTTTAAACATAACATAACATCACGCCTGTATTCCCCGAAGGGGTAGGCAGAGGTGCACATATAGTACACCCACATTTCGCCAGTTATGTTTTTAGGTCCCAATGTAATAGTGTTTTAGAATAAGTAAGAAAGTATTTATAACATTGAAAAAGTCACATTGATTCTTGCCCGGGTTTGAACCTGCAACCTTGTGCGCACAAATCCGGTATGTTAAGTAGGCTACCACGACATTGTATAATAATATTAAATAGTTTACCTTCAGAGCTCACAATCACAGGAATCAAAATACACACAAAAATTAGTTGCAACATTATAGAAAAAAAATTAACACATTGGTATCGACGCGAGCGCAGCATTTGATGCCATGAATCGTACTGGCGTTATACTTGTTTTGCCACTTTGAGTGGTACAGTCGAGCCGAGAATTGTTGACGATAAATGTATTATACAATAAATAAGAATTGTTAGAATACTTATAGCTCGAGAACTGCTGGACCGATTTTGATTATCCCTGATTTTTTTTTTCTTTTTTTTTTTTTTTTTTTAAAACGTCGCCCCACACTAGGAATTTCTCCTGTGTCGTGGGTGCGTTTCACAAACATGAAATATCACATACACTAACACCCAGACTCGGGACCAACATCTGTGGTTTGCATAAAGTTTTGCCCCGTGCGGGAATCGAACCCGCGACCCTTAGCGCAGCAGTCCAATCCCTTAGCCACTGCGCTAATCAGGTCGTCAATTCTCCCTGATTAAAATGGATTGAACCCAATTTGATATAAGTATTTAGCTTGAATCTAAATTAATAAAGGAAATTTAAAAAATGAAGAAATTCGATGGATGCGAGCACTGGCACGATGGCTCAGTTGGCAGAGCGGCGCCACGGTACGGCGAATGTCGTCCATCACTTTCAAATTTCCTTTATCAATTTAGATTCAAGCTTAGCATGGGCAACTTGCTAAAATGGCTCCAAATAGTCATATATTTCTGATTTTTGAATTTGTCTCCTACATCGTAGGCATACAGGCTTTTTCAACTCTAATACCAGGTTGTTCATCAACCATTAGAAGAAGACAACCATATAAAGTTACTGCACTGTGGTGGTGCACAAACGTGTCAGACAATCGGAAAGCCTTGGATTCGCATCCTATGTCGGTAATCCATACTAATATTATAAATGTGAATGTAACTCTATCTGTTACGCCTTCACGACTAAACCGCTGGACGGATTCTGATGAAATTTGGCATGTGGAAAGTTTAAGACCCGAGAAAGGACATAGGCTTCTTAACACGGGCGAACCCGCGGGCAAAAGCTAGTACATCATATATCCTCAGACTGTACAGACATTGTTTAGAAACTTGACGGAACCGGTTTTTGACCGCTGTGTGATATCATAAGGAATAAGGAAAAATCTTTATATAATATAAATAAGCAAGCTTATGTCAACTAAATATTTGTGTCTTCACTGTCTCGTTAGTGGAGTGGTTACTACTCCTAGCCAAGACGTCGGCATCGAATCTTGGACCAGGCAGGGTTATTGAGGTTTTCCATTAGGTAATTCAGATTCCTGTAGAGCCCCTGGCAGACCTCCAGCAAGGTGGACTGATGATGTTGTTGCTGTACAGGGAAAGACCTGAAAGCAGGCCCAAAACAGGAAGCAGTGGCGTTTAGTGGAGGAGGCTTATGCCCAGCAGTGGGTTATTTAAAAGCTTATGATGATGATGATGAATTCAAATTCAGAGCGTTTTAAGAGATGGCCCTTGTTCTTCAGTGGATGTCTTCTGACTGATGATGATGATGAATTCTTGGATATAACCGCTTGATTTCCAGCTCGCCCCCTATTACATTGAGACCTGTAATACGTCTGATGAATTGTGCGTGTACTATATCATCATCATCATCAGCCAGGAGACGTTCACTGTTGATAAAAGGCCTGCCTTTTGGAGTGGGGGGGGGGGTTTCCATAATCCCCACGCTTGGCAAGCGGCTTGAGGATCGCAGTATTGGTGGTGAAGTCTCAGAATACGCTACTGCCCATCTTTGGACGGAATTGGGGGATTATCTGGATTTTCCCTTAGTCGCCTCTTACGACACCTACGGGAGGAAAGGGGGTGATCAATCTAAATTCTAGGCTGGATACATCTCGGCATACTATAAAGGTACTTTCTGCCTATCTTTTGGGGAAAACAGGCGTGATGTTATATCTAGACTAAATTGGCTTCCGGGACTCATAGACAATGAGGAAGATATCTGTTGATTACTATAATCAAGTCTTGTTAGGGAAACTGTGGTGTGGGCGTCATATGGTGGGTTTAGAAGGTGGGAGCTGACCTTGGCAGTGACTGCAGTCTCCTTATCGTATGGTTGATGTACAACCTGGTGTCAGAGTGTAAACCGCCTGTAGGCCTCTGACTTTACACACCGTTGAACAATCTCTCAGGTGTGCCGGTTTCCTCACGATATTTTCCTTTACCGTTTTAGCAACTGATAATATATAAATACGTACATGAATTCGAAAAGACATTGGAGCGTGCAAATTTAGTGATACTGTCTACCTGCCTACCCCATCGGGGAATACAGGCGTGATATTAAACTTCACATAGCCCAAAAATCAAATCAGTCACACTTTTTAATTTCCTAGCAGAAAAACCATGAATTACCTGACTCCAGAATCGAACCCGAGACTGCACTATTCACAGTAAAGCTAGTTTTCAGTAAGCCAATTCTTTTGTGAAGCTATAAACCAACATATTCCATTTTTCCCTCCAAAATATGGGATGCTGCTGTTGACAGCTGACAGATGGCAGCCATTTTGGAAAATTTACGACTTTGCGAATAAATAAATGGTTTATAACGCCATTATTCGTGAGTTAATGAATATTGTGGAAAACGGATTATTTTTACAAGCTTTTATTTAACTGGCAATGTTTGTATGTATGTGAGTTTGTTTAGGTCAAATCTTGCAATCTAAATTAGAACCACTTCTTGACATCGTATTGAAATGAAATTTTGTAACATATGTAGGTTCGGTGACAATACAATATTATGGTACTGTTCAGGTCTGATGATGGAGTCGAAGGTGGTCATAGGAACACTAAAGAAATGACGCAACCCCATCGTGTTTGGCTCGACAGTGTCCGGTATATTACAATAGGTTCGCCTAATTTTTGATGGGACCTGTAACATAACTGGAGAAATGTGGGCTTAGTATACACCTCTGTATACCCTGGCGAAGAATACAGTCGCAATGTTTATTAGTAATAATAACAGCCTATAACTGTCCCACTGCTACAAAGGCTCTCGTATAGAGAAGGATTGAGCATTGATCACCACGCTAGCTCACTGCGGGCGATTTAACATAACATAACATCACGCCTGTATTCCCCGAAAGGGTAGGCAAAGGTGCACATATAGTACACCCACATTTCACCAGTTATGTTTTAGGTCCCAATGTAATAGGGGGCGAGCCTATTGCCATCAACTGCGCACAAATCCAGACTCCGTGCTGCCACTGAGAATTACCTAATGGAAAAACCCAGTGACACTTCACACCACCACACGGGCGATTTCACAATCATAATTAAATCCAGGTTTCCTCATGATGTTTCCCGTCACCATTAGTCTGTGGTGTCTTAGAATAACTAAGAAAGTAATTATAACATTGAAAAAGTCACATGATACTTGCCCGGGTTTGAACCTGTAATCTTGTGCATACAAATCCGGTATGTTAACCACTAGGCCACCACGACATTTTTCCACATGACATTAGTATGATTTTTTTTTAAACCTATTTTTTTTTTTCTTTCAGACTGCCTCGTTGGTCTAGTGGTCGCTAAGCGCGACTGCTGAGCACGAGATCCTGGGTTCGAATCCCAGATCGGACAAAGTGTTACTGGGTTTTTCTATTAGATAAATATATTTGAAATATTTTGAATTCTCAGTAGCAGCACGGAGTCTGGATTTGTGCCCGGTTGATGGCCAGCTCGCCCCCTATTACATTGGGACCTAAAACGTAACTGGCGAAATGTGAGTGTACTATATTATGTGCACCTCTGCCTACCCCTTCGGGGAATACAGGCGTGATGTTACGTTATGTTTTTCTTTCTTTCCTTTCTTCAAGAGCCTTTCCGGCAATACGACACGTCACAGTCAAATTCTCATAAACCTAGTTGCCTGCTCACCCCTCCAAAACATTCATTAAAATCCTGTACTTGCATCTCTTTCTAACGTACGTAGAGTAAGTCGTACCTCTCTCTCTAAAGACCGATGTGTGAGTGACGCCCCATCGTAAATACACGGGTCGTGTGAAAGCTTTGTCTATGTGTGTGTGTTACAGGTAGTGAGTGCAGTGTTGGCGGTGTGGGAGATTACCCCGGTTTGTGGGTGATCCTGTTGGAATTGGGGAAGTTGGTTTTTTATATGAATTTGGCATTTGACGAATTGGAAATTGTATGTGTAAATTATTATTAATCTTTGATACATTGGAAATTTAATTTTAAAGTATAAAGGTTAAGTAAAGTTTTACTATTATATGTCGCTTATTTACATTTTAAATCTAACTTACTCTAGCAGCAATATAACAAATCAAAAATCGAAATTATAAATCAGTGCTCACTGCGGTCAGTATTTGGATTGGTGACCGTTCTGTACTCATAGAAACCTCATGGGGCCTGGGAAATAACGTTAATTTAGATTGTTTTGCATAATATATGATTATTTAAAAGCGTCCGCTTACCATTCCTATGGACTAGGGGTGTAGAGACAAATAATATGCATTTGTTTACACAGTTACTTCTGTAGTTAGATAATCTCCACGTGACCATTATTACGCCATGAAAACATTGCAGAGCTCATATGACCTTTTGTGTCAATTTTGCATGTTGCCCATGGTAAGCTTAAATCTAAATTGCCGTCGCGCCACGGTACGGCGAAAGTCGCCGGTTCGAGTCCCGCTCGTGTCCATCATTTTTCAAGTTTCCTTTATCAATTTAGATTGTAGAGCTTTATTAAAGTGCCATAATTAGCCGATGGATCGATAATTAATTCTAATCTAATGATGATGGAAGCCGGAATACGTCCATTGTTGAGCAAAGGCCTCCCACTTAGGTAAGGGGGGAGACATAATCCCCACGCTTGGCAAGCGGCTTAGGGATCGCAGTATTGGTGGTGAAGTTACAGAAGACGCTGCTGCCCATCTTCTGGATTGTCAATTCTAGGCTGGATACCACACGGCAGATATAACATAATTATTAGTCCTTTATCAATTAAAAATATTAGTCTTTATTCATGAAAGCTTATATTGTTTACTTTATTAAAATAAAAACAATCGCGTGGTATTTTTTAATTATAATGAACAATAGCAAAGGGTATTTGTTTGTGTACCTATTTAGCATTACGGTAATTAGTAATCGATATGATAATTAAAATATAGTCAACTGCGACTATATGACAGAACAAGAACAAATAAATAAAAACAAACTGTTCAAAAAGTGTTACAGTATTAATTACCACTACATCTTTCAAAATACAGCAATATAAGTAAGTATTATAAAGTGCTAGGAAGTGTAATTAAGGAAATCAGAGCGACAAATCAAGTTGAATCCAAATTCTCCCCAAGTTCGTATTCCCGTGCTTTCTGGGAGCTTTCACAATATCGCGGCAACACCGGCCCACCACGGGCGTTCGCTCAGTCTCGGTGCACCCTTCGGACGCGCTTCGTGTGTTTCAAGTGCAAAAAATAAACACTTTGTGTTTAACAACCATTTGCTGTGTGTACTGTGTGTGAATTATTGTGAATTTTAACCGTTTACTCACGCAGGTATGTGGATACACCATCGGATTCCTAGCGTGTATATTCCTAGCAATTGTATTCATAATATTTGTTATGTCGACACGCATTATTTGTTTGTTATATTCTACCTGTAAACAAGTTTCCAGTTAGTATATCATGGGAAGTGTCAATCTACAATTTTTAATTATTATTTTATGGTGCAGATTGGTTGCTATTGCTATTACCGCATCTGAGGCATTTAGGAGAAAATATATAGTGTATTTGGTGTTCAATGGTTCGTGTTTTCGATTATTTGAGCAATGGAACTCAGTCTTAGTGGTTTTCGATCGACTCTCACTACATTGTACGAAGTATTTCTCAAATATCTTACTGTTTGTTGAACAAGATTTTAATATCGTTATTATAACTATGCTAGGAAAGAAAAGATACAATAATATTTAGTAATTACACTATTGTATTTGGTTATATTACCTGTGATGATAGTTGTAAGTGTTGATAAATAAATAAATAGTATTATTAAGTACTAGCTGCCCCGCAGTGTTACCAGCTACATTTTTTCGGGATAAAAAGTAGCGTATGTGTTAATCCAGGGTGTCAGCTATCTCCATGAGAAATTTCATCAAAATAGGTGTAGCCGTTTGGCCGTGAAAAGGTAACAAACATACAAACACACTCACAAACTTTCGCCTTTATAATATTAGTGTGACACCATATTTTTAAATACGCTTCCAGTAAAATAAAATTACTTACATAAAACTCAATAAATATAAAAAATACAGATATGATTGCGATATTATTATTTTTTAAATTCAATATCTACTTTTCATATTTCTTATTACGATTTCGCGGATATATTTCTTAAAATATACTCATGAGTGTCAAAAATATCTCATAAACAAAGAATTGAAGCTAAATACATTCTATAAGTACTTATAAAAGCTCTATCAATGATTGCTTTATATTACTGAGTATTTATTTATTTATTGGTATACCAACAGCACACATACTAAACACTTAATCTAATTTTACAAAATACATAATTATATATAAGCTAATATCAGTGCCTATTACAGGTACACGCACTCATTTAATATAAAGAGATATTAGATACACGTAAATTGGCAGACAACAGTATTTATACTACAAATATTACTTCTCATAATCAATAATAACAGCCTATAACTGTCCCACTGCTACAAAGGCCTCTTCTCATATAGAGAAGGATTGAGCGTTGATCACCACGCTAGCTCACTGCGGGTGATTTCAGATAATTAAATCCAGGTTTCCTCACGATGTTTTCCGTCACCGTTAGTCAGTGTCTTAGGATATCTAAGGTTTCTTATAAAGATTTATTAATTTAATCATAGTTAGTATTAATATAGCTATATACAGTAAAAACTACAACTTAAGTCATAAATTGCTTCTCAAAAAATTTTTCTTTGAAAAATGTCATCAAACTCAAAAATGTCCCTCACATCTGCCTATCTCTTCAGAGAAATACAGGCGTGATATCCTAGCTTAGGATATTATTATAGTGATTCAATAACTGATAATATATAGAGAGAATGACCTTTCTTATCGAAATCAACTAGACAGATTGACGACGAAAATAAGATAAAACTGTCTATTTCTTTAAAAAAATCTTTGAACAAAAACAATGATTTTTATCTGAATATATATACCTTCTACATTATAAGACAGGCCATCTTTCAAAAGATGATAACTTCTAAATAACATACAACCTCTCTGAATTTAAACATCTTATACATCTATAGATACCTAGATGTCGTGGTGGCCTAGTGGTTAATATACAGGATTTGTATGCACAAGGTTGCAGGTTCAAACCAGGGCAAGTATCAATGTGACTTTTTCAATGTTATAAATACTTCATTAGATATTCTAAGATACAACTGACTAACGGTGACGGAAAACATCGTGAGGAAACCTGGATTTAATAATCTCAAATCGCCCGCAGTGAGCTAGCGTGGTGATCAATGCTCAATCCTTCTCTATACGAGAAGAGTTTGCCGTGGGATAGTTACAGACTGTTATTTGTTTTATATAATATATATATAAGTGTATTGACATATCTATTCTTTGATATTCAAACGACAGTGATAGGTGGAAATCAATGAATTAAAATTGACATAGAAAGGAGAGAGATGCCGTGTTTTAGGCCTAAAATAGACCACATCGAAAGAGGCGATGATATCCCGGGCTTATATTTTTGGCTATTATAAATTAGTTGCTAAAAACGGTGAAGGAAAACATCGTGAGGAAACCGGCACACCTGAGAGATTGTCCAACGGTGTGTGGCGCCGTATCAGAGGCCTACAGGCGGTTTAAACTCTGACACCAGGTTGTTCATCAACCATACGATAAGGAGGCTGGTGAAGTCGCGAGCTCAATGTGGTGAATGATACAGAGAAAAGAAAGTCATAATGTTATGTTTAGTAAAAATATATTAAAAACAAACTAACTATACAAATATTGCAAGTTAAGGTCGTAGAATATTCACACCACCTTGTGAATTGAAGGACGATGCGCATTGAACACGTTTCACAAATACCATAAAACTCATGTATACATACTATCACGCTTGTATTCCTCGAAGGGTAAACATAGATAACAACAACATAACATCACGCATATATTCCCCGAAGGGGTAGGCAGAGGTGCACCTATAGTACACCCACATTGCGTCAGTTATGTTTTTAGGTCCCAATGTAAGAGAGGGCGAGCTGGCCATCAACCGGGCACAAAGCCAGTCTTAGTGTTGCTACTGAGAATCCTCAGTAGCAACATAATGAAAACCTGCCTGACCTTGAATTGAAACCCGGGACCTCGTGCTCACCAGCCAAAAAGACGAGTCGAAGAACTTTTTCAGTCATACTCGTAGTTATCATTGTTAAGCCGTTGGTCCTGCGCCTGATCTCTCCCCGCTTGTGTCTCCCCGTCCTGGACTATGAGAGTGAGGGAATAGGGAGTGCACCTGTGTTTGCATACTTGTGCACTATAATATCTCCTGTAGTTGGCTAGTCTCAGAGACAGGCCGCCGGGACCGAACAGTCAGGAGAACACTAGATTATGTATTGTTTTAGCTAGGTCGACCGTTCTCATCACACCACGCTTATAATACATACTGAGAATTATTGTGTAATCATTCTACTTATTGTGGGCATCATAACATACTCGTATTTCACATGGAGTGTGTGTATGTTATAATTCTGTACCTAATGTAGCTA
Source organism: Abrostola triplasia (assembly GCA_946251915.1). NCBI lineage: Eukaryota > Metazoa > Arthropoda > Insecta > Lepidoptera > Noctuidae > Abrostola > Abrostola triplasia. The sequence continues at coordinate 458,110 of OX276448.1, read as the reverse complement.
CAGTCGCCATATTTCAATTTTTTTTTTATAAAAACGTCGCCCCACACTAGGAATTTCTCCTGTGTTGTGGATGCATTTCACAAACATGAAATATCACATACACTAACACCCAGACTCGAGACAAACATCTGTGGTTCGCACAAAGTTTTGCCCCGTGCAGGAATCGAACCAGTCCAATCGCTTAGCCACTGCGCTAATCAGGTCGTCAATTCTTCGTAATTCTTTATTGTACACAATAACATACAGATATATATATATTTTAAATAATACATTGGATGTATTGTATATGCATTTGACTGCCTCGTTGGTCTAGTGGTTGCTAAGCGCGACTGCTGGGCACGAGGTCCTGGGTTCGAATCCCGGGTCGGGCAAAGTGTTTCTGGGTTTTTCCGTTAGGTAATTCTCAGTAGCAGCGCGGAGTCTGGATTTGTGCCCGGTTGCTGGCCAGCTCGCCCTCTATTACATTGGGGCCGAAAAACATAACTGGCGAAATGTAAGTGTACCTACTATATGCGCACCTCTGCCTACCCCTTCGGGGAATACAGGCGTGATGTTATGTACATTGGATGTACAGAGGCGAGCTTAACTTAAAATTTAGTTTTTTGGCAGTAAACCTTTGAGTTATAGACAGATTTGTTCTAGAGGATAAAAGTGTACACTAACCATAAACAAACAAATATTTGTTCTATTTCTCTTTTAAAAAAATCATCCCCCCACACTAGGAATGTCTCCTGTGTCGTGGGTGCGTTTCACAAACATGAAATATCACATACACACCCACACTCGGGACAAACATCTGCGGATCACATACATTTTTGTCCCGTGCGGAAATCGAGCCCGCTACCCTTAGCGCAGCAGTCTAATCGCTTAGCCAATGTCGCCGGGGCGTCGACAGAAACAGAGGTGCTAAATAAGATTAAAATATGAATATAAGCTCCTTATGTTGAGAGGTTTCCTAATTAACGAAGGGCATGTCCTCTCATAAGAACGAGCATTGATCACCACGCTTGTGAGCTGCGTGTTGACGTCACACCCAGTACAGGTTCATTATTACTAGCATTGTATCAGCCTGTAACTGTCCCACTGCTATAAAGGCCTCTTCTCGTATAGAGAATGATTGAGCATTGATCACCACGCTAGCTCACTGCGGGCGATTTCAGATAAATAAATCCAGGTTTCCTCACGATGTTTTCCGTCACCGTTAGTCTGTGTCTTAGAATAACTAAGAAAGTATTTATAACATTGAAAAAGTCACATTGGTACTTGCCCGGGTTTGGACCTGCAACCTTGTGCATACAAATCCGGTATGTTAACCACTAGGCCACCACGATCGTTCTAATGTATTTTTGCCAATATATTCACGAAAATAAATTGTATTTTGAAAGGAAATTGAATGGAATCACATCGGAGTGAGTTTGCCCGTCTAGACGACAATTCTAGCTAGGATGCTATTGGCAAATATTTATGCGCGCCTCGCGAATTTGCCTGTAAATGTTTTCTTATGCGAGCTATTGTTGTTTTTAAAATGTTTCACACTAGGAATGTGATGCATTGACGCTTCCCGTTGCTGGCAAGAAATCTGTTTGTCTGTACTGACAATATAAAGAAGTATTCGTTTTTAAACGTCGCCCCACACTGAGTGTCTCCTGTATCGTGGGTGCGTTACACAAACATTTAATCCATATCCATAATTATGTTCTCCTGACCGAATCTCGGTCACGGCGGCCTGTCTCTGAGACTAGCCAACTACAGGAGATATTATAGTGCACAAGTATGCTAACACAGGTGCACTCCTTCCCTCACTCTCATAGTCCAGAACCGGGAGACACGAGCGGGGAGAGATCTGACGCAGGACCAACGGGTTAACGTGCCTTCCGAAGCACGGAGGGGTCTCGGCATGTGACAACGGTCACCTATCACAAGAATTCATATCCACACTAATATTATAAACGTTAAAGTAACTCTGTCTGTCTGTTAAGCCTTCACGACTAAACCGCTAGACGGACTTTAATGTAATTTGGCATGTAGAAAGTTTAAGACCCGAGAAAGGATATAGGCTACTAAATGCGACTGAAGCCGCGGGCAAAAGCTAGTATCACATACACAAACACCTGCAGAAGTTAGTTTATATGTATGAAGGATCTCAGATCACTTCTGCCTGCCCCTTTGTGGTATTGAAGCGTGATTTTACGCTAAGAATTAACCTCCAAAGCCAGTTTATCTTGACAGTATTGATAAGAGCCAAATATTTGACTTATCAATGATATACCAATATTAACTTTCCCACGCATAAATTTTATGTTACCGCTGAACTGCGGACGTATGTTATTCTTAATATTGACTAATGTGTTAGTTTCTAGACTTAAATTGTAGTGCGAAAGTTTAGTTAGGGGTTCTGAGTTGGGTTTTCTAGCGGGCATAGTATTATTAGGTTTTTTTTATTGAGTGATTCTCGGTAGCAGCACGGAGTCTGGATTTGTGTCCCGTTAATGGCAACACCCCCTATTAGATTGGGAGTTTGGCGCCTATAACTGGCAAAATATGATTGTATTATTTTTCCAAAAAACGTCACTCCACACTAGGATTGTCTCCTGTATCGTGGGTGCGTTTCACAAACATGAAATATCACATACACAGACACTCAGACTCGGGACAAACATCTGCGCAAATCAAATATTTGTCCCTTGAATCGAACCCTAAACCCCGAGCGCAGCAGTGCAATTGCTTAGCCACTGCGCCAATTAGGTCTATTGCAACTTACAGCTTTAAAATCTACTAGAATTGTTATTAACTAAGATTTTTCTAATCCAGTAGATAATTTTACTATAATAACTTTCGTGAGTGTTATCCATATTATTTACTGTATATTCCGGTCATACTCACGGGTTATAGTTCAACTCGCGACTCTGCCGCGTAACCAGCTCATGAATAAGGGCTCCGGTCGAGTTCGAAACTAGTCGGCCATTCCCGAATACACCCGTGAGTATAACCGGAATATACAGTAGATAATTGCCTACATTAGACAATATAACAATTGACTAAAATTCTGAGTTTTACTGCAACATAATTGAATAGTGAGTTTCCGTTTTGTAACTGGACTCGTCTACTATACTAAATTCGTAGTATTTATGTGTAATATCACGCTTAATTCCCCGACATGGGTAGGCAGGTGTGTAGTTAGCATTTCTAAGTAAATTATGGTAAATAAATTCTTGTAATAAAATTTAAGAATTTGGCGAACTGACATGTTATATATTATATCGCTTATAACTTGGTCCTGGGTTAGATTCCCAGGTCGTGAAAAGTGTTACTGGATTTCCCCATTAGGTAATTCTCAGTAGCAGCTCGGACTTTAGATATAACTGGCGAAATGTGGGTGTATCTACCACCTCTGCCTACCCCTTCGTGGGATACAAGCAATATGATAAAATGTCTCTTAAAGTATAATCCAGTAAAATTATTTATCGTACCGGGAATCAAACCCTTTACCTATACAGAATGCCCGCATTGGCGTCTGTTGAGTTGTAATTATGCAAATTGTATGCACATCACTATTTGAACGCGTTATCGGCTCAGTGCAGTGTTGCTACTCTGTGTTAGGGATGGGACACGTCGGTATATCGATAGAATATATTAACAGTTTAGTTTAAGTTGACAATAAAAAGAAAATATTTTGAGGAGTCGGTTTTAGATGATTAATGTACTTTTGTACCTAAAAATATCTAGAATCTAATTACAATATGAAAGAAATATTATATTTAATATACTACACACCACCCGAGAAAGGACATAGGCTACTTAACGCGGGCAAAGCCAAAAATGTAAAACATTTATTTTATCGGACTGCCTCGTTGGTCTAGTGGTTGCTAAGCGCGACTGCTGAGCACGAGGTCCTGGGTTCGAATCCCGGGCCGGGCAAAGTGTTACTGGGTTTTACCATTAGGTAATTCTCAGTGGCAGCACGAAGTCTGGATTTGTGCCCGGTTGATGGCTATAGGTTCGCCTATTACATTGGGACCTAAAAACATAACTGGCGAAATGTATGTGTACTGTACCTGCACCTCTGCCTACCCCTTCGGGGAATACAGGCGTGATGTTATGTTATGTTTATTTATTTTATCGATACGTAACACTATCGATAGACATAATCCCCGCACTATTCTCGTCGCCAGCTCCGTATAATTAGGCAATGTGTACTAAAACGGAATGTTTGTCTGTTTGTCTGCAAGACGAATTTGCACATAAATCATATTGTGTGCGTCGTCAGCAGAGAGGTAAGATAAACAGTTTTATTTTTAACCGACTTCAAAAGGGAGGTTATGTATTTCACTTTTGTTTGTACAATATCTTTTATCTTGCTAATATAATGAATGAAGCAAAAGAAGTATGCCAGGATTGTAGCAAATGGAAATCCGTGGTCTCTGCCTACCCCTCAGGGAAACAGGCGTGACTTTATGTATGTGAATGTATGTATGTTAATATATTCTTTCTGTTGGAGGCTTGTGGCGGCTTGTGGCGAAGGAACAGTCGTAAAAGTTTATCGCCAGAGGTTAAGCTGCCTTTGCCGCGGTCAATTCGCGGATGGATGATTCCTCCGTGATCCAGGCAGTACGTTAGGTAGATCTTAGACTGATTTGATGTTTGTCTCGAGTCTGGGTGTTTGTGTATGTGATATTTCATGTTCGTGAAACGGTATGGGGCGACGTTTTAAACAAAAAAAAACTAGTAATTATTTTTTTAATCTATGAAAAAATGAGAAATTATGTGCAAAAGAACTTAACCTCCAATTTTAATAAGAGCTCAAGTTCTGCCTACACTATAAGTCAGTGGGCGTTATAAGAAACTAACAAGGCGTAAAGAACTGTGATTCAATTATAAAATTTAAATTTTACGATCAATTTGCGCTTCGAAATAACTTTGAAGTGCTTTTCACATAAATAATATACATTTTTATGATGGTTAACGTGATTATTATGTGGTTAATATAGCCCAATGCTAGGCAAACGAACTATGATCATCATCAACAGCCGGAACACGTCCACTGTTGAACAAAAGCCCCCTTAGAACGCCACAATGAACGACAGCTTGCCATTATCATCCACCGGTTGCAGCAACTCTGACGATATCGTCAGTCCACCTGGTGGGAGGCCTTCAATTGAAGGGCAACTTGTAAGGCGCGAGCTGGTTATTAACCGGGCACAAGTCTAGACTCCGTGCTGCTACTGAGAATCATAGTAAAAACCCAGTAATACTTCTCGACCTGGGATTCGAACCCAGAACGAAGAAAAGGATAATTTGGATATTAGAGAATTTGAACTACGCCGAGTGGTATGACTGTTGGACTGCCAAATCAAAGGTCGCAAGTTCAAGTCATTTCGAATTCCTGTGCGTACTATAAATCAATATCAGTCGCTAAAAACGGTGAAGGAAAACATCGTGAGGAAATACACACCTGAGAGATTGTTCAACGGTGTGTGTCGCCATGTCAGAGGCCTACAGGCGGTTTAAACTCTGACACCAGGTTGTTCATCAGCCATACGATAAGAACAGACAAAGTCGCGGATAAAGGTTAGTGTACCAGTGTGTTTTAGAATTCATTCTGGTAGCCAGTTAGTGTAGAATCACGTAGCAAATGGTTTGTTTTAAATAAAAACTAAATAAAACCGTTTTAGATGCATTCTGATGCGTGGATATGACATTACATTTGAATATTTTAATTAAATCTCTTGTTTTAGGGGTACGCAAGGAATTTATTAAAACGTTTGGTTAATATTACATCACTTGTCGCTAAGCTAAGGTCTTCGGTTTGAATCCTGTGTCAGGTATTGTTATTGGGTTTTTCGATTAGGTAATTCTCAGTAACAGCATGGAGTCTGGATTTGTGCCCGGTTGATGGCAAAATGTGTGTGTACTACACTGCCTACCACTTCAGGGAATATAAGCGTAATGTTATGTTCTAAACGCATATACTGACTCTGTGCTGCTACTGAGAATTACGTAATGGATATAATAACATTGCCTGAACCGGGAATTTAACCCAGGACTTTTCGCTTAGCGATCATGCTTTACGGTCACTAGACCAACGACAGTCGCTATGCATACTTTGTTCCATAGTTATGTTAGGAACCCAGACACCTATCAGGTTCTTTCTTGACCGTGATAGTTACACAATTGAAAATTTCACAGATTTATAGATAACCGTTTTTATAGATAACTAGCTGGGGTGTTATACGGTACATTTTTTCGTGATAAAAAGGGTTTATATGTTAATCTAGGGTGTCAGCTACCTCCATAAGAAATTTCATCAAAATCCGTCTAGCCGTTTGAGCGTAATGAGGTAACAAACACACTCACAAACTTTCGCCGATATAATATTAGTGTGATGGTACGGAACTCTTCGTGCGCGAGTCCGACTCGCATTTGGCCGGTTTTTTATTAAACCTACCTACCTTGTTAGTCTGTTAACTGTGTTGATTGAAGTTTAAAAAAAAGCTTGTAAAAACTTATCTAGTCAAAATAACTCGTTCTATTCATGTTTCATTATAATAACATAACATCACACCTGTATTCCCCGAAGGGGTAGGCAGAGGTGCGCATATAGTACACCCACATTTCGCCAGTTATGTTTTTCGGTCCCAATGTAATAGGGGGCGAGCTGGCCATCAACCGGGCACAAATCCAAACTCCGTGCTGCTACTGAGAATTACCTAATGAAAAAAACCCAGTAACACTTTGCCCGACCCGGGATCCGAACCCAGGACCTCGTGGTCAGCAGTCGCACTGAGCAACCACTAGACCAACGAGGCAACCCAAAGGTTGTGCTTCAACTTATTGCGCTTAATGATATACTATTGAACAGCTGGGCTTCGGTGTTAGTTTGAATTATAAATGATTAATTAATTGATGCTAATGATATAGCCTCATTATTATTCATTTGATTTAATTATGAAACAAGTTTATTTTTAATATATCCATACTAATAATATAAACGCGAAAGTTTGTAAGTATGGATGGATGTTTGTTACTCTTTCACGTAAATACTACTGAATGGATTTAAATGAAATTTCATATGGAGGTAGCCGACACCCTGGATTAACACATAGGCTACTTTTATCCCGAAAAAATGTAGCGGGTAACACCGCGGGGCGCAGCTAGTATATCCATACTAATATTATAAATGTGAGAGTAACTCTGTCTGTCTGTTACGCCTTCACGACTGAAACGCTGGACGGATTTTAATTAAATTTGGCATGTAGATAGTTAAGGTATATATACGGGAAAATTATGGTTCTTGAATTCCATTTCTTTTTCTTCTTACCGTATGGTTGATGAACAACCTTGTGTCAGAGTTTAAACCGCCTGTAGGCCTCTGACTTTACACACCGTTGAAAAATCTCCCAGGTGTGCCGGTTTCCTCACGATGTTTTCCTTCACCGCTTTAGCAACTGATAACTAATTTATAGTATGCACATGATTTCGAAAAAACATTGTTACGTGCTGGGTACTTGCGGTCTTTGACTTTGTAGTCCAACGGTCATACCACTCGGCTATCAGTGCTTTACATTCCAATAATCCTTTACATAAAACAACAAAATCTCCGTCGCCCTCCATTTTGTAAAAAAAAATAAACTCAAAATGTCACTCGTGGCAAAGTCATTAGAATTGTGTTGTCAGTTGAAAAAATAATAAAAAAATCTCTCACGGCTCTAGTGCGGAACTGTTGGGCGTTAATGTGACTGTCACGGACGCTTATTGGCTCTTTCGAGCGTAGTGATGTGCTGTTGATATCGATAAACAGTTAAATTATATTTATCGACAAAAAAAATATGATAAAAGTCTAAGGCGGTGTTATTTTTTTACTTAAATCGTACTAAAATTATAAAAAGGATGTTTGTATGACTATTAGTGTCATTTTTGCATGTTACCCATGCTATACTTAAATCTAAATTGATAAAGGAAACGTAAAAAATGATGGACACAAGCGGGATTCAAACCCGTGACTTTCGCCATACCGTGGCGCCGAGCAGTGACACGATGACTCAGTTGGCAGAGCAACGCCACGGTACGGGGATATTCGCGGGATCGAGTCTCGCTCGCGTCCATCATTTTTCAAGTTTACTTTATCAATTTAGAAATGTTGTTGTGTTTTGTGACTATGAGCGTAATGTATACTAAAATTCTTTCACCAATAGTCACGCTGCTTTTCTAGGCAGGGAGACGACTGCCGGCTCCGCTGGCTTACTATAAACTAGCTGTGCTTCACGGCTTCACCTGTTTCATTAGCATTTGTGCAAACTCCATTAGACTTCTGATATCCTAGTACCCAACGTTCAAAAATACGGCCGGTGTGAGCAGTTGTTATTAAGATAATTGACAGGCACATAATGGTTTTTATTTAATTATAGATTAACATACTATTTTACAAATATATACAACTTAATTCTAATACAAAATAAAAACAATATATACAAAAATAAAAAGTTAAAAAGCATCAAAGAATTCATCCCCATCGATGTCAACCGGTAACGTGCCCAAAAGACTGGCAGCATTGCCACGTTGAATGGCAATGCTAATTCTTTGGCCAAAAAATGAACCAGCCCTTTGGTCACGTGTGGAGTCGACTAGGCGCTTTGCTAACTCTTTAAACAAAGCACGAGCGCTCGGACCCCATGGCCCAAATGTTTCAACCCCAAACGGCTCAAAAATACAATTACCTTCAAAATTAAATTCAAATTAAAATTAAATTAAATTCAAAATTAATTAACTTCTGTAATCCTGGTACTCAAGACGCGAGCTGTCAATTGCGGAAGATGCGGAGTAACAAAACTAGCTGACCCGGCGAACTTTCGCAGCGGCTTCTTACCGTTTAAACCTTCCCTGGATTTCCACGCATATTTCAAGACCAAAATTAGCCAAATCAGTCCAGCCGTTCTCAAGTTTTAGCGAGACTAACGAACAGCAATTCATTTTTATATATAAGATTATCAGTGTTTCTACTATATTATGCATGTATCATATAAACCTTCCTCTTGAATCACTTATTAAAAAAAACCGCATCAAAATCCGTTGCGTAGTTTTAAAGATCTAAGCATACATCGGGACAGACAGACAGCTGGAATTGAGTATGTTGGGATTATTATTTTTGTCACAAGATTAGTATGACAGTACAATTGACCGATTATAATTAACACGTCACGTGAGTGTGTGGAACTCAATTGAAATGGTTAAGGAGAGTCCCGAACTAGTGGCGTGGTGACTTGTATATATATTTATTACTCATTTCCTGTGTGTTTAGTGATTAGCAGGGTTTATAAGCTCAAGGTTATGGGTTTGACTCTAGGCAAGTATCTCTATGACTTTGTCTAATTTTCCTACTTCTTTGTATTACTTTTTTTACTTCGCCCCACTTTAGTAATTTCTCCGGTGTCGTGGCTTCACAAAAATGAAATATTACATACACGAACACCCAGAATGGGGACAAATATCTGCCATTCGCACAATTTTTTGTCCCGTGCGGACCGAACCCGCAACCCTTAGCGAAGCAGTCCAATTGCTTAGCCACTGCACCAATTAGGTCAACAAACAACATAACATCATGTATTCTGAGGAGTAGGCAGAGGTGCACATTATAATAAAGTACACCTAAATTTCGCTTCGTTATGTTATAGGTCCCAATGTTATAGACGAGCTGGCCATTAATCGTACACAAATCCAGTCTCCGTGCTGCTACTGAGAATCCAATAAAGAGTTTAAATAAAAATCACTTCATCGTAGACTTGCAACGCTGAAACTATCGAGAACCATGTCCCAACACTAGCACTACAAATATTGACGTATCGATCGTCCACTCTAGTATGTTCAACATCAGAATTTGTGCCCAAGTGTGGAAAGCTGTGATTCTGTGCTATACAATCACGCTTGTAAACCACGAAGAGTTAGGTAGTGGTGTAAAACTTTCATAATTCTTCACATTTTTATATGTTGTAGTATAGATAGTCCGAAGTAATAGGTGGCAAGCCTATTGTCATTCAATTGAGCTCACACTAGTGCTCGCCGCGGTCAGTCTTGTGATGGGTGACCGTTTTCATGTCGAGATCTCAAGACCCCTACGTTAAGCCGTTGGTCGTGCGCCTGATCTCTCCCCGCTCGTGTCTCACCGTCCTGGACTATGAGAGTGAGGGAATAGGGAGTGCACCTGTGTTAGCATACTTGTGCACTATAATATCTCCTGTAGTTGGCTAGTCTCAGAGACAGGCCGCCGTGACCGAGATGTGGTTTAGAACATTATTATTATATGTACTCTGAATTTGTGCCCGGTTGATGGCAATAGGCTCGCCCCCTATTACAGTGGGACCTACAACATAACTGGCGAGATGTGGGTGTACTATATGTGCACCTCTGCCTACCCGTTCGGGAAATACAGGCGTGATGTTATGTATTATATGTACTTACCTATATTATATTCATAATACAAAAGTAATAGTCCACAATGTTGTATATTTTAAGCGTGAGAAGTTCTGCTTATACTCGTTTGTTAAAAGCGTTATAATACATACACATCGCCGGACCCTGTCTGCGTTGTTTACAAATGACATGACAGTGAATAGTGTCAATATTGACGCTAGGGATGGGACAAGCATCGATAAATTTTATCGATAAAAGTAAAATTTACATAAGTTTTAGATTATATTTTTGGCGGGATGATAATGACTGTGTCTTAACCTCTAAGGGGTAGGCAGGAGTGTATAATACACCTTCATTTCGCGAGTTATGCTATAGGTTGGTAGGTGAGCTGGCCATCAACCGGGCACAAATCCAGACTCCTATACTACTGGACCAACGTTCATAAATTATAGTGATAATTAATTGATTAGTGAGTTATGTGTTGAACAGGCGTTATCAGCGACAATTAATTATAATTAATGCCTAGTTCACACTTGCGACAATTATTATAAAGTTGCGTTTACACTGGTCTTGGCAATCCCGGGTCGGGCAGTGTTACTGAGTTTTTTCATTAGGTAATTCTCAGTGGCAGTACGGAGTCTGGATCAGTGCCCGGTTGATGGCCCGCTCGCCCCCTATTACATTGGGGCCTAAAACATAACTGGCGAAATGTGGGTGTACTATAATTATGTGCACCTCTGCCTACCCCTTCGGGGAATACATGCGTGATGTTATGTTATGTCTTAAAAGTATAGCCTACATTTTTTTAACACGGAAACTTAAAAAGCAAATATTTTAAGAATCTCGCAAAAAAACCTTACTACGCCATGTTTTGTCGTCAGTCGTGAGAGTACACGATATAATCGCACCGTCTCACAGTCTGAACCAGGCCTTACATGGCGACCTCTTAAAGGTGATGCATTGTCGTGAGAATTGTAAACAAGAATACAATTAGTATTCCGATATAATTAACAACTAGGTAGACATAGTTGTGTTGATTAAAATGGCTAAACAGAAGTGGAAGGGCTCCGGTCGAGTCCGAAACTAGTCGGGCATTCCCGAATACACCCGTGAGTATAACCGGAATATATAGTAAATAATATAAATAGAAGTGTTCCGTGCGGTAATATTCCCCTTCATACCGAGTGGTATCCGGCCTAGAATTCACCACCCCCTTTCCTCCCGTGAGTGTCGTAAGAGGCGACTAAGGGAAAATCCAGAAGATGGGCAGCATCGTCTTCTATATATGTTTACGATTTCATGATAACGACACCTCTCAAGCTAAAACCCATCAAGACGTTTAGGCTACAGTGCCAAAGAAATATACATACATATACTCGAAGAACACAACCCTCTTTCTGGCACAGTCGGGTAAAGATGGCTGAACGACGTCTGCGGTCGCTTTATCGAATACTCGTACCCAATTGCATCAGACTGGGAGCCCACCATATAATAAAACACGGCTAGATAGTTTAAGCTGGATTTTTGCAATTTCACAGCTCAAATTAAACTTATTGCTGGAGACTGAACCTATAACCTTTCGTTCAATATGTCAGCCTTTAAATCACAGTGTCATCACGACATGTAGCAATAAATACCTGACGTTTTGTGAATAATTAGAAATTAAGGAAACGCGTATTTGCTGAATATTCAAGCGAATTTCACTTCTATAGCCTTTGCAATAAGGAAATAACATCTGCAGTATACGCTTGGTATTGTAAATACGTTGTTGAGTTATTTTCAACCTTATATCAAAGGTATAAAGTTCAAAATTGGTTGAGTAACGATTGTAGGTGTGTCTACCGTTTGGCAATATATCATAAAATATAATTTATCTCTCGTGTTTACTATGTTTGGTTGTAAATAATCTTAATTAGTTCTGATTGGGTATATGTTATTGTTTGAGCACTATTCCGACGCGTTTTTCGAGCTCATTTAGGGTTCAATAAAGGTATTGTTAAAACAGAATTATAGCATGCCTGCCTCGTTGGTCTAGTGGTTGCTAAACGCGACTGCTGAGCACGAGGTCCTGGGTTCGAGGGAATTACTTGAATGTCGAAGTATTTGTTGTTAAAACTTCACTTCTACGTGCGTATTACAGACATGGGTAAAAGTCTTGGTTTGAATCCCGGGTCGGGCAAAGTGTTACTGAGTTTTTCCATTAGGTAATTCTCAGTGGCAGCACGGAGTCTAGACTGGACAGTCCAACGATCATACCACTCGCTTATCAGTACTGACTGAGAATTACCTAATGGAAAAACCCAGTAACGCTTTTCCCGACCCGGGATTCGAACCAAGACTTACCCATGTCTGTAATACGCACAACAGCAAAGATGAAAGTGTGAAGTCTTAACAACAAATACTTCGACATTGATCAAGTAATTCTCTTGAAATAAACACACAACCCGTTTTATCGCAGTCGGGTAAGCGTGATAGCCACAACATAAACATCTCAATGAAACAGATGATCGGTGCGGTATTTGTCCGCAACATTATTACCGGCCTACCGCTGTTAAGGCGCATGCGTTGTTCGCTATGTATAACTTATAACTTTAATCACACTAATATAAAGGCGAAAGTTTGTGAGTGTTTGTATGTTTGTTACCTCTTCAGGCTTAAACGGCTAGACCGATTTTGATGAAATTTCATATAGAGGTAGCTGATACCCTGGATTAACACATAGGCTACTTTTTATCCTGAAGAAATGTAGCTGGTAACAGCGCGGGGCGCAGCTAGTTCTTTAAAAAGGAAAAAAACCTCCAGCGGGATTTGAACCCGCGACCTTCTTCTAACCGTGGCGCAACTCTGCCAAATCAGCCCCGTTTCGCTGCTTGCATCAACGAAGTAGCTTATTGAAGATTCTCTGCTCACTTTCCGAGTTGATATGTGTGCTATAAACCTTAACTTGAATACTAAAACGTAATTTGAGCTTTTGCCCCCGGCCTCGCCTGCGTCAAGTAGCCTATGTCCTTTCTATGGTCTTAAACTTTCTACACGCCAAAATTTTATCAAAATCCGTCCAGCGGTTTCGTCGTGAAGGCGTAACAGACAGAGTTACTTTCACATTTATAATATTAGTATGGATATAGAAAATATAAAATTTCCGGTTAAATGAGTAAGTTTAATGAAAATTTGACTGCCTCGTTGGTCTAGTGGCTGCTAAGCGCGACTGCTGAGCACGAGGTCCTGGGTTCGAATCCCGGGTCGGGCAAAGTGTTACTGGGTTTTTCCATTAGGTAATTCTCAGTAACAGCACGGAGTCTGGATTTGTGCCCGGTTGATGGCAATAGGCTCGCCCCCTATTACATTGGGACCTAAAACATAACTGGCAAAATGTGGGTGTACTATATGTGCACCTCTGCCTACCCCTTCGGGGAATACAGGCGTGATGTTATGTTAATGAAATGAGAAAGAGAGTACATCGCCTTAACGTAATGTGTTTATCCGCATGCGCCCACGCAGCTCCTAAACTGCATGTCGCGTTGTCATCTCATTGTAAGCGTATGTCCGTATGTGTGTGAATTTCTCTGCAACGCTCGTGTGTCACAGGTTTTATGACTTAATGTGTTTACCCGATTACGAAGACTGAAAGAGTAGTTGTGTTTATACATGTTTTAAAATATGGTTTTTATTATAGCTACCACGTAGATCAGTCGATCTGTGAGGTTAAGCCGTGCTCGCCGCGGTCAGACTTGTGATAGGTGACCGTTTTTCACATGTCGAGCCCCGTCCGTGCTTCAGAAGGCACGTTAACCCGTTGGTCCTGCGCCTGATCTCTCCCTGGTCGTGTCTCACCGTCCTGGACTGTGAGAGTGAGGGAATAGGGAGTTCACCTGTGTTAGCATACTTGTGCACTATAATATTTCCTCCTAAAAACCCACTCTTCTCGAAATAACACTCTAATTTACAAACACAACTAAAATGGTGTCTTGAAAGAATTTTTCAATCATCGCCAACAGAAATAGTTTGAAAAATAGCGCCAAAACAAACATATCGTTTCCGTCTGTCTGTCATTAGTTTTTAGGTTAAATCTGTCTTTGAAATTATCGAAGGATGGCTTCCATCTCTCATACCTTTGTTTTATTTGACTAATGATTAGACTAGTTCCGTTTTAGTTGTTACCCGCTACATTTTTTCGGGATAAAAAGTAGCCTGTGTGTTAATCCAGGGTGTCAGCTACCTTTATATGAAATTTCATTTATTTTCATTCAGTAGTTTTTACGTGAAAGAGTAACAAACATCCATCCATACTTACAAACTTTCGCGTTTATAATATTAATAAGGATTGCTTCATCTCTCTGCCATGCTCTAGTAGTCGCATAGCGCGACTGCTCAGCATGAGGTCCTGGGTTCAAATTGTGAGTCGGGCAAAGAGATACTCGGTTTTTCCATTAGGTAATTCTCAGTAGCAGCACGGAGTCTGTATTTGTGCCCGGTTATACCCAGCTCGCCACTATACACCTCTACCTACCCATTCGGGGAATACAGGCATGTCGTTAGTATCTACATCACCCCCCCCTCCCCTATCAATAATGGTATTAAAGGCTAACAGACATCTAACTCCATTTCTCTTGGGAAATAAGCTAATCATTAACAGAGCTCTGATAATATAATTAGTGGTTCTTTGAGTAATTAACGCTATATCATGGGAATCAGTCGCCATATTGGTTTAGTAAGACTCCATCTACCATTAGATACTCTGTTTTAACCGACTTTGAAATAGGGAGGTTCGGTTTCATGTATGTTTTTTTGTATGCCCGCGATTTTCTCAAAAGCTACTGATCCGATTTGGTTGGAGTTTATGTTTTTAAATAGAATTTCTCCTGTATCCTGGGTGAGTTTCACAAACATGACACCCAGACTCGAGACAAACATCTGGAAAATCAGCGTCATCACACAAATTTTAGTCCCGTACGGGAATTGAACCCGCAACCCTTAGCGCAGCAGTAAACGTAAAAGTGTGTAAAAATCTGCTATCCTACAACGAATTCCGACAGCTTACATACAGAACATACGTCAAATCACACTACCACACAAATAATATAAAGGCGAAAGTTTGTGAGTGTGTTTGTATGTTTGTTACCTCTCCACGCTCAAACGGCTTGACCGATTTTGATGAAATTTCATACGGAGGTAGCTGACACCCAGGATTAACACAAAGGGTACTTTTTACCCCGAAAAATGTAACGGGTAACGCCGCGGGGCGCAGCTAGTAACTTAATCAAGAGGGTGATAACTACCCCATACAGCCTCCACCCTTGCAATTAAGATCAAATACAAATATGTTTGTTAAGGGATGTACCGCTGGTAAAAGGTTTCCTATGTTAACGACAGCTTACTGTGAGGGTGAGCAGTAGGTACTAGTGCTTGCGATTTGAAAAAATAAAGGGATTAGGACGATGTTAATACAAAAGTGTTTTGTGATGAAGTATTTGGGTTGATCAGATATATCACATACTGATAATTTCAAGGCGCATTTCTTAAAAAACATACATAACATCACGCTTGTATTCCCCGAAGGGGTAGGCAGAGGTGCACATACAGTACACCCACATTTCGCCAGTTATGTTTTTAGGTCCCAATGTAATAGGAGGCGAGGCTATTGCCATCAACCGGGCACAAATCTAGACTCCGTGCTGCTGAGAATTACCTAATGGAAAATAATTATAATAAATATAACACTAATATTATAAAGGCGAAAGTTTGTGAGTGTGTGTGTATGTTTGTTACCTCTTCACGCTCAAACGGCTAGACCGATTTCGATGAAATTTCATATGGAGGTAGTTGACACCCTGGATTAACACAGGCTACTTTTTATCCCAAAAAAATGTAGCGGGTAACAGGGCGCAACCTATGTGTTAATCTAGGGTTCAGCAACCTCCATGTGAAATTTCATTAAAATCCATTCAGTAGTTTTTACGTGAAAGAGTACCAAACATCCATCCATACTTTTACAAACTTTCGCGTTTATAATATTGGTAGGGATATTATTATTTTTTCTGTTGACACAGACTATAGTGGTAGCTAATTAACTATTTAGAATACAGTTTTTCAACTTTGTTTTTAATGAATAATATACTAAGCTTAACATCTTTTTTTTTTTTTTTTAAAAACATCGCCCCACACTAGGAATTTCCCCTGTATCGTGGGTGCGTTTCACAAACACGAAATATTCACATACACAAACACCCAGACTCGGGACAAACATCTGTGGTTCCCACAAAGTTTTGCCCCGTTCGGGAATCGAACCCGCAACCCTTAGCGCAGCAGTCCAATCGCTTAGCCACTGCGCTAATCAGGTCGTCTTCTTCTTGTCTTCTCTTGTCTCAATATTTCTCTTTAGTTAAAAACTTAGGTGTACTTTACTCCTCTGCCTACCCCTTCGGAGTATTTCGTTCGTTAATCCGGCGTTGTATGCAAAACTACGTAATAAAATTAGCGACGGTCATCCCTGGTACGACCCTCGAGTTATGCACTTGTTGTAGTGTGACCATGACGCGGAATAATACTTAGGACTCAGTTATTAATTACTATAGTAGTTATAGATTCTTTTATTTGGTCCATTTTTAATTGAATTGTTAAAATTATTAACTTTTTTGTAAAGTGAAATGTTGCATTTTTTCGGATTAAAAAGCCTATATATTATTCTACGTGTCAGCTATATAGATTCATTTATGTGATAAGTTTTTAACTGAAAAGTTAAAATCTTTGAAATTATTACCTTTTTTAAAATTGTAACGTTGCATTTTTTTGGAAAAAAAATAGCTGAAGTATTAATCCAGGGTGTCAGCTACCTCCATACGAAATTCTATCAAAACTGCTCCAGCCGTTTGAGTTTAAGAAGCAACAAACATACAAACACACACAAACTGTCGCCTTTATATCCCGCTGCGCCCCGCGGTGTTACGCGCTACATTTTTTAGGGATAAAAAGTGGCCTATATGTTAATCCAGGGTGTCAGCTACCTCCATATAAAATTTCTTCAGAATAGGTCTAGCCGTTTGAGCGTGAAGAGGTAACAAACATACAAACACACTCACAAATTTTCGCCTTTATAATATTAGTGTGGAGTGTGATGGGATGTGTTGTAGGCGCGCCCCCTATTACATTGAGATCTATAACATAACTGGCAGAATGTAGGTGGTACTATACACCTTTAGGGTTGGACCTCATCTGACAGCACGAAATCGCCACCGAGACAGAACGATAGCACGCGGCAGAATCCTCGACGCGATCGCGTGCTATCGCATTATGCTTTCTGTCTCGGTCTAGCAAATGGCAGTTCTAAGCGACAGAAAGAGAAAAGGCGACGGAAAAAGGCGATTCCGTGCTGCCAGATGAGGTCCAACCCTTACCTACCCCCTTAGGGAATTCAGACGTGAACTTATGTCCTGTAATAACAAAGGCATATTAATTACCGGTTAACATTATGCATTAATTTGTCACACTGTTATGTTTCCTCTCATTTAAATGATTGAATGCGTTTGACACACTTTCATAAACGGACGGTGTAATTGACTGAACTTTATTGTTGAATATACGACTGTATTGTTCAAAGACAAATAAGCTGTGATAGCCGAGTGGTATGACCGTTGGACTGACAAGTCAAAGGTCGCAAATTAGAAAACCTTGGCATGCACCAGTGTCTTTTCAAAAATCATAAGTATTTAGTTATTTTGGCAAATAGTAGGTTTTACAAAAACACTTTTACACGTCAATTTTTGTAAAAACTAAGATGGCATCGGCATTTCCTAACTGACTACCTCTGAGAAGAAATACCGAAACAAACTCAGGGGTCAAGGTCTCTTTCAAAGTCCAGACAAGCTCAATATTTTATGTGAGAACAGTGTAGGTGGTCTGAAATGTGGTCTTTTTAGAAAAGAACTACGGCGAGTTTGAGTCGACCTGTCCTCACACACGCCCCGGTGGCAGACTATTGGCAGGTGGGGGTTGAGCTATTCTAATTGTTTCTTATACAGGGGATTAAATACTAGCTAAAATTGTGAAACGTAATTAATGAGTGGCCACTTGTTAGATTAACGTGTAAGTGATGATGTAATATATTGCTACAATGTCTGGTATTTAAAAAATGGATAAATCTCTTCATGCTTGAAAATCAAAAAAGTACCTGCTCTCAACTTGGCATTCTTTTGTTCGCCTATCTATGTGTCGCTTCAGATTATCATGGTCTACTATATTTGACGCCAGAAACCGAAGAAATATAATACTGTCTTGAACATTCCTGACGTAATCCGATTGTCATTTTTTTCTTATGTGGAATTAAAAATATGAGGCACTTTGGGCTCGTTATGTGAGACAATCTTCTTCTTATCGTACGGTTGATGAACAACCTGGTGTCAGAGTTTAAACCGCCTGTAGGCCTCTGACAGCTTTACACACCGTTGAACAATCTCTCAGGTGTGCCGGTTTCCTCACGATGTTTTCCTTCACCGTATTTAGCGACAGATAACTCATTTATAGTACGCACATAAATTTAAAAAGACATCAGTGCGTGCCGGGGTTTGAACTTGCGACAGTTGCTTGGCAGTCCAGCGGTCATAGTCATTTGGTTTTCTGCTGACGTAAACGCATTTCGATGATCAGATAGGCGCAGTGGTTAAACTGGACTGCTGCGATAGAGTTCGATTCCCGCACGGGACATAAAATTTTGGGATTCGCAGACATTTGTTCCGAGTCTGAGTGTTTATGTATGTGATATTTCATGTTTGTAAAACAGGCCCTACGATACAGGAGAAATTCCTAGTGTGGGGCGTAATTTTTTTTAAAATTATTCTGTTATCCGACCTATATCATGGTAACCCTACTTTTCCTAGTACGTAGGGGTCATAAACTCATGGGTCAATTTGCTGAGCGCCCCTGGTGGCGCGTACCTTTTATTACTATACAATACATTATATAATTTCGGTTATTTTCTTTTATAATTGTCGTAAGGTAATATATTATTTATGTCTGTAATACTAGCTTTACGCGCCGGTTGGCTTCCGTAGTCCTTATAGTATATATATTTTTTTTGATACAAACAATATATCCAAATCCATTATTATTAATGAATACTAGCTTACGACCGCGACTTCGCCCGTGTAGCTAATCGTAAAGTAAAAAAAATATTGTGTGTATTGAATTTTTGATTTTTTTAATTTTATAAAACTATTAGTTACGCCTTGTGAAGTTACTCGCGACATTTCATCGGGATAACAATTATCCTATGTGTTAATCCACAGTATTAACTATCTCCATACAAAATTTTACCAAAATTGGTTCAGCCGTTTGAGCGTAAAGAAGTAACAAACGCACTCAGAAACTTTCGTCTTTATAATATTAGTGTGATAAATGTAAGATACCACTTTTACATCATTCACTTTGATATCATTCATTCATCATCATCATCAGCCGGAAGACGTCCACTGTTGAACAAAGGCCTCCCCCTTAGAACGCCACAATATAATATATATTCATTCAATACTCTATCATTTAAAATATTACTTAATTCTAAAATTAAAATACTACACTTTAACAAAAACCGGTTACCCATCTAAATTACGGCCGCAACAAGGTTCCCTTAACCTATCGTCAATTGCGTGGAATTCAAAGTCCTTAATCCAATATTGGGATCCCAGGAGAGGCTATTGTCCTGCTTCCCTTGCTTCGACAAGCCGTGATGGTTGCATTCAATTATTAATTTTATTAAAATGGGTACAATGAACTCTGTGAGGGTTATCCGACTGCGGCTGCGGAAGGCGATGTTCTGTGTTCGTATGACGTTGCGTTTGGGAATACCTTGATTTGTTCGTTGTTTGTTTAAAGAAGAAGTTTAGTTCCCGTGCGTGACAATTTGTGATTCGTAGATTTTACTAGAATGTGTATTTAATTGAAAATTATAACATACTAGCAGCGCCCCGCTGTGTTACCCGCTACATTTTTTCATAATAAAAAATAGCCTATATTTTTATCCAGGATGTCAGCTACCTCTATACCAAATTTAATCAAAATTAGTCCAGCCGTTTGAGCGTGAAGAGATAACAAACACACTCACAAACTTCCGCCTTTACAATATTAGTGTGATCTAGAGTTTGTGCTTTAAATATAATTTTAAACAACTATATATTTGCGACTACAATATACCTACAGCCAGTTATCATCGCTTTTATCTAAGGGGTAGGCAGAGGTGTCATTTCACCGTGTGCTATTACTCTCATGTTATAAGAGGCGAGTCTATTACTATTAATTAGATGTAATTAACCAGAGGATTCTGTAGAGCCCCCGGCAGACCTCCAGCAAGGTGGACTGATGATGTTGTTGCTGTACAGGGAAAGACTTGGGTGCTCGCCCAAAACAGGAAGCAGTGGCGTTTAGGGGAGGAGGCTTTTGCCCAGCAGTGGGTCACTTAAAAGCTGATGATGAAAAACATAACATAACATCACGCCTGTATTCCCCGAAGGGGTAGGCAGAGGTGCACATATAGTACACCCACATTTCGCCAGTTATGTTTTAGGTCCCAATGTAATAGGGGGCGAGCCTATTGCCATCAACCGGGCACAGATCCAGACTCCGTGCTGTTACTGAGAATTACCAAATGGAAAAACCCAGTAACACTTTGCCCGACCCGGGATTCGAACCCAGGACCTCGTGCTCAGCAGTCGCGCTTAGCAACCACTAGACCAACGAGGCAGTCAGCTGATGATGATAATGAACGTAATAAGTTAATTGTCTCATACACATAGAAGACACTAATATATACGTTACATTGACACTTACCTGGATTCGAACCTGCGTTCTAACGCAAATATAACAAAAAAACTCGACAAAAATCAATTATTTTATATGATAAATTGTGTCATAGACATCCATACTAACATTATAAATGTGAAAGTAACTCTGTCTGTCTGTTACGCCTTCACTACTAAACCGCTGGACGGATTTCGATGAAATTTGGCATGTAGAATGATTAAGACCCGCCCTGGCTGGGGGCTTTTTATTAGGTCTCGCCAAACGACCGGTTAAGCAGTAAGAGCTCCTTCAGAGCTAACTGTGAGAGACAATTTAGTAAAATAAAAAAAAAATAAGACCCGAGAAAGAACATAGGCTATTTAAGGCGGGTGAAGCAGCGGCAAAAGCTAGTGTATAATACGCTAAGAAATATTTCATAAAATAGTCGAACTGACACTTATCTGTATTCGAACCTGCATTCTAACCCAAATATAACAAAAAACTCAACAAAAAACTAATCTATACCAGCGATTATTTTATATTATTTTATTCTTATGACATTAATGTCTGCTTACACCATAAACGAAGGGTGTTACTATACTACCTGAGGTCCTTCCGACCCTAGGCGCCTATGATAAATGGGGCCCGATACAATCTGTAGCGGACACAGGAATTTTTTGTCTCAGACCTCATTGTAAAACAATTTTTTGTTGTTTGTTTCAAATTTCATAATCCGGATATAAAAAATCAAACGGTAATTATAACCAAAAAGGTATTCATTTAACCGACTTCAAAAAGGAGGCACCGACTTCGCTGGTAAAGTGATGTAGATATATTATTTTACACTTTTGAGTTGATCAATGCTCAATCCTTCTCTATACGAGAGCCTTTGTAGCAGTGGGACAGTTATAGGCTGTCATTATTATTACTTTTGAGTTAGTGTTTTTTGCAGACGGTGTTTATTACAAGCTTTTATTTAACTTGCAATGTTTGTATGTATGTATGCGTCTTCCAGTTTGTGGTCGCCACTCGAAAACCTTTCTTCCCTACTTGTTATCGGTACTCACCGTTCTCTATTGAAAATTATCTAATGGAAAAACAGCAACACTGCCCGGCCCGAGATTCGAACCCAGGAACTCATGTTCAGCAGTCGCGTCTCAATGACTAGATCAACGCAGCAGTCAACTATACCTTCAACCAACTTTAAAAATGGAGGAACTTATGTTAACTATACGTTTTTAAAATACAAACACACAGCCATAACATAAATTCTTACTAGTAAACAAAACAATTGGTAAAATTACAAAAATCCTATTTATTTTCACTCTATATCTGTCCCTTTTTCCCACGGTCATAATACGTAGGAGGGAGCGGGACAACCACAGCGCTGGAATGCGACGAATGCCAGTAAATCACTTAACAACTAGTGATGGGACAGCGTCGATATATTTATGTCGATAATGTTTCCCTCTGTTTAACTAAACAGACTTTAGAAGGTGATTCATTGAACTAAAATTAGATTATTTAACATGTTTATAAATACACTGCCTCGTTGGTCTAGTGGTTGATAAGCGCGACTGCTGAGCACGAGGTCCTAGGTACGAATCCCGGGTCGGGCAGAGTGTTACTGGGTTTTTCCATTAGGTAATTCTTAGTAGCAGGACGGAGTCTGGATTTGTGCCCGGTTGATGGCCAGCTCGCCCCCTATTACACTGGGACCTAAAAACATAACTGGCGAAATGTGGGTGTACTGTATGTGCACCTCTGCTTACGTCTTCGGGGAATACAGGCGTGATGTTATGTTATGTTTAATATTTACTTTCCCAAAGTACAGCATAAAACTAGGTGTGCCCCGCGGTGATACTCGGTCTAATTAGCACTTGTATTGAAACACTTTTGATTTTAAACGCTGGTCAGGGGTCGAAGGTCATCTTTCCATGACGTCATTGCTTAATCTTCTTCCTATCGTATGGTTGATGAACAACCTGGTGTCAGAGTTTAAACCGCCTGTAGGCCTCATAGCTTTAACTGTAGATAAAGGGAAAATACATTTTTAAACCCAAGCTTTTAAACCAGCTAGGCTCAAAGTACTTGTAAAGACGAATCAAACAAGCTCAAACACGATGGGGTTGCGTCATTTCGTTAGTGTTCCTAGGACCGTCCACTCCATCATCGGACCAGCTTAAAATTACCATAATATTGTATTGTCACCGAACCTACATATGTATGCAAAATTTCATTCCAATAGAATGTTAAGAAGTGGTTCTAATTTAGATTGCAAGATTTGGCCTAAACAAACTCACATACATACAAACATTGCAAGTTAAATAAAAGCTTGTAAAAAAAACAACTCGTCAATTATTTCGATGAATATTACCACGTATGTCACAACACTATCGATGCAATGTATTTGGATGTATGTACTTAATAGCGGAGCTAACGAAGTGCTGATACCATCAGAATATGCGGGATGAGGCGCACAACATTTTTTTAAAACAAAAGTTTTGATTTCTAACTAAAATCACACCAACCCTAATATTATTATAAAGGCGAAAGTTTGTGAGTGTGTTTGTTACCTCTTCACGCTTAAATGGCTTGACCGATTTTGATGAAATTTCATATGGAGGTAGCTGACATCTAGGATTAACACATAGACTTTTTATCTCGAAAAAATGTAGCGGGTAACACCGCGGGCCGCAGCTGGTATTGTTTAAAACTTTCTCTAAAACATAGTGAATCTTGTGTTCTGATAACATAAAACATAAACAAACATTGTGCCCGGTTGATGGCAATAGGCTCGCCCCCTATTACATTGGGACCTAAAAACATAACTGGCGTAACGTGGGTGTACTGTATGTGCACCTCTGCCTACCCCTTCGGAGATTACAGGGGTGATGTTGTGTTGTTACTTTC
This sequence comes from Abrostola triplasia, assembly GCA_946251915.1. Lineage (NCBI taxonomy): Eukaryota > Metazoa > Arthropoda > Insecta > Lepidoptera > Noctuidae > Abrostola > Abrostola triplasia. The sequence continues at coordinate 434,026 of OX276448.1, read as the reverse complement.
TTTCTAATAATTTATTGACAAATTATTATTATTTTTGAAAACTACATTTCTCAGAAACGTTGGCGACCCCTGCCGTAACATGATCTTCAGATGTTATCTCAGACCACAGAGTTAGTCGCTAGCCAGTTAGTTTATTACGCTCTTACCATAAAAGGGACGGCAGAATTCTTAGTACAACCCGACATGCTAGGTATACTATACCTACTCATGATTTTGGAACGACTTTGTTATTGGTTAAAGAAATTTACGAACTTTTTTGTATATGTGTTTGTCCCCTAACTCTTCCTAAACGGCTGTACCCATTTGGATGAATTTTTGTGTGTATTTCAATGGGTTCCTGGATAGTTTGAAAACCTTATTGGACCCGATAGGTGGCTCTGTGCTAGTCCGCATGTCATGTTTGTGAAACGCACCCACGATACAGAGAAATTCCTAGTGTGGGGCGACGCGCGAAGCTTAAAAAAAATGTTGTTGTCGTCCGGTAAATAATTATCTATGAATGACATGTTTGGTCACACCATGTCGCCGTGTCCTCGTGTCACTGTCAGAGATAAGTCTTTAGTATTATCACGCTTCATCGGAAATGAGGTGAGCAGATGGCTAAGATACTCACTTTTATTTTTAAAGTGATAATAATAATCTGATAAAGCACGGAGTCTGGATTTGTGCCCGGTTGATGGCAATAGGCTCGCCCCCTATTACATTGGGACCTAAAACATAACTGGCGAAATGTGGGTGTACTATATGTGCACCTCTGCCTACCCCTTCGGGGAATACAGGCGTGATGTTATGTTATGTTATGTTGTTAATAATCTGAAAGATGACCACAGCAATTAATATTTCACTAATATTATATATGAGATTTTTTTTGAGCGTGTTTGTATGTTTATTATCTCTTAACGCTCAAACGGCTGGACCGATTTCGATAAAATTCGGAATGGAGGTAGCCCTGGATTAACACAGGCTACTTGGTATCCCGATTTTTTTTTTAATAAGGTCATAAAATTTTTGTGGTCTTATTTCTCGGGCCGTTTTTGTAGTGTTGATCGTTAGTCTAGTACGTTGTTGATCGAAGGCTAGTGTCGGACTCGCCGCGGATTTAGAAGTGAGTTCGTAAGTTATGTCTTTAGAATAGCACAGCTGGTTATACATATAATAATGAGTCAAGCCATCGGTTTAACATTTAACCTAGATTTATAAAATAAAACACACATGAACTAGTTAAAGATTAAACCTGGGATTAACTATTGTGTGCCATGATATCCGAGGTTACGTAGCTACCGAGATAAAATGTTACGGACATGATATGGATCCAATTACTATGCTAACAGTACGTCATAAGCAGTAATAGCCGAGTGGTATGACCACTGGACTGTCAAGTTAAAGGTCGTAAGTTCAATTCATGTGTGTACTATAAATTAGTTATCATAACATAACATAAACATAACATCACGCCTGTATTCCCCGAAGGGGTAGGCAGAGGTGCACATATAGTACACCCACATTTCGCCAGTTATGTTTTTAGGTCCCAATGTAATAGGGGGCGAGCCTATTGCCATCAACCGGGCACAAATCCAGACTTCGAGCTGCTACTGAGAATTTCCTAATGGGAAAGCCCAGTAACACTTTGCCCGACCCGGGATTCGAACCCAGGACCTCGTGCTTAGCAGTCCCGCTTATCGACCACTAGACCAACGAGGCAGTCATTCAAATTAGTTATCAGTTTTACTATAATAACTTTCCTGAGTGTTATCCATATTATTTACTATATGTATATTCCGGTTATACTCACGGGTGAATTCGGGAATGCCCGACTAGTTTCGGACTCGACCGGAGATCGATCGGTCGAGTCCGAAACTAGTCGGGCATTCCCGAATATACCCTTGAGTATAACCGGAATATACATATAGTAAATAATATAGTTATTAGTTGCTAAAACGGTGAAGGAACGTGAGGAAACACGCACACTTGAGAGATTATTCAACGGTATATAAAGCGATATCAGAGTAGATATTATAGCGTCAGGACTAACAAAAATATGTATACTAGAAATTAGCTTCAACTGGGACTCAAACCCAACATCATCATCATCAGCCGGAAGACGTCCACTGTTGAACAAAGGCCTCCCCCTTAGAACGCCACAATGAACGACAGCTTGCCATTATCATTCACCGGTTGCAGCAACTCTGACGATATCGTCGGTCTGCCGCCCATTGCTACTTCAACTTGCTTCTTTGAGCTATGTCGGTGGCTCTAGCTCTTTGGCAAATTTGAATATTCCGGATCCTGTCGTGCAAAGAAACCCCGAGCATAGCTCTCTCCATAGCTCGTTGAGTGACTCTCAGCCTCTCCAAAAGGCCAACCGTTAGCGACCACGTCTCGGAGCCATACGTCATCGCAACAAAAGTTGAATAAAAATGTAGATTTCGTGTAAGAACGATGCATCAATCTTATCATCTTCAAGATATTTTGATACGCGTTGATTAATGACCTCCCCCTTCCGACGACAGATTGAGGATATGACCGATAACGACGCAACGGAGTATATTGTGTTTCAACTTTAACAGGTTTAAGAAATGCAGTTAAAGCTACTGCCTCGTTGGTCTAGTGGCTGCTAAGCGCGACTGCTGAGCACGAGGTCCTGGGTTCGAATCCCGGGTCGGGCAAAGTGTTACTGGGTTTTTCCATTAGGTAATTGTCAGTAACAGCACGGAGTCTGGATTTGTGCCCGGTTGATGGCAATAGGCTCGCCCCCTATTACATTGGGACCTAAAACATAACTGGCGAAATGTGGGTGTACTATATGTGCACCTCTGCCTACCCCTTCGGGGAATACAGGCGTGATGTTATGTATGTATGTATGTATGTAGTTAAAGCTATAGTTTAAACTTTGCTTTTTAGTTTAGACTGCCTCGTCATCCTGGTGGACTTGCACGACTGCTGAGCATCAGTCCTGGGTTCGAATCCCGGGTCGAGTAGGTTAGGAAATTCTCAGTAGCAGCACGGCGTCTGGATTTGTGGCCGGTTGATGGCCTTTTTACATGCCAAATTTCATCAAAATCCGTCCAGCGGTTTAGTAGTGAAGGCATAACAGACAGAGTTACTTTCACATTTATAATATTTAGCATCGAATACCTGTTTCAATACACCCTTAATTTTTATACAAATTGAAAATACTTTTGCGTACATCTGCCTACCCCTTTGGGGATCATCAAGCCAAATATAATTATGATCTCAACATGCATATGCATCTCAATTATACCCACATGCGATCCAAATCCTATTCAGAATTGAATTAACAGTACAGGCAGAGAGAGAAGTGTGAGCAAGTTGATTTAATATTCTCAAATGCAAGCTTCCAAGAGAACCTTGATGTAATTATCTGAAATCGCCCGCAGTGAGCTAGCGTGGTGATCAATGCTCAATCCTTCTGTATACGAGAAGAGGCCTTTGTAGCAGTGGGACAGTTATAGGTTTTTTTTTATTTAAAATGTTTGCAAATTAGCCTGACTTCTGAGCATGACGTCCTGGATTCGTATACTGGGTCAGGAAAAGTACATCCATACATAAAGTCACGCCTGTTTCCCTGAGGGGTAGGCAGCGACCACGGATTTCTATTTGCTACGATCCTTGCATACTTATTTTGCTTCATTCACACGCATCACATTCCTCATACACGCTCGTCGGTTGAGGGTACTCCTCACTTGCCCTTTTTGCAGAACATCTCCGATTTGGTCTAGGTATGTTCGCCTAGGTCTTCCCCTTTCCAATACTGAAATAACACTCGCCTCATATTATATTCCTTTTGTCATATTTTTGTTCAGGAAAAGTTTTACTGGGTTTTTCCATTACGTAATTCTCAGTAGCAGCACGGAGTGTAGATTTGTGTCTGGTTGATGGCCACCTCTTCTATTACATTAGGACCTATAACAACGTCAGGCGGAAGATATCCACTGTTGAACAAAGGCTCCCCCTTAAGTAAAGGGAGGGGTTGCCATAATCCCCACGCTTGGCAAGCGGCTAGGGGATCGCAGTATTGGTGGTGAAGTTACAGAATACGCTGCTGCCCATCTTCTGGATTTTCCCTTACTCGCCTCTTACGACACCCACGGGAGGAAAGGGGGTGGTCAATTCTAGGCCGGATACCACTCGGCACGGGACCTATAACATCACTGGCGAAATGTGGGTGTATAAATGTATTTAAATACATCCACACAACTCTACCTACCCCTCCGGGAATATTAGCGTGACAATACCCATCCCTCTATTAGTCATAGCAGCGCTGTCGTCGCCTGTCCCGTCGGTCGCGTGTCGCGTGTCCATCTTACTTTGTCCCCCTCCACAATTACTTGCCAATTTGTGTCCATGTACTTAGAGCGCTTGCGGTAGACCGGGTCTAGTACAATGTAAAGGAACTACTTATCGTATGGTTGATGAACAAGAGTCAGAGTTTAAACCGCCTGTAGGCCTCTGATGTACCTTTACACACCGTTGAACAATCTCTCAGGTGTGCCGGTTTCCTCACGATGTTTTGTTTTAATGTTTTTAGCGACTGATAACCAGTTTATAGTGATATGAAATTTTAATGGAACTGTGATACTATTACCTTGGGCAAGGATCGGTAGGGATCGGGTAGTGAATTTTTTTTACAGAATAAAAAGCTTTAATAGAACCAAATATTCATCCACCTGCAAAAATATTTCTCAATTAAGAAAAACCTTCGCCCCACACTAGGAATCTCTCCTGTATCGTGGGTGCGTTTCACAAACATGAAATATCACATACACAAACACCCAGCCTCGGGACAAAAACTGCGGATCACACATTTTTTTATTTCGCTCAAGAATCGTACCCGCAACCCCTAGCGCAGCAGTCCAATCGCGTTACCACAGCGCCAATCACATCGTAATGTTGTCTAGAATATCTAAGAAAGTATTATATGACATTGATAGATACATTCTTTTGCATATAGATTACAAATCCGTCACAAACAGTGACACGAGAAAAAAAAATTCTATCTAACCATGTATTGTTTACTAAAAATATGAATTGTTTTACCGTACAAAACAAAAGCCACTTTCAACAAAGAAATGAATCTACCAGTTCTCCACAATAAATACAGTAGCTCTCACCTACCTTCAGTATATATAACAAACAAACAGACAGACAGATCCTTAGAAATTTAATTGAAACGTCACTTCTGACAGGTTCCCCGCTGACTTGATTTAGGGGTCCGTGACGGGAACCCGCTGCGAATTCTTGTGGGATTCCCCTCTTAGGAATTAATGTTATATTGACCTTTGATGGGTCCTCTTAAAACGGTTGGGTTGAGGTCTCGGAATGATTAAGTAGGTATACCTATAAAATACATATGAGCTATATGTGTTGACTGCCTTGTTGGTCTAGTGATAGCTAAGCGCGACTGCTGAGCACGAGGTCCTGGGTTCGAATCCCGGGTCGGGCAAAGTGTTACTGGGTTTTTTCATTAGGTAATTCTCAGTGGCAGCACTGAGTCTGGATTTGTGCCCGGTTGACGGCCAGCTCGCCCCCTATTACATTGGGACCTAAAAACATAACTGGCGAAATGTGGGTGTACTGTATGTGCACCTCTGCCTACCCCTTCGGAGAATACAGGCGTGATGATGTTATGTTAATTATATATGTTATTATGCTATATGTCGTTGTGTTTGGTTTTCTCCTTACAGCAGTACTTTCTGATTGTCATACAAAACAGCCGCTAATATGCCCTCCACTGCTTCTTGCTACAGCTGAGAAGACGAAACTATATAATAATAACAGCCTATAACTGTCCCACTGCTACAAAGGCCTCTTCTCGTATAGAGAAGGATTGAGCATTGATCACCACGCTAGCTCACTGCGGGCGATTTCAGATAATTAAATCCAGGTTTCCTCACGATGTTTTCCGTCACCGTTAGTCAGTGTCTTAGAATAACTAAAAAAGTATTTATAACATTGAAAAAGTCACATTGATACTTGGGGTTTGAACCTGCAACCTTAAGCATTCAAATCCGGTATGTTAACCACTAGGCCACACATATATACATAACACATATATTCTGACAAATAAATCTATCTTTATCTTTATATTATAAGAAACAAGATATCTACCAAAACCGCAGTATAAACAAAACTACATACAGAACCACTTCGAATACACCACGATCTCACACAAACACCGAAGTGTCAAACTACAAAAGGATTTGACAGCTCAATTGTGTGGCTTTTTTTTAGAAACCGGCCGAGGTAGTCGCTTATTCAGCCTTTTAATTGAGCGACAAGAAGTTATTTATGATTTCTTTCAAACGTGTTGACGTCTGTGAATTATACAAACTATAAAATAGACTGCCTCGTTGGTCTAGTGGTTGCTAAGCGCGACTGCTGAGCACAAGGTCCTGGGTTCGAATCCCAGGTCGGTCAAAGTGTTACTGGGTTTTTCCATTAGGTAATTCTCAGTGGCAGCACGGAGTCTGGATTTGTGCCCGGTTGATGGCAATAGGCTCGCCCCCTATTACATTGGGACCTAAAAAATATAAGTGGTGAAATGTGGGTGTACTATATGTGCACCTCTGCTAACCCCTTCGGGGAATACAAGGGTGATGTTATGTTATAAAATATACTATAGACTAGTCTAATGGTTATACAGCGCGACCGCTAAGTGTTCGAGGTTCGATTGCCGGACAGAGCAAAGTATTACTGGGTTTTCCATTAAGAGCACAAATCCAGACTCCGTGCTGCTACTGAGAATTACCTAATGGAAAAACCCAGTAACATTTTACCTGACCCGGGATTCCTCCAGGACCTCGTGCTCAGCAGTCTTAGCAACCACTAGACCAACGAGGCAGTCGAATGAACCATGATATGTCAGTTGAAATAACTATTAGGTATAAGCAACATACCTATATAGCATTTAAGTGGGTCTCAGCTGTCTAGGGTCAAACTTAAGCCAACAATCTCCCAGCCAATGCCTACAATGAGTCACCTTAGTCCAATAACTACTCGAATAACTAATAATACTCGGGTCTACCAACCTAAGTACTAACATAAAAACATAACATCACGCCTGTATTCCCCGAAGGGGTAGGCAGAGGTGCACATACAGTACACCCACATTTCGCCAGTTATGTTTTTAGGTCCCAATGTGGCGATCCCAATGGGGGCGAGCCTATTGCCATCAACCGGGCACAAATCCAACTACGTGCTGCTACTAAGAATTACCTAATGGAAAAACCCAGTAACACTTTGCCCGACCCGAGATTTGAACCCAGGACCTCGTGCTCAGCAGTCGAGCTTAGCAACCACTAGACCAACGAGGCAGTCATTAAACTTACTACTAAGTACTAAACTTCTAAAATTTCAATGTTTTTCTAAACTATACATGTTAGAGCTTAAAGATTTAAAATTTGCTGAAAATTGAAATAAAAAAAGAATCTAAATTGATAGAGGAAATTTGAAAAATGATATACCCGAGCGGGACTTGAACTCGCAAGTTACGCTGTACCGTAGGGCAGCTCCAACCAACTGAGCTATCGTGTCTTAGCTGTGCTATGTGTGATCTGGAGTGTCGTGGTGGCCTAGTGCTTGACATACCGGATTTGTTCGCACAAGGTTGCAGGTTCAAGCACCCGGGCAAGTATCAATGTGACTTTTTCAATGTTATAAATACGTTTTTAGTTATTCTAAGACACTGACTAACGGTGACGGAAAACATCGTGAGGAAACCTGGATTTAATTATCTGAAATCGCCCGCAGTGAGCTAGCGTGGTGATCAATGCTCAATCCTTCTCTATACGAGAAGAGGCCTTTGAAGCAGTGGGACAGTTATAGGCTGTTGTTATTATTTAATTTAGATTATTCAAAATATTGCCTAATACTCGTAGCATACTGAATTGAGACAATAAGACAGATGTATTTCTACCCTAAATACCTATATTTCTTTAATTGAGTTAACACACTATAGGCAGGTTTATTCTTAACAGTATTGTATGACGATTTCTCGGTTATTTTTACCGAGTAATTGTTCTCAAACATTGCAGCGAACGAGGTCGATTACTCTCGAGCGATGAGTCGGAAATAATCGATACGTCTTTAGCACAAATCGATTAAGGACGGACAGACCGTTGAAACAATGTAGCTTTAGACACAACATAACATCACGCCTGTATTCCCCGAAGGGGTAGGCAGAGGAGGTAGTACAAACACATTTCGCCAGTTATGTTATAGGTTAGGAATTCTATGGGTCTTTGCCACCCGAAATAAAATTATTATTATTTCCGTTATTTAACACATTTCTTATAATTAAAAATTACATAGTTAAATAATATCTTATACATATAAAATTCTCGTGTCACAGTTTTCGTTTCCATACTCCTCCGAAACGGCTTGACCGATTCTCATGAAATTTTCTGAGCATATTGAGTAGGTCTGAGAATCGGCCAACATCTATTTTTCATACCCCGGGTCAGCTAGTATCTATATAAAAATACATTTTTTTTTCATTCTTATGCGACGTTTTACGTCGCCCAACACTTGGAACTTCTCCTGAGTCGTGGGTGTGACATGATGTTAATAGTATGTTTAAATGGTTACTTACTAGCTGTTGCCCGCGACTTCGCCTGCGTGGTTTTCGGATAAAGTATATAGATTTTTTGCGCCAGAAACCCTCTCTGGCTTTCTCAGAAGACCCTGCCAATGTTTTATCACAATCTGACCAATAGTTCAGGAGCGCATTGAGGACAAACATACCAATATTAATTTTTATTTATATAAATTCGGCACGCGGTCTGTTTTAAATCGAAGTAAAACGCGAGTGAAGCCGGGTGTCACGTGTATATTTAACTCACATCGCAGCAGGCTCCATTAGTGCACAGTGCAATGATAATCTTAAGTGCACATTTCTTTAGGGTTGTCACAAAAATATATATAAAAAAATATAGTTTTTATTTGTGACTTCGCTTACCACATTTAATTTAAGTACAGAAAATATTTACATACATACATAAAGTCACGCCTATTTCCCAGAGGGGTAGGCAGAGACCACGGGTTTCTATTAGCTACGATCCTAGCATACTTCTTTCTCCTAATTTTCTCGCGGACAAAGTCATGGGTGTAAGTATTGTTAAATTACAACTAGCAACTACCGGCGGCTTTCATCTGCGCGGACCGCAGAATTAGTAAAAAAAGTTAACATAATAGAATAACAGTAATTAAATTTAATTTATCTTGGCTATAAACTATTTGTGTGCCAAATTTCATCTAAATTCGTTCAGATGTTTGTGCGGAATTGAGTAACAGACACCTATACACACATCTATCCCCTTATATTGTATTTATAACTAGCTTTTGCCCGCGTTATGTAGCCTATTTCCTTTCTCGGGTCTTAAACTGTCTACATGCCAAATTTCATCAAAATCCGTCCAGCGGTTTAGTCGTAAAGGCGTAACAGACAGACAGAGTTACTTTCACATTTATTATATTAGTATGGATAAATATTAGAAGGATACGAGCTGACCCGGGGTATGAAAAATAGATGTTGGCCGATTCTCAGACCTACTGAATACGCTCACAAAATTTCATGAGAATCGGTCTAGCCGTTTCGGAGGAGTATGGGAACGAAAACTGTGACACGAAAATTTTATATATATAGATTTGTGACAGCCCTACAAGCACTTATATCTCGAGAACGCAGTGTTTTTTATCATTACGACTCGTATGATGGGCACTGGGCATCATTAAACACAATCCGACTATAATACACGGCTTTTAGTTTATGGAGTATGCAGGATTATAGGTTACTAGCTTTTGCCCGCGGTTTCGCCCGCGTTTATCACACAATCTTTCAGAGCGCAAACGAGAGAGCATGAAATTTTGGGTTTGGCATTAGAAAAGTGATAATTTTTGGAGGTAATGCAATTGTGAACTAAGGCATTGATAGGTAAGTTAAGCAACTCTTGACAAGGTCAGTTCTTGGATGGTGTTTTTTTGTTGAGTTACATGGTTAAGCTTCGCTAGTTAAGGATATTTTTTGGATAAGGGATAATATAACATAACATAACATCACGCCTGTAATCCCCGAAGGGGTAGGCAGAGGTGCTCATATACACCCACATTTCGCCAGTTATGTTTTCGGTCCCAATGTAATAGGGGGCGAGCTGGCCATCAACCGGACACAAATCCAGACTCCGCGCCGCTACTGAGAATTACCTAATGAAAAAACCCAGTAACACTTTGCCCGACCCGGGATTCGAACCCAGGACCTCGTGCTTAGCAGTCGCGTGTAGCATCCATTAGACCAACGAGGCACATATTGGTGGTAAAAGAGAAGATGGCGTCGCGTCGTGTGTCCTGCGTTTGGTTCCACTCCGGTCATGTCGTTTCATCGAAAACCGGTTCCAATTCTCAAACAAATTAAACAATAGTTGAATTCCCATTACCATTCCTTTGACAGAAATCATTGGGACACAAGTACAAAGGCTAAGTACTAGGTTTCGCACTTGAACGGCTGGGAGTCGAACCCGGGCCCTCGGTCACACAACTGCTCTATTGTGTTAGTTTTCAAGTGTGAAACGGTATTATGATTTTAAATGGTACAACCCTTTTGTAGTGAAATCTTTTTAACCGACTTTAAAAAAGGTGGTTCGGTGTTTGTATATTGTCGGTACCTATATTTTGCAATGCAGTATTAGGCCTATAGAGTACTAGAATTAGGTTCGAATCCCGGGTCGGGTAATGTGTTACTTGGTTTTTCCATTAGGTCACTCTTAGTAAAGCACTGATAGCCGAGTGGTATGACTGTTGGACTGCCACGTCAAAGGTCGCAATTCAAACCCCGGCACGCACCAATGTCTTTTCGAATTCATGTGCGTATTATAAATTAGTTATCAGTTGCTAAAAACGGTGAAGGAAAACATCGTGAGGAAACCGGCACACCTGAGAGATTATTCAACGGTGTGTAGAGCCATGACAGAGGCCTACAGGCGGTTTAAACTCTGATACCAGCTTGCTAATGAGACTGACCTAATGGAAAACCCCAGTAACACTGCCTGAACCGGGATGCGAATCCAGGACCTGATGCTACGTATCTATTCCCGCTTAACGACTAGATTTCGGCAGACTTATAGTTATACTAGCTGCACCCTGCGGTGTTACCCGCTACATTATTTCGGGATAAAAAGTAGCCTATGTGTTAATCCAGGGTGTCAGCTACCTCCATATGAAATGTCATTAAAATCCATTCAGTAGTTTTACATAAAAGAGTAATAAACATACATACTTACAAACTTTCGCGTTTATAATATTAGTAGGGATACTCCAAAAAAAAACAAATCCTAACTCTAAAAGTAAATAACCTAATGTATGGAGGTCGCATCGGTTCAATTGTGCGGCATTGGAATTGAATTTATGGGTTCGATGCCCGCGCCGGTACATTGATGTTATTGCTCGATGTAATTGTTCGCTTATTGTGTTATACATTGATTGTTCCAGTTATTGGGGCTTCACGACTGTATTCCCTGAGTGGTAGGCAGAATTCGTAGTCCGACAAAATCATAAAAAATATATATAAAAAAATCCCAACTACTTATCGTATGGTTGATGAACAGCCTGGTGTCAGAGTTTAAACCGCCTGTAGGTGTGCCGGTTTCCTCTCAATGTTTTTCACGTTTCGGAAGGCACGTTAAGCCGTTGGTCCTGCGCCTGATCTCTCCCCGCTCGTGTCTCCCCGTCCTGGACTATGAGAGTGAGGGAATAGGGAGTGCACCTGTGTTTGCATACTTGTGCACTATAATATCTCCTGTAGTTGGCTAGTCTCAGAGACAGGCCGCCGGGACCGACATTGGTTTAGAACATTATTACAGTAAAACGGGGTGAATGGTAACTTAAGGGTGAATAGAAACAACATTTTGAAACTGATTTTAACATTAAATTATTACTTAGTGGTCAGAAAGGATTCTAGATTTGTCTATAATACAATTTAAAGTATAGGGTCCTTCATGGTAACAATCAATTATTTATACATATTTTGCTATAAAATCAGTTTCAAAGTTTTGTTTCTATTCACCCTTAAGTTTCCATTCACCCCGCTTTACGGTATTACATTTTATCTAAAGGTTAACCTCGGCAAGTGTTGCTTACCAAAAACTAATATTAATACAAGATTTCCTTTGTTCCAGGTCCCACTATGACTTGATCACCATACGACGTCCACCAATCACCGTCCGGCAGCTGTTTGCCGCGATGTCGACATATCTGCGCGTGTTGTGCGCGTGCGCACTCGTGATAGCCGCGGCGACTCTTGCGCGCGGCGCGACGTGTCCGTGGGCGTGTTCTTGTCGTGCGGCGGCCGCTGATTGTGCTCATAGAGGCTTGTTGCACGTGCCTAAGAGATTGCCGACTGATTCGCATCGACTGTGAGTATTTTTGACTTGCGATTTTTTGTCGTGCGATTTTTTGGTCGCAGACACAATTTTTATAGAGACTTGTTGCATGGACCCTTTATTATATCCGTCCGATTCGCTTTGACTAATATTTTCTGCGAGACAAATTAGTCGTGCGTTTTTTTTGTCGTGCGCCTCCAAAAATGCTATCTAAGTACATCCGTCACTAGACGGTCACCCTCGCTACCATCCTTGTTGAAGACAATCTCTACAGCATCACCCATTTCTCATGCCGATACATTTATCGAACTCATACTGGGTCCATCGCATACCACGACCCACTTTTCCCCCAACTCAAAAGAATGGTATACTTAATCATAACTATATAAACGAAAAAAATGGTTTAAGGCATGTAGAAAGGATGGAAGAGAGGGACAAAGCTAATGTATGAGGCGAGTGTTAGTGAAGTATCGGAAAGGGGAAGACCTAGGCGAACATACCTAGACCAAATCGGAGATGTTCTGCAAAAGGGTCAAGTGAGGAGTACCCTCAACCGACGAGCGTGTATGAGGAATGTGATGCGAGTGAATGAGGCGAAAGAAGTATGCCAGGATCGTAGCAAAAATCCGTGGTCACTGCCCACCCCTCTGGGAAATAGGCGTGAATGTGTGTTGATTGAACTTCGAGAAAATTCCATAAAAATATTTTTTCATGCATGAAATTGCCGCCCAAGTGTGAATATGCCAATATAAATAGCTTCCATAGATTGAAAACCATGAAACTATCGCAATTTCCCATAAACACCCCATACAATATTCCATGGGGGTGGAAACCCATAGTAATGTACCCTAATATTAGAAAAACTGTGCCTTTCGATGTTCGCTGTGGGGCGCGAACCCTATAAAAGTGGGGTAGACCTGCATACGGATAGACGCGACAATTTAACCGACTTCAAAGAAGCGGTTCTTGTTTTGTGATTGGGGTACTTTGACTTATTCAAACGAAGGAGCGTTGATGACTATGCTTGCACATTAGGCAATTTCAAACCAATATGATGTTTTCTTCTGAGACTCTATCTATATGTATATGACATTGAATAATTGCTGATTATAGGAAACTAGCTGCGCCCCGCGGTATTACCCGCTACATTTTTCGGGATAAAAGCCTATGTGTTAACCCAGAGTGTCAGCTCGGTCTACCCGTTTCAGCGTGAAGAGGTAACAAACATACAAACACACTCATAAACTTTCGCCTTTATAATATTAGTTTGAAATATGATATTGCATGCCAGTTTGCGGATTATAGGGTAAATACTTCATCTTGGAGTAAGGCGTTGACAGATTAGGCAAAGAACGAGCAAGCTAAGCGTAGGTCGTCCTGCAGCGAGATGGATTGACGATATAAAGATTGCGGGGCGCACCTGGACAGGATTGGCACAGGATCGCGGCGGATGGCATTGTTTAAGGGAGGCTTATACCCAGCAGTGGGATATTGAAGGCTGTGGATGATGATGATGATGATGACGATGACTTTAGCACAGTGACTAACATTGTCGGCTCGATAAAATCCGTTTAGATAAATACTTGTCTATATTGATCTAAGTCTAAAACGGTACTCTACCTACAAAAAAATCTCCTATTGCCTATAAGCGTAAAAAGCCAAATTCAACCGTATCCACACAGGTGAAGTATAAATATTTATGGATCATTCCAAAATTATCAAATAGATTGCCTTCTCTAGTCGTTCGTAACTCTACATACTACAGTAGTTGGTAGGGTAGCTAGTACAGTCAGAGAGACAAGCTTTATGTTAGTTTATTTTATATAGGCGTATATTATAAAGGCGAAAGTATGTGAGTGTGTTTGTTACCTCTTCATGCTCAAACGGTTAGACCGATTTTGATGAAATTTCAGATGGAGGTAGCGGACACCCTGGATAACCACTTTGGCTACTTTTTATCCCGAAACAATTTAGTAGGTAACACCGCGGGGCCTACTTAGTTTCATTATATAATTATTACATTTTGTCGACCTGATTGGCGCAATGGCTCTGAGATTCGACTAAATTATCGCTAAGCTTCTTCTCCTTATCGTATGGTTGATGAACAACCAGTGTCAGAGTTTGAACCGCCTGTAGGGCTCTGACTTTACACACCGTTGAAAAATCTCTCAGGTGTGCCGGCTTCCACACGATGTTTTCCTTCACCGTTTTAGTAACTCGTAACTAAACATAATTGTACGACTGTAAAATCGAATGCCTATCCGATATATTCACCGTTCTACTCGTTTCTACTTGTCTAGCGTGTCTTGCGTTTGGGGGTAAAAGGGGGTCCTTAACACTTGTGTGTCTTGACTGTACCGTGCAGGCTGTGTTCATATTATTACCATCATATTGGTCGGGTGTACACGTGCCGCCAATATGTCTTCATGTTCAAACAAAATATAAGTTATAATGTTTTTCACGCAAACGGTCAATGATAACTGATGGTCCGACGTGATCTGTGATGACGTATGGCTCCGAGACGTGGTCGCTAACGGGTAGCCTATTGGAGAGGCTCAGAGTCACTCAACGAGCTACGGAGAGAGCTGTGCTTGGGGTTTCTTTGTATGACAGGATCCGGAACACGGCAATTCACCAAAGAACTAGTCACCGACATAGCTCAAAGAATATGCTAGTTGAAGTGGGCAGGCCATATCGCTTGAAGAACCGATAACCTGGGGAAGAAAGGTTCTCGAACGACCACGAACCGGAATACGCAACGTTGGCAGGCCTCCCACCAGGTGGACCGATGATATCATCAGAGTTGCTGCAACCGGTGGATGGAATTGGCAAGCTGTCGTCCATTGTGGCGTTCTAAGGGGGAGGCCTTTGTTTAACAGTAGACGTCTTCGTCTATCGTCAAAGGACTTGATGCTTGGCTTAGCGACACCATAAGACCAACGAGGCAGTCTTTTCATAAACACGAGAAATATAAAAACCCTTTATTTATAAAGTTACTAGCTGCGTCCCGCGGTGTTACTACATTTTTTCGGGATAAAAAGGTAGCCTGTGTTATTCTGATGTATAAGCTATACTATTGTAAAGTTCCATTTAAATCCATTCAGTAGTTTCCACGTGAAAGAGTAACAAGCATCCTATACATACAAACTTTCGCGTTTATAATATTAGTAGGGATTTACATGTGCGTCAAAATAAAATATTTTTCTTTTTGATCGTGGACGGAAACTGACGCGCCCCCTAGCTGGCTTTGTGTAATTTAGAAAGGAGCTTTCAGAATATAAATATATAATGAGTATACTATATTCTGCGGCACTGCCCGCGTTAACAATTCTCTGTTAGAATAATACAACATACCGCCTGTATTCCCCGAAGGGGTAGGCAATGTACTCAATACATCTATTTGATTTAGTTTTGCCACTTCTCAGGCCCTAGTACATCCATATTTTGCCAGTTATTAGGCGAACATATAGCTGAAGAAAGGTTCTGAGTGGCGTTGGCAGGCCTCCCACCAGGTGGGTCGACGATATCGCCGCAGCAATGAGTGCTGCGCTAGGGGTTGCAGGTTCGATTTTCACACGGGACTAAAGTATGATCCGCAGATGTTTGTCCCGAGTCTGGGTGTTTGTGTATGTGATGTTTCATGTTTGTGAAACGCACCCACGATACAGGAGGGGAGAGGCGAGGTTTTTTTTAAATTACACACTCATGTTCGCCATTTATTATAACTCCTAAGTAATAAAAAGCTAGCCTATAAAACGACTTAACCTATTTTTGTGATATTTTTTTTTATACCTATGGTATAACTTGGATAGTTCTTAGCTATAGTTAGATATATATATATAGTTGGATTCGATAGATAGCGGTAATTTCAACTACAAAAATTGACTTTTCAATTTCTCAAAGAATTTTTTCTTCAATTTTTTACCGATAAATCTTAGCAGACAAAGTCGCGTGCCACAGCTAGTATATAACATAATAAGTACTTGTTTGAGGGAAACTGTAAAGCTATCGAGAAGAGTTCAATAGACGGGCACGGAGACGACGCCCGCGGCTGGTAGGGTGGCCAGGTGCTGGAGAATGTCGGACAGTCCTGAACACTGGATGATATGCAATTATATTAATATTATAAAGTTCCGTGCTTCAGAAGGCACGTTAAGCCGTTGGTCCTGCGCCTGATCTCTCCCCGCTCGTGTCTCCCCGTCCTGGACTATGAGAGTGAGGGAATAGGGAGTGCACCTGTGTTTGCATACTTGTGCACTATAATATCTCCTGCGTAGTCTCTCTTTTTGAGCAAACCGCGGTCCACTGCTGGACATGGGCCTCCTATATAGGTTGCTAGTTTAAATGAGATAGGCCGCCATGACCGAAATCCAGTCCGGAGATAATTATATAGCTTGTATGTTTGTAAGAGGTAATGATCGAAACTCAACAGACTTCAAAAATAATTTCATAAACGAGGATCATACCGGCATCAACTGTACGGTGTCTCTTCTACTGTAAGGGTGTAGCAACTTTTATTTGAAGAAAAGTCTCACAGAACGTCAAATATATGTCCACCCTACCCCGCCTAAGGCTCCCCACTTTCATAAAACGCGAACGAATCCTGAAAATGATCTTCATTTGAACTGATTCTCTTTGTAGACTTTACTGTAATATACAGTGTTGAAGCAATTTAGTAACAATGGAAATAATATCGTTTTACGTACCTAACTTTTTTTCTAAGTATCCGGCCTAGAATTGACCACCCCCTTTATTCCCGTGAGTGTCGTAAGAGGCGACTAAGGGAAAATCCAAAAGATGGGCAGCAGCGTCTTCTGTAACTTCACCACCAATCCCTAAGCCGCTGACTAAACGTGGGGATTATGGCAAAAAACGGATATACCCAGTAACTAATTACCCAGCCCGGAAAATAAACCCAAGACCATATACTCAGCAATCACGCTTTGCAACTACTAGACTAACGCGACATTCCGTAGTATAATTATTATGTAAATTAGGCTTTCATTTTGAAAAATTGAGAATATTTTCTCCCTTACAGACTGCAAAATACATTTTCACGCGTTTTTCTATTAGCAATAAGCTATTAAGAAGATTTACTTTGATTTAGCACTCTGCCGACCCTCCTTTGATAAATACCGCTATAATATGGCGGTTTGTGAAACGTTTGCGAATCGTAATTGATATTAATGGCTTTGGGGAGCCGCCAGAAGAAATAACAGAGATGTTTCATCTACTTAAAGATGATAATACACAAGTTACTCATCACGTGATGGGCTCATAGGCTACATGGCTATCTCATAGGTAGACTGGTCTGAGGAGTTAAGCTGGGCTCACCGCAGTCTTCATGGGTGATCATTCTCACATGTCGAGACCCCTCCGTGCTTCAGAAGGCACGTTAACCCGTTGGTCCTGCGTCTGATCTCTCTCCGCTCGTGTCTCCCCGTCCTGGACTATGAGAGTGAGGGAATAGGGAGTGCATCTGTGTTTGTATACTTGTGCACTATAATATCTGAATACTTGGCTAGTCTCAGATGAGATTGACCATTCTGATTGCAAACCGGTCAGGAGAGCATTCTAATTAAATCTGAAACTGCCTCGTTGGTCCTATAGCCGCTAAGCACGACTATTGAGCGATCATTGGTTTCTTTTTCCGGAGTTATAGGGTTTTTCCTTTAAGTAATACTCAGTAGCAGCACTGAGTCTGGATTTGTGCCCGGTTGATGGCCAGCTCGTCTATTGGGACCTATAACTGGCGAAATGTGGGTGTCCTATATATACACCTCTGCCTACCCCTTCAAGGAATACAGGCGTGATGTTGTTATGCTTTTAGTACAGCCGGGCACAAATCCGGACTCCGTGCTGCTACTGAGAATTACCTAATGGAAAAAACCAGTAACACGGAATTTGAACCCAGGAAATCGTGCTCAGCAGTCGCGCTTAACAACCACTAGACCAACGAGGCAGTCTATTTTTAGTATGTTAGCAAAATAGTATTTTAGTTAGGTTAGTTCTACACGTCTTTTCTATATAAATTTAAACTATACTAAATATTAGACTTCTAGCGCAAAAAATTCGCTTCGCAAATCACCATTTTAATAGAATTATTCAGAACTAAAACCAACTGAAGTCTACACACCGGCAGAACGTTTAAGCACTAAATCAAAAAGACAGTTTTCTATAAAGTTGATCAATTGACTGCATAGCGCCGCAGTCGCTGGCTCCCTGCCAAGCCCGCAGTGGACGCTGCGTTATAGCACAGAATTTAACGCTCGATGTACGAGAAAATTAATTTTAAATGGTCTGGTGTTAGGCTTTGTGGTGCATGGTCGTAGATTCGATTTCCAGTTAAGGGAATTTGTTTTGATAAAGGGTAAAACGGGACCCTATTACTAAGACTCCGCTGTCCGTCTGTCACCAGGCTGTATCTCATGGACCGTTATAGGTAGACAGTTGACATTTTCACAGATGATGTATTTCTATTGCCGCTATAACAAGAAAATAAAAAAACAGAATATAATGAATATTTAAGGGGGCCTCCTATACAACAAACGTGATTTTTGGCCGTTTTAATAGATAATAGTACGGAACTTATTAGAATAAGTTTCATAGATATAAGTTTAGAATATAGTAAATAATTAGGTTAACCTTTAAAGTCAAATATCTCATAACTAGTTCGATGTGGATTGGATCCTTGCTGCTTAGCTACGTACAATTATACATAATTGTGTATCAGTACGAGAAATTTTGTTGAAACGGAGAGTATGCAGACACGTCTTAATGAGAAATAGTTGTGAAGTAATCACGAGGGGCGAGAGTTTGCAGCTAAGACAAATAGTTCGGTACTTAATGTTTAGTGATACTTACTGACGCGATCGAAAGTGTTAAGATTAAATTCGAAGATTAATCCCTTTACTATATAACTATCGTGAGTGTTTTCCATGTGGTCTACTATATACTCGCGACCCCGCCGCGTCACCAGCTCATGAATAAGGGCTCCGTTAGAGTCCGAAACAAGTCGGGCATTCCCAAATATCGACGTGAGTCTAACCGGTATATATAGTAGATAATATTTATTCCCTTATTAACGACAAATTAGGACGACTAGCATTGCCGATTGGTATCCGGCCTAGTATAATTGACCAACCCTTCCCTCCCATGGGTATCGTAAGAGGCTTTTCCCTAAGAAAATCCAGAAGATGGGCAGCAGCGCCTTCTGTAACTTCACCACCAATCCAGCCGCTTGCCAAGCGTGGAGATTAAGGCAACCCCCCGCTCCAAGAGGGCCTTTGTTCAACATTGGATATCTTCCGGCTGACGATGTTATAGGTCGCAATGTAATGGACGAGCTGGCCATCAACCTGGTGTCAGAGTTTAAACCGCCTGTAGGCCTCTGACATGGCTTTACACACCGTTGAGAAATATCTCAGGTGTGCCGGTTTCCTCACGATGTTTTCCTTCACCGTTTTTAGCCACTAATAACTAATTTATAGTACGCACATGAATTCAAAAAGATATTAGTGCGTGCCGGCGTTTGAACTTGCGACCTTTGACTTAGCAGTCCAACGGTCATACCACTATTACATTACAGGACTACAAACACAGGGAAATACAGGCGTATTGATACGTTAAATTGTTTAAAGTAAATAATACTGGAGAATTCCTAGACGAAATCGCAGTTTATTTTAAAAGTTATTTCAATAACGTATAACGTTACCACTTGACTACCAATTTAACTGGAAACCATAACTGTAACTTGATATTAACTGAAATAAACCGCGCCAGTGAACTGTGGAATTAGAACGAATGAGTGAATGAATGAACGGATAAATTGAACGATCTCACATTGTTCAATCTCTTCCTGTTCGCTTGTCTGTTTAGTGTGAAGTTCATATTTGATTCTCTGGGTTGTTGAGGTTTTCTGGTAGAAAATTTGGGTCTTTTTTCTACAACATTGGAGTGGCGTATTTTCTGTTACAATCTTTACACAATGTTATGTAATTGGTGTTTTTCTGTCAGAAAAATAAATGTTGCAAAACGGGAAAAAATATTTCTTTTAAAATCCTAGCGAAGTCGCGGGTGTGAGCAAGTCACATTAAAACACTAATATTATAAAGGCGAGAGTTTGTGAGTGTGTTCGTATGTTTGTTACTTCTTCACGCTGAAACGGCTGGACCGATTTTGATAAAATTTGGTATGGATGTAGCTAACAGCCTGGATTGACACATTAGCTACTTAGCGGGCGCTAGCTGTAGTGGGTAACACCGCGGGATACAGCTAGTATTTAAATAAAACAACATTTGTACATAAATTGATAAAGGAAATTTGAAAACCGATAGATACGAGCAACATACCGTGGCGCCGCTCTGCCAACTGAGCTATCGTGTCGCTACGTCCATCGAATTTCAAGTTCCCTTTTAGTATTAACGTCTTAAGGGTGACGTCAGGTATTATCTGTTGGAATCTACGATTACCAACTCAGTGTTGTACCTTTACAGCTATAAATCACTGAAACGATAATACCAACCCAAATTTATATAACTTTTGGTGATATTTTAGGGTTCAAGTCCTGCTCGTGTCCATCTTTTTTAAATGCCCTTTATCTATTTAGATTTATTACAAGTCGTGATGGCCTAGATTTGTATGCACAAGGTTGCAGGTTCAAACCCAGGCAAGTGTTAATGTGACTTTTTCAATGTTAAATACTTTCTTAGATATTCTAAGACACAGACTAACGGACGGAAAACATCGTGAGGAAATCTGGATTTAATTATCTGAAATCGCCGGCAGTGAGCTAGCGTGGTGATCAATGCTCAATCCTTATCTATACGAGAAGATGCTTTTGCTCTGCAGTGGGACAGTTATAGGCTGTTATTATTATTTATTTATAATTTAGATTTAAGCCTAGCATGGGCAACTTGCTAAAGGGACACCAAAAATCATATAAACACTAGTGTATTCAACTGTACCACGGCAGACAGATAACGATCAATGTAAATAGTCAGTTTAATTAAAATTCAGCGTTGAACTCGGACCCATTTGCTTGCCGGCCATGTTGCAAAGAAACCAATAATCTTGGCTAAATAAAATTAGTTTGGCAGATTGACACGTACCCCTTAGAAAAATTGTCAGTGTTCAGCAATCTTCTATACTTATATTATAAAGCTGAAGAGTTTGTTTGTTTGCTTGAACGCGCCAATCTTAGGAACTACTACTGGTCCGATTTGAATAATTCTTTCAGTGTTAGATAGCCCATTTATTGAGGAAGGCCATAGGCTATAACACATTCGAAATCCACGCGGACGGAGTCGCGGGCGGAAGCTGGTTGATTATAACAACCTTTTATTTAACTTGCAATGTTTGTATGTATGTGAGTTTGTTTAGGTCAAATCTTGCAATCTAAATTAGAACCACTTCTTGACGTCCGATTGAAATGAAATTTTGTATAGCTGGTGAATGAGGCGAAAGAAGTATGTCAGAATCGTAGCATGGAAACCCGTGGTCTCTGCCTACCCATCAGGGAAACAGGCGTGACTTTATGTGTATATGAAAAGACTGTAAAACAAACCTTCTGCCTACCCCTTCACGGATTACCAGCGCAATTATACGTATCAAAACATAACGTAATTTAATACCATAAATATATTCCACAGCACGAATCGAAATGCGTTCCAAGCTCTATAATCTATGGTATATAGACTTAATCCTCTATGGTAAGCACAGACGTGTTCTATGTAATCTGGCTAGTCTATGGTAAGCACTTAAAAACTTATTTATGGTAACCATTTGAATAAACAAATAGATTTCGGGATTGTGTGAGTTATACTTGATTACATCACGCTAACATTCTTTAGGGAGTTAGGCAGATGGGTGCGTACTGTATTTAGTCATGGTGGTCATAGACAGATATAAGTACCTAGCCTAACATATTAAGAAACAAACACATAAACATAACATCACGCCTGTATTCCCGAAGGGGTAGGCAGAGGTGCACATAAAGTACACCCACATTTCGCCAGTTATTATTAAGGTCCCAATGTAATAGGGGGCGAGCCTATTGCCATCATCCGGGCACAAATCCAGACTCCCTGCTGCTACTGAGAATTACCTAATAGAAAAACCTAGTAACACTTTGCCCGACCCAGAATTCGAACCCAGGACCTCGTGCTCAGCAGTCGCGCTTAGCAACCACTAGACCAACGAGGCAGACATATTAAGAAACCTAATGTCAAATAATTGAAAGAATAGGGAGTGCACCTGTGTTCGCATACTTGTGCACTATAATATCTCCTGTAGTTGGCTAGTCTCAGAGACAGGCCGCCGGGACCGAGATTCGGTCATGGAACATACAATATGAACTGAAGCAGACATACAGACAAACATTGCATCAATATATATAATTATGCGACTGCTGAGCACGAGGTCCTGGGTTTGAATCCCGGGTCGGGCAAAGTGTTACTGGGTTTTTCCGTTAGGTAATTCTCAGTAGCTGCACGGAGTCTGGATTTGTGCCCGGATGATGGCAATAGGCTCGCCCCCTATTACATTGGGACCTAAAACATAACTGGCGAAATGTGGGTGTATTATATGTGCACCTCAGCCTACCCCTTCGGGGAATACAGGCGTGATGTTATGTATGTATATAATTATGTGTATACAACAAACACGAAAATTAACTGCATTGCGTAAGCAATTACAGCTTGTTTGGTTATGCACACAGACAGACAGACACGCAGAAGTGTTAGTGTGATTAGTGAGCTAATTGATTCAGATTTATTGAGTTTTAAATTGATGATTGTTTGCTTTGCAGCTGCAGTTTTTACACGACTACCCGAAAGACTAGTGATTTGTTTTCAGTGTTCATGTATGTATGAGTGTTTCTTTATAACACCATAACTTCTGAATGCCTGAACCTATTTTGATGTATGGAGGGTCGTTAGAATCCTTACATCATCGCGAGTAACATAGGCTATAAAAAAAACAATACATTTAGAAAATTGATTCACGACTGCCATATCAAAAAACGAGCTAAAAAGTAGAAAACTATGTCCATTACAGTCGGGGATCGTTCTGTGGAACCGTCTGCATTATCTAAGAGGTGCCCCGACTACAATAAAACTAGTTTTTTTTAATTTTTAGTTCGTTTTTTGACATGCCAGTCGTGTTTTTTGATCTCACTATATTTTTATTAGGACGGTATAACTTGGTTCTTCTGTTTTTTGTCTGTATAGTGGCTATATAACAAAGATGAATGCGTCTCATAAAGCTTGCAGTTTGAGTATGAATAATGTTCGTTTGACTGCAGGCCGAAAAGCTTTGCCAGTTTGTTTTGACCGACTTGCAGAAACGAGGATTGACTTATGCTTGTTAATAAAAACATAACATAACATCACGCCTGTGTTCCCTGAAGGGGTAGACAGAGGTGCACGTATAGTACACTCACATTTCGCCAGTTATGTTTTTAGGTCCGTGCTGCCACGTCCTGGGATTGAACCTCGGGAAAAGTGTTATTGGGTTTTTCCATTAGGTCATTCTCAGTGACATCACGGAGTCTGGATTTGTGTCTGGTTGATGGCCAGCTCGCCCCCTATTACATTGGGACCTATAACATAACCGGCGAAATGTGGGTGTACGACACAGACACACCTCTGCCTACCCCTTCGGGAAATACAGGCGTGATGTTATGTATGTACCTATAAGTCTACGATATAAAAGAGTGAACCTGTAGGTCTGCCTACACCCTCATGGTAAACTCTGTGATGATTCATCTATCATACACGGACTATACACGTGTCAATACATCCATAAAGCAACACACAAATAGTGATGTACCACAAAATTTAAATCGATCGATTCCCAAGCTAATAAAAATTAAAGTAACGATTATAACTAATTGAATGAGTGAGTTTCTCAGGTTTTAATCGATTGCTGCAATCGTATCGATTATCGAACGATTGGGAACGAACGATAATTGCTGACAGCGAGTATAATTATTGGATTAACAAACAGCGGTGATAGTGTTGGGATTTTATCGACGTTGTAAATTTTATTATCGATAATATTTTATTTGATCGTAATTTGTGTACTAATTAGTAGAAAGACGACCTGATTAGCGCAGTGGCTAAGCGATTGGACTGCTGCGCTAAGGGTTGCGGGTTCGATTCCCGCACGGGGCAAAACTTTGTGCGAACCACAGATGTTTGTCCCGAGTCTGGGTGTTTGTGTATGTGATATTTCATGTTTGTGAAACGCACCCACGACACAGGAGAAATTCCTAGTGTGGGGCGACATTTAAAAAAAAAAGACCCCAGTACCAATGTTTCATCTTGACTGCATTAAGTAGATATATGGTATACTAGCTGCGCCCCGCGGTGTTACCCGCTACATTTTTTCGGGATATTAAGCCTATATGTTAATTCAGGGTGTCAGCTACCTCTATATGAAATTTCATTAAAATCCATTCGTAGTTTTTACGTGAAAGAGTAACAAACATCCATCTATGCTCAGGCTATGTAAATAATTCAATATTTTTCGAATTTCCTTTATCAATTTAGATTCAAGCTTGTCATGGGCGACATGGTAAAATCACACCAAAAGTCCTATATATAGGTAAGTTAATCTCGCTGTAACTATGTAGCTATACGCCCCACATATACTTTAATAAGAGAAAATGTAATAGTGCCAACTATATACATTTTCTCTTAGAACACATCAAAGTTCCTGAGCACTTAAGACATTAGCTGCGTGGTACTTTTAGTGCCACTTAGTGCCATTTACGTGCCATCAAAGGGTGACCGCACACTGAGTGTTTGTAGGTACAAGTGTGCTAGTATTACAGGGGTAGTAGAGATGTGTGTCAGTGTTACAAATTGATATACCAGGTAACATTCTTAAGGTTACAATTTTGCATTTTCCAAAAAATGTTGTACGTTTTTTTTATAAAAGACTGCCTCGTTGATCTAGTGGTTGGTAAGCGCGACTGCTGAGCACGACGTCCTGGGTTCGAATTCCGGGTCGGGCAAAGTGTTACTGGGTTTTTCCATTAGGTAATTCTCAGTAGCATCACCGAGTAGGATTTATGCCCGGATGGTAATAGGCTCGCCCTCTATTACATTGGAACCTAAAACGTAACTGGTGAAATGTCGGTATACTATATATGCACCTCTGCCTACCCCTTCCGGGAATACAGGAGTGATGTTATGTTTTTGACGTCCAACAGAATTATTAGCATTTATCTACCTACGTAATAAATATTAAAGTCTACTTATCGTATGGTCGATGAACAACCTGGTGTCAGAGTTTAAACCGCCTGTAGGCCTCTGACATAGCGACACACACCGTTGAACGATCTCTCAGGTGTGCCGGTTTCCTCACGATGTTTTCCTTCACCGTTTTTAGCTACTGATAACTAATTTATAGTATGCACATGAATTCGAAAAGACATTGGTGCCTGCCATGAATTGACTTGTCTGCCCAACGGTCATACCACTCGACTACCACTGCTGTAAATGCAAAAGGATGTTGAAGTATTGTCTTTCGTTTGTTTCAGAGACCTACAGGGCAACAACATCACTATAGTCTTTCAAAGCGACTTCCAAAGCTTGAAGGATTTGAAAACATTGTAAGTATTGCTTTTATATTATTATACCAGCTTACCCGGCCAACTTGTACTGGCTTCCGACCATTTAAACCTCCCCTAGACCCCCACGAACATCATCATCATCCACAGCCCTCAACATCCCACTGCTGGGTATAAGCCTACCTTAAACAGTGCCACGAACATATCAAGACCCAAATTAGAACTGGGCCGGACATGTCTGCCGCATATCCAATAACGTGTGGGTTAAAATTTGCACCGACTGGGTCCCACAAAATATTCCGCGTCATCGCGGCTGACCAGACGGTGGCATGACGAGCTGCTTGCAGGAGAGACTGGTCCAGTTTAGCACACGACCGAATAAAGTGGAAGAATGAAGAGGCCTTTGCCCTGCAGTGGGACAACACAGGCTGTTAAAAAAATTTGCCAAATCAGTCCAGACGTTCTCGAGTTTTAGCGAGACTAATGGATATGAATTCATTTTTTTATATATTACTATAATTGAGTATTCTACAGAAATCACCTTCAATTACCCCTTTAATTACCTTCAAAGCTTTCATGTATTTTACTCAAACTATAAATGTGAGAATAAGTGATCGATTATTTATTATTATATTGTTATTTTTAATCAGCCTGTTATGTGTCCCACTGCTGGGCAAAGGCCTCCCCTTTATTTCTCCACAAATCTCTGTTTAGTGCCATTTCGAGCCATGTTTTTTCCGCAAAGGTGTCCAGATTGTCCCTCCATCGCCTTCTAGGTCTGCCTGGTCTTCGGCAGACCTAGAAGATTTAATTTTTTCTTATTTATTTGATCAAAATCATATATTATATTATAGTTACTATTTGATGGCAATATCCCTATTACTTAACGTGCGAAATGTGTGTGTACTATAGGCACACTTCTGTCTACCTTTTCCGGGAATACAAGCGTGATGGTATGTGTTATTTATAAATTATTTTGTTTGCAGGCAACTATCAGAGAATCTGATACACACGATTGAAAGAGATGCTTTTCTTGAACTGAACTCATTGGAGAGACTGTGAGTATATACATTTATAATTAATTAATTTAAAATAATATTTTAATGGTTTTATTACTAATAATCTTGTTAAGCTAAGGCTAATAAAAAAATTAATTAAGTCACACTTATTTTCTTATAATTGTAAATCTGAGATAGGATATTTTTACTCCGACAATTTTTTTTTGAGTTATTACCCATTTTAATAAATTTTTGATCATTATTGGCAAAAGATTATTGCCATTCAACGTGGCAATGCTGCCAGTCTTTTGGGCACGTTACCGGTTGACATCGATGGGGATGAATTCTATGATGATTTGTAACTTTTTATTTTTGTTTATATTGTTTTTTATTTGTGTTAGAAATAATTTTTCCATAGTAGTCAAATATACATTTTATTTGAGACTTTGCAAAAATATAAGATGCTTTGTCGGTTTTTAGATATTGAAGTTTATTTAAAAGAGAAATAGCGTGATTTAAATCAGATATTTTTATTAAGTAAAATGTGAAAATATAGATTGTCATACTTATAAGCACATACTGTTTTAAAACCATTAAAATATCTGTAAAAAAAACCACACTGCAAAGTTATGTCGTCTTGCAATAAATACCGTTTGAAATTCGAAATGACCAATCAGATTAGCTGGTTTTGTTGCTTCCGTGTGCTGTATCTTTGCAACGACGTTGTTTGTTTCAGCGTTTCTTAACCTATTTAACATTACTTTTAGAATAATATTTTTTTGCAATTGCAATTTGATTTTGATTGATTTATATTGCTCCTATTCACATCATGAAACAATCTGACTTTAAAAGACAAATTAGTATTTTATTTATTTAAATATTTTCATTTTGTATCGTTTTGATATCTAATCAACCCTTTTATCATAGGAATCAATTTCCGATTTTGACAGCTATGATAAATAATATATTCAGAATCTGTTAAAATTACAGTTTATATAGATAAAACTGTTCCTAATTATTTAATATACCTACAAGGGGGCAGAAACATTTTTCCATTGTATATATATTTTTTATTTCCAACTGTCTAGTGTAAAATCCCCACCCGCAGTGAGATAGCGTGGTGATCAATGTTCAATCCTTCTCTATACGAAAAGAGGCCTTTGCCAGTAGGACAGTTATAGGCTGTTATTATTGTAAAATTATCTTTAAAAATATTATTGTTATACTTCAAAGTAGGTACCATAGTTTTTTTTTGTATTTTTTTTTGAATTTTCTCTAACGGTTAAGAAACGCTGGATGATATTTTGTTATTTCCAGGAGACTCAACAATAACAGGCTGGGCCACTTGCCTGAGGGTCTGTTTTTGAGATTAAGACATCTTCAGAGATTGTGAGTCACTGCCTGGCTTGCCAGGTCATGGTGTGGTCCCATCGGTCCCCTTCGGTCTTGGTGTTAATACCTGTCCACGGCGGTGCTGGGTGTCGGGAGACTGAAGGCTGAGAGTGTGAAAGATATAGAGATGATTATGGCTGGTTTATTGAAAAAGAGGCTTGAATGATCATCAACTGTCATCACGTAGTTGTCGAAAAAGACGTATGCTACACACATGTCAACTTAGAGTCTATCTCTTGGACTCTATACTTATAACGTGTCTAAACAGACGACGTGATTGGCGCAGTGGCTAAAAGATTGGACTGCTGCGCTTAAGGTTGCGGGTCCGACTCCCGCACGCGACATAAAATTGTGTGATCCGCGATGTTTGTCGCGAGTCTGGGTATTTGTCTTTGTGGTAAAACGCACCCACGATACAGGGCAAATTCCTTGCGAGGGGCAACCTAAAAAAAAATCTTGATCCCCAACACAACTGGTGAACATAAACTTGGGTTCGAGTCCTAGTGCTGGCCTTTTTTGGATGGCAATAAAAGTCTCAGTAGCATTTCGGAAATTGAGTGTCAGAGAAATAGAAAGACAGTTGATTAAGAAAAATAATAATTTCTGAAACTAAACTGAAATAAAGACTTAAAAAATCTTTCAGTTTAGTAATCTTACAAAGACTTTAGATACTTTACCGTCATTTTGATGATACCGAAAGTATGAATGGGAAATAAAAAAAATATACGTCTGGATGTGTGGTTGGTTAAAATTTGGTATGGTTCAATGAATGGATGAAATACTTAGTTTGTAACGAGTTAAGTACCAATGAAATATGGTAGGCGCCACGCGATTGATCGGCGGAAGTCGCGAGTTTGAATCCCACTCGCGTCTACAATTTTTCAAAGTTAATTTATTAAATAAGATAGAGTGAAAGAAAAAAAGGGAGGCCTTTGCCCAGCATTGGAAAAGAAATAGTGTAAAAAAAATTGTTTGTTCAATTTGTATGTTTGGATGAACGATAATTTGTATGTCTTGCCCAGCAGTGGGAAAAAATAGGCTTTGATTTTTTTTATAAAATTTGTATGTTTGGATGAACGATAATCTGTATATCTTGCCCAGCAGTGGGAAAAAAATTGGGTATGAAAATTTTTTTTTATTAAATTTGTAGTTGTATATTTGGATGAACGATAATCTCCGTCTTCAAAACGACACCACAGCACTGCCCCCCCCCCCCGCCCCGCATAGCTTGTGCCTAAACATGGGTTTTACATTGTTGTATAATTCCATTAATTTTCTACCCAGCGCCGCTAGCTTATAACAAAATTAAAAACTACACATTTTTTGTTCATTTTTATGACGATTTTTCTTAGGATTTTTTTAGGTCTAGATGTTTTAGAAGCTAGGTTTCAGCTTGAAGTTAATTTCTGTATATTTCTTTGCTTCATTTTACTTTATACTGAACTCAGAGACATTCAACAAGTCCTTAAACTATTAGTAAAGGTTGTTTTTGTAAAATCTTTTCTTAGTGTCAGTCTAGGCGCGGTGGTTAGTTTTATCCATGATATTATTTACCACAACTCCTCATACTCGGCTAGTTGATTAGTATTTTCAAGTTTTTTTTACTTAGTCAAGTGTGATATTCTAATAGATTCAGCTGAAAATCAGGGCTGTACCCTTAGGACAGCCTACACTGAGTTGGATCAGCTACACACGTCATGTTATTATTTTGTATATTATGAGTGGCAAAATAAGTGGTTTATATTATACATTACAAACATTTTTAGTATTTTAAACAATTTATTGTAAAGATTTTTTTAGCAAAAAAAATAAACCACATTACAAAGTTATGTCGTGCAACTATAAATTTTTAAAGTTGTTTTCCCCAATCGTAGTTCAGACAATACTCCCCATATTTATTGGAAAATCGTCATAAAAATCCCTTATAACCTAACAGTATGCTTGATCCATCATTAGCTTCGCTGCTATGGTGTGTTCCCTGCCATAGTTGGGCTAACCCTACCCATAACCAGGCTTTTAATGTACATATATCGAATAAATTAAGCGTCAAAGGTGTTCAAACAATTCTTCCCTGACAATTGAAGTAAAATTTAACTAATAGAATAGATTTGTGAATGTATGAGGTTGACATAATGTTACAGAACTGATAATAAAGTTATTTATTTCTTAAAAATATATACTATGTGTTGAAAATATTTGTTACACTAGCATTATCAATAATCTACAATCTGTATCTGTAATCTATTAAATTTTGCCACAGATTTCTGATACACGTGGTATAAGGTGTTTTCGCTGACGTACATTTAGGACAAATTGGCCAAAAAATATGCTATATTTTCTCAAGTTAATTTACTAGAACGAGACTAAGAAGGTTTAATTACTTTAGTTTGTTGATTAAAGAATTTGCGGAGAAAACTCTTTTCAAACTCGAAGTCCCAAAGGGAGAAAACAAATATTTGACACAGTTAGTCCACGCCCACTGTAATGGCGTCGATCGAGATGGTTTGAAATAATTCAATTTTCCAGCCATACCTATGTCAAACGAAAGAACTGAACTTAGGCTGACTTTTTTATTAAAACACAGGTTTAAATAAACCTGGTTTAGGCAGGTTGCTACACCATATCTAGTAATAAAGTTCTTGTAAACAATTATATTGTAATTTTTGTTATTCAAAATTTCGAATATATTTTATTAAATTTTTTTTTTCGGAGGATAAAATTGTAATTTTCGACAGATAATGTATGGAAAACATGTCAACACGTCAAATTAATTCTACTGATAAAAAAAATCGTATTCGCGGACTCTATTAAGAATATTACGTATTTCTTTTGTCTTTTGTTTTTGTTATAAGACTCGTTAATCTCTTTGTAGTTTTAACAAATTATTGTTTATGCTTAGAGATATTTGAACATTTCAAGTCATTATGACTCCTAATTGTCATAGAAACAGCTCCCTTACTACAAACTCTTGAAGCAGGACGGTACGTTGTTAAAGCGAGACGCTATATTTCACTATATGTAGCGACGTCTCGCTTTCACATTGTAAGCTGTCTTGCTTCAAGAGATCATGGTAAGGGCTGGTCATGCTGTGGAGATTGTCTTCAACAAGGATGGTAGCGAGGTTGAACGTCTAGTGACGGATGTTTGGCA
The DNA here is from genome assembly GCA_946251915.1 of Abrostola triplasia. Classification (NCBI taxonomy): domain Eukaryota; kingdom Metazoa; phylum Arthropoda; class Insecta; order Lepidoptera; family Noctuidae; genus Abrostola; species Abrostola triplasia. Next base: position 402,518 of record OX276448.1, on the reverse strand, counting down.
GCACTTGTGGAAACTCTACATTCTCTCGCAAAATTGACATAACATCACGCCTGTATTCCCCGAAGGGGTAGGCAGAGGTGCACATATAGTACACCCACATTTCGCCAGTTATGTTATAGGTCCCAATGTAATAGGGGGCGAGCCTATTGTTGCTGCGAAATTAATCATAAAAGTACTTCGACTGCATGGAAAATTCTAGAAAGTCTGCCAGAATTAAAGTCGGTTTTATAAATTTTCGCCGGTCGTGTCTCCCCGTCCTGGACTATGAGAGTGAGGAGTGCACCTGTGTTTGCATTCTTGTGCACTATAATATCTCCTGTAGTTGGCTAGTCTCAGAGACAGGCCGCCGGGACCGAGATTCGGTCAGGAGGACATTATTATTATACCTATAGAAGTGTGGATGTCATATATTTTCTTAGTGATTGTCACAAACTAATTACAAGTTATAGCGATCTAATAAAAGCCATACATACATAGTGTATGAAGCGTATCTATAATGAATGCCAGAGCATGCACAGGGGCTGTGTGTGGCATTAATATAATTTTGTTACACCGGAAGCCGCCATCTTGTTCCGGAAGAGACGTTTAACGAGATTAACATGTTACTTACAAGTATTACCATCTTATTGAGCGTCTTGTGATGATGTCGAGTGGTCTTGAATTCGATTTCCGGGTTGGGTAGTCTTTTTTAGATTTTTCTACTTAAATATTATTTGCTTTTTAAGCCTCGTTGTTCTTTTGGTTATTAAGCGTGACTTCAAGGAGGTCGAGCTTCGAATCCCGGGTCGGGCTGTGTTATTAGATTTTTTTATTAGGTACCTCTCAGTAGCAATACGGAGTCTGGATTTGTGTCCGGTTGATGGCCAGCTCGTCTATTAGAGGGACCTACAACATAACTGGTGAAATATGGGTGTACTATATGTGCACCTCTGCCTACCCCTTCGGGCAATACAAGCGTGATGTTACACCCTATATAACCCAGAAACATAACAAAAAGTAGTACACAACCTAAACTAACTCACATTCAGTATAATCTAATTTCCCATACAACGTGTCTGCTCACGTCAAAAAGGCATAGCGTTAAGATACCATATTCTTTGTACATTTGAAAAGAGCAAGTTTAAAAGAGCTTTCAGTTCAAGTCGACCGTGCTGAGGATAAAAGATGCAATGTACAGTGGCGGACAGAAAAAGTACTCACATTTAATGTATTTCACAGTCGTTTCACCACGTTTTGCTTAAGAATTTTGCGGAAAAAGATGTATGGGTTTTTGTTGCGAAAACTATTTTAAAAGTATGCCAACACCTTAGTAGGTATGCTTTTAAAATAGGCAGAATATCTCTACTTCCCTACTAAAGAAAAACGCGAAAGTTTGGAAGTATGTATATATGTATGTATATATGGGTGGATGTTTGTTACTCTTTCACGTAAAAACTACTGATTGGATTTTAATGGAATTTCGTATGGAGGTAGCTGACACCCTGGATTAACACATTGGGTGCTTTTTCTCCCGAAAAAATGTAGCGGGTAACACCGCGGGGCGCAGCTAGTATTACAGTATAATAATATTTTCCACCAAGTGTACTTACATACCTATGTTTAATTTACAAAATATAGGTCAACAATTTTGCTTAACGTACAGTTCTTGTAAATGATTTAAAATACGTGTCGTTTTAAAAGTAATTTTCGTTGCTACTGCGAGAAAATATATAGAAATAAATCAAGACAATTTTTGTTATATTATTTTTACTTTTTTTTCACTACAATATACAAATGGCTCACTAATTCTGTCCCGCACTGTACCAACACAAAGGCGTCTTTGAGTCAGCCATGCGTATATTATAAGGTTTCGTTCACCCCCCCCCCCCCCCGCTCCCCTCCCCCCGCGCAGTGCCAAGAAAATGGCTTCCCGTGAAATATCATATTCTTACAAATAAACTGAAGTTTTGCTCCGAGCCCTATTAATATTAAACATCACGCCTGTATTCCCCGAAGGGTGGGCAGTTTGGGTATAGTACACCCACATTTCGCCAGTTATGTTATAGGTCCCAAATAATAAGACTAGCTGGCCATCAACCGGATACAAATCGGGACTCCGTGCTGCTACTGAGAATTAAAACATAACATCACGCCCGTAATCCCCGAAGGGGTAGGCAGAGGTGCACATATAGTACACCCACATTTCGCCAGTTATGTTTTTTTTGGTCCCAATGTAATAGGGGGCGAGCCTATTGCCATCAACCGGGCACAAATCCAGACTCCGTGCTGCTACTGAGAATTACCTAAAGGAAAAATTCAGTAACACTTTTGCCCGACCCCAGGATTCGAACCCAGGACCTCGTCCTGGGTTCGAATCCCGTCCTATAAACATAACTGGCGAAATGTGAGTGTAGGTACTATATGTGCACCTCGCCTTCCCCTTCGGGGAATACAGGCGTGATGTTATGTTATGTTGTTGTTGTTATATACAAATGTTTACGTAAAGCTTTCTCGGCCACTTGCGCGATATGATTATATTTGTAAACCTTAATTTTTCCCCCCTTCTCCTATCACATTAGTTTACTTTGTTGTCGCATAATGAAACTTTGTAAATTTACCCATTTGTACCATATTTTTAAACGAGTATCTCGCCGGTTCTTCTCCATTGGAATGACATTTTGGAACCGTGCAACTAGCATCCTAACGTGTCATAAGCGCTTGTAAGGTTTACATGAAATAAAAACATTTTGAATTTGAATCTATATACCGTTGATCGAAGACACTAGCGCATTGTGAGATGGTAGATGCATTTGCACTTTCTGTATGGCTATACCCTTTCCGAAACACCCTATATACTCTGCTTGCATCCTTGAGATATACAAGCGTGATAATACGTCATTACCGAATCTCGGGCGACAGTACCATACTACAGGCAAAACCGGATGCATTCCTTATACTATAGTTCTATTAACAAATCAACAATGAACATTCCCGTCATTGAGCGTGCTGTCGCCGCTAGGGAAGGGATTAACTCGATACTTTTATATCGATAACACGTTGAATGAATGAGTGAATGAATGGAGTTGCTCCTTATGTTTGGTCACGTTTTAGTAGCGATTTTGAATTGAATGGAATTGTACTAAGACTAATCTGAATTTATGTTGGTTTTGGATTTGTTTTGTACTGTTTGTTTGTAGGGTTTTGTTACAATGAATATACACGTACCTTTTAAATAGATATTGCAAAGAATATTTTTATATCTAAAGTGTACTTTATACTTTTGTAAGTATAAAAAGATTTTATTAAAGTCAAAGCAAGAGAATAGTATTATTATTTCTGAAATATATTAGCTTTCGCCCGCGACTTCGACAGCAACGATTTCGAATGATTTTTCGCCAGTAGTCTTCCTCGATAACTGGACTATCCAACACAATTTTTTTCTTTAATTCGAGCCAGTACTTTCGTGATTAGCGCGTTCAATAATAAAGATATATTTATTGTATTATATACTTTCAAAACAGCTACTATTTATTATTAAAATATTTTATTAAAGTGACTGCCTCGTTGGTCTAGTGGTTGCTAAGCGCGACTGCTGTGCACGAGGTCCTGGGTTCGAATCGCGGGTCGGGCAAAGTGTTACTTGGTTTTTCCATTAGGTAATTCTCAGTAGCAGCACGGAGTCTGGATTTGTGCCCGGTTGATGGCAATAGACTCGCCCCCTATTACATTGGGACCTAATAACATAACTGGCGAAATGTGGGTGTACTATATGTGCACCTCTGCCTACCTCTTCGGGGAATACAGGCGTGATCGTGGCGTGTTAATGCAATGTGTAATGTTTATTAAAGTTTTTTTATGTTTAGAGGCTATCAGAACTTCATATATGCTGATCTTATTACCATCAAATCAGTTTCATCGATAACATAGGTATACATACATCGATACCAACGCATCCCATCACTAGTGCTGCGCCGGCGCACGTTTCTTACCGTCTTGACAGCGAATGATTTATACGTATGTGACTGGCCCAACGGATACTACTCGTATTATCGAATTTTTTCATTACACATTGCCCTAGTTGTGGCCATATCCCTTATAGGTATAGACCATGTGTGAGAGTATAATATAACATAACATCACGCCTGTATACCCCGAAGGGGTAGGCAGAGGTGACTGGAAAGTACACCTATATTTCGCCAATTACGTTCATCATCATCAGCCGAAACACATTCACTGTTGAACAAAGGCATCCCCCTTGGAGTGAGGGAGTTGCTTTAATCCCCACGCTTGGCAAGCGGCTTGGGGATCGCAGTATTGGTGGTGAAGTTACAGAAGAAGCTGCTGCCCATCTTCTGGATTTTCCGTCAGTCACAACTTAGGACACCCACGGGAGGAAAGGTGGTCAATTCTCGGCCGGATATCACTCGGCAGTTGTGTTATTGGGTGCCAATGTAATAGACGAGCTGGCCATCAAAGGCACAAATCCAGACTCTGTGCTGCTACTGAGAATTACCTTTTTTTGTTCAGGAGAAACCTTTAAAACACGCCCGGCTCCTGTGGGGTAGGAATCGCGGAGTGTATGGTTTCTACCTCTCCAAAACCACGTATGGTGGAAAAACAGCCAGCTCTCAGGTGTGCCGGTTTCCGACGATTTTTACCTTCACCGTTTTTAGCAACTGATAACTAATTTATAGTAAGAACATGAAAAAGCAAGAAGACGTTGGTGCGTGCTAGGTTTCGAACATGTGACCTTTGACTTTGCAGTCCAACGGTCATACCACTTGGCTATGAGTGCTCCCCACAAAATCAATAATCTACAATCTTTGAAAACATCTAAGAATGGACTTAGATATATGTGTATACTAGCTGCGCCCCGCGGTGTTACACGCTACATTTTCGGGCTAAAAAGTAGCCTATGTGTTAATCCAGGGTGTCAGCTACCACCATATGAAATTTCATTAAAATCCATTCAGTAGTTTTTACGTGAAAGAGTAACAAACATCCATCGATACTTACAAACTTTCGCGTTTATAATATTAGTAGGGAAGTAGGGATGAGAGAGGACAAGGTATACCTATGTCGAGTAAAGGCCACGAAGAAAAGCAAGTATTCTAATACATTAAACAGACTTAGACCATGTTTAAGAATGTAAGTAAATATTTAAGTAACACGCGATATAAGAGCAGCTTCAGTTTTTAAACAAATGTATGTTAACATAACTTTAAGTGGCCTATGTTATGATTTGACGTGTGTCACGTTGAGCTGCCGTGTTGTTCCAGTGGTCGATAAGCACGGCAGCTGAGCATGAGGTCCAGCGTTCAAACTAGACTATCTGAAGTGGCTAAGCGACTGCTGCGCTGAAGGGATCGATTCCCGCACGGGGAAAAACTTTGTGCGAACCACAGATGTTTGTCTCGAGTCTGGGTGTTTGTGTATGTGATGTTCCATGTTTGTAGAACGCACCCACGATACAGGAGATTGTCCTAGTGTGGGGGGGCGTTTTTAAAAAGGAAAAAAAAATCTGGGTCGGGAAATGTGTTACTGGAATTTTCCAGTAGGTAATTCTCAGTAGCAGCACGGAGTCTGGATTTGTGCCCGGTTGATGGCCAGCTCGCCTATTACATTGAGATGTTTGAAATAACTAGCGAAATGTGGGTTTACTATACACTTCTACCAAACCCTTCGGGGAATACAGGCGTGATGTTTGAATTTTACTTTTATATTAAAAGATGGAAGCACTGATAACCGAATGGTATGACCGTTGTACTGCCAAGTCAAAAGACAAACCCCGGACACACCAATGTCTTTTCGAATTCATGTGCGTATTAAATTAGTTATCAGTTGCTAAAAACGGTGAAGGAAAACATCGTGACACCTGAGAGATTGTTCAACGGTGTGTGTCGCCATGTTAGGCGCCTACAGGCGGTGTACACTCTGACACTAGTTTGTTCATCAACCATATGATAAGAAGTTAAAAAGTATATAACAGTCTACTCATAAGAATCCTATTATAACCCTTAAAAGATAGAATGTGGAATAAGGATAAAATGCCTCAACCATTATGTGAGAGGGTTTCCGTGTTTTCATGGAATAAAAACAAATTACCATGGGGTTCGAGGCGAGAAATACCATGACATTTAACTGGAACTTATAGACATTTCTGTATATCCCACCTCCATACTAACATTATATATGTGAAAGTAACTCTGTCTGTTACGCCTTCACGACTAAACCGCTGGACGGATTTTGATGAAATTTGGCATGTAGAATGTTTAAGACCCGAGAAAGGACATAGGCTACTTACTTAACGCAGGCGAAGCCTCGGGCAAAAGCTAGTACACTATAAACTACATTGTAAACGTGGAAGTTTGTGAATGTATAGATGTTTGTTATTCTTTAACGCCAAAACTACTGAACGGATTTTGATTAAACTTTACATTTATGACTTTAGACAAGAGAATAGTATTAATAATTTATGATATACACTAGTTAGGTGCCTTCATTACCGTAAAGAAGAATCCTAAAACATTATTGAGGAAATCACGCACTTTATATGAGCAAATCATTTCCATTCTTGGATATTTGGGCATTGTTACCCAAGTGGTATAACCGTAGACTTCCAAGTCAAAGGTCGCAAATTCAAACCCCGGCACGCACCAATGTCTTTTCCAATTCATGTGCGTATTATAAACTAGTTATCAGTTTTAAAAAACGGTGAAGGAAAACATCGTGAGGGAACTGGTATACCTGGAGATTTTTGAATGGTGTGTAAAGCCATGTCAGACGCCTACAGGCGGTTTAAACTCTGACACCAGGTTGTTTATCAACCATACGATAAGAAGATTTCTATTCTTCACAGTTTGATTGTATTGTAGTGTGCCAAGAGCCAAGCTTAAAAACCGCCATGTTGAAACGAAAATGGAAGAACTTTAAATGGCATCGCTAGCTTTTATCAAAAGTGGCCGATTGTTAGAACTGCGGAGTGCTCCAAACTCTTCATATCGGCTAACAGAAACCGTATGTAGAGGCAGTGGTAGGGAGGTTAGGTACCTATACACACATACACAGGTGCACATATAGTACACCCACATTTCGCCAGTTATGTTTTTAAGTCCCAATGTAATAGGGGGCGAGCTGGCCATCAACCGGGCACAAATCCAGACTCCGTGCCGCAACTGAGAATTACCTAATAGAAAAACCCAGTAACACTTTGCCCGACCCGGGATTCGAACCCAGGACCTAGTGCACAGCAGTCGCGCTTAGCAACCACTAGACCAACGAGGCAGTCGACACAAACAAATCCGTTCCTGAACTACCTAAATAATGCCAGTGGCTCTTTCAAAACCTGACTTCTTCATACCACTTCTCCCCTATATTTTTTTAAGTAATTGAGAATCAAACCTAGATCGAAATGAGATCTGCAGATGTTTGTCCCGTCTGTTTGTGTCCCGCACCCGCAATACTGGTGAAATTCTTAATGTGGGGCGACGTTCTAAAATAAATGCCAATACTATTACCGGTACCATCCAATTATGCCAAATAAAGCGGCTTAGCACTAAAAGTGTCGTTTCCCATCCCCCCTAAAACATATTCCCATGGGTTTGACAGACGGACGGTATCTTCGCTATATATAAATTATTGGGTCATTTAATTTTCCTTGCGATAGGGGAGGCTTTTGAGGGTAACTTGGTATGGAGAAATGTGATCGTGAATATAAGAAGCAAAGACAGGCGTTGTTTTTAGTTCAAATTCAAATGCTTATTTACTTAAAATGTGTTATTATATACATACATAAAGTCACGTCTGTTTCCTTGAGGGGTAGGCAGAGACGACAAGCCCGCGGCTTCACCCGCGTCAAGTAGCCTATGTCCTTTCTCGGGTCTTAAACTTTCTACATGCCAAATTTCCTCAAAATCCGTCCAGCGGTTTAGTCGTGAAGGCGTAACAGACAGAGTTACTTTGACATTTATAATATTAGTATGGATGTCACCATTATGCCACAAGATGGCGGGACACTTAAAGCGGCAAACTCTTCAGTATAATTACGTAAACGAATTATTCACACTCTATCCTGTGTTACTGGATTTTTCCATTAGGTAATTCTCAGTAGCAGCGCGGAGTCTGGATTTGTGCCCGGTTGATGGCAATAGGCTCGCCCCCTATTACATTGGGACCTAAAAACATAACTGGCGAATTGTGGGTGTACTACATGTGCACCTCTGCTTACCCCTTCGGGGAATACAGGCGTGATGTTATGTTATCCTGTGTGAGTGTTTAAGTGTGTGAGAGAGAATTATTCAAGTTATAACTAGTGCCTTTGCAAGTATAATATATGTAGTAGCTATATCTAAGCACACTTTAATGTATATACTTTTTAAATTAGAAAAAGATCCATAGAACGGTTGCCAAACTGCTAAAAAAAAATATTTTTAATTACTTTTTTGACAAAGCAGTTGGATTTTTCAGTTTATTTGTAAAGACCTGATTTGCGCAGTGGCTAAGCGATTAGACTGCTGCGCTAAAGGTTGCGGGTTGTATCCCGCACGGGGCAAAAAAATTGAGCGGTCCGCAGATCTTTGTCTGGGTGTTTGTGTATGTGGAATTTCATGTTTGTGAAACGCACCCAGGATACAGGAGAAATAGTGTGGGGCGACGTTTTTAATAAAAAAAGTATTTAGCTTAATTCTTTATATATAAAAAATGTGTGCATCTCTGGACGCTCGACAGAAGCGATAACTTCAACCTAATCTAATGACGTATGCGAGAGAAAGGGAAGCCAGACATAGGAGCCCGTAACGCGTTACGTTACGAAGCAGTTTACCCTCCCATAAGAAGTTATCACTTCAAAAGAGGAGGCCTTTGACCTGCATTGTCACAGTTATAGCCTCATCAAAAACTAATTTAAAATCGATATTTTTTATCAAAGACAGCTGTAAAATCACAGACAATACTCTATAAAGTCTCAACATCTCATTAAGCAGGACTCAATTCCGGTTCCCGCGAAATGGCGGAGTTATATCCGGTTGCGCTCATTCGTCGTCTGATCGTCATCCGGAGCGGACGTGTTCACCGCTCTGTGGCTTTATTAAAGTTTGATTGAATCGTCCTTTGATTTGAATTTTGATATTATATGATGGATTTCTTTATTTAGACTGCCTCGTTGGTCTAGTGGTTGCTAAGCGCGACTGCTGAGCACGAGGTCCTGGGTTCGAATCCCGGGACGGGCAAAGAGTTACTGGGTTTTTCCATTAGGTAATTCTCAGTAGCAGTACGGAGTCTGTATTTGTGCTCGGTTGATGGCAATAGGCTCGCCCCCTATTACATTGGGACCTAAAAAAACATAACTGGCGAAATATGGGTGTACTGTATGTGCACCTCTGCCTACCCCTTCGGGGAATACAGGCGTGATGTTATGTTATGTGCTTTATTTTTTAGAGTTCCGTAGTCCAAAAGAAAAAACGAAACCCTTGTAGAATCACTTTGATGTTTGTCTATCCGTTCTGTGTATGAATCATTGGTTTCTGCGTCTATAGCAGACAATTTAGTGTCATAGCACACATATCTAATCGGGAAGGCATCGTCCCCGTAACGCATTTCGCCTTGCTGGCAAACAGGCGTCAATCTAGCATCAGAACATAACCAAAGCGGATCAGCTGCTCCGGTACATCTCGGCTACGGCTAGGCGACGCCGCGTTTACGGCTCACTGGTATGAGGCAAGGCGATTACGTTACGATTCCGATTAGTGTGCTGCAGTAGGGAGGTGCATACAAAGACGGACGGGGCAAAAGTTAGTGCGAACCGCAGATGTTTGTCTCGAGTCTGGGTGTGTGTGTATATGATATTTCATGTGTGTGAAACGCACATACGATATAGGAGAAATTCCTTATAACAAAAAGAAAAATAGAGTCTGGTATCTCTCATTTTACCTTAGATACAAAACATCAAAGTTTAGTACTATATCTATGTCTACCTACCTTCTACACGAACAGTCGTGAAGCAGGGCAATTTGAGAGCTCCATCAATAATTCAGGGGTAACAGATAGAGAACAATTTGCCCAGCCCTGCTGTCTGACGTAAGATTTGAGTGGATACGACCATGCGGCATTATAAATGAAATTTTCTGTCAATTAATTCATAATTTATTTGTAGAGCAAAGGTCAGTTACAGGTATTATATTTGGGTTTAGATTTTCTCCTGTATCGTGGGTGCGTTTCACAAACATGAAATATATCACAAACACAAACACCTAGACTCGGGACAAACATCTGTGGTTCGCACAAAGTTTTGCCCCGTGCGGGAATCGAACCCGCGACCGTTAGTGCAGCAGTCCAATCGCTTAGCCACTGCGCTAATCAGGTCGTCTTTTTTGATTACACTATGCCTTACCACATAATCATCATCATTAGCCGGAAGACGTCCACTGTTGAACAAAGGCGCCCTTAGAACGCCACAATGAACGACAACTTGCCAATTGCATACTCCTGTTACCCGCAACTTGACATTATACCACATAATGTATAAATAATTTCAAAAGTAATCCATATATTCAATTTGCATAATAATTATATCATAGCGTTGTCCTTTAGTACTTAAAACAAAATGTCATTTCATAGTAAAGCAGTATCAGAATATTAATAACCAATACACTTCATAACATAACATCACGCCTGTATTCCCCGAAGGGGTAGGCAGAGGTGCACATATAGTACACCCACATTTCGCCAGTTATGTTTTTCGGTCCCAATGTAATAGGGGGCGAGCCTATTGCCATCATCCGGGCACAAATCCAGACTCCGTGCTGCTACTAAGAATTACCTAATGGAAAAACCCAGTAACACTTTGCCCGACCTGGGATTCGAACCCAGGACCTCGTGCTTAGCAGTCGCGCTTAGCAACCACTAGACCAACGAGGCAGTCATATGTCAAATAATATCGCTAAAATATATCTCTTCGGTCCAACGATCCACAATATTCTTTCGCCCCTAGGGCTGCCCCATTAAACTTTAATATTTAACTCCTGGATAGCGTGCAAAGACGCTTTATACGTCCATAACTGCTGTTTACACCCCTAGCTGTACCTTCAAGCTTGAACAAAAGAGAGTCGGCAGTGATACTTGTACAAACACAATCAATAATTAATTTTGATGAAACTGAGAGTAGACAAATTAAAAGTTATGTCATGAGTTATATTACTATTGTTGTTATATATACTTCTAATACTGTTCTCCTGTCCAAATGTCGGTCACAGCGGCCTATCTCAGCTGAGACTAGCCAACTACAGGAGATATTATAGTGCACAAGTATGCAAACACAGGTGCACTCCCTATTCCCTCACTCTCATAGTCCAGGACGGTGAGACACGAGCGGAGAGAGATCAGGCGCAGGACCAGCGGCTCAACGTACTAGTTTAATGGGAATAGGCTATCTATTACATAAACCAATGATTGACCACGAGTGCTACCTCAGTCCGTCCGTCACTAGACGGTCACCCTCGCTACCATCCTTGTTGATGACAATCTCTACAGCATCACCTGCTGTGCAATTCTAAAGACATAACTTACGAACTCACTTCTAAATCCGCGGCGAGCCCGACACTGGGCTCCGATCAAAAATGTACTAGATTACCGATCAACGCTACAAAAACAGCCCGAGAAATAAGATCACAAATCATTTTGTGGTTTTATTTGAAGTTAGTATGCTCCAATCGTAGCTAACATTAAGACTTTACTTCTTTCTGGAAGAAACACAAATGTTTACGTAAAGCTTTCTCGGCCACTTCATCATCATCTCGGCCACTTAGGCGGTATGATTTTATTCTTCATCCTTAGTCTAGTATATTTATGTATTGGACATATTAAATTATGTTGGATGAAGTAAAATCATCTATATATATAAAACACTTCCATTACTGACTGACTGACTGACAGACAACGCACAGCCGAAACTACTGATCGTAAAGAGCTGAAATTTGGCATGTGTGTTTGTTGGGAGGAGTAGGCTACCACAAAGAGAGGATTTTTGGAAATTCACAGAAAAAAAAAATTGAAAAACCCAAATTCTGACGGAAGTCATTACTCCACGCGGACAAAGTCGCGTGCAAAAGCTAGTTATTTATAATTAAGTACTGTGTGACATCTTATAAAAATAAACATTTAATAATCTAAAATTAGCAGAATATATACTGTTATAAGTATACAACATAGCCTAAAAAATTACCATGACGCTGTCAATATAATTGATAGTGGAAATTTGAAAAATGATGGACACGAGCGTGACTTAAACAGCTCTGCCATCTGAGCTATCGTGTCGCTCGCACCCATCGAATTTCAAGTTCCCTTTTAGTACTTTTCGATGAATGCGAGCAGCGACACAGTAGCTCAGTTGCCAGCTGCACCACGGAACTGCGACGTCGCGGGTTCAAGTCCCGCTCGTGTCTATCAGTTTTCAAATTTCCTTCATCAATTGATTCAAGCTTAACATGGGCAACATACTAAAATGACAACAAAAGTTATATACAATTGTTAATATTAATACATTACTCTAAAATGTAACCATACTTTAACAACACTTATAAACTAATTGGTCAAACTATCGTTATCCCCATCTCCTAATTATTAATACAAGTGATAAAAAAACTAAGGTCATTGACGAGTGGCTAACACTTGACGCATAGAAGTCGAATAGAAGAAGAAATAATTAATTTATTCCTAAATTGACAAAGGAAACTTGAAAAATGATGGACACGAGCGGGACTCGAAACCGCGACTTTCGCCGTACCGTGCCGCCGCTCTGCCAACTGAGCCACCGTGTCACGGCTCGCATCCATCGAATTTCAAGTTCCCTTTTAGTATTTACGTCTTAAGGGTGACGTCGAGCGGTGCCACGGTACGGCGAAAGTCGTATAAAAAATATTTTTTTTTTATAGGTATGTAGCTATAACAAAAATACTTTTTTTTTCATTTATCGGTCTGTCTGTTTATTCCGGCTAATCTCCGAAACGGCTGGACCGATAGATGTTGGTACAAGGTCTAATATAAGCTAATTAGAATTTTGTAAATATCTAAAACTGCGGGTAAAAAATTTAAACCTATAAAATTGTTTTCCAAACCATATTCAAGTAGGTATCCGCTTACTGTTACGTACAGGTTTTTATATAAATCCACGGGGACGAAGTCGCAGGCATAAACTAGCCCCATATATCTTTCACTAGCTGCGCCCCGCGGTGTACCCGCTACCCGCTACATTTTTTCGGGATAAAAAGTAACCTATGTGTTAATCCAGGGTGTCAGCTACCTCCATATGAATTTCATTAAAATCCATTCAGTAGTTTTTACGTGAAAGACTAACAAACATCCATCCATACTCACAAACTTTCGCGTTTATAATATTACTAGGGATTCTATTTGATTTCTATTCGTCTGGCCACTTATCTAAGCTTATATTTCCATTTCTAACTGAATTTATTCACAGATAACTCGATACTAATACTTATCTAACATTTTTAGAGATCTAAGTCGCAATGAGTTGTCTGCTATCAGCCGGCGCACGTTCAGGGGGCTCACGGCCTTAAAGAGTCTACATCTAGATGGGAATCATTTGAAATGCATCGACGAGAAAGCCTTCGAGAACCTGAAGAGCCTAGAAGTACTGTAAGTATGTTTTGATTAATTTGTAAAAAACGTGATGGTCTAACTGTATTCTGTAGACTGTGGTCTAGGGATTATGCATGTATTTTTTTTTTGTTTTTTACGATACCTTGCATTGTTATTATCAGTATATAGTTGGACATGAAAATTGCTATTAACAAGCCTCCACAAATAAATATTATAGGTTATGTGCAAATTTTACGTAAACAAATGATAGTGATGGTCTAACTGTACTGTGTAGACTGTGGTCTAGGGAATATGCATGTATTTTTTTGGTTTTTTACGATACCTTGTATTGTTAATATAATTGCATAATCAAAAATCTGCGCCAAATAACGGATATTTTCGTAGAGGAAAAAATTTTATAATTATTATCCAAATAGCACATTCAACGCCCGCTATTTTGGCGCGCTTGGCGTGACGTCAGTCTAAGTATTAACACAACCTGGTGTCAGAGTTTAAACCGCCTGTAGGCCTCTGACATCACACACCGTTGAAAAATCTCTCACTTGTGCCGGTTTCCTCACGATGTTTTCCTTCACCGTTTTCAGCAACTGATAACTAATCTATAATACGCACATGAGTAGGAAAAGACATTGGTGCGTGCCTGTTTGGACTTGCGACCTTTGGCTTGGCAGTCCAACGGTCAAACCACTAGGCCACCAGAACTAGTAGTTACCATTCTATTGTACTTTAACTGCGAGTACGCCAACGAAATTTGATTAATTCTTCATTCTGTTCTTCCAATTATAATTGGGTCAAATATTCGATTCAATAAGTGTCTGTTTGAGGAGGTCAAATCAATAGTCTTGGGTCAGTTCAAGTCAATTAGTGACCTCTGCTTGTTACGCTACCGTTTTCCCGCGGATTCTGAAGACGGTATTATCAATAGAATAGAATTATGTTTATTGTTTGTCACAGGTAAAGAAAATATAACATTCAGGTATTATAAATTAGTAATCAGTAGCTAAAAACGGTGAAGGAAACCATCGTGAGGAAACCGGCACACCTGAGAGATTGTTCAACCGTGTGTGTCGCCATGTCAGAGGCCTACAGGCGGTTTAAACTCTGACACCAGGTTGTTCATCAACCATACGATAAGACCTTAAATAGCCTTTTCAATTCTTAGTCTAATGCAGTGGTTGCTAACCATTTTAATCTTGTTTAGAGAAACCAATTTACTCCCCCCCCTCCTCCCCCTGTCAATCATGTTACCAATGAATATACTATATATACGCAACTACAAATCGACTCCATTAGACATATAAACTTTACCCCCGCAGAATAATAATTTTACCCCATGCAGGGGTAATTACCCCCAGGTCAGGAACCGTGGGTCTAATAGCTCTTTAATTGCAGGACTCTGAATAACAACAACCTCACGTACCTGTCTCTGGAGCCAGTGGCCATAACGCGACTGAGCACGCTGCGACTGACCGACAATCCCGTCGTGTGCGACTGTCGCGTCGCACGGCTCACGACCGCTGTGAGAGCAGCTGGGATCCTAGGAGTTGGCGCTAGGTGAGTAATCCATACTTAGGGTTGCCAACCGACCGGGTTTCCCCGGATTTGTCCCAGTTTAGAGGGCGAACCGTCCAAGGGTTCCCCCTTAAAAATCCGGACGGTACCTAGTCTGGATTTGTGCCTGGTTGATGGCAATGCCCCCTATTACATTGGGACCTAAAAGCATATCTGGCGAAATGTGGGTGTACTAAATGTGCACCTCTGCCTACTCCTTTGGGGAATACAGGCGTGATGTTTTGTTATGTTATGTAATACTACGCTTTTGCCTTCACCTTCCTCTTCCACCTTCTATTTTTCCTTGGAAGTTATATACCTTATATTTTCAGATGTCAAGCACCGGCAGCGTTGAGAGGGGCTCTTCTAACTGAGCTAGAAGCCCATGAGTTGACTTGCAGCGGTGAGTAGAGTACAACCATTTCTTAGGTGTAAGTAGAGCCTCCCCGAGTACTCCCTAAGTCCGTCCGTCACTAGACGGTTACCCTCGCTACCATCCTTGTTGTAAACGTAAGTAAAACAAATATATAGTCAACTAGCTGTTGCCCGCGACTTCGTCCGCGTGAATTTTGTGGTATGAAAAATAGATGTTGGCCGATTCTCAGACCTACTCAATACGCTCACAAAGTTTCATGAGAATCGGTCTAGCCGTTTCGGAGGAGTATGGGAACGAAAACTGTGACACGAAAATTTTATATATATAGATAATACCTTTGATTCTAACGATGTCCTCAGGTCCTACGACAGCGGTGACTGTGGAGTGTTCAGCGGAGCCCCGCTGCCCGCCCCCCTGCCGCTGCACCCCCGAGGGCACCGTCGACTGCCGGGAGAAACTCCTGGCGGAACTGCCTGCCACCATACCTCATAGAGCTACCGAAATGTAAGATATGTAATTTCATTTGATAAGGTCTTATAGACTATAGTCAACTAGCTATGCCCCGCGGTGTTACCCGCTACCTTTTTACAAACTGCCTCGTTGGTCTAGTGGTTGCTAAGCGCGACTGTTGAGCACGAGGTCCTGGGTTCGAATCCCGGGTCGAGCAAAGTGTTACTGGGTTTTTTTCATTAGGTAATTCTTAGTAGCAGCACGGAGTCTTGATTTGTGCCCGGTTGATGGCAATAGGCTCGCCCCCTATTACATTGGGACCTAAAAACATAACTGGCGAAATGTGGGTATACTATATGTGTACCTCTGCCTACCCTTTCGGGGAATACAGGCGTGATGTTATGTTTGTTTTTTTTACAAGCTTTTATTTAACTTGCAATGTTTGTATGTATGTGAGTTTGTTTAGGTAAAATCTTACAATCTAAATTAAAACCACTTCCTGACATCGTATTGAAATGAAATTTTGCATACATATGTAGGTTCGGTGACAATACAATATGGTACTTTCAATATAGACATTTCAACAAATTATTAAATAACACTTGTCACTGTTGTTGTCATGTCAAAGAATTGAGATGTCGACGTAATACGGGGTTGAGTTAATGTCGGTATGATCCTTATTTATGTATAAGAGGGACTTAGTATATGTTCCATACTGCAGTACATGAGTTTAATAATAATAACAGCCTATAACTGTCCCACTGCTACAAAGGCCTCTTCTCGTATAGAGAAGGATTGAGCATTGATCACCACGCTAGCTCACTGCGGGCGAATTCAGATAATTAAATCCAGGTTTCCTTACCATATTTTCTGTCACCGTTAGTCTGTGTCTTAGAATAACTAAGAAAGTATTTATAAAATTGAAAAAGTCACATTGATACTTGCCAGGGTTCATACCTGCAACCTTGTGCATACTAATCCGGTATGTTAACCACTAGGCCAATAACATACATAAGATTAAAATAAATAATATTTTTATACTTTTCAGTCGTTTGGAACAGAACGAGATAACAGAGGTCGGCGCAGGCGCATTCTCGTCGGTGAAGCGCGTCGCCAGGATCGACCTGTCCAACAATAAGATCACAAAGTTAGCTGCAGACGCCTTCACAGGTCTAGTGCACCTAACTTCACTGTAAGTATTGTTTTATACGGGTTTTAGCCGACATCAAAAAAAGAGGAGGTTCTCAATTCGACTGTATATTTTTTATGGACAAAGTCACCGATATCGATATTAAAATAAAGAAACCGGCCAAGTGCAAGTCTGACTAAGGTTTCCATACCATCCATACTAATATTATAAATGTGAAAGTAACTCAGTCTGTTACGCCTTCGCGACTAAACCGCTGGACGGATTTTGATGAAATTTAGCATGTAAAAAGTTTAAAACCGGAGAAAGGACATAGGTTATTAAACGCGGGCAAAGGCTAGTAAGCAGTAAAAGTAGGAGCACTTCCTATCCTTCATAAAATTAGCTAAGGAACCCGCATCACAACGCATAAAGGCAACCTTTCAACCACTTTGCTGGCAAGTTTGGGTATAAAAGCGACAATAAGTGGCAACAATACTAAACAATGGGATGCTCTGAAAAGAAACAGGCATTGTTACCAATTCTGCGGAATACTTAGAACTGTTACCGTATTTGTAACATTCTTTATATTATTTACTATATATTCCGGTTATAGTCACGCGTGTATTCGGGAATGCCCGACTAGTTTCGAACTCAAACGGAGCCCTTATTCATGAGCTGGTTACGCGGCAGAGTCGTGAGCCGAACTGTATGGATAACACTCACGAAAGTTATTATAGTAAAATTCTTTATAATTATTATTTACTACTAGCTTTGGCCCGCGGTTTCGCTCGCCTTAAGTAGCCTATGTCCTTTTTCGGGTCTTAAACTTTTTACATACCAAATTTCATCAAAATCCGTCCAGCGGTTTAGTCGTGAAGACGTAACAGACAGACAGAGTTATTTTCACATTCAGTTATATAATGTTAAAGTATACATTACTAGCTGCGCCCCGCGGTGTTACCCGCTACATTTTTTCGGAATAAAAAGTATGTGTGCCTATATGTTAATCCAGGGTGTCAGCTACCTCCATATGAAATTTCATTTGAATTAAAAATACTTCTTTTTTCAGAGTATTGTATGGAAACAAAATAAAGGATCTACCTTCTGGAATATTCCATGGATTGGCCTCTTTACAACTTCTGTGAGTATCACAGTTATGTTCTATTTACTAGAATTCCCAACAGGTTCAGAAACCCGCAGACCACATGTTTGGTCTATCACGATGGTGTAGCTAATGCATCTGCATCGAACAGGCAACCTCATCATCAGCCGGAAGACGTCCACTGTTGAACATAGGCTCTCGCTTAGGTAAAGGGAGCGGTTGCTATAACCCCCACGCTTGGCAAGCGGCTTGGGGATCGCAGTATTGGTGGTGAAGTTACAGAAGACGCTGCTGCCCATCTTCTGGATTTTCCCTTAGTCGCTTCTTACGACACCCACGGGGGGAAAGGGGGTGGTCAATTCTAGGCCGGATACCACTCAGCAAATGCATGTTTACGTATGTTTCATCATAAATATCACGCCTGCATTCCCCGAAGGAGCAGGCAGAGGTGTACATAATTATTATTAGTACACCTACATTTCGCCAGTTATGTTTTAGGTCCCAATGTAATAGGGGGCGAGCCTATTGCCATCAACCGGGCACAAATCCAGTCTCCGTGCTGCTACTGAGAATTACCTAATGGAACAACCCAGTATCACTTTGCCCGACCCGGGATTCAAACCCAGGACCTCGTGCTCAGCAGTCGCGCTTAGCAACCACTAGACCAACGAGGCAGTCAGTTTTATATGATTATGTTATATTCTTAAACCTTCTGTTGCAGGTTATTGAACTCAAACGAAATTACTTGTGTGAGGAAAGATACGTTCCGAGACCTACAGAATCTGAAGTTATTGTAAGTATAAGCTAAAGACACACACATAACAACCCGGAAAGGGCTCGTCACCGTATCAACTCGAGCCGAGCAGTATTCTTTGTATGAAACTCCCTACAAAGCACACTCATCGGAATCGTGACGTAATCGCCTCGCCTCGGGCCCGGCGAGCCGTGAGCGCGGCGTCGCCTAGCCGTAGACTCTGAGCAGCTGATCCGCATTGGTTACGTGCTTTAGGTTGACACCAGTTTGACGGCGAGGCGGGAGGCAATACAGTGATGATCCCTTGCCTATTATATATGTGTGCTATGACCCTTAATTTAAACACCTGATTAGCGCAGTGGCTAAGTGATTGGACTGCTGCGCTAAGGGTTGCGGGTTCGATTCCCACACGGGGCAAAACTTTGTGCGAACCACAGATGTTTGTCCCGAGTCTGGATGTTTGTGTATGTGATATTTCATGTTTGTGAAACGCACCCACGACACAGGAGACATTCCTAGTGTGGGGCGACGATTTCAATTAAAAAAAAAAACAGCCAAAATATAAATATTTCTCAACTTACATTATAGACGTTATTTATTATTTATGCCAGTGATTGATACCACGATGTATTTTTCCAGATCCCTATACGATAACAACATCAGATCTCTTCCAAATGGGACCTTTGATGCCCTCACCGGGATTCAAACCCTGTAAGTATATAACACCAGCCTGTAACTGTCCCACTGCTACAAAGTCCTCTCATACAGAGAACGAGCATTGATCACCACGCTTGTGAGCTGCGTGTTGACGTCACACCCAGTACAGGTTCATCATTACTAGCATTGTACCTGCCTGTAACTGTCCAAATTTTCCAAATTTCGACAGACAGATTGGGCTGCTTCTACCCAGCTATAGCACTAGGAAGCAGTGACGGGCGGGTTTTGGGGGCTGTCTTAATGTCATTTGACGTTCAAGAATTACTTAAAATGAAGTCTATTTTGAATAAATGATTTATAATAGGTGGGTAGAATACCTGCTTTTGATGTTCTACCCGCCTCTGCCTACCCCTACGGGGAATGCAGACGTGATGTAAATTGTTAGTCGTGTACAATTCAAACAGCAAAACTCACTGAAACTAAATCTTATTCCACAGGCATTTAGGTAGAAATCCATTCGCCTGCGACTGCTCCCTCAGATGGCTGGCTGCCTACCTCCATAAGAATCCCATAGAAACTTCTGGAGCCAAGTGCGACTCTCCCAAACGGATGAGCAGGAAGAGGATCGATGCTCTGAGAGAAGAGAACTTCAAATGTAAACGTGAGTAGTTTTATATAGCACTAGCTTTCGCCCGCGGCGTCGCCCACGTTAAGTAGCCTATGTCCTTTCTCGGGTCTTAAACTTTCTACATACCAAATTTCATTAAAATCCGTCCAGCGGTTTAGTCGTGAAGGCGTAACAGAGTTACTTTCACATTCATAATATTAGTATGGATATGGACTAGCTGTGCCCCCCGGTTTCACCCGCGTCATTTGCATTTGTGTAATCTCCATTAGACTTCAGACATCCTAGTACCCAACTTTCGAATTCGCGGCTGCTGCGGGAAATATTTCCAAACATTGTTGTTGTTATCAGTCGTTAGACTGTCCACGATTGTATATCAATGTCTGGAGTAACACTTTTCCAAAAGCAAAGTTAAGTTGTCTGTGTATTTAGTGTATCTTTTCGATAGAACAATGTTATTGTTATTATTTACTATATATTCCAGTTATAATCACGGGTGTATTCGGGAAATATATAGAAAATAACCGGCATATATTTTTTTTTATTAAAACGTCGCCCCACACTAGGAATTTCTCCTGTGTCGTGGGTGCGTTTCACAAACATGAAATATCACATACACAAACACCCAGACTCGGGACAAACATCTGTGGTTCGCACAAAGTTTTGCCCCGTGCGGGAATCGAACCCGCAACCCTTAGCGCAACAGTCCAATCGCTTAGCCACTGCGCTAATCAGGTCGTCCTGATATAGTTAGTAAATAATATGGATAACACTCACGAAAGTTATTATAGTAAAATTATTGTTATTGGCGAGATAATTTGGACATCTTTGCAGGAAAGACATGGCACGAAATGGCATTGGACAGGGGTTTGTGGAGGAATAGTGGGGAGGCCTTTGCCCAGCAGTGACACGCTGAGGAGGCTAAAAAAATGTTATTATTGTAAACATAATTTTAATTCTGCACAGAACCCTTCGTGAGTCCCTCTCGCACTTGACCCTCTATTGTACTCCTGGCACTGTGTATAGATGTCTGTATGTTACCGCGGTCCCAGCCGGCGAGGAGTCAGCCAACGCGTGCGGCTCAGCGGCCGCGTGTCCGGCCGCGTGCGCGTGCGAGTACGGCGCGCGCGCAGTCAGCGTGCTGTGCTCCCGCGCAGCGCTCACCGAGGTGCCGAGGGATCTGCCGGTCAACACTGATGCACTGTAAGTTTACTTCTACATTCTCATTATCACCATCAGCCGGAGGACGTACACTGTTGAACAAAGGCCTCCCCCTTAGGTACGAAGGGGGGTTTTAGCAAGCGGCTTGAGGATCGCAGTGTTGGTGAAGTACAGAAGACGCTGCTGCCCATCTTCTGGATTTTCCCTTAGTCGCCGCTTATGACACCCACGGGAGGAAAGGGGGTGGTCAATTCTAGACCGGATACCACTCTATTACTCCTATATTAACCCCCGAAAATTAACATAACATCACGCCTGTATTCCCCGAAGGGGTAGGCAGAGGTGCACATATAGTACACCCACATATCGCCAGTTAAGTTTTAGGTCCCAATGTAATAGGGGGCGAGCCTATTGCCAGCATTATCAGTTACGTTACGCTGCTTTACTAGTTAGTTAGCTAGTTGTATATTCAACACTTCGATTCCAGGTTGATGTCAGACAACAGTCTGGGTCAGATCAAGTCAGACGGCCTGTTCGGACGTCTGCCAGACCTCACGAAACTGGATTTACGGAACAATGGTATGTATTCTTCTTTGATCAGTAAATTAGGCTTAGATCTTCAACGCCATGTATCATCATTATCATTAGTCGGAAGACGTCCTCTGATGACAAAGGCCTCCCCCTTAATTAAGGGGGGGGGTCACCGTTTTTAGCAACTGATAACTAATTTATAGTACGCACATAAATTCGATAAGATTGGTGCGTGCCGGGATTTGAACTTGCGATCTTTCTACTGCTTTAGATTAAAAAAGCTTTTTTGCTCTTTATACAAGCTAATGTTTGTTAGTCTGTATGTTTATTACTTCTTCACGCTTAAACAGCTGCACCAATTTAGATAAAATTTCGTATGGAAGTAGCTCATACCTTAGATTAACACAGGCCACTTTTTGTCAAAAAAAATATAGCGGATAACACCGCGGGGCGCAGCTAGTTTAACATATTTTTCTTTTCAGGCATAACTTTGATAGAAGACAATGCCTTCGACGGGGCTGCTAACATCCAAGAGTTGCTGCTTGATGGGAATCTTCTTCAGGCCGTCACTGACAAGATGTTCTTCGGTCTCCACAGTCTGGGCGTTCTGTAAGTATTTTTTTTATCTCCTTCGCCTGTGAATGTCCGTCTCCCCGTCATTTATTTTCTTGAGTTTTATTTAAGAAATAATTAGAATATAATTATAATGTCACTACATTAAATAATCGGCAAAACTTTAAAAAGAAAATTAAACGATACCTACTTGACAAGACGACGGATTCATGATATATCTCGACTAAACTATGGATATTATTATATTGTATGTATGTATTTATGTATGTATCATATGTTGGTATGGTATGGTATGGTATGGTTATATGTTGTTATATGTTATGAAGTATTATAATTTATGTATGTTTATAAGATAATAATTATGTATTATTAATTCGCTTGTCTTTTATAATCGTTTGTGCATCTACCGTTTCTATCTCTGCACTACCTGAAGGTTAGACTGGTAGAAAATGCCTAAGGCATTAAGTCCGCCTTGTACACAACTGTACTTAAGAATTAAAATAAAATAAATTAAAGAATTTATGGAAGACAAAATTGGAGTATAAGTAAATACATATTATAAAACTATATACCTGCCAAATATTATAGTTAATTTACTCAATTATAATTACATAACATGTCTTGTTTAGTTATGTATTTAAAAAATATAATTTTGATGACCTGATTAGCGATTGGACTGCTGCGCTAAGAGTTGCGGGTTCGATTCCCGCACGGGGCAAAACTTTGTGCGAACCACAGATATTTGTCCCGAGTCTGGGTGTTAGTGTATGTGATATTTCATGTTTGTGAAACGCACCCACGACACAGGAAAAATTCCTAGTGTGGGGCGACGTTTTTTTAAAATATATATATATGTATATTTATATGCACCTAGTTATAATTACAATAATACACATAAATTACAGTATTACAGGGTCTATGTTGGTTGTAATATGTATTTATTTTCTGGAAAACTACTTAGTGCAATAAATAAATAAATAAATAACCATTACTATTATCACATCAAACATCACACTAATATTATAAAGGCGAAACTTTGTGAGTGTGTTTGTATGTTTGTTACCTCTTCACGCTTAAACGGCTAAACCGATTGTGATGAAATTTCATATAGCGGTAGCTGACACCCTGGATTAACACATAGGCTACTTTTTATCCCGAAAAAGTGTAGCTGGTAACACCGCGGGGCGCAGCTAGTTATTATATAGATCTCTACTTTCCTCTTGAGTTAATACTGTCGTGATTATAACATTGGTATTATTTCCAGGTCTCTAACGGATAACAAAGTGAAGTGTATCACTCCTGGTGCCTTCGACCATCTCACCATGTTGTCGACTCTGTGAGTATACTTCTAGTTTTTTTTTTTCACTCGAATATCAAAGAAACTTCTTGTGCCCGGATAAAAAGTACCCGACGTCCATATCCAGGTCACATCTACTTGTATACCACATCGACACCTTCATCTTCCATCAACACCTTGTGTAGAATCTTTTTTTTATACTTTATATACCATCTATCCTCTCCTATCACATATAATACCTACATAACATCACGCCTGTATTCCCCGAAGGGGTAGGCAGAGGTGCACATATAGTACACCCACATTTCGACATGTTCGGTCCCAATGTAATAGGGGGCGAGCCTATTGCCATCAACCGGGCACAAACCCAGACTCCGTGCTGCTACTGAGAATTACCTAATGGAAAAACCGTAACACTGCTCGAACCGGAATTCGAATCCAGGACCTCGAGCTCAGCAGTCGCGCTTAGCAACCACTAGACCAACGAGGCAGTCCTAGTACCTACCCAATCATATATAATCCTGTGTTCCAGGAATCTGGAGTCTAATCCCCTGGACTGCACCTGCCACATATCCTGGCTGCCCAACTGGCTTCGCAGCCGGCGCCTGTCCCCGTCAGCCACCTGCAGGACTCCAGTCGCGCTCAAAGACGCCAACCTACACCACCTGGAAGTCTCCGACTTTAAATGTTCACGTAAGTCTATTAAAACTACATATCATCATCAGCCGGAAGACGTCCACTGTTGAACTAAGGCCTCTCCCCCCTTAGATAAGGGGGGATTGCCTCTTGTTCTTTTAGGGTTACGAACCCAAAGTATAAAACGGGACCCTATTACTTAGACTCCGCTGTCCGTCCGTCTGTCACCAGGCTGTATCTCATGACCCGTGATAGTTAGACATTTGAAATTTTTACAGATGATGTATTTCTGTCGCCGCTATAACAACAAATACTAAAAAACAGAATAAAATAAATATTGAATAAAGCTCCCATGCAACAAACGTGACTTTTTTAGCGTTTTTATAGACGGAACCCTCATGCGCGAGTCCGACTCGGACTTGGTCGGGTTTTTCACTTTTAATATAATCAAGATCGTTTATTTACAGCTGAAGACAAGGGCTGCCTCGCGTCGGACTACTGCCCGGCGCAGTGCGCGTGCGCAGGGACCGTAGTGCGCTGCTCTCGTGCGCAACTCTCCGCTGTGCCGCAGAACATACCCAAACAGACCACAGAACTGTTAGTGTATACTGCTATACTAATTAATTGTGTCACACTCCTTTTGATGGCCTTATTGGCGCAGTGGCTAGGTGATTGGACTGCTAAGGGTAGTGGGTTCGATTCCCGCACGGGGCAAAAAAATAGTAAAAAATTAGCAAAAATTAGTACGAATCGCAGACGTTTACCCCGAGTCTGGGTGTTTGTTTATGTGATATTTCATGTTTGTGAAACGCACCCACGATACATGAGAAATTTATATAGGCGACGTGTTTTAGAAAAGAAAAAAATCTCTTACTCAAATCTGTAGCAACAGTGACTCTCGTAGCTAGAATGACTCTCGTAGCAGAAGTGGCCATCGCAGCAAGAGTGCCTCATGTATAATGGTTACCCTCATAGCAAGAGTGTCTCACGTTTAAATAGTGCCTCGCGTAGAAAGGTCATCCTCAAGAATGGGGGAAGGGTGACCCCAGTAGCAAAAGTGACCTTACTACGTACAAAAAAAAGTATACTGAATACTTGTTTCAGATATCTTGAGTCCAACGAGATAACAGCCATATTGCCCGACCAGATCAGGCACCTGACGCAGCTGACGCGGCTGGACGTGTCCAACAATGCCATCAGCGTCCTTACAAACAATACCTTTGACGGACTCACCAAGTTATCCACCCTAATCGTCAGTTATAACAAGCTGAGATGTGTTCAGGTATGTTGTTGAAGCTTTTATTCAATCTGCGAAGTTTGACTGCCTCGTTGGCCTAGTGGTTGGTGAGCACGAGGTCCTGGGTTCGAATCCCGGGTCGGGCAAAGTGTTACTGGGTTTTTCCATTAGGTAATTCTCAGTAGCAGCACGGAGTCTGGATTTGTGCCCGGTTGATGGCAATAGGCTCGCCCCCTATTACATTGGGACCTAAAAACATAACTGGCGAAATGTGGGTGTACTATATGTGCACCTCTGTCTGCCCCTTCGGGGAATACAAGCGTGGTGTTATGTTATGAACTTAAACCGTGCTCGCCGCGGTCAGTCTTGTGATGGAAGACCGTGTCGAGCCCCCTCCGTGCTTCAGAAGGCACGTTAACCCGTTGGTCCTGCGCCTGATCTCTGCCCGTCCTGGACTATGAGAGTGAGGGAATAGGGAGTGCACCTGTGTTTGCATACTTGTGCACTATAATATCTCCTGTAGTTGGCTAGTCTTAGCTGTGACAGATCGCCGTGACCGGCATTCGGTCAGGAGAATATTTTTAGTACCTATTTTACTTTTTTCATGTTTCAGCGCGATGCTCTCAAAGGTCTGACGCAGTTAAGAGTGCTCTCGCTTCATGGGAACAACATATCTATGCTAGCTGATGGAGTCTTCAGAGATTTGGAGTCGATATCACATGTGTAAGTATTTTTCCGGAATACTGACCCGCCTATACTATGTATACTAATATTATATAATGCTTCCATAATGAAAGCATAGAAAGTTAACTAAATCAAGAGGGGTCAAACCCCCGGGTTTGACCCCTCTTGACTTAGTTAACTTTCTTCCCCAACTTCTGACCACTTCTACCTCTCCCAACTATTTTGACCCCTGCTTCCCCCCCATTTTCAACCCCTCTACTTCTCTATTTAGACCCCCAGTCTAAAATTTGATTAGTGTCTTTTCAACCTCCTCTTTGCCCACAGAGCCCTCGGCTCAAACCCCCTGTACTGCGACTGCACGGCGCGCTGGCTGTCGGAGTGGGTGAAGAGCGCCGGCGAGTACGTGGAGCCCGGCATCGCTCGCTGCTCTGAACCTGCCGCCATGAGAGACAAGCTCATACTCAGCACGCAGTCTAGCGCTTTCATGTGTAAAGGTACTGTATTCTTTTTTTTTTCGGGATAGGTAGCCGATAACCCGGAGGGGGGTCCTTTTGGGGGCATTACCGGACAAAGGCAAGACTAGAGCTTCCAGCCAGGCTAACTACATAAAGAATTTAGGGGATGCTACCAAGGGCATCCTGCGGGATTAACCTCGAATTGGTGCATCGCTGCCTAACATCCAAAAACAACAGGGATTGCTGGATCTGATATCACTACATTTTGATATTGTGTCTTACAAATAATTCACAACATTATTCTATTTTCAAATAAACCCGGATTACCCCCCTCCACCATCAGTGACATTTGACATTTCAGAGGTCAGCCGCTACACTAACCCCCATTCCGGACACCGTGCTGCTACTGAGAATTACCTAATGGGAAAACCCAGTAACACTGTCCGACTCGGCATTCGAACCCAGGACCTACTATGGATAATTCATTAATTAAAATCGTTTTGCTGTTGCTAGGCAAACCACCAGCAGAAGTGATCTCCAAGTGCGACAGTTGCTATAGCAACCCGTGTCGCAACGGCGGCTCGTGTCGCGCGCGCGGTGCCGGCGGCCACGAGTGCGCATGCGCGCGCGGTTACCATGGCGACGCGTGCCAATTTCAGATCGACGCCTGCTATGGATCGCCGTGTGCGCATGGACTGTGTCGAGTGCTTGAAGAAGGACGCTTCCAGTAAGTATAGTACTGGAGATCATAAGTACATAGGTGACCTTAACGACCTGATTGGACTGCTGCAATAAGGGTTACGGGCTCGATTCCCGTGCGCGACAAAAATTTCAGTGATCCGTAGCTGTTTGTCCCGAGTCTGAGTGTTTGTTGATGTGATATTCGTCTTTGGGTGCGATTTACTCAAATGATTGTCACGTGCGGGAATCGAAGCCATTGGCGTAGCAGTCCGCTTACCCACTGCACCAGTCAAGTCGTCACTGTTGAGGTAATAGGCCGCACTGCAACGTTTGTACCATCAACCCTCATTTCATAATTCCTGGTCTTTTCAACAGCTGCTCCTGCCAAGCCGGGTACACTGGCGCTCGCTGCGAGGTCAACATCGATGACTGCGTAGCCCACAGGTGTCAAAACAACGCCACCTGTGTCGACCACCTGGAGGGGTACTCCTGCAAATGTGCGCCTGGCTTCATGGGTAAGAAATGTTTATAAAACTCTGCATTTATCTTGAAAATTACAGCATTTATAGCCGAATGTTGTGGGACTGCCAAGTCAATTCCCGGCACGCACCAATGTCTTTCCGAATTTATGTGCGTATTATAAATTAGTTATCAGTTGTTAAAAACGGTAGGTAAACATCGTAAGGAAACTGGCATACCGAATATTGGCAAAAGCATATAGCATCTTATCTAAGGTGTCCGGCCTAGAATTTACCACCCCCTTTCCTCCCGTGGCTGGCATAAGAGGCGACCAAGGGAAAATCAAGAAGATGGGCAGCAGCGTCTTCTGTAACTTCACAACCAATACTGCGATTTCCAAGCCGCTTGCCATGCGTGAGGATTATGGCATCCCCCTTCTCCTTACCTAAGGGAGAGGCCTTTGTTCAACAGTGGACGTCTTCCAGCTAATGATGATGTTAATGTATATTATCCTATACTTCCAGCTAATGATGATATAAGCCCAGCCCTCAAGAATTATATACACAAATTTCCTACACTCCTAAATTCTATTTCCAGGTGAGTTCTGTGAGAAGAAGATTCCCTACTGCACCAAGGAGTTCAACCCGTGTGAGAACGGCGCGGTGTGCACCGACCACCAAAGCCACTACACCTGCGCCTGCCCCAAAGGATACTCCGGACAGAACTGCACCATCAACGCTGATGACTGCATCAACCATATGTGCCAAGTACGTTCTAGACACAGAGTTAGACATAATCCACCTTATATGACGTTTTGTGACATTTTTGCATGTTGCCCATGGTAAGCTTAAATCTAAATTGATAAAGGAAACTTGAAAAATGAGACGAGAGAATGAGGACTCGAATCCGCGACTTTCGCCGCACCGTCTGCCAACTGAGACATGGTGTCACGCCTTATTTGTAGTTAGTTATGTTATGTCGAGTTATTAGTAGTTATTTTTACACAAACTACTTAAAAACTATACGAGACAGTCGTATTAAGGCAATAATTTTCTTGGCAAAAGTTCAAAAGGAATGCTGACAGTGTCAAATGCTTTTGAAAAGTCAAACACCAATTTGATAGTTTCAAGAAAAGTTATTTTAGATTTTTATGTAAATGATCATTGTAAAGGTAAATATTTCTGTGCGACCCCAACAGAACGGTGCAACGTGTGTGGACGGGCTGGACGAGTACCGCTGCGCATGCGCGGCCGGCTACGCGGGGCGCTACTGCGAGGCGGCGCCGCACGCCGCGCTCGGCACCTCCCCGTGCGCGCACCACGACTGCGTGCACGGCGTGTGCTACCTGCCGCAGCCGCGCCCGCTGCAGGTCAGGACAACAAATGGATGGGTGGCACAGTATGGAATGGCCATAGATTCAGTCAGGACATTTTTATGGCACCTTCCACCAAAATCCAGCCATACCATTATAATAAACTAGCTGCGCCCCGCGGTGTTACCCGCTACATTTTTTTGGGATAAAAAGTAGCCTATGTGTTAATCCAGGGTGTCAGCTACCTCCATATGAAATTTCATCAAAATCGGTCAAGCTGTTTGAACGTGAATGAACGTTAATAATATTAGTGTGATGTGAAAGTAATTCTGTCTGTATTTTACGCCTTCACAACTAAACCGCTGGACGGATTTTGATGAAATTCGGCATGTAGAAAGTTTAAAACCCGAGAAAGGACTTAGGCTACTTAACGCGGGCAAAAGCTAGTATGTCATAAATTATTCACTGCATTTCATCTTAATCATTGATACCACAGATTAAAATTATTATTAGACATCTATAATGCTTCTAAATATATTAAGTATTATCTGAAAAAGTTCTAAAGACATAGTTTGTACAAGCTTTTATTTACAATTTTTTGCAATGTTTGTATGTATGAGTTTGTTTAGTTCAAATCTTGCAATCTAAATTAGAACCACTTTTTGACATCCGATTGAAATTAAATTTTGCATACTTAAATAGCTTTGGTGACAATACAATATTATGGTACTTTTGAGCTGGTCTGATGGTGTTGGACTTGTTTAACCCATCTTCAGAAGTACTTTGAGCCTAGCTGGTTTAAAAGCTTATTAAAAATATTTTTATTATTAACGACTGCCTCGTTGGTCTAGTGATCACTAAGCGCGACTGCTGAGCACGAGGTCCTGGGTTCGAATCCCGGATCGGGCAATGTGTTACTGGGTTTTTCCATTAGGTAATTTCAGTGACAGCACGGAGTCTGGATTTGTGCCCGGTTGATGGCAAGCTCGCCTCCTATTACATTGGGACCTAAAAACATAACTGGCGAAATGTGGGTGTACTAAATGTGCACCTCTGCCTACCCCTTCGGGGAATACAGGCGTGATGTTATGTTATGTATTTGTTCTAGGACGATATCATAATGGAGCGCCCACTTCTCAGCACGGCTAACGACTACCTCTGCAAGTGTGCGCCAGGGTACTCAGGTAATATAATAAAGTATTAATTAACATATGGTCCTTAGTGACAATGGGAGTGCCACAAGGTTCTATTCTTGGTCCATTCCTATTTCTCGTTTATATAAATGACCTGCCTTATCTTGTTAAGGATTCTCATGAGATTGTCCTATTTGCAGATGATACTTCTCTTTTATTTAAACTTAAGCGCTCTAACCAAGTTACCGACGATGTAAATAGTGCTCTCTCTAAAGTGGTCCACTGGTTTAATGTTAATAATTTGCTTTTGAACGAGAAAAAAACCAAATGTATTAAATTTACTACACCAAATGTTAGACAAGTGAAAACCAGTGTACATATGAATAACGAAGAGTTGGAACTTGTGGATACCACTGTATTTTTAGGCATAACTTTAGATGCTAAGTTACAATGGGGCCCACATATACATAAGTTGTCCAAACGGCTGAGCTCTGCTGCATACGCCGTATTTAAAATAAGAAACCTTACTGATGTTGATACCGCTAGACTCGTTTATTTTAGTTATTTCCACAGTGTTATGTCGTATGGCATTCTTTTGTGGGGGAATGCTGCCGATATACAAACAATTTTTGTACTACAGAAGCGGGCTGTTCGGGCAATTTATAAATTAAGTCCCAGACATTCGCTAAGGGAAAAGTTTAAAGAGATTGGTATTATGACTGTCCCATCACATTATATTTACGAGAACTTGCTTTATGCTCATAAAAATATTAATCTTTTTATTAGAAACAGTGATGTTCACAACATTAACACTAGAAATAAACACAAATTTGTTGTACCAGCCACTAGGCTTCAGAAAATTAGTAACTCATTCAAATGTCAATGCATACGTTTTTATAACAAGATTCCAAACGACATTCAAAACCTGAGTTTAAACAAATTTAAGTCGTTTATCAAGCACAAACTATGTAGAAAAGGTTACTATAAAGTGTCTGACTATATGCTAGATAAAAATGCTTGGGCTTAAGCCTCTTCTTGTATTGTTTAATTTTGACATTTAATTTGTTTACCCTTTTTTACATATTTGACGCAAAACTGACATTGTTTGATCTTTTGATCCATTTTGTTTTGTTTTTTTATATTTTTACAAACTGACATAATGTATTTTTTTTTTCTTTATTCTCATTATTATTGTTATAATAATGTACGATGTAGGATTTTCCTTCTTAGATAGTTTCTTGTCTGGCGGTTTGAGTATCTTATACAGCCTACCCAAATGTCCTGCAGATGGTACGAGACGGGGCGTCTGTCAGGACAGGTTGACTCAAATCTGCTTTGGTTCTTTCTTTAAAAGACCATCACAGACGTCCTACATTGTACATGTCCTGTATTTGTAAATGTGAGCATTGCGTAGGTTTTTTTTTTCCTTCCTTTTTTTTATTCCTATGCGTGTCTGACGGTTTGAGTATTTTATGCGGCCTACCCAAATGTCCTTCAGATGGTACGAGACGGGGCGTCTGTAAGGACAGGTCGACTCAAACTCGCCGTGGTTCTTTCCTAAAAAGACCACTTCTCAGACCACCTACACTGTTCTCGCATAAAATATTGAGCTTGTCTGGACTTTAAAAGAGACCTTGACCCCTGAGTTTGTTTCGATATTTCTTCTCAGAGGTAGTCAGTTAGGAAATGCCGATGCCATCTAGTTTTTAAAAAATGACGTGTAAAAGTGTTTTTTTTAAACCTATTTACAGAAATAAAATCATTTATCATTTATCATAATTAACTACCTCGCTAGTCTAGTGGTTGCTGAGCACGAGGACCTGGGTTCGAATCCCGGGTCGGGCAAAAGTGTTACTGGGTTTTTCCATTAGGTAATTCTCAGTAGCAGCACGGAGTCTTGATTTGTGCCCAAGTGATGGCAATAGGTTCGCCCCCTATTACATTGGGAGCTAAAAACATAACTGGCGAAATGTGGGTGTACTATTTGTGCACCTCTTCCTACCCCTTCGGGGAATACAGGCGTGATGTTATGTTATTGTAATAGAATAGAATAAAGCAGAAAGTCTCTTGCTTTACTATTACAATAGTCTATAATAATCTCTATTTTCAGGTCGCCTCTGCGAGTACCTCACATCTCTGACGTTCAGCCACAACGACTCTCTGGTGGAACTGGAGCCGCTGCGGACTAACCCTCAAGCTAACGTCACCCTGGGTAAGTAGAAGGCCTGGCTACACCTTCAGATGTTAGTGAAATATTGGTCCGAGGATATTACCCTGAGGAACTCCATAGCTATACTTTACTAATTTTTCGACTTTGGCGCAGTGGCTAAGCGATTGGACTGCTGCGGCACGATTTCCGCTCGAGATAAAAAAATTGTGGGATCCACAGAAATTTGTCCCAAGTCTGGGTGTTTGTGTATGTAGTATTTCATGTTTGTGAAACACACCCACGATACAGGAGGAATTCTAGTGTGTGGGATGATACGTGGGAGAACTCTTCTTAAAAGTGTATTTTTGTTATTATCTACTATATATCCCAGTTATACTCACGTCGATATTCGGGAATGCCCGACTAGTTTCGGACTCTAACGGAGCCCTTATTCATGAGCTGGTGACGCGTCACCTGCTCAGTATAACCGGGATATATAGTAGATAATATGTATTTTTCTTGTTCCAGTATTCAGTACGACGCAGCTTCACGGAGTGTTGATGTATTTCGGCGAGAACGAACATCTGGCTGTAGAACTGTTTAATGGACGCATACGCATCAGCTATGACATCGGCAACCATCCGACATCCACTATGTATAGGTAGGAATACAACTATATTACTAACTAGCTGCGCTCTGCGGTGTTACCCGCTACAGTTTTCGGGATAAAAAATCAGCTATCTCGATAAGAAATTTCACCAAAATCGGTCTAGCCGTTTGAGCGTGAAGAGGTAACAAATATGCAAACACACTTACTAACTTTCGCCTTTATAATATTAGTGTGATAGTGTGATTACTGGATATTTCTATTAGGTAATTCTCAGTAGTAGCACGGAGTCTGGATATGTGCCCGGTTGATGGCCAGCTTGTCCCCTATTACATTGAGACTTAATATTAATGTTCTGCAGACCAAATTTCGGTGACGGCAGCCTTCCTCAGCGGAGCCGTCAGTAAAGTCAACCTAACTTATAATTAGATGACGACCTGATTAGCGCAGTGGCTAAGCGATTGGACTGCTGCGCTAAGGGTTGCGGGTTCGATTCCCGCACGGGGCAAAACTTTGTGCGAACCACAGATGTTTGTCCCGAGTCTGGGTGTTTGTGTATGTGAATATTTCATGTTTGTGAAACGCACCTACAATACAGGAGAAATTCCTAGTGTGGGGTGACGTTTTTTTAAAAAGAAAGAAAGATCTCACAGATACTTGTCAGTCCTGGTATACCATTGTCTTGGCCGACTTCACGTCCTATCGGGGAATACAGATATTTGAATGTATTTCCATTTATCCTCCAGTTTCGAGATGGTATCCGACGGTAACTACCACAAGGCCGAGCTGATCGCTATCAAGAAGAACTTTACTTTGAAAGTGGACGATGGGCCCGCTAGGTCCATCATTAACGAAGGTAACCCCCTCACTATAGATATCCAACTGCAGACGACTTTGCCGAGTGGTATCCGGCCTAGAATTGACCTCCCCCTTTCCTCCCGTGGATGTCGTGAGAAGCGACTTAGAAGAAATCCAGAAGATGGGTAGCAACGTCTTCGTATCCCCCCATCCCCCCACATAAACACTGTACGGGCCTTTGTTGATCAATGGATGTGGATTTACACAGTACAAATTTATACAAAATGATAACAATGTAATAATGGACAAATATCGATTAATCTTTTAAACTTAATATGGAATTGAATTAATGAAATAATATTGAATTGAATAGCAAACTAGGAATTTAATAAAAACAAACAAAAATTACATAATAATGATTACAGCTTTTATAAACTTAGGCTTCATCATCATCATCAGCCGGAAGACGTCCACTGTTAAACAAAGGCCTCCCCCTTAGAACGCCACAATAAACGACAACTAGCCAAAAAAACCTTAGACATTCTGCCTGAAAATATGCCTGAGTCTCATCACCAGCCGGAAGACGTCCATTGTTGAACATAGGCCTCCCCCTTAGAACGCCACAATGAACGACAGCTTGACATTAACATCCACCGTCTGAGTCTCAATTGCGTTAAAATACCTACTTTATATTTTTAGGGTCCAAGGAGTACCTACGATTGGAAAGGCCCATGTACCTGGGCGGAGTGCCGGAGGATATCGCCAAGGAAGCCTTCAGTAAATGGCATCTACGGAATATAACCAGCTTCAAAGGTATGTGAATAGTAATCGTGTGTGCCTTTAGACGAATTGCTAAATGACATAAACATAACATCACGCCTGTATTCCCCGAAGGGGTAGGCAGAGGTGCACATATAGTACACCCACATTGCGCCAGTTATGTTTTAGGTCCCAATGTAATAGGGGGCGAGCTGGCCATCAACCGGGCACAAATCTAGACTCCGTGCTGCCACTGAGAATTACCTAATGGAATTGGAAACCAGGACCTCGTGCTCAGCACTCGCGCTTAGCGACAACTAGGCAGTCTGCAGTTGCTAAATGAGTTTTCAGTTACTAAAAACGGTGAAGGAAAACATCGTGAGGAAACCGTGACAACTTATGTCTTCAGCAGATTTGCTTTGTGACTTTCTCACATACTTCCAGTTGCTTGTTTCAATCCTGGTCTTCCTCAGGGTGCCTCAAAGAGGCGTGGATCAACCACAAACGGGTGGACTACGTGAATGCGGTGAGGGTGCAGCGCACGTCAGCGGGGTGCGGGGAGGACGAGCCCACCAGCTCTGCTGCTGCCACGGTATTCGTGCAAGAAGACGCTGGAAGGCATAACCAGGTGATTTACTTGAGCCCACCAGCGATAGCGTCGTCATCGGGTTGATGGTACAGGGTTAATTTATCATCATCATCTGGAAGACGTCCACTGTTAAACAAAGGCCTCCCCCTTAGAACGCCACAATGAACAACAACTTGCCATTAGCATCCACCGGTTGCAGCAACTCTGACGATATGTCGGTCCACCTGGTGGGAGGCCTGCCAACGCAGCGGTTTGTAAAACTAACAGAAAATCAATAAAGATTATTTATTTATTTATTTAACCAACTTACATTAACACAATTGTAAACACTTCTTAAAAATAAATATATACAAAATAAAAAATTTAAACTAAAAATTATGCATCAAAGTATTCCTCCTCATCGCTGTCGACTGGTAGGGTGCCCAAAAGGCTGGCGGCATTGCCACGTTGAATGGCAATGCTAATTCTTTGATAATCTTTAATTCTTTACCGTGTACATAAAAAATACAACTTATTGTAAACATATAAGTTCTAGGTTAAGATACAATATTAATACTAACAGAAAATACTTATTAATTATTTCTTAAAGTTAATGAATAGTGCTGGGTGTAGCAATACTTTCAAGGTAACGACGAGCTATACCTAGGAATCTCGGTTCCGTATTTGAAAATAAGTCAGCTGATTCATCATACAATAGTGTATTATTTATATTATTATTATTATAAAGTCTTTTCATCTATCTTAGATACAAAACCAATCGTACTGTCTTTTTAGAGTTCCTTAATATTTCAGGACCCCTGCGTACCGAACCCTTGCGCGCGGGGCGGCCGCTGCGTCAGAGAAGAGGGTTCTCCATCAGACTACACTTGCAGATGCCGCGCGGGCACCGCGGGGCCGCAGTGTGAACTCAGAGCGTCTATCAGTGAGTATAACACTGGCACAAAGTCCTCTCATACAGAAGGAACGAGCATTGGTCTACATACAAGCATAAACTGCTGCAGAAAATCAGCGAGAGAAGGCAACGCATAAGATATTATAGTGTACCAGACCAGCAGTTACACTCTCGAAGAAAGAGCAAAACTGGCTGAATAAATCATTCATCATCATCAGCCGGAAGACGTCCACTGTTGAACAAAGGCCTCCCCCTTAGAACGCGACAAATACATCATTACTCGTTCTTAATATATGCAAGAGGTCCCTTAACTGTGTTGGAACTTGTTTTTAGATTTTTTGGTATATTAGTCGTGTTTTTACATACGTAACATCACGCCTGTATTCTCCGAAGGGGTAGGCAGAGGTTCACGTGTAGTACACACACATTTCGCCAGTTATGTTTTTAGGTCCCAATGTAATAGGGGGCGAGCCTATTGCCATCAATCGGACACAAATCCAGACACCGTGCTGCTACTGAGAATTTTCTAATGAAAATACCCAGTAACACTGCCCGACCCAGAATTCAAACCCAGGACCCTCGACAGTCGCGCTTAACCACTAGACCAACGAGGCAGCCTTTACTTTGGTTAAATAGCGTTGTTTTATGTAGTAAATACAAAATTTTAAAATTTAATTCCTACTTTCAACTCATTGTTAAATCGAGATCTCACTAAGCAACTAGATCCCTGTATCTGGACTTATTAACTATCATATGGATGTGTTTCCAGGTGGGGCGCCGGTCATCACCCAAGGCAGTAAGATCCCACAACGGAAGCAAGCCATCAACAACGTGCAGGCCTCGCCAGGTATAGAATCGAATAAAATATAATTTATTTATCAAAAAATATAGTACAGTATACCAATTTATGTTGTATGGTATGTTCCTTGATTGTCCAAATCTTTATAATTCTTCATCAGTCAAAACGCCTTCTAAAGCCGTGGTTAACTGTTGTATCTGTAAAATGTAAACAGCGATAGGAAGGAAATACGCAGAACCCAAAAGAATAACATCTCATCGTATGATGGACAACCTGGTGTCAGAGTGTAAACCGCCTGTAGGCCTCTGACATGGCGACACACACCGTTGAACAATCTCTCAGGTGTACTGTTTCCTCACGATGTTTTCCTTCACCGTTTTTAGCTACTGATAACTAATTTATAGCACACGAATTTAAAAAGACATTGGTGCGTGCCGGCGTTTGAATTTCAGACCTTTGATTTGTCAGTCCAACGGTCATACCACTCGGCTATCACTGCATGAAAGGTATTACATAAAACAGGTTCTTTCTTACATACACACAACTTAACATCACGCATGTATTCCCCGAAAGGGTAGCCAGAGGTGCACATATACACCCACATTTCGCCAGTTATGTTTTAGGTCCCAATGTAATAGGGGGCGAGCTGGCCATCAACCGGGCACAAATCCAGACTCCATCTAATAAGAATTACCTAACGGAAAAACTCAGTAACACTTTTGCCCGACCCAGTATTCGAGCCTAAGACGTCGTGCTCAGCAGTAGCGCTTAGCAACCACTAGACCAACGAGGCAGTCATACCTAACATGACTGATGTGATGTCGTTTATATTTCAGCTGCACCGTCTTACAAGCAACAGATACCGTCGGAGCATGCGCCCTCGCAACCAACGCCGCCCACCGCCGCCTGCAGAAAGGTACTGTCTTAGCTAATTAATCTTCATCTCATCGATGTAGACAGTGGACTTGCGGGAAGTGCGTGCTGGACTTTGTAATTATGGTAAAACTAGCTGTGCCCGCGACTCCGTCCGCGTGGATATTCAGAAACAGCAATAGTATTCTATGATTGTTTTCTCACCAGGACTAAGTGACACAATATATGTATGTCTTAACTATAATATGACATTTAATATAATAATATAGTATTTTTTAACACTAACGCAAAAATTGGACGGTGATAATGCAAATTAGAACAATTCTGTCGTACATGATTTTGGCAAATCTTAAACCGTTTACGCAGTGCACGCAGGGGAAGCTGTCGAATGGAAAAAACAACCCGATTTTGCAACATTCTTCATTGGTGCTCCGCTCCTATTGACCGTAGCGTGATGATATATAGCGTATAGCCTTCCTCGATATACGGGTTATCTAACACCGAAAGAATTTTTCAAATCAGACCAGTAGTTCCTGAGATTAGCGCGTTCAAGTAAACAAACAAACAAACTCTTTAGCTTTATAACATTATTATATATTATAACATTATTATATATTATATTAATATATATATATATTAATATATGTATTATATTAGTATAGAAGATAATGATTGAAAATTGAATTGAACTAATTTGAATGTGATAGGAGGCGACTCGCGAGATAGTGACGGAGGGCTCGTGTCGCTCGCGGCGCGCGGTGCGGGGGGCGCGCTGCGTGGCGCGGGAGGGGCGGGGGGGGGCGGCCGGCTGCGCGCGGGGACACTGCTGCGGCCCGCGGAAGACGAAGAAGAGGAAGGTACGACTAGCCTTTATACTTTTAACCGACTTTAAACAGAGAAGGAGGGTTCGCAATTCGTTGGACCCTTTTTTTATGTATCATTATGGGACGCCTCGTTGGTATAGTGGTTGCTAAGCGCGACTGCTGAGCACGAGCTCTTGGGTCCGAATTCCGGGTCGGGCAAAGTGTTACTGGGTTTTTCCATTAGGTAATTCTCAGTGGCAGCACGGCCATACTCTTGTGATATATAATTGTTGTCACATAATTACTATTTTGTTTTTCGTGTGAAATTGTTTGGTGAAAAACACTATATGTAGATATTAGTTTGTCGTTTACGTGAGCCTCAGATTAAGCGTAAAAAAAACGTGTTTTCTATAAATTATAGCACTTATGCTATACTAATGTATACGCTAGTAAAGTTTCATCGAAATCGGTCTAGTAGTTTTTGCGTGAAGGAGTAAAAAACTTTCAATCAACCTCACACACAATCGTGATAAAACATTAATAGAATAAATAACGACCTGATTGGCGCAGTAACTAAGCGATTGGACTGCTGCGCTAAGGGCTGCGGGTTCGGTTTCCGCATGGGAGATAAATTTGTGTGATCCACAAATATTTGTCCCGAGTCTGGGTGTTTGTGTATGTGATATTTCATGTTTGTGAAACGCACCCACGACACAGGAGACATTCATAGTGTGGGGCGACGTATTTATTTAAAAATGTAATTAATTAATATCTTGATGTTCCAGATAAGATTAATCTGCGCCGACGGCACCAGATACTCCAAAGACATCGACATAGTCAGAAAGTGCGCGTGCGGCAAGAAGTGCACTAGAACCTCTCCATTTCATTAAACCAAGACTGATGACATCAAGTACCCCCTCAAGACCCCGAGTAAGACCCCGGCTCATTATTACCCCCAATGAGAAATACTGAAATTTACCCCAAGTCACCGTTTCGCCCCAACCATGTAGGTTTGAAACGAGCTCCGAATTGGCGTTTTATGAGGATTATTATTGAAACTGAGATGGTAATTAGTTTTTGCGGATTATATTACAGCTTTTTTTATTGATGACATTTTGAAATTTTACTAGTAAGGTTGTTAGTGTTGAGCGCGACTGCTGAGCAGGTCTTAGGTACAAATCCCGGAGCGGACAAAGTAATACAACCTTTTTCCACTGGGTAATTCTCAGCAGCACCGAGTCTGGATTTGTGCCCGGTTGATAGCCAGCTCGCCGCCTATTACACTGGGACCTAAAAACATAACTGGTGAAATGCCGTACTATACATTTCTGCTTACTCCTTCGGGGAATACAGGCGAGATGTTATGTTAGACGTTCAACATTTTAGTCTGTCTATAACTTCTGTATAGTATATAACGTCGGGTATTATAAATAAACTGTAATTGAGTTCGTAAAAATAGTGTCATCTCAGTATTTACTGTTTAGAAATCATTTCACTTGCGTATGATTTAAGCCTCTACCCCCTTTTATTTAGTGTGTACATTGTAGACAAATAGATTGTAATTGATACAGGTATCTAGTGTTGCCATGTTAAAATAATTGTTTTCAATTTAAAACGGTCATATTTGAACACAAAACATATTTATGTAAGAAATATTATTAGTAGTATTTTGTTTAATGAACATGGCAACACACTTATCGAGCTGGCAACCCAGGCAATAGACAATAAAACACGCTTTTTGATATAACGCATCCTTACAATTTGTAATATTTAGCATTTATATAATATTTGATATATT
Organism: Abrostola triplasia; assembly: GCA_946251915.1. Classification (NCBI taxonomy): domain Eukaryota; kingdom Metazoa; phylum Arthropoda; class Insecta; order Lepidoptera; family Noctuidae; genus Abrostola; species Abrostola triplasia. Next base: position 362,055 of record OX276448.1, on the reverse strand, counting down.
TGTAGGATATTAAAATAGTTGTATGGATATTTAAGCACTATCATATCTCATTCATATTATAAAGGCGAAAGTTTGTAAGTGTGTTTGTTATCTCTTCACGCTGAAACGGCTTAACCGATTTTGACGAAATTTCATATGACTGTAGCTAATACCCTGGATTAACACATACGCTACGTTTTATCCCGAAAATATAATACAATCACTAAGAAAGCCGTTTATACTTTTTATATTTTTTTATATTTGATAAGACATTTTTAATGTAACTGTCATTATATACTAAAAAAGTAATGTTTTTATTTACTATAATAACTTTCGTGAGTGTTATCCATATTATCTACTATATATACCAGTTATACTCACGTCGATATTCGGGAATGCCCGACTAGTTTCGGACTCTAACGGAGCCCTTATTCATGAGCAGGTGACGCGGGGTCGCGAGCCAAACTAGCTGTGTGGATATTTATAACGAATATCGACTTGAGTGTAGCCGGTATATATAGTAAATATTAAGTTAACATTTTCTAAAAGAAAGAAAATATCATAAAAATTACATTAGTGCATAAATATCGGTACAGCTGATTTTATTTCAAATAAATATCCCCTTTAAATATTATAATATTTAATATAAACTGCATTATTTTTTAACTATTTTAAATGTTTAATGATTTATATCAACTGCCTCGTTGGTCTAGTGGCTGCTAAACGCGACTGCTGAGCACGAGGTCCTGGGTTCGAATCCCGGGTCGGGCAAAGTGTTACTGGGTTTTTCCATTAGGTAATTCTCAATAACAGCATGGAGTCTGGATTTGTGCCCGGTTGATGGCAATAGGCTCGCCCCCCTATTACATTGGGACCTAAAAACATAACTGGCGAAATGTGCTCTCTGCCTACCCCTTCGGGGAATACAGGCGTGATGTTATGTATGTATGTATGTTATGTATCACTGACGCGAATATTAGACATTGAAATAAAACTAAGTTTACGGATTTTATCGCGGTTTTAATAGATTTTTTTAAATGTATTTCTTAACACGAACGTTCGATAAATATTTCATATAACATTTACTAGGTATATATTCCGGTTATACTCACGTGTGTATTCGGAAATGCCCGACTAGTTTCGAACTCGAACGGAGTCCTTATTCATGAGCTGGTGACGCGGCAGAATGGAGCTAACAACATTGTTGATACAACAAATCATTTTAATTGATTAATGTATTGAAGCATTTCTTTAAAAACTAATGCAGTTTATAAAATACACCAATATGCAAGGAACGAATTTACCCCCATTTGTAATAAGGACATACAAGAGTAGACACGGCCTAACTGAGTAGCATAGACAACTTATATCCAATTAAAATAAGACTATATGCCTCGAACTGTCAATGTGTTATATATTTTAACTTACAATAGCACTGCCTACCCCTTTAAGAAATACAGGGGTAAAGTAAAAAAAAACGACCGAGTAGAGAACCTCCTTGCTCTTTGTAAACGGTTAAAAGTTGGACACGAGCGGGATTCGAACCCGCGACGTAGCGCCGGCGCCAACTGAGCTATCGTGTTAGTTGGCATATCTGAGCCACGGATCGGCGATGGTCACCGATTCGAATCTAACTCGTGTTCCTAATTTTTATATGTCCTATATCACTTTGAATTTAGCAAGGCCTTCGATAAAATAATATCAAATATATACGTTACAATTGTATAGCATCAATACCAATTTCAGATTACAATGGACTGAAATAGGGCCTTCTGAGAAACGGTGATAAGGGTAACCTCATAACTTGAGATTGACTCCTCCCACTGCCTATATACAAATGCTAACATCTATAGCACATACTGTTGTTTGTTAATAGGCCCTAGTTAAATAGGAATATCCTTGACAAATAGGAATCGTTTAGAATGATAAATATATGGGAAAATCCATACTAATATTATAAACGCGAAAGTTTATAAGTATGGATGTTTGTTACTCTTTCATGTAAAAACAACTGAATGGATTTTAATAAACTTTCATATTATGGAGATAGCTGACACCCTGGATTAACACATAGGCTAGTTATCCCGAAAAAATGTAGCGGGTAACACCGCGGGGCGCAGCTAGTTTATATATGTCATAGATCTTATTACAGTCAAAACAATGTCATCCCTAATCATAATGTATAATATATAATGTACACATATGACATAAATATACAACTTGACAAAGACGTAAAAGAGTTGTAAGTTGTAAAGAGCAGGGTTCGAATCCCGGGTCGGGTAAAGTGTTACTGGGTTTTTCCATTAGGTAATTCTCAGTAGCAGCACGAAGTCTGGATTTGTGCCCGGTTGATGGCAATAGGCTCGCCCCGTATTACATTGGGACCTAAAAACATACCAGGCGAAATGTGGGTGTGCTATATGTGCACCTCTGCCTACACCTTCGGGGAATACAGGCGTGATGTTATGTGTTACAAATCATAAGATGTAACTACTTACTACTAAATCAGACGGCGGTTGGCACTTAAAAATCTGAAGAGACTCCTCGATCCATGCGCACTTGTGAATCGCACATAGCTTAAGAGAAGACTGTAGACTTAACTACTAAATTTGAGGTTTATGTGATTCGTTTTGACGGTAAAGAGCCCCATATATCATCATCATCAGCCGGAAGACGTCCACTGTTGAACAAAGGCCTCCCCCTTAGAACGCCACCATGAACGACAGCTTGCCAATTGCATCCACCGGTTGCCCGCAATTCTGACGATATATACCTATATAAACCTATCATTATATACATTGTGTTGATTTCTCTGATGTCTACAGTATATAGTAATCACAACTTACTTTCAGCATCGAAAAAGCTCACAAAACCATATCCTTTGGGTATAATATGTAACAATATCACGCCTGTATTCCCCGAAGGGGTAGCCTTCGGGGAATACAGGCGTGATGTTATGTTGTTGTTGTGAAAGAGTCGTAATTATAACAATAAGAACAAAAGAATGAACTTTCATTTGTTGCAGTATCTATACTTTTTTATATATCATTGGTCATCATTCTATTTGATTTCTATCGGTCAATCATTTTGCTACTATTCTATGGCCCTTTAACATTTCGAAGTATTTTGACAGTTCTTCGCGCGAAATATATAAACTGAAGTCATTTTTATATGTAAGTACCTGTAGTCTTATACCCACACTAAATATAATGTCATACATAAGTAATAATTAAGATTACAAATATCTTTAATTGTCCGACGAAAATATTAATTGTTTATAATATTCGTATTGTCAAACGGAATTTGAAAAAGGACACGAGCGGAATTCGAACCCGCGACCTTCGCTTAACAGATAATACCTGACGTTACCCCTAAGGGTCTTATCACACAGGGATCGTTACCGTATCGCCGTCCGCCTCGCGTCAAACAGGCGTCAACCTTACGTAAGCACGTAACCAAAGCGGATCAGCTGCTCCGGTACGACTCGGCTACGGCTAAGCGACGCCGCGCTTACGACGTTCTCGTACTTGATGACGTTGCGATCCCGATTAGTGTGCTGCAGTAGCGAGTTGCATACAAAGAATACTGCTCGGCTCGAGTTGATACGGTGACGATCACTTCCCGAGTTGATCTCTGTGCTACGACGTATAATATCTACTAAAACGGAACTTAAAATTAGATGGCTGCGAGCGGCAACTCGGTAGCTGGTAAGAACTGCGCGGATCGGCGATGGTCACTCGTGCGCATCCCGCTCGTGTCCATCAATTTTCAAATTTGATTTTCGAAAATGTCATTAGGAATCACATTCAGAATATTCCTCATTTGGAAGGTAATTACTGGAAACTACACAATACAATAAATGTAGGAAATGTCTATTTAATGTTAAAATTCATATCATTTGCGCTCTTCAGCCAAAATACGCTTATGCCGTAATATCTCGTTTGATTTATCGATCGCTAATAACGATTGCTTTATTAATAGTTAATTGATAAATTAGTGTTAAATAATGAGGCTTTTAATTATTGAAATAAATAATATATTTGAGCTGTCTACGTTAGCATTTTACCGCTACAAAATTCTACTATTCTACCATAAAAGAATAATGTCAGAGATATTGGTAGAATTTATCACATTTTATGTTGGTAACATTTAAATTGGGAATTCATTTCTTTTTTGTTGCGATAACACTTCCATTTCACACCAGTGTTCTGCTAGTCAGAAAAAGCTTATATAATTTGTTATTAATAAAATTATAAATTAATGTTTCTATGTATCGAATTAACTAAAAAGTTTAATAATATTCTGTCAGCATCATAACATTTTAAAGGACACTCATATTAACAATCCGTTAACCAAATTTGACCTGTATAACATTAGTGTTACGACACACAGCTGCAGAGCACACCCCTCTTACCCATAGCTCTTAATGGTGAACACTTTCCGTTGTGGGAGCGAGACGCCGCTACGTGGGTTATGATGCGTCTCGCTTTCACAGCGAAAAATGTCCTGATCCGAGTTCATGGTATAGGCATTAGGTATTACTAAATTAACCACTTTATTTGCATTTAACGCAAACCTTATGCGTACGCAATATGAGTCAAAATTGGTTGACTAAACCGCACGTAGGTTTGTCTCACAGAAGCAATTTTAATTTAGGATATCCATGACAAATAAGCAAGAGAAACTCAAATGCGTGCATATTGTACTATGTATAATAAATATTATGATATCGATGTGTTCATTTCAATGTAATTAAGTTATTTATTAATTAATATTATTTTATATGTTGTTTATTTTTATACAGTTTAAGTTAGAACTAGTATTGTGTACACTTTAGAGTTTTAAATAATTTTTATTATAATTAATTTATCGACTCTTAGGTTAAGACCACTCTTAAATTAGTATTTGTTTTTATATATTATTATTTTTATTATATTAATCAGTGAAAAGGTCACAATATACATCTTACAAACGATATTTTTTTATAAATAAGTTTGCAAGATTAATAATAATAACACCCTATAACTAACCCACTGCTACAAAGGCCTCTTCACGTATAGAGAAGGATTGAGCATTGATCACCACGCTAGCTCACTGCGGGCGATTTCAGATAATTAAATCCAGGTTTCCTCTCGATGTTTTCCATCACCGTTAGTCAATGGTGTCTTAGAATAACTAAGAAAGTATTTATAACATTGAAAAAGTCACATTGATGCTTGCCCAGGATTGAACCTGCAACCTTGTGCATACAAATCCGGTATGTAACCACTAGGCCACCACGACGCTTTGTAAGATTATTCTGGTTATAAATAAAAAGAGATATTGTACAAGCATGCGCACAGTACTGTGTTGCTTCGATATCTTGCTATCGATAAAGTATTTTTTATCGTTTGTTTTAATTATAAGGGAATAGACAGTTCGTAGATTTCCTTTAAATAAACATGTTAATACATAAATAATTATAATGTTTTGTATTCAATAAATGTTATTTAAATTATATTTGTCTAAAACCAAAACATGATGTAAGTACTTGAAGGATGGGCGTCAGATATGTTAGGAGACCAGAATTTTTTCTAAAATTATGACAAAGGGTTGCCATTATTCAAAACTTAGCCTAAATTAACCAGTTGCAACAATCTCACTAAATTACTGCCTCGTTGGACTAGTGGTCGCTTAGCGCGACTGCTAAGCTTGAGGTCCTGGATTCAAATCAGGCGAAGTGTTACTGGGCTTTTCCATTAGGCAATTCCCAGTAGTAGCACGGAGTCTGGATTTGCGCTTGGTCAATGGCAATAGGCTCACCCCTTATAATATTGGGACCTACAACATAGCTGGCGAAATTTATGTGTACTATACGTGCACCTCTGCCTAATTCTTCGGGGAATACAGGCGTGATATTTTTCAATCATTTTAATATGAAGCTATTAATTAATAGATTACTCATTGTAGAAAATATAAAATATTATTACTACTTTAGTAGTTTTTTTGTAATGACTTGAACTGGTAACACTGTTGCGTGAGTTTAATTATATAAATATTCGGCGCTCACTCTGGCAAAATTATATAACAGCGTTAGTAAATAATATGTCAAAGCGTATGAAACAATAAAGGTTTTCTTTGTGACACGTGATACTAAGTTACTTGAGGAACTCAGAATAATAAAAAAAAACATTTCTACTTGCAACGTCACTTTTTGACTGTTTTTTCAATTTGCATACCATTACTCATTTTTAAACTATCGCGTTGCATGATTATAATAGAAATTACAACACAGAAACGAACGCGAACACAACTTTTTTCAATTTTTGACTTAGCGTTTCGACCGAGATACACCGGTCGTGGTCACAAGCAGGCTGATATTCTGCGTCTTCATCTTGAGTCTGCTGACCACGGCCGGTGTTACTCGGTCAAAACATCAAGCTAAAAATTAAAAAACTTGTGTTCGCGTAATTCCCGTGTTGTTATTAAAAATGATTAAGCATTTTATTTTTAAAATAATTACTTAAATGTAACTTTTTAGTCACAGTTTCTTCTTACTATTCTACTAACGCTATTTTAACTTGGATGCCTATTCATACTACTTGATAAGTATTATAATTTGCCTAATCAAACCCTGTAATGACACAGCCATCTTGCCATGATATTATGTATGTTAGCTTTAAGCGTACAATATAGAGAGTAGGAACGAATGTTAATGAAAATTATACAAACTATTTCATGTGGCTTCGATTCTGTGGTGTACTTCACAGACGAGATGTAATTTTTGGGACAAGGAGTACGTTACTGACACAAAATCGGGTATGATAAACGGCCTTCAATACCTGCGTGTAACTGTCCCACTTATAAAGTCCTGTTATAGAGAAGGAACGAGCATTAATCACCACGCTAGCTCACTGCGGGCGATTTCAAATGATTAAATCCAGGTTTCCTCAAAATCTTTTTTCACCGTTAGTCAGTGTCTTAGAATGTCTAACAAATTATAATACTGCAGAAGCCCAATTGATACTTGCCTGGGTTTTAACCTGCAACCTGCATACGTCTTTCAACTACTAGGCGACCACACTATCTATTCATATAACTAGGATCGTACAATGTATAGTTTTTGTTTCTGTGACTATATTACAAAGCTATGTACTGTTTTCTTAGAAATTTTGTAAAAAATATATTTATTAAAATTACGTTGCTTCTCAGCTTGTATAGTAACTTTAAGTAAAAGTAATTATGATACAGTGTTTGTGAGTATATCGAGCTAACAGATCATTCACGATTTTGTATAACAACAGCCTATAACTGTCCCACTGCTACAAAGGCCTCTTCTCGTATAGAGAAGGATTGAGCGTTGATCACCACGCTAGCTCACTGCGGGCGCTACAATTGGTACTAATTAAGCAAACACAGTGTCATAATTCCAAATTAATTGTTAAGAAAAAATGTTATTCAATGCATTCCCTATTTATTTACTGTCAAAACGGTAAAAATTTCTTATAATGGTAACTCTTATCAACGCATAGACGACCTAATAAACAACAGTATTACATTAACAAATAATGTTAGCAATGAGACAATCTACCATCAAGCTACACGATCACTGCCATTTTAGTGTTGCCATATCAATGTAATTTCCACTTCCGATGTTGCCATTCGCGACGTCAAATTTCTACTAAATCGGCTTCTTGGTAGATTTCTCTTAGGTTAAGGATATTGTACCTATTAAAGTATGTTGCTTAACGAGACGCTAGGTGGCGTCGCATGCGCTTCTTAATACATTACATTAAGATAATTATACTGTCTAAAAACTTTATAAGTTATTCGTCGTATTAAAAGATGTTAGATATATTATGGTTTTTTATTTCTACATACAACCTAACTAGAAATCCTAGGTGTATATATCTGGCTCAATTACAACAATTTAATAATAAACATACAAAAAACCAACATCATGCATTTTTACCAACGAATTTATCCCGAAGACTTAAACGGAATTAAGAATTAAACTTAGGGAATTTTGATAGACAGCCAATTAACATGGAAACCTCAAGCTGAACATATTTGTAGAAAGCTAAGTACTTACGCCTACATTTTGTACAACCTATTCAAAATAAACATTAATACAGTCCTTGTTGCTTACCATGGCCTCGTGATTTCAACTTTGAGATTTGGCATTATATTCTGGGGTAACAGCAGCGAAAGAGAAAGCATTTTCAAAGCCCAAAAACGCTGCCTAAGATCAATTTTTAACTTGCAGGTTACAGACAGCTGTGTTCCTACATTCAAATTACATATTACTAACCTTTCCATGTTTGTATATCCTAGAAATAGCATTTTTTGTGAAAAATAACCCGCTGTTTACATCATTAAACGAGACACGAAATAGGACGCATTGTATTAGATCTAAATATCAGAATCTATTGTACACAGGTGGCTATAAAACCACACTTAAATAAAAGCGTCATATGTATGGCACCAATGGTATACAATAAGTTACCGAATAATCTTAAAGAGCAACCATTAAGAATTTTTTAAAAACGACTAACCGATTTATTTTTACAAAAATGTTACTACTCTATAACCCATTTTTTGAACGATGTGTTATGACGCTACTCATTTTTCCGCTGTTAAGCTGTTTGTCTAAATTGTGTGAAAATCAAAACCTTGTATGTTAAATTGTATTGCTTGAAAAATGCAAGTTTTCCGAATCTTGTGTCAACTTATACTTATATGTTTGTATGCCGAAAGGTAGAATGTACAAGGACTCTCGAACTTTTAACATCTTATTGTATTTTACCTACATTCTTTACAAATAAATTTCTTCTTATTCTTATCGTGAATGCGTTATACAACGATGGAACAGCACACACACGAACACCCAGACAGCCTGCTCACACACGGGACAAACTTCTGCGGATCTCACAAATTGTCCTGCGCGGGAATCGAGCTTGCAGCCAATACCTTAGAGCTCAAACGCACTGTCCGCACTGCGATGCGGTTACCCGCTGCCGCACAGTGCGCTTAGAAGCAAATACTCCGTACATAATTGTGCTTGCGGGCAACCGCACAGTGTGGGTAACGGTGCGGTGTGGGTAACGGTGCGGTGTGGGTAATGGTGCGGTGTGGGTAACGGTGCGGTGTGGGACTGGGTAACGGTGCGGTGTGGGTAACGGTGCGGTGTGGGTAACGGTGCGGTGTGGTGCGGTACGGCTATATCGGGCCATTCTAAAGATGGCCGCGGAAGACATTGCAGTTATTAACTACATTTTACGTTCAAACGGTTTAGGTTTCCTTTAATTAGTAGGGTCACTTTGTCAATTGCCGAGTGTGTATCACTGACACACAAATAGGTCACTACATACAAATAAAACATTATGTATACAAAAAATTATTAATAATCTTAATTGGATTAAAATTAAATATCTAATTAAAGCGCCAGAAGCAAGATTAAATTACAATTTTAATTACCAACATAAATTATTTCTACTTAAAAAAATACGCTTAAATGAAAATATAAGTATCTAAGCCTACATAGTATAGAACTGCCGTGGTATACGTGTACCAAACCATTGTCTTCTGTTCCAGGTGGCTCTGCAACAAACTTTCAAGTTAAATTTCGATGCAAAACTTAACCTTAATACCTACCGCATATGGTTTTTTTTTAACAAACGAGTACCGAACACCGACTGACATCCATAAAGTCCGTTCCACACAAACGCTGTAGTTACAAGCATGTTACAGCACCTTATAATAGACGATGTGTTCATCAAACTACGGTACGAACGTATAATTGTCCCAGCGGGGCCTGATACCCGGTTATCGATAGGGTGCCGTCAATTGTATAGTAGCAACACATGGCGTATTTGTCCAAAATTTGCGATATTTACAAGTACAAAAATAAACCTACAACAACATAGCATCACGCCTGTATTCCCGGAAGGGGTAGGCAGAGGTGCACATATAGTACACCCAACATTTCGCAACTTATGATTTATAGGGGACGAGCCTATTGCCATCAACCGGGCACAAATCCAGCCTCCGTGCTGCCACTGAGAATTACCTAATGGAAAAACCAAGTAACACTTTGCTCGACCCGGGATTCGAGCCCAGGACCTCGGGCTAAGCAGTCGCGCTTAGCGACCACTAGACCAACGAGGCAGTCGTCGCAGTTTAATTTAAAATTAACCAATGTTTTAAATGACCTGAGGGTAGACTTCAGTTAATCCCGGCAAATAAAATATCCTATAAGTTAAGGCTGGTTCCACAACAGTGCAAACGCACTTAAGGCGTTTTGAAAGTGCTTACAAACTTGTAAAACATATTATAGAAATATCCGTTCAAACCAACCTCAGGGTGGCGGTGGCGCTGGCGTATCTGCTGTGTCGCCCGCGGTCGTCCCACCGACCGGAGCATCTAAGGCCAGAATCCCTTCGTCGTCTGGGTCGAACAAGTAAGGGGCCCAGAGTATAAGGGCCGCCCAGAGCAGAATTAGACAGATCCATACGCTGAAGAAAGAGTATTTCACCTGAAAATAAAAATTCTACATTGAAACTGGTATGGTGCTTCGCTGATCGTGGGGGCAAACATCCTGGGTTCGTTCTTAGGTCGGACAAAGTTATCTTCTATTTTGTAGTGCTGTTAGAGGATAATACTTCTTGTAGGCCCTTACTGGCAGTTTTGTAGCGAGTAATCTGCCACATAGTGACGTGGCTCGTCATTCATATTATTGTAATATTCCTAATGAATTCATATTCATAAACTATAAGTAATATGAATATGTTGTAGACAACCAAATCGCTTAGATCTATACTAAATATACAAAAAAGAAAAACACAAACACACAAGAAACAAATATTCAAAATCTCAGTAAAGAAAATAATTAATATAAACTGTATAAATTATAAACAACAATAATGTAAATAACAATAAAATCTACTAATTCTAACTTATCCTATTTAAATAGTTTGAAACATTTCTGTAAATTACGCTAGGTTTATCAAAAAATTTATCTGCTTTGGTGGATTGGCCTTTACGAAGAAATTAATAATACTCTGGGCTCTGGACGTAGGGCTGTTGTCTGCTTGTGGGGAGCGCCACTCAGGCGGACAGGAGAGTAACAAAATGTCTGTGACGATAAAACGTCACTTGTACGTTCACTGATATTTTACTATATCGAGACTTAGGGACTACGCACACTTATTCAGCTCCTTTCGCGTTTCGCTGAACGATTTTGGTCACACTTATACAGCTCTGCTTCTATCAGCCGCGTACGGCGTCGTAAGAATGAGAATAGCCGTCATAACGTGCTTTCTCCACTGAAACGGTTACGCATAATAAATCAAATCAATGTACGAACAATATAGGTCGCAACTTGTCGACAAGGAGTCGCGAACCATCCCTGTAAAGAGCTGTTCCGCCGCGTTCGACGGCGATTGCGGCGGAACAGCGCTTTACGCAGCGGAACAGCGCTGAACGCGGCGGAACAGCGCCGAAAGCTCTCTATAGCATTCGGATAATAAAAACACATTTATCCTCATTTTATGCTGGTTTGCCGCGAAAGGAGAATGGACGCGGAAAGCTGAATGGACGCGTACACGTCTCCATACAAAATTGTTGTTTTCTATGGACAAAAGCTGAAAGGAGCTGATTAAATGTGCGTAGTCCCTTAGACTGAATACTCTACAGTCCAGATGAGCCAGCTAACCCAGTGTCACGGGCGTATACCTCTTATTACTTGTCATAGACTCTCGCTCAAGTAAATTGAGACCTAACAGGCGAAATGTATGTGTTCCATACACCTCTGCCTTCCCCTTCTGCATGATGTTGATTGGGGAGCTTATACCAGTTTTTTCCAGGTGACTTGATTATCTTTAAATGTAGTGTACCTACACAGGGCAGGCAAACATTTTTAAGGACGACCTGATAGCCAGTGCGCTAGGCTAAGCGATTGGACTGCTGCGTTAAGGGTTGCGGGTTCGATTCCCACTCGGGACAAACATCTGTGGTTCGCACAAAGTTTTGTCCCGAGTCCGGGTAATAGTGTGTGTGTGAATATTTCATGTTTGTGAAACGCACCTACGATACAGGAGTAATTCCTAGTGTGGGGCGAAGTTTTTTTTTTTTTTAATGTGAATTAAACTCACCATTTTCTTAATAGGTACCTTCCCAGTGTGATGACAGAAGTAAGCCGGCGAGTACATGAAAGGCAAACAGAATCCGAATGCCGTGGCTATCCCGACGGCGAGGGCCCCAATATACGATTTATTCGGCCACGGGAGATCCGCGTCCTGAGACTGTAAACACAAACAAACTAATGCAGGTGAAACCGCTAGGCTCAGCTTGTATCGTTACTAGTGTTATTCTGATATATTTAAAAACTACTGCCTCGTTGATCTAGTGGTTGCTAAGCGCGACTACTGAGCACGAGGTCCTGGGTTCGAATCCCGGGTCGGGCAGTGTTACTGGGTTTTTTTTCCATTAGGTAATTCTCAGTAGCAGCACGGAGTCTGGATCTGCGCCCGGTTGATGGCAATAGGCTCGCCCCCTATTACATTGGACCTAAAACATAACTGGCGAAATGTGGGTGTACTATTATGTGCACCTCTGCCTACCCTTTCGTGGAATACAGGCGTGATGTTATGTTATGTTATTTAAAAACTATATTATTGAGTAGATATGTTTCGTCAAAATCCATCCAAAAGTTCTTCGCGTAAAAGAGTAATAAACACCGATTCGGATCCCGGGTCAAGCAATGTGTCAAGTTTTTCCATTAGGTCTTCTCAGTAGCAGCACGGAGTCTGGTCCCCTGGTTGATGGCCATAGGCTCGCCCCCTATTACACTAACTATAACCTAACTGGCCAAATGCTGGTGGTTGCCAATTCACCTTCCGGAAAATCAGGCTGCTTATTAAAGTTGGTCTTACCATATAGGACATTTTTGCATGTTGCCATGCTAGGCTTAAGTTTCCCTTTATCAATTTAAAATTTAAGCCTATCATGCAAAAAAGATACAGAAAGTCATAAATTTGGGCTGGTATTATCGTTCCAGTGATTTGTAGCTGTAAAGGTACAACACTGAGTTGGTAATCGTAGATTCCAACAGATAATACCTGACGTCACCCTTAAGACGTAAATATTAAAAGGGAGCTTGAAATTCGATGGATGCGAGCATTGACACGGTGGCTCAGTTGGCAGAGCGGCGCCACAGTACGGCGACTGTCGCGGGTTCGAGTCCCGCTCGTGTCCATCATTTTTCAAGTTTCCCTTTATCAATTTTGGTCTTACCATAGTTAATACTAGCGGCAGGAATATGGTACAAGCTGGAACCGATGGCATTATATTGCAGAGTATCGATGCTAGGAAACAGACGAGGAATATGGAGCCGTTCCACGGATGGCCGGTTAACTCCTTGCCAAAGTTCTCCGTTATTATAGTGCCGAGACCTGTCTTTTGTGCGGCGGTCAGTATTGCGATTCCAGCCCCTGTCAAATAAAATGGTGACCCCCGTTATAGGTATAGAAGGAAGGAGAGAGCGTTTTGGAAGAAGAAGAACTAATAAAAATATATTCAGAATTAACCCTTGTGATGCTACTATATTTAGACTGCCTCGTTGGTCGCTAAGCGCGACTGCTGAGCACGGGGTCCTGGGTTCGAATCCCGGGTCGGGCAAAGTGTTACAGGGTTGTTCTATTAGGTAATTCTCAGTGGCAGCCCGGAGTTGGGATTTGTGTCCGTTTGAGGGCCAGCTCGCCCCCTATTACATTGGGACCCAAAAACATAACTGGCGAAATGTGGGTGTACATCTTCACCTCTGCCAACCCCTTCGGGGAATACAGGCGTGATGTTATGCTAGTTTATCTAATCCTGGAAAATCGTTGGCACGCGGACAGACGAGGGCTGAATGTATTCTAGGAAAAGCTGCGTAGGTAAAATGCTCACCAAAAAGGAAAAAGTAACCATAATTCGTGTTCTTGTCTACAAATCGCCACCATAGAATAGCAGACTCTGCCTTCAGGGGGGGCAATTCACTTTTCTCTGAAACAAATAGGCAACATTAACGCTACGTGTGTATCTACTAGGATAAAGTAACTACAGTACGGCAGAAGGCTCGACGACCTTAGTGCAGTGGCTAAGCGATTGGACTGCTGCGCTAAGGGTTGCGCGCAGGTTCGATTCCCGCACGGGGCAAAACTTTGTGCGAACCACAGATGTTTGTCCCGAGTCTGGGTGTTTGTGTATGCGATATTTCATGTTTGTGAAACGCACCCACGACACAGGAAAAATTCCTAGAGTGAAGCGATGTTTTCGGCGATGAAAAGAGAAAAGATAGAGGCTCTCGGCCAGCTTGAAGCAGACCAAGTCCTGCGCTTCAGTCTCGCACTCCGCGCCATACCGCCATCGTTGGCACATGGTCGTTACCTAGACCCAACAGCCGTGCTAGACCCTTACTTTATATAAATATGTACTATATAAATTTCTACAAATCAGACTTGACTGCCTCGTTGGTCTAGTGGTCGCTAAGCACGACTGCTGAGCACGAGGTCCTGGGTTCGAATCCCGGGTCGGGCAAAGTGTTATTGGGTTTTTCCATTAGGTAATTCTCAGTAGCTGCACGGAGTCTGGATGTGTGCCCGGTTGATGGCAATAGGCTCGCCCCCTATTACATTGGGACCTAAGAACATAACTGGCGAAATGTGGGTGTACTATATGTGCACCTCTGCCTACACCTTCGGGGAATACAGGCGTGATGTTATGTGTTACAAATCATAAGATGTAACTACTTACTACTAAATCAGACGGCGGTTGGCACTTAAAAATCTGAAGAGACTCCTCGATCCATGCACACTTGTGAATCGCACATTGTTTTAGAGATGTAAACTGTAGACTTAACTGCCAAATTTGAAACTGCAGTGACTCATTTTGACGGTAATACTAAAAAGCCCCATATATCATCATCATCATCAGCCGGAAGACGTCCACTGTTGAACAAAGGCCTCCCCCTTAGAACGCCACCATGAACGACAGCTTGCCAATTGCATCCACCGGTTGCCCGCAATTCTGACGATATATACATATATATATATAGCCGCATATAAACCTATCATTATATACATTGTGTTGATTTCTCTGATGTCTACAGTATATAGTAATCACAACTTACTTTCAGCATCGAAAAAGCTCACAAAACCATATCCTTTGGGTATAATATGTAACAATATCACAAATATTGCTGCGACCGTCGCATCTTTGACCCTGTAATGACAAAGTTCTAATGTAATATAAGCTCATGTATATTATATACAATAAAATTAATGCTCTCTAATTCCGTTCACATATAGGCTGCGCAAGAAACAGCAACCAAACGTCTGCGCTGGGAGTGGCCGGTTCTATAAAAATCTAATATTTATATTCATCCATCGAGGCAATGAAGCTCGAGGCGTCCCAATGACTACTATCCTAAACCCGCAACGAAAATAATCATAAAATAATATATAGGAGGCGTAAGTTTCCTCCCTATTGTGAAGCATAAACTAATCAATACTTTACAAACAATTTTACATGTCAATTTTATTTTTACGAGAATCTATATGACGTCGGCTTTTCCTAACTGACTACCTCTGAGAAGAAATGAACCAAACTCCCCTGAGTTTCACCCCTCACGTTGACACTGTCAACTTGAATATCGGAGAGAGATTAGGCGCAGGACACGACTTAACGTGCCTTCCTGATATGCTAGGAGTATTCCAAAATAATAAGGTACAGTCAATGGCATATAATAATTGATTAAAGTTAAAAACAGCGTGAAATATTACTTGGGTATGAGCGGGTGATCTTCGTCCATTCTGAACTCGGCCCAACCATCAATCCACTTGTTCCATCGGAAGAAAAACACCAGGAGATAGACTAACATGAACAGGATCGATAACTGTGAAACAAACGTTATCGTTTTATTCACAGGGTGAATCGTTACTTGCATATCTACAAATAAATAAATAAAAGCTAGTGCAAGGCGGTAAACACCTTGTACACTAATATAAGCTACAGTACTATGTAAAATGAATATTTACCTTTTCGTGAAGAGATGTCCGGCGAGGTATGTCCGATTTAAATTTTATGAGAGATGTCTTCAATGCTGCCATTTGGGCACTATTCATAGATTTCTCTAGGAACCTATAAAAGTACCATAAGAATAAACTAATAAGTGGCCCGATGATGCGGCAGATGCAGCATCAGCATATTTTTTATGTTTAAACTCATTGCCCGCACTTCTAATTTCTTCTGTATCGCGGACGAGTTAAATACGAACGTGAGATGCGCAATATGAGTGTACAACACACCTCTGCTTACCCCTTTGAGGGAATAGGGCGAGATGTTATGTTATTCCATTCTATTTCCGGTTCTTTTTATTTTCTTTATTTATACACTAACACATTTCTAAACAAAATCTTTTTATTTTAAAATCTATTTTTATTCAATTCACTCGCTTATGTCTGCTGGTAGACTGAAGGATACAGTATTAGTTTTATCACGGTTCTGTCTGAGTTATACCAGACTCAGAGAATTATCTCAGTGGCAGCACGGAGTCTGGATTTGTGCCCGGTTGATGGCAATAGGCTCTCCCCCTATGGCCCTATTACATTGGGACCTAAAACATAACCGGCGAAATGTGGGTGTACTATATGTGCACCTCTGCCTACCCCTTCGGGGAATGGCGTGATGTTATGTTACGGTTCTGTTACCAAAGTAGTGACTAAGTACATTAAATCTGCCAGCAGCCATGGATCGTGTGTTATGGTTGTAGATTACGTGAGTGTGTTATGTCCTGGCTACCATGGTGGTCAGATACTAGAGTTTGACCACTAAACCCAGGACAGGTTCGAGTTCCGGATCGGGAAGTGTTACCAGAGGTTTCAAAAAGCAGCACGGAGTCAGAACTTAACTAACTAAGGTAACAGAGGCGAAATGATTGTAGGTGTACTATACGCTTTTACCTTCCCCTTCTGGGAATACGCGATGCGTGATGATGTATGACTTTATACTAAATCAATGCTTACCAATTACAAAGAAGCATATGGTAAGAGAAATTAAAAATAAACATGATAAAAGCTAGAGGAAACGCGAATGCTGAATATGATAGATAATTGAATATATCTGGAAACTCTTTTCCTTTTGGTGGGAATCTGGAAAAGAAATAAAATTACCAGTTAATTAAAACGCGGCTATGTCCTATACTTTCTGATCGTCATACATAAGACAAACCCTTCACCGCTTGCTACTGCTACAGCTGGGAAGCCGACACGGCACAACCAACTGCCCAGCAGCACGTTCCCAATTTGGATCATGTTTTCGTGAGGAAGTGATGGGTGGATGGATTCAATACGTGTGCTACGACCTGAACCCGATCCCTTACGAACCGCGGCCGGCAGCACTGATAGCAGAGGTGGGCCGACAGTGCCCTCTTCCAACCGCCATAGATACAGCCTCAGGGCGGTAAACCTGGCAAACCAGCATCAAAAAGGCGCTGCATCGATGAAGCAGTGAGGAGGCGGGATTGCTGACTGCGGAGGCAGCCTGGTTTGGGAGACCCTCCTCTGCGTTGTATAGGCCTTCTCTCATACGTTATAGTTCTGTCCTTTTCCGGGTAGATTTCCAATAGGGAAGGCAGTAGCCTACCAGTTTGAACCTTCCCATCATCGTAGGCGCCAAAAGGCATATGTGTCCTAGTGGAGGGGCTACATACAATGGGATATTGAAGGCTGTGGGATTATGGTGAATATTATTATTATACTTACTCGCACCAAATTGATCGGAAGAGTAGAGAGGTGTAAGAAGAATGCAGAATCGCG
Source organism: Abrostola triplasia (assembly GCA_946251915.1). NCBI lineage: Eukaryota > Metazoa > Arthropoda > Insecta > Lepidoptera > Noctuidae > Abrostola > Abrostola triplasia. The sequence continues at coordinate 344,242 of OX276448.1, read as the reverse complement.
ATACTACCTGTTACAAACGAAATATTGACGAATAAAAATACTAAACAAGGAGAGGTAGAAAGTTATATTATACAAGGAAATCAATCATCATCAATTTGACTGCCTCGTTGGTCCAGTAGTCGCTAAGCGCAACTGCTGAGCACGAGGAGCTGGGATCGAATCCCGGGTCGGACGAAGTGTGACGTACGAGATTTTCGTTATTATAAGATTAGAACTTACCAATGCCGGACGCTGTTTGAATTGCATTGTTAATTATATATCGCATCTCATCAAAATCAGGTTTTGACCCTTTAGCACTATTCGCCTGAAAGGAAAAATAATATTTTAAAACCTCCAGGTCCTGGGTTCGAATCCCGGGTCAGGCAAAATGTAACTGGGTTTTTCCTTTAGGTAATTTCTTAGTAACAGCACGGAGTATGATTTGTGCCCGGTTGATGACAATAGGCTCGCCTATTACATTGGGATCTAAAAAACATAACTGGCGAAATGTGGGTTTACTATATGTACCTCTGCCTACCCCTTCGGGGAAAACAGGCGTGTTGTAGACAAACAGCTCCGTTGGCAGAGCTGCCACGGATCTACGGAGGTCACGGACTGGAAACCTGCTCGTGTCCTTCAAATTCCCTTAATCAATTTGAAGGTCTAGCATGCTTACCTTCAGCGACAACAAAGCCGGTGTCATGTACTGCGTGAGGGTGGATGTCACTATCAGTCTATTGCTGAACATGGACAGGAAAAACGCTGCCGTACTACATTTGAAGACCATTCTGAAACAGTTTGCAAACATTAATTATATACGCGGTTTCGCGTTTGATTTCATTCATGATGGAAGACACGTAGCGCCATCTAGCGACCAAAACCTTTTGTGACCGTCGAATGATGTCGTGCTTTTTTATTTTTAGTTTTATTTTATTTATATATGTGATGGTATCTATAGTCGTGGTGGCCTAGTGGTTACATACCGGATTTGTATGCACAAGGTTGCAGGTTCAATCCTGGGCAAGCATCAATGTGACTTTTTCAATGTTATAAATACTATCTTACGTTATTCTAAGACACTGACCAACGGTGACTAAAAACATCGTGAGGAAACTTTGATAATTATCTGAAATCGCCCGCAGTGAGCTAGCGTGGTGATCAATGCTCAATCCTTCTTTATACGAGAAGAGGCCTTTGTAGCAGTGGGACAGTTATAGGCTGTTATTATTATTAGTTTTATTATGTCTAACACGCCGGGCCCAGGAGAAGGCGTTCTCCTTTCGTGTATTGTACCTACTTCGGTGTAGTGGAAGGTGTTAAATGTTAAGCAACTCATGTTGGACACAAACCTCTTTGCAGCAAACTGGCAGGAGTCGCCAGAACATAAGAACCATAATGCTATACGTTTGTCCACACCAGAATTGTTTAGCAATAATATCAGCATACTGGTTAAGAAATATAGAATTATATTTTCCTGCAATAATATTAGGAAGCTTTATTTATTTTGCTTGGGAAGATAGCGGATGTTTAAAAGATTATTGAGATATCAACAATATTTAGGGCTCCGCGGGAAAATTGAAAAATTGTGTACATGTGTACCGGTGTCTGAACTCTGACACCGCTGGACCTATTATGAAGAAATTTTTTAAGTTTGACTGCTTCGTTGGTCTAGTGGTCGCTAAGCGCGACTGCTGAGCACGAGGTCCTGGGTTCGAATCCCGGGTCGGGCAAAGTGTTACTGGGTTTTTCCATTAGGTAATTCTCAATGGCAGCACGGAGTCTGGATTTGTGCCCGGTTGATGACAATAGGCTCGCCCCCTATTACATTGGGACCTATAAACATAACTGGCGAAATGTGGGTGTACTATATGTGCACCTCTGCCTACCCCTCCGGGGAATACAGGCGTGATGTTATGTTATGTTTTTTAAGTTTGTTGGGCTAAAATTCGCTTATTGGACCAGTAAGTGGCTCTGCAAGCAGTTGTCTTTATTTTTAGTGTAAGCACAAAATCTGTCACGAAATAAATAAGAAATGTCCACGCGGACGAGGCCACAGAAGTAACCAAGCTACGTACATTCATATAGCACTCGCAGGTGGCGATTGAGGACATTACGCCTGTCATAGGCAGCACAAATACCGGGATAAGCCCGGTCACCGGTATGTGGACCGGCTGGACAAGGAAGAACCAGAACATCCACATCCACATGAGCTGTACTTTCTTGCTGTTCTGAAAGCAAAAGAATTCGTATTAAATCCCTACTAATATTACAAACGCGAAAGTCCGTGAGTATGGATGGATGTTTGTTACTGCTTCACGTAAAAACTGAATGGATTTTAATGAAATTTCATATGGAGGTAGCTGACACCCTGGATTAACACATAGGCTTTTTATCCCGAATAAATGTAGCGGGTAACACCGCGGGGCGCATAGTAACAGATATACATGATTAAGATTTATATGTAAATATTTACAACAGACAAAATTTATATATTTTATACAGTGGGGGTTAGATTAGCGCTGAGATTCTGCCAGTACATTTATACCTTCGAGCACAAAGTCACGCCTGGATCCCTGAGGGGGTGGGCAAAGACAACGGATTTCCATGGTACAATCCTGGCATACTTTTTTTGCGTCATTCACTCGCATCACATTCCTCATACACGCTCGTCGGTTGAGGGTACTCACTAGCCCTTTTTGCAGAACATCTCCGATTTGGTCTAGGTATGTTCGACCGAGAAGCCGATGGCGAGATGATTTGGACATTTTTGCGGGAAAGACGTGGCCTGAAATGGCATTGGACAGGGTTTTGTGGAGAAATAATGGGGATGCCTTTGCCCAGCAGTGGGACACCGAACAGGCTAGATAAAAAAAATAAAAAAATTAAAATGTTCGCCTAGGTCGCCCTTTCCCGACACTCCACTAACACTCGCCTCATATATTCGTTTTCTTATCTCATTCATTCAGCTTCTGATCCTCAAGAATATATATATATATATAAGACAACACTTACATCGTCCTTCTCAACCTGCCACGATAGAATGATTATGGGCACCAACACACCGATAAGGCCCCGAAAGTTATTCTTAATCATATTTTTGAGTCTCGGACCGAACCCTTTTATTGGGGTCTTTGGAGGCTCCCTCCTCTTCCTGTAAACAAATTGATAAAACCGGGGACGTTAATGACAATGTAAGCGCGCGCGTGTGTGTGTGTGTATAATGTTTGTGTGTGTGTGTGTCTGTGTGTTTGTGAACGTGTGTGTGTGTGTGTGTGTGTGTTTGTGAACTTGTGTGTGTGTTTGTGTTTGTGAACGTGTGTGTGTGTGTTTGTGTTTGTGAACGTGTGTGTGTGTTTGTGTTTGTGAACGTGTGTGTGTGTTTGTGTTTGTGCACGTGTGTGTGTGTGTGTGTGTGTATAATATGTATGTATATGTTTATGAAACTTACAAGAACCCCGATGCATACCTGAAAATAAATAATAAACCACATTAAAATATTTTACTGACTCGTTGGTCCAGAGGACGGTAAGGGCGATTTCTGTACAAGAAGTCATGGGTACGAATCCCGGACAAAGTGTTATTGGGATTTTCCATTAGATAATTCCCAGCAGAGTTTCTTTTTACGGGGTATTTTATCGCCGACGACCCCGGGGGGGGGTCTTGTTGGGTGTCACCGGACACAAGGCGAGACTTAGAGCTCCAGCCGGGGCTGAAGACACCAACAATTAAGTATTGCTGCCAAGGCCGTCCCCTGCGGGACCTGAACCTCGACCGTGTATTACTGACTAACCACAAAACAGCAAGTGACGACTGGGTCCCATTTAATTATGTAGGGACTACAATACTAGCTGCTCGGCCCCGGGCCGCCTGTGCTGGGGACGGGAGGGTTATTATCATTACTGCTAATCGCGGCACATCTCTACGGAGACACCTTAGTCTCAGTAGCAGCACGGAGTCTGGATTTCTGCCCATTGGTGGCAGTGTTCAGTGTTCTCTTACATTGGGACTTGACTTGTTGAATTGAACACCGAAAATTTTTGCATAGCAACTCGTGATCTCAACTTTTTTGCTATGTTATTATTCTTAGGATTCTCAGCTATAATATAGCAGGTTTGAACGTAACTTCATCTGGACTAGCTAAGAGAAGGAACTATGCCAAAAGTTCAATGAACCACAGTTTTAATTTGAAAATATTAGAAAAACTACCAACTACCTTTCAAACTATCATAAACATAATTATCATAGGTAAGACAGTCTGCTTGTGACCACGGCCGGTGTAACTCGGTCGAAACGTCAAGCCAAAAATTAAAATTATGTTCGCGTTAATTCCCGTGTTGTTACTTTCTATTAAACTACCTATCTAATAGTAATTATATACATTTAAAATTGATACATATTATAGAACAAATCATTCTCTTATCGCTATCGACTGGTAGGGTGCGCAAAGGCTGGCAGCATGCCACGTCGAATGGCGATGCCAATATTTTGGCTGACGAACAAACCAGCCTTACAAACCGTTGTGATAGGTCTCTAACAAGAGCGACCCCAAACGGCTCAGAAATATAGTTTAAAATTTATCATCTATTAAAGCTAGGTATACATATAATTAACGTAATCATTCATAATTAATAAAATCAATACGTACGCTCCCATTGTTGCTGTTTTCACTACCTAAACGTACATTTCAATTGTAATTTTAAATACTATAACTAATCTCGCGTCTACAAATTGTCACAGTCCCTTTACGTATGGCGAACAATAAAAATGAATATTGAAAACCAGTCGGAAGATATTTTTGAACATGGAATGAAAGTAATAACCAGTCTTATGTCAAAAACAAAAAGGTTGTATTACAAATTCGTATTTGTTAGTATATATTATGTTACTTAAAAACACAGGTGGACCGACGATATCGTCAGAGTTGCTGCAACCGGTGGATGATAATGGGAAACTGTTTTTCATTGTGGCGTTCTAAGGGGGAGGCCTGTGGTCAACAGCGGACGTGTTTCGAACGATGATGATGACTTTCACACGGATGCTTGGAATGATGTGAAGTTTCCCAAATCACTACAGTCATTGTTAGCTAGACCTGATTCTTAAACTCAAGGTTAATGGGGAGCTTTGCCATTTATGCCCCCTAAGCAATTGATAGCTTCCAATTTATGTTATACGATTATGAGCTTCATCATCATCAGCCGGAAGACGTCCACTGCAGGAAAAAGGCCTCCCCCTTAGAACGCCACAATGAACGACAGCTTGCAAATTGCAATGATGAACTTACACATAAACACAACATCACGCCTGTATTCCCCGAAGGGGTAGGCAGAGTTGCACATTCAGTACACCCACATTTCGCCAGTTATGTTTTTAGGTACCAATGTAATAGTGGCGAGCCTATTGCCAACAACCGGGCACAAATCCAGACTCTGTGCTGCTACTAAGAATTACCTAATGAAAAAACCCAACACCATGCCCAACCCGGGATTCGAACCCAGGACCTCGTACTCAGCAGTCGCGCTTAGCTACCACTAGACCAACGAGGCAGTCACATATCTCAACATTAATTCAGGTAATACACGTTATAGTATAATAACTTTCGTGAGTGTAATCCATATTATCTGCTATGTATACCGGTTTTACACAGATCAATATGCGGGAAAGCCCGACTATCATCATCAGGGGTGGAACGTGCTCCCGCATTTTAACCGTACATGCGTGATGTAACGGATAAGATAGGACACCTAATACGCCGAAGATATAGCATGAGGACAATCTACCGCCTACTGGAAAAATTGCGGCAATTCCTACGTTCGCCGAAAGATACATTTCCTCTAGGCGCACCTAACTAATGATACCGTGCGATTGTGGTCTCCATTACGTGGGAAAAAAATGCCGCAAAACCTCCACTCAACGCTTCTCGCCTTTAAACGAAATGTTTGGCGAGGATGATTAATCATAAGAACAAATGTAATCTTTAAAATTGTACTTTTTGCTAAATAAAATAAATAAATAAACTGCAAGAACTCACACATTGTATGAAGACCATGGACAGCAACAGGTCGGCAGTCATTATCGGGAGCAGCTCATTTACTAGCGAAGGAGAAATATTTCGTATCGCGAAAGTACGGAGTCTGGATTTGTGCCCGGTTGATACCAATATTGTTATTAGCCACAAGATAGATTCCTAGCAAACTTACATACACATGAAAGTACCTTATAGTACATTCTAGTGCAATATAACAGACTTATTTGTTTTCATCATCATCCGCAGTGCAACCTCACCCACTGCTGGGCTACTAGGCCACTAGGCTGGATCAGAATGGGTATAAATTATATACAAAAGAAAAAATTAAAACTAAAAATTATGCATTAAAGTATTCCTCCTCATCGCTGTCGACTCGCCGCCTCGTTGGTCTAGTGGTTGCTAAGCGCGACTGCTGAGCACGAGGTCCTGGGTTCGAATCCCGGGTCGGGCAAAGTGTTACTGAGTTTTTCCATTAGGTCTTTCTCAGTAGCAGCACGGAGTCTGGATTTGTGACCGGTTGATGGCAATAGGCTCGCCCCCTATTACATTGGACCTAAAACATAACTGGCGAAATGTGGGTGTACTATATGTGCACCTCTGCCTACCCCTTCGGCGAATACAGGCGTGATGTTATGTTTATGCTGTCGACTGGTAGGGTGTCCAAAAAGGCTGGCGGCTGCCACATTGAATGGCAATGCTAATTCTTTGGCCGAAAAACAATTCTGAAAATAGGTTTTCACAAACACTTTTACACGTCAAATTTCAATAAAAAATAAAAACTAGATGGCTTGGCATTCCTAACTGACTACCTCTGAGAAGAAATACCGAAACAAACTCAGGGGTCAATGTCTCTTTTAAAGTCCAGACGTACGTAAGTTTGTGTATGAACAATGTAGGTCGTCCGAAAGCAGGCTTGAGTCGACCTGTCCTGACAGACGGCCTGTCTCGTACCATCTGCACTGGTAGGAGTATCTGTCTGTAGTAGGCTCTGCTAGCTGGGTTGTAGCAGTGGGATAACCAACCAGAGAGAACTTAAAGAGTGACCCAAACAATTAATATATTTATTGAAGTTTTGAAATAAAGAATCTCAGCTACAACTTAACAAATATCCTCCCTATATAAAGGTTAATTAACTTAAGTGATTGGATTTGTGTTGGTATTAGAAAAAGTTATAATAATTATGATTTTATTAACAAGTTGTTAATGGCTAAGAAGTTTATTATAAGGATATCAACAGCCTATAACTGTCCCACTGCTACAAAGGCCTCTTCTCGTATAGAGAAGGATTGAGCATTGATCACCACGCTAGCTCACGATGTTTTCCGTCACCGTTAGTCAGTGGTGTCTAAGAATAACTAAGAAAGTTAGAAGTAGTAGTAAGTGTAAAGAGGTTTGAACCTGCAACCTTGTGCATACAAATCCGGTGTGTTAACCACTAGGCCACCACGACCTAATAGGTATATTATTATAACAGGATTGTACACAATGCTAGTGACGACATCTACAGAGAAAAATATCAAAGAAATAAAATAAATTATGTTTATTGGACGAAATAGTTTACAGTAAAAATAATTAGGTACAATGATATTAAAAAATAACTTGATATCTAATACCAGTGGCACAAATACATTTCGCGCATGTGAACACAGATGCACAGATAATATAATTTGTACCATTGACAATTGTCCAATGCGGGTCTCCGCAACCGGCGACCGCAACGCGCAACTTTCAAATCTTGTGCCAAGTAGTTGCTACAACTAGCAAAAGCCGAAATAACCTTACAGGTCGCATCAACTAAAGTAGGGCCAATTTAATAAATCACTTTGACAGTTGACGACCTGATTAGCGCAGTGGCTAAGCGATTGGACTGCTGCGCTAAGGGTTGTGGGTTCGATTCCCACACGGGGCAAAACTTTGTGCGAACCACAGATGTTTGTTCCGAGTCTGGGTGTTTGTGTATGTGATATTTCATGTTTGTAAAACGCACCCACGATACAGGAAAAAATCCTAGTGTGGGGCGACGTTTTTATTAAAAAAAAAACATATAAATTCAAGGAACATGTTTGAAGAACATGTAGAAAGGATGGATGAAAGAAGAATGACAAAACGAATATATGAGGCGAGTGTTAGTGGAGTATCGGAAAGGGGAAGACCTAGGCGAACATACCTAGACCAAATCGGAGATGTTCTGCAAAAAGGGCAAGTGAGGAGTACCCTCAACCGAAGAGCGTGTATGAGGAATGTGATGCGTGTGCATGAAGCAAAAGAAGTATGCCAGGATCGTAGCAAATGGAAATCCGTGGTCTCTGCCTACCCCTCAGGGAAACAGGCGTGACTTTATGTATGTATGTATGTATGTTTGAAGTCCGTATCGATTGATTCACTTTAATCGATGTTTTTGAGTATATCCTCACTATGAAGCCGAAACAGCCAAATGTCAAACGTGACCATGTAAATAGGCCCTACTGTACAAACAAATTGACAACAACAGACCCTCCTTTCTTAAAGTCGGTTAACAATTAAACAATATCACACAGTAGACGCTTGTCTCTCCGGGAACATGGCAGCCAGCGTGGTGTGGTGGTCCACCCAGGGCACGACGCGCGCCTGGACCTGCGCGTGCGCAGCCGAGCTCTGCAGCAGCTCGTGCAGCGGGTACCCGCGCCGCGGGAACACAGTGGCCTGCAGACGGTGGGGGTGGGGTTAGGTTACCAACGATACTAGAGACGATATATTAAGAACAATGTGCTTACTACTTGAGACAGTGACGTTGTCGCGAGTCACTGGCGACATTTATTGTCGCGAATCACTGGCGTCATTTGTTGAAACATGTCACTGGCGACATTTGTTGAAGCATGTCACTGGCGACAATTATTGACGCGAGTCACTGACGCGAGTCACTGGCGACATTTATTGAAGCATGTCACTGGCGTCATTTATTGTCGCGAGTCACTGACGCGAGACACAGGCGACATTTGCTGAAGCATGTCACTGGCGTCATTTATTGTCGCGAGTCACTGACGCGACTCACTGGCGACATTTATTGTCGCGATTCACTGACGCGAGTCACTGGCGTCGTTTGTTGAAGCATGTCACAGGCGACATTATTGTCGCGAGTCACTGACGCGAGTTACTGGCCTCATTTGTTGAAGCATGTCACTGGCGTCATTTATTGTCGCGAGTCACTGACGCGAGTCACTGACGCGAGTCACTGACGCGAGTCACTGACGCGAGTCACTGACGCGAGTCACTGACGCGAGTCACTGACGCGAGTCACTGACGCGAGTCACTGACGCGAGTCACTGGCGACATTTATTGTCGCGAGTCACTGGTTGCAATCACAGACCCTCACTACCTTAGCAGGCACTGACGCTCACCTGCGCGGGCAGCTTGGTGGCAGGACAGTAGTCATTCCTGCCGTCGCCGCAGTACACTATCTTGTCGTACGAGTTGCGCGCGCACCACTGCACCAGCGCGAGCGACTTGCACAGGTTACTGGGGCAGCGCGCGCAGGTATACTGCTTCATGCACGGCTCTATGAACAGGCGGCCGTTCTTGAAGAAGGCGCCGTTCGTCACTATTGATGTTATGTGCTCCTAGAACGAGAGGGACAATAGACAATATATTAAAAATTCCATCATGATTTGTTCAGTGGTTTAGGCGTGAAGGTAACAAACTTACTTACGCATTTATAATGTTCTGACCGAATGTCGGTCACGGCGGCCAATCACATCTGAGACTAGCCAACTACAGGAGATATTATAGTGCACAAGTATGCTAACACAGGTGCACTCCCTATTCCCTCACTCATAGTCCAGTACGGTGAGACACGAGCGGAGAGAGATCAGGCGCAGGACCAAAGGCTTAACGTGCCTTCGGAAACATGGGGCTCGATATGTGACAACCGCCCATCACAAGACTGACCGCAGCGAGTACGGCTTAACGCGGTGGCCACGAAGCCCATCGATTTTTATAATATTAGTTAGGATTTTTTGGGACAAGCCGACCACTCGTGCCCATCATTGCAACTCCTGTAAGCCAGGATCTACAATGATAACCGTTGAGAACCATCGAGGCAATGAAGCTCGAGGCGTCCCAGAGAAATGACTCGACTGTCTTGGAACCCGCAAGGAAATTAATCATAGAAGAATATATAGGAGGAGTAGGAATATAAATTTAGTTCCGACTTCCCTCCATAGCAAGCGGGAGACACAAAGATTAATATGCCAAAAGCATAATAAATATGGGATCCACAACTGAGATAAGCCCAGTCGCTAAGCACCACGGGTATAAAAGTTATAAACTAATGGGTCCTAATTGTTATTTTGATTCCAATAGTAGGTATGACAAAAACGTCTGAAAGCACGGAAATTTGATCTGGTCGCAACAAGGTCCTCATAATAAATTACACCGGATGTAACATATATGCTGTCTAACAAGGTATTACGTTCATTCTGCCATAGACCACACTCCCACAGGATATGATGTGCTGTTTGCTCGTATTCACAATCTGGCGTTGAGCAGTGGCACAGAGGTGAAGCAACAAGCTTGAAAGAGAAGAGCTTACCCTTAAAGTTACCATGACCCGTCAAGAACTGAGCCACGCAATGATCCACCTCCAACCAAGTCTTCTCCAGGCGCTCGCGAACGGATGGAAAATACTGGTAAAGGTGGCGGCCCTTGATAGATGTATCCCACCTAGATTGCCATTCGTCCAATAGCTCGTTATACACCTCGATTTGGGATTTAAATAACCTGATAATTTTAACGCGGTCCCGTTGTGTTAGAAATTCGGTGTTTATACCCTCTCGAGTGGAGAAGTACATCGCGGCACGTCTTTGTATTTCGAGATCGACAGGTAGCACGCCCGCTAGTACCGGCAGAGCTTCAGTACTGACCGTCCGATAGGCTTTACATAAGAATATCAACGCTAACCGTTGACTTTGAAGCAATTTACGTCGCGCCGCGCCTATTGTGGCTCTATCAGCCCAAACTGGTGAACCTTAGTTAGGATGTATAACATATCTTACCAACAGCCCGTGTGTTTTCAACCAATGATGCACGAACACGGAGTTAGCGTCAGATAATATAATGATGTCCCATCCCTCGGCCGCTAGTGTTGTGATCAGCTCCTCAACACCAGGAACTGGCTTCATGGACCTGATGGCGCAGAGGATCTCCTCCTCGCTCAGACCTGCTGAGTACACGTGCTCAAATACCTGGAGGATAGAGAATAAAACATAGGCATTATAATAAATATTCTTTTTCTATGTTATCACCGCCTTTGCACCCAACCTGACCCTAAGAATGACCTTAGAAGCAAGAATAAGTTCCGTAGCAAGAATAACCTTAGCAACAATGACCTTCCTAACAATAACTACCACCAAGAATTACCAACATAGTAGTTATTTAAGTAGTCAGAATGACCTCCGTAGCAATAATGACCTCAGCAACAATCACTTTCGTAGCAATAATGACCTTAACAACATTCACTTTCGTAGGATTTATGACCTCCGTAGCAATAATGACCTCAGCAACAATCACTTTCGTAGCAATAATGACCATAACAACAATCACTTTCGTAGTAATTATCACCTTTATAGCAATAACTACCACAGCAAGAATGACCTACGTAGCAGTAATTATTTTAGTAGTCAGAATGACCTCTGCTATAATTACATTCGCAGCAATAATGACCTCAGCGAGAATCACACAATCACATGTAACACGCGTGTCCTGAATCCCGAAAGGTCTATCTGAGTTTGGTTAAAAAAAACAAAATTAAAAAAAATTAATAACCTACGACGGATATAATCGTTTTTTTTTAATTGTAATTAATGATAGCTAAGAACCATCTCTAATGAATCGATGAAGCTGTTACCGAAAACCACATGAAAGTCTACTTTTTTTATCGATTATTCGATTTTTTTATCGATTTTCCATTAGGATATTCTTAGAAGCAGAACGGAGTCTGGATTTGTGCCTAAAGATGAAACTGGCAATAGGCTCGCCCCCTATTACATTGGGACCTATAACATAACTGGCGAAATGTGGGTGTACTATACATCTCTGCCTTCTCTATACCTACCCATCTTAAAACAGAACGCGAACGCAGCTTAACGTTCGATCAACTCATATCTACTTCTTGCCAACAAACGCCTAATAACATTACTTGTAAAAGATGGTTTATTAATAGATATTTATTTATGCTCTATGCTATTTTAGGCACGTGCGAAATACTAATGAACACATGACTAAAAGACACGTGCGATCGAACTTGACTCTGAATAGATATGGGATTATTTTTATCTAGCTTTTGCCCGCGGCCCCGCGTTAAGTAGCCTTTCCTTTCTCGGGTTTTAAACTGTCTACATGCCAAATTTTATCAAAATCCGTCCAGCGGTTTATTCGTGAAGGCGTAACAGACAGTTACTTCCACATTTATAATATTAAGTATGGATATCATCACGCCTGTATACTCTGGATATGTAGGCAGAGATATATGTATTAATTCACATTTCGCGAGTATTGTTCTTATATGGAGTAATTTATTTATTATTTATTTATTATTATAAAAGAGATACAATATTTATTTAAAACAATCTCCCACAAAACCGGTTTAGCGGTTTGACTGTGGATGTTGCGCCGCTTTGTGATACAAAAGTAGTAGTGCTCCTACGTTTCAGCAATATTGTTGGTCCCAATGTAATGGGGCTGAGCCTCTTTCAACCGATCACGAATCCAGAATCCGCGCTGCAACTGAGAATTACCCGGGATTCCAACCCAAGACGTCAAGCTCAGCAGTCACACTTTAACCACTTGACCAATGACGCAATACTGAGAATTATATAATGGATATACTCAATAACACATTTCCCGACTCAGAAACAAACCCAGGACCTCGTCATAAGACCAACGAGGCACACATATATCGTCTATCGTCTCTGAAGGAACCAATTAAAATGGCTGCCAATCAAGGTTGAAAGCTGACATTCCATTAATACATTTTGTGAATAACGAAATATCATTGGTAAAAGTTGGCACGGAGTAATGGGGGTCATATTCATATATTTATTTGCATTCCATAATGTTACAATAGATCTAGTCTTGCTAGTCAAAGAGATACGATAACAAGTCACGATCGAGCTATAACATCAGGGGCCACGGAAAAGTCGTTACAAAACGTCAAAATAAATAAAAAACATTCCAAAAATTATGAGTAAAAAAAAATATTGGAAAATTAACCAACATTCCCTAAGTTCATGCAGATTATTATCTAACTGACTGCCTCGTTGGTCTAGTGGTTGCTAAGCGCGACTGCTGAGCACGAGGTCCTGGGTTCGAATCCCGGGACAGGCAAAGTGTTACTGGGTTTTTCCATTAGGTAATTCTCTGTGGCAGCACGGAGTCTGGATTTGTGCCCGGTTAATGGCAATAGGCTCGGCCCCTATTACATTGGGACCTAAAAAAATATCATAACTGGCGAAATGTGGGTGTACTGTATGTGCACCTCTGCCTACCCCTTCGGGGAATACAGGCGTGATGTTATGTTTTTATTATCTAACTATTATTATACCGTTATCATTCTAATAGGAAATAGGCGTGAGTTTATGTACATATATTTATGTATCATTGTAATATTCGCTTTATCTTAAACCATTGTTTACATTATCTGAGAGAGATTAAGTATATTACTAATATATACAAGTAATCATAACATGACTACTAGCTTAATATCGATAGTTCAATAGGCATGATGGCTACGATTATTTATATACCGGATGAACTTTTAGTCACCGTCCAAATTTTGATATATTTATCTTTGGCGAAAATCATTGAATACGTATTTTTTCTTTTAGTATCACTCAATACAAAAATATTGAGTTATAACATCACAAAGTTATCTATAAAAAGTGAATGTTTCTGGACACCGCCACGCCGTGCGTACGCGCTAGGTGTAGCGGGGTGGGGGAAGCGGGGTGCGCGCTACCCTTTTCATTGAATGTTTGCGCGGCAAGTGTAGTATTATTAACGTTTAACTTAGTGACCACGTAGAGCGGATAATTCTTTCGAGAAAATGATTTAATATAAAAATTTAACGTATCGATTTTTTTTCAAAAATTGAATTATTGAATGATACCTAATGCCTAGAAAAAATTTGGACGGTGACTAAAAATTCATTCTGTATATATATTGTGAAATATAGTGTAGAATTAACATAAAGGGTGCATTATGTGAATTTGCATTAGTAACTACATACACACTGCCACACAACTAATACAAAATGTAGAATAAATTGACGCATTGGCTTCGTCAAACACATTTGAAAAGATCATGGAAAGTAGGGACTATAGGTGCATTTCAAACAAAATAGGCCCCCCCTAGTTTGCCATAATTTTCGGTTTGTGGCTTTTCTTCTCCATGTAGTTCCAGCAAGTTTTTTTATTTCATCTTCCTATACTTGTCCTTCCGTAATTATTAATCTGCATGACTAATATTGATATATTTGTATCAGGCATAATAAAGCGCATTAATTTGTATCGCGTGAGAAAGGCACGAGTTCACGAGCATTTTAGATTAGAAGACTTTTATTACCGATTTCATTTACCATATCTTTGTACCATAATATTGTATTGTCACCACACCTATATAAAACATAACATAACTTAACATCACGCCTGTATTCCCCGAAGGGGTAGGCCGAAATGCACATTTATAGTACACCCACATTTCGCCAGTAATGTTTTTAGGTCCCAATGTGATAGGGGGCGAGCTGGCCATCAACCAGGCACAAATCCAGACTCAGTGCTGCTACTGAGAATTACCTAATGGATAAACCCAGTAACACTTTGCCCGACCCGGGATTCGAACCCAGGACCTCGTGCTCAGTCGCGCTTAGCAACCACTAGACCAACGAGGCAGTCTAAGGCAAATAAGTATGCAAAATTTCATTTCAATCGGATGTTAAAAAGTGGTTCTAATTTAGATTGCAAGATTTGACTTAAACAAACATACATACAAACATTGCAAGTTAAATAAAAGCTTGTAAAAATCCGCGGCGGATTTACCGTAGTGTGGTATGGGCTTAAGACAGTGCGCGACAGTTCAACGTGCGTGAAGCTCGGAGGGCCTCGCTATGAACATGGATTGTAATTCGTCACACATCTATTTACCAACCGCGGCCAGCTTTACTTGGTCACCTCATATGAATGTTTATAATAATATATGGTTAGCTTACAAGCGAGCGTAGGACATTGTTATGAGCTACCGACCAAACATTTATATTGAAAACTCCAAACAGTTTTTAATCAGCATACTCGATTATTAAACCATATATCGATTCATAACATCACGTCTGTATTGCCCCGAAGGGGTAGGTAGAGGTGCACATAAATAGTACACCCACATTTCTCCAGTTATGTTTTTAGGTCCCAAAGTAATAGGGGGCGAGCCTATACTAACCTAGAACTTTCTCTACATGACCTGTTTCTATAACTATTAACTCATGCTGGTACGAAAAGAACGAAAAGCTTAAATTGGAACCTAATAAAAATTCAACTGAGACTAGCAAACCACAGGAGATATTATAGTGCACAAGTATGCGAACTCAGGTGCACTCCCTATTCCCTCACTCTCATAGTCTAGGACGGGGAGACACGACCGGAGAGAGATCAGGCGCAGGACCAACGGCTTAAAGTGCGAAGCATGGAAGGTCTCGACATGTGAAAACTGTCACCCATCACAAGACTGACCGCGGCGGGCACGGCTTAACCTCGCACTTATGCATAATTACAATAGGAATCGGAGATGTTCTGCAAAAAGGCCAAGTGAGGAGTAGCCTCAACCGACGAGCGTGTATGAGGAATGTGATGCGAGTGAATGAGGCGAGAGAAGTATGCCAGGATCTTAGTAAATGGAAATCCGTGGTCTCTGCCTCCTCTGGGAAACAGGCGTGACTTTACATATATGTTATTACACTGGGAATTAATTACTTTATGATAGACAATGTGGCATGACCTTTGTTATAATCCCTAGAGTAGTATTATTATATTACTAGCTTCCTCCAACGACTTCGTCCATGTTTCTGTTAGAAATACATAGTTCTGAGGATCCAAGTTTACTCCGATCTTGCACAAATTTCTGATAATTGGTTTAGTGTTTTAGCATTTAAAACATACCAACAGTTTTAGTTCTCGTCTCGTGAGAAGAACGCTGAGCAACTGTCAGCGACTGTCTGCACTCGGATATACATAAAATACATAAACATAAAATCACGCCTGTATTCCCCGAAGGGGTAGGCAGAGGTGCACATACAGTACACCCACATTTCGCCAGTTATGTTTTTAGGTCCCAATGTAATAGGGGGCGAGCCTATTGTCGGATATAGTCGCTTCCTATGGTCCTAGACTATTGTGGTTTATAATTAAGTGTTATTGTTGTATTGTGGAATCATTATAGGTATTTTACTATTTACGCAACACTTGGGAAAAGACTGGAATTCAAATAATTAAGTTAATGGTCAGCGTTTTTTTTTCCGACTGCCTCGTTGCTCGTCTGGTTGATGGCAATAGCCTCGCTCACTATTACATTGGGACCTAAAACATAACTGGCGAAATGTGGGTGTACTATATGTGCACCTCTGCCTACCCCTTCGGGGAATACAGCGTGAAGTTTGTGACTCGGGAAAAACATCTGTGGATCACACAAACTTTGGTCCCGTGCGGGAACCGAACTCGCAACCCATATAACCAAGCAGGCCAATCGCTGAGCCACTGCTTTAATCAGGTCGTCTTATAGGTAATTCTTTAAAATAATACATAATATGTGGAATAACATAGGGATGCTAGTACATAGTTCTCCACGTGTGCTACGTAAGTGCTTGCGGCACTAGGCGGTCAACCTCGCTACCATCGATGACTTAGGTTACATTATGATAGCAAGAGGGAAAAAGTGCTAAATGGTCTTAATTATACCATCAAAATGTAACACGCTTTTATTTATAAAATTGGGACTGTGATAAAAACGAACTTATAAAGATGAACTTATAAGTGTTATATTTCTTATTAGATTTAATTTATAAACAAATAATAAAAGCTGGTTTTAAAAAAAGGGTTGTTTCTTATATTTTATTTTCTATTTTGATTAAATAAGACTTACATCGCTCATGTAGGGAGTCCAATCATTAGTGCCCGCTTCCCACTCCGGCGGAGGCTGTTTCTCTTTCAACATATCAATTATCGTGGCATCCGAATCGTCGTCGACTATCGTGCGGTCAAAATCAAAGATCGCTAGCGACGCCATTATTAAAAATACGCGCGCACTCGCCTGCGTTGTGATTCAAACTGAATGAAAAATCTTCCGTCTGAATTAAACCAATTCAGTGTTATTAAGAGGGGAGTCGTAAGACGCCGCGGACGTCAGCGGACATCGGGAAATGTAACACGGGAACTGTAGATGATGCAATCATACTTGTATCGTGTTTTTTATTGAAATAATGACGACATTAGCTTTTATTTATACGAATTATGACAGAATGACAGAAATCAGCTGATATGACGCTATGACATTATTGATTCGAATTTGACGTAACCGTTCGGATACGCTTCGGAATTATCGAAATTGTGTCATCTTCTTTATTTTTGAATTTTAAAAAATAATCTATTTTTTATTTACAATCATTTAAAAACAAAGTCTACTTAAAAGAAGAGGACATTTTGAGAACACTTAGAATTATACCATGGAAAAGTTTACAGGCAGGCAGGCTTGCAGTACTATTTTGAATATAAGCGTACCAATAAAATAAACCGTAATAAACATAAGTTCAATTATTTATTGTTATTACAGTGTCTGATACACAAGCTTAGAGGAATAATATCCAAACTTGTCATAAACAAACATTTTAGTCAATGCCCAAGAATTAAAAAAAAATATGACAGAAAGAATTTAGAACTGCAGCATAACCTCTTTAGATTTTATGGGAATTTTATTTTAGAAATTGTAATAAAATATTACTCAACATAATTGAAATGGCTTCATTAAACGTATATTCCGTGGGGAAACTTGCTAAGTACGCCACTGAATCATCGCTCAGAACCCTTCGAGCTAATGTATACAGGTAAGAATTGCGCAATCAAGTTTGAGGTTATAATCAAGATATATTTCGTTTTTTTTTCTAAATTACCCTGTTTTATTGTCTTGCTTAGGCATAGATAGCGGTTAAAAGCCGCTAGTTTTATTATCTTAGTAAAATTTTGATTTATGTTTATATTTTTTAGGCTGATGTAATATTCACTTATTTAGCTAAACACCACAAATAATTAATATAAAACGCTATTAATTTACCTAATATTATTATCTAATTGCTAGATTAATTTTTCGTACATAATTGAATAAATTTCAATTTTTTTTTTAACAATTTGTTACTGATACCACTTATCTATGTTAAATCCTAGTTCCCTAGGTCCTAGGACAACCTAGCGAAGGAATATTTAATATGACTAGTATTGAGACTAACCTATGTACAAAGTTCAGATCAACTTGTTATCTCAAAGATATCACATTTAATCTAAACTTCCAAATTTTAAAGAAAACTCAATTTGACGACCTGATTGGGCAGTGGCTAAGCCATTAGACTGCTGTGCTAAGGGTTGCGGGTTCCCGCACGGGATACTATGTATGATTTGCATGTTTGTCCCAAGTCTGGGCATTTGTGTTTGTCATATTACATTGTGAATCGCACCTACAATACAGAAGAAATTCCTAGTGTGGGGCGACATTTTAAATAAAATATCTAGACATGACTGTATTTGAACCAAACACCACTGATCTGTGGTCAAATCCCTTACTGAACAACAGGTTGTTACATACTGCTTCTATCAAATGTCTGTCTATGACACTGACCCAGCTGGCTATTAGGCTTTTCAATGTGAAGGGTCTTAGTTTAGATATTATTAAAAGTTTTAAACCTATGAAGGTTAAGGGTACTCCTCACTTGCCTCTTTTGTAGAACATCTCCAATCTGGTCCAAGTATGGAGGCTGAGGTCTTCCCCTTCCCGATACTCCACTAACATTTGCATGTTTTACTTTGTCACTATTCTTCCATGCTTCTTTTAGGTTTCAAGTTTTTTTTTTCAGGACTAGCCCGCCAGTCTTTCCCATCACTGGATGTTTGTTCTGGTCACAACAAGGTCATCAATTACAAGTTATAATATCTAACTTCTAGATGCTCAGTTCGCGCACACAGCACAGAAGAGAAGGCTGCAGAACCTGACATTGACCTGAAGCAGCTGCCTGGCACCGTGGAGGAGTGCCACAAGCATATTGAGTCCCTCTCCGGAGAGCTGGCTGCACTCAAGCTACAGACCAAAGACTTTGAAGTGAGAGACTTATGACTATATAATATTATGATGTAAAATATTGTAAGGAACTTTTGGGAAAAGGTAGATATAGAACAAAATAGCACGCCTGTATTCCCCAAAGGGGTTGGCGGAGATACATAATACACCCACATTTCGCTAGTTATGTTGTAGCTGCCAATGTTGGTGTTACTTGCTAGTACAACATCACGCCTGTATTCCCCGAAGGGGTAGGCAGAGGTGCACATATAGTACACCCAAATTTCGCCAGTTATGTTGTAAGTCCCAATGTAATACAGCGAGCCTATTGCCATCAACTAGGCACAAATCCAGGCTGCACTAGACCAACGAGGCACGCACTTGTTAGTGTGCGGAACAAATCAGAGATGGCGCTTTTATAAAATGCTTTTTAATATTAGCTGATAGGTGTAATGTAATCGGGGGCGAGCCTATTTCCATTAACTGGACATCTATACTTCAAAGTTTTGGTATATTATATCGTCGTTACAGGACAAGTATAAGCGCGCGCTGGCAGACGGCGAGAACGTGCGACGTCGGATGATGAAACAGGTCGACGACGCCAAGTCCTTCGCCGTGCAGAGCTTCTGCAAGGATCTACTGGACGTGAGTGCCTCCCATCTCTTTCTACCTGCATCTTGCGTCTGCGTCTTATAGCACTGATAGTCGAGTGGTATGACCGTTGGGCAGCCAAGTCAAAGCTCGGCACGCTCCAATGTCTTTTCGAATTCATGTGCGTACTATAAATTAGTTATCAGTTGCTAAAAACGGTGAAGGAAAACATCGTGAGGAAACCGGCACACCTGAGAGATTGTTCAGCGGTGTGTGAAGCCATGTCAGAGGCCTACAGGCTTAAACCAGGTTGTTTATCAACCTAAAAAAAACATAACTGGCGAAATGTGGGTGTACTGTATGTGCACCTCTGTCTACCCCTTCGGGGAATACAGGCGTGATGTTATGTTCATCAACCATACGATAAAAGGAAGATATACTCTATTTCTCTACCACACTCGTTACTGCTGCTTCCCTGATGATATTAGCCATCGATTGTAGATATGTTCAGTCAAGTAGGTGAGGCCTATTCCCAGCAGTGTACTTAGATAGGCTGATCATGATGTGTGTAGGTGGCGGACACGCTGGCCGCGGCGGCGGAGAGCGTGCCAGAGAGCGAGGTGTCGGAGGGCGGCGGCACCGAGGGCGGAGCCTCCGCAGCCCTGCGGTCTCTGCACGACGGAGTGCGCCTCACCAGGGCGCAGCTCACACAGGTATAGCCTTGGAAAGGGGGGGGGGGGGTAGGAAAAAACCACGAGGGATATGGATGTAGTGAGATGTCACCTGTATTTAAAATTTCTCCGTAGTTTGTACCACGTTTGTAAAAATACACATGATTTAGGTTAGGGCAGGTAGAGGGGTTGTCTTAAACCTCATCAAGTATCACAAGAGGGGGGGAGAGTTAGACTTAAACGTCATCAAGTATAACCAGAGGGGGAGGTTGTCTTTAACCTCATTAAGTATCATTAGATGAGGGGGGGGGGGGGGGTTAATAAGTTCCTCCAAATGATCACTAAGCACTTAATAGAGTCAGACATTTTGTTACCGGTTCTTCATTGTAGTGCGTTGACCAACATATATATAAAAAGAATAGTGGCTGTACTTCTGCTTATACCTGTGTCTGTGTCCCCAGGTGTTCAGTCGACATGGCTTGGTGGCTGTCTCACCGCTGCGAGAGAAGTTCGACCCCAACCTGCACGAGGCGCTATTCCAACAGGTACATTATAATAATAATAATAATAATAATAATATTCCGGGACATCTCACACACGGTTGTCTGATCCCAAGCTAAGCAGAGCTTGTGTTATGGTAACCAGACAACTGATAAACATACTTATATATTTCTAAATACATACATATTATAGATAAATTACACCCAGACACCGAACAAATGATCGTGCTCATCACACAAATATTTGTCCCGGGTGGGAATCGAACCCACGACCTCCGGTATAGCAGTCAGGGTCTCTAACCACTAGACCAACAGGCCCGTCAAATAATGTTCTGATCTAGGGCTGCCCGGATTTGTCCTAGTCTGGAAGGCGTCCGGATACCGTCCGGGGGAATTCCAACCTGTCCGGATGAAACCCTGGACACTTTTTGTGTAATTTTAGCAAACAGTTAAAATTTAATTTATGTTTTTTTTTGTTTAAACATTATTCAATAGCCAATGCTTTTCTTCGTTTCATTAGGTAGCACTTGTGGTAGTTCTCGTATGTTTTGGTATCTTATTATATACCTTAACCCTTTCCCAGTGTAATGACCCACAGATGGGGCATAGCTAATGTTTTACTATTGTGTCTGCTTCACGCATAGTCAGTATTAATACACAATATGGGACAGTGCCTGCCTTGACTGCCTTGTTGGTCTAGTGGTTGCTAAGCGCGACTGCTGAGCACGAGGTCCTGGGCTCGAATCCCGGGTCGGGAAAAGTGTTACTGGGTTTTTCCATTAGGTAATTCTCAGTAGCAGCACGGAGTCTAGATTTGTGCCCGGTTGATGGCACTAGGCTCGCCCCTTATTACATTGGGACCTAAAACATAACTAGCGCAATGTGAGTGTACTATATGTGCACCTCGGCCTACCCCTTCGGGGAATACAGGCGTGATGTTATGTTTTTGTGGGACAGTGTTTATGATTGCGTTGTTTATGCCGTAGGAGGTGGAGGGGGCCGAGCCGGGCACGGTGGTGGCGGTGAGCAAGGTGGGCTACAAGCTGCACGAGCGCTGCGTGCGGCCCGCGCTCGTCGGGGTGGCCAAGTGAGCGGCCGCGCCGCCGCCCGAGACGCCGCCCACTGGTCCGCGAGACCTAAGATACATTCACCGCGAAAATTTTAAAAAAATAATGTAAGTCATTTTGCATCGACTGTTTTGTTAATTGGGTATTTGACACCAGTGTTTATAGAATGATGATTGCGTTACAAAAATCATTGTAATTAAATTTGAAGGATTGCTTGGATTTGAAAACTTGAACTTTAATTATAAAAAATAAAATTCATGGAGGAAATACTGTAATTTGTAGATTGTAGGGGGGGCTGGGAGGGGGCTCCTCCCTCCCGCGACACGCTAAATGTACGAGCGATGTGAAATTTACTAAGCAATTACTTTGGCGTGACGTCATTTGTAAGCAGATGCCATCTCTGTCTGACAGTAAATTTAAATTGCTTCTTTGTGATTTTTTCCCTTATTTAATTTGTTTTTTTTTTTCAGTTTTCATATTAATTCTAAACCATATTTCAGAATATCTATATTATTAGTAGTCATCGGATCTCTGAGCTGTCAAACTGCTATGCCTCCATAGATTTTTGTATAGCAATAACAATTGTAACCTCACTATTATGCCTATTCAATACATACATACATACATAAAGTCACGCCTGTTTCTCTGAGGGGTAGGCAGAGACCACAGATTTCCAAATGCTATTCAATTCACTGTTTATTTAATTTATATAAATTAAAAATTTAATTTTACAGGGAACTAAAAATGTTAGGTTTTCAACCCAGTATGTTTTTTGAGAAGTAGTGTTTTAAAATTATTTGTCAATGGTGCCAAATACCCAATTCTTTGGTTAATTTAAACTTGAAATTTCAACCTGTTATGTTAGGTTAGATTTGTAACGAATATATTATACATGGAAACAATAACTTATATCATTATATAAATTGTCAGTACATACATATTCATTTAAACACCCCAACATGTAGGTGGTTGAAGGCATTTACTAATGCATCACAGATGTATGGTTGTCTCACTCACTCCTATGCATAAGCATTTATTACTTGTCCTAGACATATCCCTTTATGTACCTGTGTATGCCTGCTACTTCGTCTGATTAGGCTTGTGTTCAGAAAGATAGCATATTTATTTTTTATAATAAAAACGTCGCACTAGGAATGTCGCCTGTATCGTGGGTGCGTTTCACAAACATGAAACATCACATACACAAATACCCAGACTCGGGACAAACTGCGGGTCACACTAATTCTTGTCCCGTGCGGGAATCGAACCATTTATGAATGTCTGAACCAATTTCTTCCGAATTGAAGTCTTCGTATCGGCATGAGCCAATAACTACATGGAATAGGTCATGCCGTGGTGTAGAGATTAGTCAGTAGCATGGTAGCGAGGTTGACCGTCTAGTGACGGACGTACTGTATCACGCGTGGAGGCTCCCTGCCTACACCCCATAAAGTATAGTCTTAATTGCAAATTAATCGGCCTAGGCATAAAGGGACGTATCTAGGACAGATAAAAGCAAAATAGTACTAGACTTAATAATTTTTTTACTAACTGTGCCCCGAGGATTCACCCGCGTCAATTGCATTTGTGTAAATTTGATTAGACTTCTGATACCCTAGTACCCAACGTTCAAAAATACGGCCGCTGCGGGCAATTTTTATTAAAATGAATGAATTAATTCCATTACATTTCTGTAATCCTGGTACTCAAGACGCGAGCTGTCTATTGCGGAAGATGGCGGAGTAACAAACCTAATTTGTTTAAAATTATCAGTGTTACTCTACTATGTAATGCATGTATTATACATATAAGCCCTCCTCTTGAATCAGTCTATCTATGAAAAGAAAACGCATCGGAATCCGTTGCGTAGTTTTAAAGATTGCATGGGGCAGACAGACAGCGGGAAGCGACTTTGTATGCTATGTAGTGAAGCAGTTATCATTTTCAGAGTCAGTCATCATCAGAGCCCTTTCAGCACCTCCAAAAGTTATTGTTTAAATGTGTGATACTTAGTTACATAATATGTATGTCAAACTGCATAATTTTCACATAAAAATTACTATAAAGATTTTTGTTATAACTAGATATAGAAAATTGTACATATACGGGATTCGAACCTTGTACTTCACAGCTGTAAGCGCCCAACCATATCTATAAAAAAATGTGCAGTGTTGTCATAAATAAAAATATATTTTGGTATAAAATTAAATCGAATTATCGATATTTTAATACTAGCTATAATAAATATTTGTCGGTTTATTTTAATTAAATTTGTTAATTTGTATTTTTTGTTACAAAACAATGGAATATTGGTTTAACTCATTTCTTTCTTGTTCTCCAATAATAAAGTACTTAAAATTGTTAAAAATCTTCCTTTTTCAATGTTATTTAGTGATAAAGAAACTTCTAATTTATATTTGAACAGCTTTATACATTACATACGGTTTTGGATCGATTTTGAAGTAGACGGCCTACGTCACAACATTGGGTAATTGACACCACCAATCAATAAGGGCTGTCGCGTATGAATTTACCGCCAAATGTCATTGTTTGTGGGGTGGGTTTATTCCTTAATAGAATAAAATTGTGGATTATTTTGCATTATACAAAGACAATGTGGGTATGTGTGAATATATACTGCTGCAATTAAATAAAGTGATTAAAAATACATTATTAACACAAGTTTGCAAACTCAATTGACTTGCTATTTATTGATTATTGATTTCAAAGCAAATAAAAATCGAATTTTACAGTTATTTTTATTTGTGGTTGTTTGCGGTTTAGGTCTAAAATAAAGTATTTTTAGAGAAGTGCCTTTATATTATTGGCTATTGGTGTCAAATACCCAAATGAATGATAATGTTAAATGCAATACTTGTAATATTGGACCGGTTTTCGTATCACAAGTTGTATTCAAATACATGGTATTTCTGTTACTCAAACGAAATCAAAACAAGTTAAAACTGTTGGTTATCGTATGGTTAGGGGCAATTCATTAATTGTGTAAAACTATTTTTGCTAGTCTCCCCCCCCCCCCCTCCCACTGATAAGAAAAAATAAGAATTCGCCGACAGCCCCCCCCCCCCTCCCCCATAAGCATTACCCGACCTTTCCCTCCTGTTCAATAGTTATTACGTAATGTAAAGGAATATGTTTATTGCATTTTGATAGTAATAAACTTTGGTTTTGGTTTGATTGCGCATTTTTGTGGTCTTACGTAAAAACTATCAAGACTCCCCCTCCATCCTGTTGTACGAAAATATACCCCCCCCCCCCCTCTCTAAATAAACTTACATAATAAATGATTGGCCCCTTCCATACACATTTATGAGTACAATGTTTTTGTAATACATTTCTCTAAAGAAAATTCCTTGGATTCTAATAACTAAACTACGTCTGCTGTTTACCATTAGGAGACAGGAGATATTTCAAATAAGAGACCAATAAAAAAAATATCCGACTTCAAAAGTTACAGATATTTTTTGTCCTTTTCCAATTGTAATAGGTGTCGCATTTCGTGGTAGATTATAATACAAGATAACCAAAAAATAATATTTGTACATATTCGAAAAAATGTCGCGGAACTTATTAGGTTAACTACTTTTACTTTTAGGAAAGAGGGAGGGATTGGTGGTGCATTTATTTGTTTCATAAGGTCCGCTGGACGGGATTCTCGGACCTTGGAAACTTACGTCCATATAACATACGACGGACATCATCGACGATCGATGGTATAGAGTCCAGATCCCTGGACATGGCTAGAAGCTTGAAGAGAAATCGAATTGAATTTAAAAATATATAGCTTTGACATATGTCATCGATAACAGTCGAAAAATTATATCATTGTACATTTATCATTCGATTTCTATTCGTCAAGTGCCACTCGTCTGGAGGGCTGACGATTTATCGTCACGATATTCAAGGCATAGCTGTTAGTTGCATCGTCCGATACTTATGTTGGCATACTCTAACGATATGTCGTTACGATCGGTATGTCCGATAAATCGTGCCGTGTATGGGACGTTTAAACTACCAGTAGGTACATCCTCTTTGTTAAAATCGTTAGTTATAACATTATTTTTATTATATTTTATATTTATTTGTTTGTAAACTGTTTTCCTAGG
This sequence comes from Abrostola triplasia, assembly GCA_946251915.1. Classification (NCBI taxonomy): domain Eukaryota; kingdom Metazoa; phylum Arthropoda; class Insecta; order Lepidoptera; family Noctuidae; genus Abrostola; species Abrostola triplasia. The sequence goes on along the minus strand of OX276448.1, from coordinate 317,950 downwards.
ACAGCGGTGTCGACATATAGCCGTCGTGAATGACGTCACTAGACCATTGTCTATGCTCATACGTTCTAGTGACGTCATTCACCGCTATCCTAGGAAACCAGAGATTTAGACATAAATGTTAAAAACGGTCACATCGATTTTAAGAAATTGAAATCATCAACAATTGTCCAAGCGAATTTGAGCTCTATAGCTATGGTGATAAGAAACAGTTGGTAGTGTAATGTTTTTGCGTTAAATACCATTCTTATGTCTCTAGTATAGAGTTCAAAATCGTTTGAATTAACTGTGTATAGGTTTCTTTTGATTATTGATGTCAACTTGGTAGGTATGTCCCTCTCTCTAGTTCTGTAGTATTCCAATGTAAAGTATAATTAGATCGCAAACGAGTGTGTGTATTGGACGAAATATAACTGGTTATTGTTACTACTTGTTTTATTTACCCCCGCTGGTGTAAGAGGTTTGAAGTTTGACGTGTGTTGCATTGCTCCTAAACGGATGAACGGGTTGTGATGGCAATTTGTTTAGTACAGTGCAGTATTGTAGCATTTCTTAGGGTGTTATCACACCAATCGGTCGACGTTGATCGATTGATGTGGTAGCTTTAATTGATCGACGGCCACCGGCCTTCTGAATAAGCATGAGGTCCTGGATACGATTCCTAGGCCTGGCAGTATTATTAGTACTTACGATTTTTCATTAATAAATATCAGTTCGGTCTCTGGATTTGTCAGTTTTACAGCAACAGGCTCGCCTAGGGACCTATAACATAACTGGAGGTATAGGGTGTTATTTCCTCTGCTAAACCCTTCGGGGAATACAGGCGTGATGTTATACACACTTATCACACGTAGCTGCAGCGTGGAGAAGTTCTATCCAAGGTCAAGAAAAAAATGAAAACCACAAAAGCTTGTATTTTAAAATATATTGTATTTTTATTCAATAACTTTGTACGCACGTGTGTGCTAGTAATACATTTTGTCATATCTGTACCGGCGGCGCCATCGGAACTCACACCGACATGTCTGCTTACACTATGTTGTACACCTTTATAGTATACCCAAATAACAACATCATGCTTAGAATAACGAACATCTGGCTGTCTTAACTATGGTTTACGCTATCTCCATGCCAAATTCCATCGAAATCGATACAGCAGTTTTACTGTGAGAGCGTAACAAATGGACAAAATCTCGCATCAATAACAAGTATATACACTTTTGAGAATGCAAAACAATTTATAAGTAGACTTGTATTTAAGTAGAAATAATCGACAGCTGCAATCTCTATCCACAGCAATAGACATTGCTAATGTCAGTCCCAATGGCCAACACCTGGTACATCTTAAATAATAATCTTTATAATAATCTATTTTACAGTAATTTACAATATAATGTACATATCAGTACACATACAATAGTTGAAAACCATTTTGATATTACCACACGTCGCTGCGTAGACATTAATATTAAATAATATAGTAATATCAAAAGAGTTTTCGATAAATAATAATTTTAATATTAAGAATCTAATGTTACAATTAAAATCGATATAATAAAATTATAATTTCATCATCAACGCATATTAGTCGACTATCTTGAGATTAAAAACGTTCATTCAAAGGCCGTGTATTTTAATTGCCAGACAGTTTCTATTATATTTGACTGCCTCGTTGGTCTAGTGGTTGCTAAGCGCGACTGCTGAGCACGAGGTCCTGGGTTCGAATCCCGGGTCGGGCAAAGTGTTACTGGGTTTTTCCATTAGGTAATTCTCAGTAGCAGCACGGAGTCTGGATTTGTGCCCGGTTGGTGGCTAGCTCGGCCCCTATTATATTGGGACCTAAAACATAACTGGCGAAATGTGGGCGTTCTATATGTGCACCTCTGCCTACCCCTTCGGGGAATACAGGCGTGATGTTGTCTGTTACATTTTCCATACATGAACTGTCAAAATATCTGACTATTAAAAAATCGGCCCTAAATATACAATTATGCGATATTATATCCTTGAAAACGGAAATATGAGATTTTTTTAACTCAATAATAAAATACAATAATTCTTATCCGTGGCAGAGAAAACTCATCCTATTGGGCGACGAGCCTAGTTTGGGCTCTATAACTGGCAGTAGGCTCGCCACTTGATAGGTTCAAAGGACTTATAATGAACCGCGAATGTGTTTTGTCTCCTGATACTCACTTCTGCCTACCCCATCTGAGGTCATAGGCGTGTATTGTAAGTATGTGGGCAGTAGAAAGCGAGTGTGAAAAAAAACATCGTGAGAAATCTTGCACACCTGAGAGATTGTTCAACGGTGTGTAAAGTCAGAGGCATACAGGCGGTTTACACTCTGACACCAGGTTGTTCATCAACCATACGATAAGAAGAAGACTAAAAATGACAAGTTTATCCATCGCTACCTAGCAATTAAAAATTCGGTCCAAAATGATTTTGAAATAATAACTCATTTAATAGATATATTTGTAACATCGTTTGGTCCATGATTTTTGAACACTTCAACAAATTCAGCAGGCTTACAATCATCATCAGTCGGAAGACTACCACTGTTGAACAAAGGCCTCCCTTAGAACGCCACAATGAACGACAGCTCGCCAATTGGCTTACAATATCGAAAACAAATTCAGTCAACTGAGGGGAACACTCCTATTTTGCAGGGGAACATAGTGACACGCAGAGGTTTTCAAAGAAATAAATTTAGTTTATTGCAAAAAAAAAGGCGGACTGAAAGGCCAAGACTCAGTATTATTCAACAAGTAATGGAGAAGGCACCAGTTGAGTACCAAGTGGTCAAATGGAATGCTGGAAACAGAAAACTAGCTTTTACTTCACCATCAAGAGTAAAGCTCTTAAAAAAGAAGAAATCTCTACCTACGTATAATTATTATTAATGTATTTTTCATTTCTGGCTGTAGTGTCCTAGAGGTTGACATACCGGTATTGTATGCACAAGGTAGCATTGTCAAAGTTTCTATCTTGTGCATGAAATTGTAACTCAGGTACTATCAATGTGACTTTTTAAATTAAAAAAATACTTTTTTTAGATAAGACACTGACCGACGGTGACGGAAAACATCGAAAAAAAAACCTGGGTATAATTATCTGAAATCGCTCAAAGTGAGCTAGCGTGGCGATCAATGCTCAATCCTTCTCTATACGAGAAGATGCCTTTGTAGCAGTGGGACAGTTATAGGCTGTTATAATTTATAACTAATTTATGGCAACCAGCCAAGAGTTTAAGCGATTCAGATAGGTTTTGAACACCTTAAACTGATAAAGAAAAATTGAAAATGATGGACACGAGCCGCGACCCATATACACTTATTTTCACGGTATCCGGTGTATTTATTTACCCGTTTCCGCTACCAGTGTACACATGCCATCTCAAGCCGTAACATTCAAAAACCATGTTCCACCGACCCTAATTTTATATTAATTAAAGTATTTACGTAAATAATGTAACACAACATATTAATTACTTACAATTGAGAGACCAAACACATCGACGCAACAATACTAATTATAAAACAAATCCTTATTCATACCAAAAATATACATTTGTCTAACATTACAACTATTCTAAAGAGGGCCATTCGTTTATTACGTAAGTCGAATTGAGGGGGAGGGGGGGTACCATGTGTTTTTTTTGTGGTGGGGGGCTTGATAGTTCTGACGTAAAATGACAAAAATGCCCAATTCCAAAGTTCATTACTACCAACAGGCAATAAACCAAACGTGTATTAATTTTTAATAGTTTAGATTCTTACGTGATAAATATTATCCAGGGGGAAGGGGTTCGGCCTTCTTATTGTTTCTTATATGGAGGGGGGGGGGGGAGTCAAAAACTATCAAAAATAGTCTTACGTAATAAATGGATGGCCAGAACGTATAATAGGGGTGGTGACTACAGTAATGGGAATACGATAAATTCTGAAAAGGATTTTAATAAAAAAATAACGTCGCCCCACACTAGGAATGTCTCCTGTATCGTGGGTGCGTTTCACAAACATGTCATCACATACAAGCACCCAGACTCGGGACAAACATCTGTTCATCGCGCAGATTTTTGTCCCGTGCCAGAATCAAACCCACAACCTTTAGAGGAGCACCTGTGCCCACCCCTTTGGGGTACACAGGCGTGATGTTATATTTTTATAAGTACCAAACCCTTTTTCATAATTCAGTGAATTCCTATATGTAGTCTAAAGCTGTCACCACCCTTATAACACCAAGGCATATATTTAAATAGTTTAACTCTACCTCAATGAGGCCGCTACTTGGGTCTCGACCCCCGAACGAGCTCATAGTCTTTAGGCTGTAGACGTACTGACGGATACATCTATTACTGGGATTAAGAAATTAATATATTTCAATATAACAAATTATACAGAAATTCAAACGATTTTGAAACTCTATTCTGTAGACAAGGACAGCATTGAACCGGAGGCGTAGCTACCCTATCAGGACGGGGCCCCCGGAGCTACAGGGGCCCCGAACATAGGAAACTCACAAAACTACCTGAGAAAAAAATCTAATTTGATGTCGTGGTGGCCTAGTGGTTAACATACCGGATTTGTATGCACAAGATTGCAGGTTAAACCCGGGCACGTATAAATGTGACTTTTTCAATGTTACAAATGCTTTCTTAGTTATATTAAGACACAGACTAACGGTGACGGAAAACATCGTGAGGGAACCTGGATTTAATTATCTGAAATCGCCCGCAGTGAGCTAGCGTGGTGATCAATGTTCAATCCTTCTCTATACGAGAAGAGGCCTTTGTAGCAGTGGGATATTTATAGTCTATTATTTTATTTAACACTAGCTGCGCCCCGCGGTGTTACCCGCTACATTTTTTCGGGATAACAAGTAGCCTATGTGTTAATCCAGGGTGTCAGCTACCTCCATATGACCTTTCATTTAATAGAATAGAGATCAAATTCGATTGAACGGACCGTCAAATGTCAAAACAAACCATTACAGGCCTTAAGGCAATGGAAATAAGGACGATATTAAATTAACTTTTAACTTGTTTGAATATCAACTTTCAATTATTGCACTGTTTTTACAATGATTTCTCTGGGAATCGAACCTACGCTTCACTTGTCGGCTGGTGATACCGCTTTTTTGACTAATTATTAAACAATTACATTAAAATATCATCAATTTATCCAAAAAAGCGCTACTACCCGCTTATCTAAACACAAATGTAAACCATTTGAGCCATATACCACTAAACAAACCCCAGCGCTGGGCTATAACCTTCCCTTTATCTGTAAACCGGTCACCCATCACATGGCAGACCGCGGCGAGGGCTGCTTAACCCCGCATCAGAGAGATATAGTTAGAGAAGCCCTAATACACTTGTATCACCTTGTATTAATAATGTAATCAATGTGTTATACATGACAAGAGGTATATACTTCGGTTACGACTGTCGATCGTCAGAGACTATATCGTGACGTCATTCTGGCACTACACTTGGCGTATTTGTAAAAACATTTGATATTTACAGTACAAAAATGAACCTTATTGCTTTCGACTTACGGTGTGTTTTGCATTACATTACTAAGATGCTACGATATCGTCAGAATTGCGGACGGCTGGATGCAATTGGAAAATTGTTGTTTATTAAGGCGTTCTAAAGAGGCCTTTGTTCAACAGTGGACGTCTTCCGGCTGATGATGATGATGCCACGGATATTTGGACAAATACGCCAAGTGCCAGCATCACAGTAAGGTCAGGTCAAGCGCGCCTACCGATTATCTAACTCTGGCTACTCCGCCATATTGTAACATACCTGTCGTTACTTATAACATGCTATATACTAGTGCGAGGGGCCTAGCAGTGATGCTGCTCGTACAGGTCCGGCTCCAGGCGTCGAACCCGCACCCTCTGGCGGTAGTGGTATTCCTTTAAGTAGAGCCGCAGGCGCGGCGGCAGAGGGAGCTTCTCTACGCCTGTGGAAAGAGGAGATGATGAGACATAAAAACATAACATCACGCCTGTATTCCCCGAAGGGGTAGGCAGAGGTCCACATATAGTACACCTACATTTCGCTAGTTACGTTTCTAGATCCGAATGTAATGAGCCTATTGCCATCAACCGGGCACGAATCCAGACTCCGTGCTGCTACTGAGAATTACCTAATGGAAAAGCCCAGTAACACTTCGTCTGACCCGGGATTTGAACCCAGGATCTAGTGCTCAGTAGTCGCGCTTAGCAACTAACTTAAATATCACATAGACAACCACCCAGGGTCGGGATAAACATCTGGAAATTACACAATTTTTGTCCCTTGAGGGAATCGAACCCGCGATGTACAAGGCAGCCAGTGAGTTTGGTATAGTATGTCCGTAGCGTACCGTCGTAGCTGGTGTGCGACACGATGACGGCGCGCGCCAGCTGCTGCAGGGAGAAGGGCTCGCCGCGGGGCAGCGGGGCCGTCAGCATCGGCTCGAAGAACATCACGCACGCCGGGTCCTGGGGGAGGGGGAGGCATACTATAACAACATGTACACTCGAAAAGCCTGAACAATGTGTATTTGAATAAAGTGCCTTAAAATGTGAGTCAGTGTGTGCACCTTGTAGGGCTCAGTGTGTGGCTGTGTACCTTGTAGTGCTCAATGAGCTTGGTGACGGTGGGCGCGGCGAAGACGGCGGGGTCGTGCGAGTCGAAGCTGAAGCGGTGCTGGTAGTGCTCGATGCGCGCGTGCAGCGAGCGCCCGTACTTGCGGAACGACACCGAGAACAGGTGCTCCTCCTGCGCAGAGTCCCGCAGCAGGAACGTGCCTGCATACACACAGGATACACATAAACACCGCCTTCAAAACAAACACGAACTTAAAAGTGATATAATATTTTATTTACTTCCCTTTGTGGGTTAGTAAGTTATAATCAATTTATTCACAATTTGTATATTAAGTCACCATACTAAATTATAATATACTATTTTACAAATATATACAACTTAATTCTAATACAAAATAAAAACAAACCTCTTCCCTTTAAATAGGCCAATTTAAAGTGTAAGTTTAGTGTATGTGATATTTCATGTTTGTGAAACGCACCCACGATACAGGAGACATTCAGTGTGGGGCGATGTTAAAAAAAAATACAAAAATTACCTACTTATTGTGACAACTCTACTATGATCTTATGAGGAGTTTCGTTTCATATCTCCGAAATTCATTATCCCATACTAACTTGGTGGCAATAGGACCACCTCAGAGGTATACCCTATCGATTAAAAAAAATTATATTCGACTCACCCCTTCGGAGGGGGAGGAATATTTGGCGGACCTTATGGCATACTGGGGGAAGCGCCTTAGAGCAATCGACTGCAAAACGATGGTGGGATGTGTGTGATAACAGATACAGTGTACATACCCTCCGGCTTGTTATCTAACAGCCTCTCGGCCTCGTAGCGGTCCATCTTGCCCCAGTAGAAGGAGCACGCCGTGATCTCCTTCAGGTCCGGCACCAGGCAGTGGATGTAGTCCACCTGCAGACATTAGGCGTATCGTCACACTTTGACATTATACACGCACATCGACAGTTGTGTTATAGGTCGTGTGGTTGATGAACAATTTGGAATCAGAGTGTAAACCGCCTGTAGGCCTCTGACATGGCTTCACACACCGTTGAACAATCTCTCAGGTGTGCCGGTTTCCTCACGTTTTCATTCATAGTTTTTAGCAAGTACTGCAGCCGTTGGGGGTCAACTGGCAGGGAGAGTTACCTGCGTGTGCACCTTGGCCCCCTGCGCGTGGGGGGGCGGCGCGGGCCGCAGCAGCAGCGCGCGTAGCTCGCCGCCACACACCACCTGGGGAACAACATCAACACATAAATATTAAATATTTTTGCAACTACAGAAAATCACATAGATAAACTAATATGGTCGACCCCTCTCCCCGAAAATCGACTAGAATGACACAGCCTGGTGACATACGGACAGCGGAGTCTTAGAAATAGAGACCGGTTTTACCATTTGGGTACGGAACCCTAAAAATGATGGACACGGGCTGGATTTGAAAGCGCGACCGACGCTGTACCGTGGAACAGTTCTGCCTACTGAGTTATCTTATCACTGCCCCCATCGAATATCAGTTTTTCTCATTATAGTATACTAGCTTTTGCCCACGACTTCGCCTGCATTAAGTAGGCTTATGTCCTTTCTCGGGTCTTAAACTTTCTACATGCCAAATTTCCTTAAAATCCGTCCAGCAGTTAGTCGTGAAGGCGTAACATACAGAGTTACTTTCACATTTATAATATTAGTATGGATTAAGTAAATAACGTAAAAACTACAGACCTGGAAGTGTGGATGAAACCGGAGGGCATCATTAGTCTGGGCGAGTTCTGGCCGCCTGTCTTGAATGATTTCGCCCTCCGCTCTGGAAGTAAACAATAACATCACGCCTGTATTCCTTCTCTTCTTCTCATCGTATGGCTGATGAACAACCTGGTGTCAGAGTGAAAACCGCCTGTAGGCCTCTGACTTTACACACGGTGTGCCGGTTGCCTCACGATGTTTTCCTTCACCGTTTTTAGCAACTGATAACTAATTTATAGTTAATATAATAATAATTTATATCTATAAATTACTAAGCACAATAATTTTATAGCTATTTACTATTTGTTTGATATTAAAACTTTAAGGTTATGCCAAGCGACAACGCCCGCATTTAGATATTTATAAAAAATAATCTCTGTAAATATTCGTCGTATGTTTATAAAAATAATATGTATGTTCCATATTGGTAAAATGTGTTCAATCTAAGACTGTACATAGTATTTGACAATATACTCACGCTCTGGGCGCTACAGACAGCACGTATACTTCAGCGGTCGGCTCACCACTCTCCCTGCCGGTGTCACCGTCTGTCGAGGGATGAATAATTAACTGTTGCAAGTGTAAATGGCGCTGTGGCTTAGATTGTAATTATACTTGACTATGCACTAAGTGGCGTTATAAGGGGGAGGCCTATGTTCAACAGTGGACATCTTCCGGCTGACCATGATGATGATGGACTTAACATTTTTTCTTTAAAAATAATCATCGCCCCACTGAGAATTGCCTAATGGAAAAACCCAGTAACACTGCGCGACCCGGGATTCGAACCCAGGACCTCGTGGTCAGCAATCGCGCTTAGCAACTACGAGGCAGGCAACAAAATTATCAATATAAACAACCTAGTATGTGATGCCACATCACTAGAACATGCCATGTCGAGCTGTCGCATACAATCGATAGCTTGCTGGAGTGGTACTGACCTGTATTTATGACAATAGCGTCCAACTCTCTCCGGAGGTCTCGAGCGCCCAGTGTCAGCACTGCAGCCAGCCTGGAATCACAATAAGCATTTAAATGAGTAACCTCTGGAGTTTCTTGCCGGTTCTTCTCCATTGGAATGACATTTTGGAACCGTGCAACTAGCATCCTAACGTTTCATAAGCGCCTGTAATAGGTTTATATGAAATAAAAACATTTTGAATTTGAATTTGCATCTATTAACATGATGTCCCCGAGTGGGGGGGGAGGTTTGCCATAATCCCCACGCTTGGCAAATGGCTTGGGGATCCCATTATTGGTGAAGTTACAGAAGACGCTGCTGCCCATCTTTCGGATTTTCCCTTAGTCGCCTCTTACGACACCCACGGGAGGAAAAAAATATATAGTTTGCTGTCTGGTAACGTAAATATATAGCTTACATGTATAGCGGGGTGATCTTATATAGGGGTGTAGAAAGTCCCGTCAAAATCGGTCCTGCCGTTTCGGAGATTCACCGGAAAAATACATTTTTGTTATATTATGTATGCAGCGTTAGCAGGCCTCCCACCAGGTGGACCGACGATATCGTCAGAGTTGCTGCAACCGGTGGATGATAATGGCAAGCTGTCGTTCATTGTGGCGTTCTAAGGGGGAGGCCTTTGTTCAACTGTTGACGATATAGATATAAGTATGTGGTAGTAACAGTAACTGACCGGTCGTCGCTGACGCGGCGGTAGGCGGTGCACACGCAGGCAGGCCGGCGCCAGCGGCGGCGGCGGCACGCGCACTCGCGACCGCTCCATCTGGGGGGAGGGGGGGGAGGAAGTTTATCTTCCATGACTGCAGATCAAACGTCTCTTTATCGTATGGGTGATGAACAACCTGGTGTCTGAGTTTAAACCGCCTGTAGGCCTCTGACATGACGTTGAACAATCTCTCAGGTGTGCCGGTTTGTTTCCTCACGATGTTTTGATTTATCGTTTTATATTGAGCGACTGATAACTAATTTATAGTACGCACATGAATTCGAAAAGACATCGGTGCGTGCCGGGGTTTGAACTTGCGACCTTTGACTTGGCAGTAACGGTCATACCACTCAGCTATCAGAGCAAATTATAGAAGTGAAATTAATCTTAATAAAAATTGCCCGCAGCGGCCGTAGTTATGAACGCTGGGTACTAGGATATCAGAAGTCTAATGGAGTTTACACAAATGCAATTGACGCGGGTGAAACCGTGAGGCACAGCTAGTTACATAGTAATGTAGGATCGTACCTGTCGGTGACCGCGCTGACGTAGCGGTGCACGCTGCTCGGGGACTCCGCGTACCGGCGCCGCTCCCACGCGCCGCAGCCGCACGTGCACTCGCCGCCTGACACACACACACACACACACAGATATATATTATCAGTACAATGTAAACAGGGATCTCATAATGTAAGTTAGCATCTTAGAGAAGATCCGAAATGCTATGGAATATAATGTAAATCTTGAATTCGGGTTCCAACGGTGTCCTGTCTAACTATACAAAATATCCGAATTGATGAAGGAAAATTGAAAAATGATGGACACGTGCTAGAGCTGCGCCACGGTACCGAGAAGGTGACGGGTTCAAATCCCGCTCGTGTCCATATTTTGTTCCATATCTCCGACGTTCATCCGATCATGACAACATTCATATGGGACCAATCGGGAAGTATATCCTTTCACATAAAAAAAAATTTAAAGTTGGTTCATAAATGACGAAGTTATGAGGTAGACATAAAACTCCTTTTATGAAGTCGGTTAAAAAGGATCCTTTTTTTACTTTATTTTCCACTGTACTATTAAAAAGGTTAACTTTGTAATCCTTAACAAAAGCCGGTATAAAACGATCCAGGGCAACTATAACTGAGAATATAACACACATACCACAGATTGAGCCCAGCAATCCACCCATAGCCACTATAAGGACATTAGTAAAGGCCACACAATGACCCATCAAGTACATCCATTGTACAGATAGATGTTATTACTAAACATTAGTGATGTACCGGCTAGAACACTTGTCGGTAATGCCGACTGTCCGGCTATATTTATATAGTCTCCTGTCCGATTCTCGACCACAGTAGTCTCAGTTAAGACTAGCCAACTACGCAGGAGATATTATAGTGCACAAGTATGCTAACACAGGTGCACTCCCTATTCCCTCACTCTCATAGTCCAGGACGGGCAGACACGACCGGAGACAGATCAGGCGCAAAACCAACTTGACGTGCCTTCTATTTCCCTTCTCTATTTGATTACTATAGATTGTCTGTGCGAAATAGAAAGACCTTATTTACTATCTGGTCTAAGACGTTACCAAAGCGTATCAGCTGCTCCGACATGTCGACTCGGCTACGGTTAGGCGACGCTGCGACGGCTCGCCGCCGGTCCCGACGCGAGGCGAGTACGTTACGTGCTTTGCAGTAGGAGTTTTATACATAGAATACTGCACGACCTTCTTCCCAACTCGGACATAACCAAGCAATGATCGGTTTGGCCGAATACTCGCCCAGTCGGCGAAACTCATAGTTGGTCCATCTCTAGCTCTACTACACATATACCAAATCTAAATTGGCTATAGTAAACAGGCCCATTGAATCTTAATCTGAACTAAAATAAAACGTTTTAGGCCTTGTGAGAAGAATTGGATAATAGCCTACGCAGTCAGACATACATTGGACATTGAAATACCTACCTTATTTTGATTATATAGGTATTACTTTCAATTGATAAATTTCCAATCCTCTGCCGCACTGTCAGCCGGTCTCTACAGACCATAATGAAGCATGCCATAAACACTATAACAGCCTCTGCTTCTCTACTAATAATATGTTTATGTGATAGTTCGATAGACCGACGACATCGTCAGAGTTGCGGACAACCGGGGAATGCGAATGGTGGTCGTTCATTGTGGCGTCCTAAGGGGGAACCCTTTGTTCAACAGTGGACGTCTTCCGGCTGATGATGATGATGATCCTATAGAATATTCATATTTATAACATGACTAAATACTCACTCTTCCTAGATGTCTGCTGTCCCATTTTGTGTCGTACTTGTATGTCTAGCTAGCACATGCGGTGTTCTGCCAGCGAACTACCATCTGGAATATAATATAGGAAATATTATTTAAAAAACCGGCCAAGTGCGAGACGGACTCGCGCACGAAGGGTTCCTTACCGTTATCTATGAAAACGGTAAAAAAATCACGTTTGTTGTATGGTAATATAATAAATATTTAAGGGGACTACGTTTTTATTCTTTTCAGTATTGTCTGTTATAGCAGCAAAATACATCATCTGTGAAAATTTCAACTATCTAACTATCACGGTTCATGAGATACAGCCTAGTTGTCAGACGATCAGACGGACAGCGACGTCTTTGTAATAGGGTCCCGTTTTACCCTTTGAGTATGGAACCCTAAAAATAATCTTGTGGTTTTAATAGACAGATTGTTAAGCTCCACCACTAGAGTCGCATACCATACATACGTTAAGTCACGTCTGTCTCCCAGAGAGGCAGGCAAAGACCACGGATTTCTATTTACTACAATCCTGGCATACTTTTTTCGCCTCATTCACACACATCACATTTCTTACTCACGCTTGTCCCATACCGGAATCCTAAAACTGTTGTCCCAGTCCCAGAGTTTCCTCCGTTTGACAGGACAGTTCATCCAGAGAATGGAGTTTACTTTGGAAGGCTATGTTAGCACCACCTCCCAACTATGTTGAGCCCCGAGAACCATGCCACCTAGTCATGACTTCCAGTGGCCTATTTGGAAAGCTTTTAATCATTTGCAAACACAACTTGGCAAGATGGAGGGTTATCAATAGGTCAGATAATCAGGGAGAGTGTGTGTGGTGCTACTGTTCCAACAATGTCCCACCTGCTTGTATGTGCCTTTCACCTGCACACTGCCTACCCCTCTGGGAAACAGGAGTGACTTTACATATGTATCTAAGTCTATATAGCAGGTCTTTAACCATAAATAAGGCCCATACAAAGCACAAATTAATGAAACTTGGCTGTATAATACAAAAAGCTTCTCCATATTAGTCATCAGAGTTAAAATTAGTGTGGGGGACACTTTAATTGATTCTAATTGTTTCAATTTGTTGTCCACACACATGTATTAATGGTGTGGATATGTGTTATGTCTCACAGGACGGACACAACAGCAAGTGTGTCCACTTTAATAATTACTAGCTTCCGCCCACAACAAAGTTTAAGTCAAACATTTATGGTATCTTACTGGGATATTATAAAGTCCACATCAATGAAACTACCTTTAAATTGCCCCTTTACCATGAACTCTTAAAGAAGGGCAGTTTACATTGCAGAAACTAGACCACTACATGCAGTGTATTGTGATGTAAGGGGGCTGGACTGCAAAAGAGTAATAACAAGCCCACTATTCCACTGAGGAGAAGCCTTTGCCCTGCAGTGGGACAGAGATACACTGCTAATATTATGTTTTTTATTATTTACTAGGGTTTAGATTATTTAAACAACCTGGTGTCAGAGTTTAAACTGCTTCTGACATGGCTTAACATACCATTGAAAAACCTCTTAGATGAGCCGATTTCCTCTCAATATTTTCCTACACCGTTTTTAGCAACTGATAACTAAATTGTAATATGCACATGAATTCGAAAAGACATTGGTGCATGCAACCTTTGTTTTGGCAGTCCAACGGTTATACCAATCGGTTATCAATATCTCAAATGGGTATTACTGTACAAGTCTACTTAGTAATACAAAAACGTGTCTATAATAGCACTGACCAGTGTGATAGAGGACTATGTATTTTTTTGTTGTATCGATCTAAAGAAGTAAGCTAGTCACTGGAAATAGGAAGAGGAGAGTATTAACTATTTTACAGGCAAGTTTGTTCCAAAAACGTGTGTCATAAGATATTAGTATTATTAGTAATAAAATTTCAATGTTATTACTCATTTTTACTAATATCGACGCTTGAAAGGCAATCCTCACTAAGCGACATTGAGTAAATTTTACAGGAGAGAGATTTAAAGTTTAAATTTGTAAAAAAAAAATCATAACATTTTTACTAACTGTTCGATTAAAATGATGTTAACACTCGTAGAAATATTTTTTTTATGGCTATCCAAATTGTAAAAATAAGACACCGGAAACTATTAAAAACACCAGTTTGTGTCGGTTAGATAAAATTTACCTGATTTGGTAAACAGGTAAAATTATCTAAATCATCACTGTAGTATGTGCAATAACATGTAAAAATAGGTAAACTTACTTACTTTAGAGTTTTGAAACATAAAGATTGATCTAAAAAGAACTGACAGTTTAAAATAAATCAAGTAAATTTATCTAAGCATTATTAAATTATTTTTGTGATTGTGTAAATTGCATCTTAGTTAACAAGATTGACCCAAACCTTCCTTCACAACTGACATTTAACCAAGAACTGCATAGGTAATTATTATTTTCATGCACAAAAATAAATGGTAAATCAATTTATATTGAATAAAAGTCTTTATTGAAAATTTAACAAATACGCTACATAGATAACTACATAAATATGATAATCAGGAAACCAATAGTGCCATAACATTCAGTCTGAGATCAATATAAATTTTTAATTGCACAATTATAATGCTGTCGCAATTATAAGTTACCTATCATTTTTATCACTTAGTTTCTAAAAAATATAACTCACAATTGTCATTAAATGAATTATTAATAAACTATTAACTATAGTAAACAAACCAAATAACAGTCAAAGTGTGTATTTTGATACAATTATTAATATTGCTGTAATAATTATAATAACAACACTTATAAGTATTATTCTAACAACATAATCAGTCTCTAGAAATGACAAAGATATTTTTCATATAAAATGTATAGCAATATCAAAATATAAACCTTAATCTAATAATTGTATCCTTACAAAATAAATCTTTAGTATAAATTGTAACGTGAGATCTCTTTAGTTACCTAGTCTAAATGTTAATTATCACAATCTTCAATGTCTGATTCGGGTAGACAATCTTTGACATTAGTTGCGCGTGGAATGTTCATAAATTCATGTTTAAAGCAGTTAGGAATAACATTGTCTACGCAAAGTTTCACTAAATCGTCATATTTAGCTTTTGGTATGGGAAGCTGTGATCGATAACAAGGTAAAAGAGATACCTTGGTTTTAGGCTGAATTTCAACATCAAAAGACTCTGCAGTGGGATTCATAGATGTTTTATATCTAACGCTTTGCTTATCTTTTCTAAAAGTCATAATACGGATCTTGCTTATCTTTCCAGTTAAGTTACCTTTATAATATTTGTCACTAATACTATCCCATCTGTAAAAATCTTCATAACTCAGTCTTTCTACATCGAAAGGCGCTGGTTCTTGTCTAGCAGTTGCAAAAACTGTAAACCATTGTGATGGTGCGTAAACAGTTGTATTCTTCAATCTGTTTTCAATAATAGCATGCACTGTATCTACAGGCATGTAAGTGTGTCCAGTCAAGAGAAAGTTTATTTGAATGGTGTCGATATTTTTACACTCTTGTAATGATGAATGCAGCATTGCCAACACAGTACGGTTGCGGTTTTGGCCCGGACAACAGTCACAATACAGAAGTAATCGAGTGACGTTACCTCTGGCATCTACTGATTCAATATATTTGTGCAATATAGATGCAATCTCGTTAGCGCCTCGTTTACCATTGCTCTCATCCCAGTAATAACAGAAAACTTTACGAGTTCCATTTTCATAAACACACAAATTGTACACAGCTAGTTTTCTACTGTAGTACAAAAGCATAGATTGTGCATAGGGTGTATTAAGTACTTTTTCGAGATCAAAACTAGCACAAAGAGTTGAAGGATCATCCTTATGAATATTTTTGTGAACTTTAAATCGGGCATAGCTTTCTTCTTTTTCTAGTTCATGCTCTTCCTTTTCTTTTTGCTTTTCGGGATTATTATTATTTTCGTATTGAAGACACTTAAGGCACTTGTCTTTTTTAGGAATATGGAATCCAATATTAAAATTATCATGAAAAATTTTACGAAAAATTCTATCACTTACTACGTCCACACCCTGGTTCACATAATGCTGCTTGTAAAGTTTATATAAGTTGGTGATATTTTTGAATTCTTGAGGAAGATAAACTTTACTTGAATCTTGACGACAGTAGTGTGAAGGTACAGCTGGTAAATTTTTGATGAATCTGTTAACGGCATCTATAGTGGATACTTTAGTCTTATTTGGTGGTTCACATTTCCCTCTCATATCTTCTCGTGCACATCCCCAAGTAGCATTTTTTACAATACTATAAATTGTTTTATCAGAAATGTTCAGAGTGGCTGCTAAAAATTGCTGGCAAACAAATCTTCTACCTTCTCCATCGTTAATAAAATATTTGATTGTATAATTGCGCTTATTAGAATTGGCGCGTTTCCGTTTAATATTTTCTATTTGAGACAGAGATACTAACCAATCACGGCGGCGCGTCTTGTCAAGATTCCAAAAAAAATTAAATAAGCTCTCTCTTCTTTCATTAGATAAAGATCCACAGTCGTTGCCACATTTCTTGCCAGAACAAGGATTAGCCAATACGGTTTTTGCTGGTACAACGACACCTTTATTTGATATATATTGTTGACCAGAATGTTTATTTTTTGACCGTTCTTTTCTTGAATTAGATTTTTTTATTCTCGTCGCAGATTCTCCGACTACATCATCTTCGGTATTGGCATCTTTGACTTTTGATCCCTTTTTAGTGTAACTTTTATTTCTTTTAACTTTTTGGCCCTTTGATAGCAAATCGTCTTCTGATGTTATTCCTTCTTGTCCTTCTGACCAATTATCTGAATCATCTATGTCACCATAAAACGTAGAAAAGTCTTCTTGATCTGACAAATAATCAATATATTTAATATCTTTCTTCAATTTTCTTTTACCAACCTTACTTTTAATAGGGTTTGATACGATAGATTCTTTACTTGGTCCTGCCGATGTAGACGGTACATCATGATAGGACGTAAATGATGTATATTGTCTGTTTTCCATAACTAGGTGGTCATTCAGAGTCGGTTCTTCAATGACTGGCTCAGCTGTTAAAGTGATATTAAATGCGTGATCAACCGATGTACGTGGAGCAGTAATCGATTCTGTCATTTCAGTGTGATCTGTTGTGGTGCATAAATCGGTAAGAACCGGAACAGCCGAATCTTTCGAAGTATCAATGCTGAGAGAAGCTGACTCTAACGTTATGTTAAACTGATTTGTGTTGCTATTAATTGACGAAGCCGCAGACTGAAAAAAAAAACAATTCGATTAAGTCAGATATAAACTGTGTATTTTTCTAACTGAACCTACAAAATAAATAACTACTGTGTATTAATGTAAATAAATAAACAGTTATTAATTTATATAAATAAACAATTACTAAACGTACATATAAATAAGCAGTAGTTATTTATCTTGTAGGTATTCAAACAAATTATAAGATATAAGTAGGTTCTTACTGCGTTTAGATCGTAAATCAATCGTCTTCGACACTGCCGAAGATTACTAGCAATGCCGGCATTCACCAACGCCATCTCGACTATGGATGAACTACGTCGTTTGCGCTCGCGACTCATTTTTAACTACAAAGAAAAATAATTGAAATGAGTACATCTCTCGCTCTGTCTAAACATAATAAGGTTTAAAAATAATTCAAAACGATATTATGCAGTTGTTAAATAAGCACTACAATTACGTAATTTCATTGAATACTTACCACGTCTTCATAGAATACGCGCCAAAATCTGAAGTACGTCCTCCCTAAGCGACGGCGTGTGCCCGAATGAGAACCAGTATAGACGTGTTTCGACGCGTGTCACGCATACCTACATAACGTTTTTTCAAATTGTGCTGTTCCTTAGCGACGTGCATATACAATTTTGCGTACGGGTAAACTTATCTATGCGCCATAATTAGCCATTTAGCAAATCAAGTAAGGGTATCTAACCGACATCATTAATATTAAGCGTTGTTAAATAAAAACATCTAAGGATAAACAATATATATTATGATATGCAAGTAAAACTATCTAAGCTTCAATATTTTTCCACTCTGTTTCAGGTTAACTTATACAAATGACACTGTCACAAAATATATTATTAAGTTAAAATAAATAACCACATAAATGACAATTGCTTTGTGTAGGTAAAATCTACTAACTAATTTCAAAGGAAAAATTTCTAATAAGAAAAAATACGTAAATGCAAATAAATTAAAAAGGCAATACATGTAAAACCGAATAAGTTCATATTCCTAATTGTTAGATCGTCACAACCGCTGGATATTCATAAAATCACTATTTCTTGGTCGTTTGGTAAGCACAAAATGCGCTTTTGGCTGAAATTGACCAACATCTAAGCGACAATAAAACTCGTCATCGAGCTATTAGACCTACACTAAACGACGCAGAAAAATCTGGCGGTTCGAATGGTATATATAACTTATTTTACGAATTTATGTCGGTTAGTAAGGATTGCCTTTCAACCGTCGATATGTACTTACCCAATTGTGTGTAAATTTTTAGGATATTTTTAATGTAGGAATAATTTAAGATTTTTTCTCCTACGACATCGTTTTTCTACAAGGCAGACGATTTTTTTTACTTATACTTGGACAGGTTTCAACAAGTTCATTAACCTTACAGGACCTCTTAACTGAACGACCTCTTTACAAAGTCGGTTAAATTGATGTCAAAGACCTATTCCAACTATATAAAGTAACAACAAAAGGAAAAAACCGAGTGCTAGACGGCAAAACTGAAGAAATAAACAAAATGATCAAAATAAAAGTTACATTTCCGCCATCTTGAAATTCTACATCATTGGAGAAGAACGTGTGATGATTTCACAATAAATAAAACAATACTCACGTCTAGGTTTATGTGGTGGAACTTCTTCGTTGTTTATAATCTTTTGTGATATATTTTTATAACAATTCACAAAGACTCGATGCTCGTTCGTCCATAATCATAACACTTTGTTCACTCGCACTTAATATCCAATTTTTACACAAAATCACTCGAATATATTAATATTGACAGAATCTGCAGTATTTATACACATTATCCAATGAATTTACAATTTTTCAATTAAATTAGCACACATAAAATACGCAGTTCTCGGTTGGTGTGACATTTTTGTTTGACTTCGTTCGATTACGTTACGGTTTACGATACATTATGTTCACAATAATCTTGGTGACTTGTGTATTATGATTGTGTCACTTTTTACAATTCATGAGTTTACATCAAACAGACATATTTTAAAACATAAATAGTAATTAATTTATAGTATACATAATTGTATCGAAAGTTTTATTAGATCATCATTATTCCAATTAAAAAGTTGTTATACTAACTCTTCAAATTGTTTGTATATAAATATAAGATTCTGCGTATAATAAACCGTAAACATCAAGTTTTTTACTTTTAAATAACAAATATATGCGAAGGACTTGCTACATAAGTCCTAATTGAAATCCATAGAGTTTTAAGGAGATTATCATTTTCGTTTCAATAAAAATAAAATAAACAAGCAAGTTTTAATTCCCATGCCCATCACCTTTGCCATTTTTTTGACAAAATCATCGACATCATCTTAATAAATTTACAATGTACGATAAATGTCACTATAAAAGCTAATAATCAGTAATTTTTTTCACATGGAACACTGAAAGTAGCAACCATAAACAAAAACGTAACTTTTTTTTGTTTCAATGCAACGAGTCGCCATCTTGTTGGATGTTGAGTTTTATTGGGAAATTCAAAGAATTTTCTCGTATTTTAATTTGTTTTAGTGTTACATGTGGTTTATTTCGTTATGTCTAAGCGCCGAATTGAAGTGATGGATCCTTTTATCAAAAAGAAAAGGTTGGTAACACGTTTATAAATGTTTGTTGTGCCATGCTTTAATTCAACGTTTACGTGCCTTTGTTTGCTGTATTTAATTAAATTATCAGTTATACCACCAAAAAGCCTGAAATTATAGCACGTGTCATGTCATATCTATCTAGAAGCATTAAAATCTAAAGCAAGTTACCTTCTAAAAGGGTCCTAACTATTTTAATTTACAAACGCGAAGTTACTTCGCACGCACCGGTTTAAAACATTGTAAAAATCTATTTTACTTCGTCGTAAGTCTAGCCATTCGGTTCAGACAGTATTCAAAAATGCATAGCATACATAAGTGTGTATAGTAAAGGCTACATGGGACATTAATATGTAAAATATTCGGTGTAGCGCGCAGACGTATCGCAATGCTCCATAGTTTTGGTTAAACTATAAATATTTGATATCGCACACTGTTGTGTTATAACACAGGTTTAAACTGCTCGTACATTGTCAAATGAACAATGAATAATCCTCTAATGTAGCAATAATGAGTAAAAATAAATAGTACCTATCTATTCTTTTATATTTATTTCCTTCAGTTTTCCGTGTAAATTAAATACATACAACTATAGGCAAGCTTGAATAATTTATAAGATTAGAACAGAGATGTAGTCCTTAATATTATTTTCCTTGTATTTCATATCAAAGTAAACATAGATTATAATATTTACTTCCAAGTATAAGTACAAAATTTCTTAAATATAGTACATATATGTATAAACCTTTTTCCCAGAGAGGTAGGCAGAGGCCATGGATTTCCATTTGCTATGATCCTGGCATACTTCTTTCACCTCATCCACAGAATATCTGGAAATGGTAGTATAATGTGATAACAGTATCACATTATACTACCATTTCCAGATATTCTTTTCATTGGAGCTCCCTAACAGCTAAAACTAAAGATGTAGGTTTGATTTCACTCAGGAAAAATCTTTGTGTAATGAGCATAATCATTTGTTCTGTGTCTGGGTTATTTATCTATAATATGTATGTATTTAGAAATATATAAGTATGTTTGTCAGTTGTCTGCCTAGTTTGGGATCAGATGGCCTTGTGTAGCTGGCCCAAGATATTATTATTATTTATTTACATTAGCCAAACTGACGCAGTCCCCTAATTATTAAATAAAGGCCATTTATTTTGTAAACAACATCAAACCTATACCTTCTGAAGTGGTAGACAGGTATTATACACTCACATCTTCCCAGTTATGCTTATAGGTCTCATATTAGTGAGGCTGATGTCCCAGACCAGGAGGACATGACACCCAGGATTGCTTAGCAGTTGTGTGTTTCACTACACTCAAAAGTTATTGTATTGGATATTCAAAGACCCCATTAAGGCCAATGCAGACCAGGACAGTATGGCAAGGGTTATACACTTTTACCAATGGCCATTCAAATGTATTGTTATAGAAATACAACATAAATTGCTGTGGTATCTCACCACAGGCTCCAGCGGCGGGATGCCTCGGCATCATTTTAAAGCATAGCAATTTATGTTGTATTTGAGTAACAATATGTTTCAATGTCCATGGGTAAAAATTTAAATCCCTTGCCATGCCCTCCCGGTCTGTGTTGGCCATTACTCTAACTTATACTGTGAGGATTGCACACCCTGGTGTAACAATGTTTTGCTACACCACACATAAATTTGTTACTTTATGTGATGCAATATAATATCTGTTTATAGGTAGCTTGTAGCTAGTACCTATCTTGTGACTACCTTGTTGGTCTAGTGGTCGCTTAGCATTACTGCTGAGCACGAGGTCCTGGGTTCGAATCCCAGGTCAGGCAAAGTTTTATTGGGTAATTCTCAGTAGCAGCACGGAGTCTCGATTTGTGCCCGATTTATTGTGCCCCTATTACATTGGTACCTATAACATAACTGGCGAAGTATGGTCATACTAAGTGTATACTACTCTGCCTACCCATTCGGGAAATACAGGCGTGATGTTATGTGTGATGTGAATGTGTTGTATCTTATGATTTTTAAAAGGTATCTTATATACTTTAAAAATAATGCTTTGACGACCTGATTAGCGCAGTGGTTAAGCGATTGGACTGCTGCGCTAAGGGTTGCGGGTTCGATTCCCGCACGGGGCAAAACTTTGTGCGTACCACAGATGTTTGTCCCGAGTCTGGGTGTTTGTGTTTGTGATATTTCATGTTTGTGAAACGCACCCACGATACAGGAGAAATTCCAAGTGTGGGGCGCCGTTTAAAAAAAAAAAATAAAAAAAATGCTATACTTATTAAGTGTGCTTGTCTCCAGGGAAGAGAAAGCAGCGGCTGCCGCCAAGTCCGGTGGCAGCGGGGAGGGGTCAGACTCGGCCGTAGCCAGCATGGGCAGCATCATGCCCCCCACCGCCACCAGCACGCCCGGCGTCAACCCATTCACTGGTGAGTTCACCATTTATGTCTTTTATAATTTTTTTTGCATTGGACAGGGTTTTGTGGAGAAATAATGGGGAGGCCTTTGCCCAGCAGTGGGACACGAATCAGGCTAGATAAAAAAGAAAAAAATTTTTTTTAACGAAGTTGTATGTAGTTTCAGTTCGATAATTATGTCTATATCTAAATAAATACTACATAGAGATTTACATTACTTCCAGGCCTCCCACATTCACACCGTTACCACGAGCTCCTGCGGCGCCGCCTCGGCCTCCCCGTGTGGGAATATAAGAACGACTTCATGAGACTCCTCAACACACACCAGTGCGTCGTGCTGGTCGGCGAGACGGGCTCCGGCAAGACCACACAGATCCCGCAGTGGTCCGTGGAGTTCGCGGCCGTCACCGCCGGCAAGTCCAAGGGCGTGGCCTGCACACAGCCCAGGAGGGTGGCGGCCATGTCCGTCGCGCAGAGAGTCGCCGAGGAAATGGATGTGGCACTCGGACAGCAAGTCGGTTACAGCATCCGTTTCGAAGACTGCTCCGGGCCCCAAACCATACTCAAATACATGACGGACGGTATGTTGCTGAGAGAAGCCATGTCTGACCCCATGCTTGAACAATACAGAGTCATCCTCCTCGACGAGGCTCACGAGAGAACTCTGGCCACGGACATACTTATGGGGGTCCTAAAAGAGGTTATAAAGCAGCGCTCAGATCTCAAACTGGTTATCATGTCTGCGACCTTAGACGCCGGGAAGTTCCAACAGTATTTCGACAATGCACCGCTCATGAATGTTCCTGGACGAACTCATCCTGTAGAGATATTCTACACCCCACAGCCTGAGAGAGACTATTTAGAAGCCGCTATACGTACAGTCATACAGATCCACATCTGTGAAGAGATATCTGGAGATATCCTACTATTCTTGACGGGACAAGAGGAGATAGAAGATGCATGTAAAAGGATTAAGAGGGAGATCGATAACTTGGGCCCGGACGCGGGTGAACTGAAGTGTATACCTCTGTACTCCACGCTGCCACCCAATTTGCAGCAGAGGATCTTTGAGCCGGCGCCCCCGAACCGCGCGAACGGGGCCATCGGACGCAAAGTAGTGGTGTCCACGAACATAGCGGAGACGTCGCTGACTATAGACGGTGTGGTCTTCGTGATAGACCCGGGGTTCGCGAAGCAGAAAGTGTACAACCCCCGGATCAGGGTGGAGTCGTTGTTGGTGTCGCCCATCAGCAAGGCGTCGGCGCAGCAGCGGGCGGGCCGCGCGGGCCGCACGCGCCCCGGGAAGTGCTTCCGCCTCTACACGGAGAAGGCCTACAAGAACGAGATGCAGGACAACACGTACCCGGAGATCTTGAGGTGACTGCTAGTGGTACACACCAACGTTTGGCAATTTATCTTATTTCTTGTTGTGTCTCTTTGGAGTCTGTTTAGATATATATATTTGATAAGAAACGTCTCCCCACACTTGTATGTAAGATTTTATGTTTCAAGTTATATTTTAGTTTATTTGTGTTACAAGTTACATTCTAGTATCTTAATTGATAAAGGAAAGCGATTTGATGAACGCGAGTACCGACACGATAGCTCAATTACGCTGCGCCACGGTTCGGCGACGTTCGGGTTCAAGGCCCGCTCGTGTCCATTATTTTTCAAATTTCCTTTATCAATTTAGATCAACTATAGTTATCAAAGTCGTAGCTCAGTACACCGCTTCGCTCCCCACGGTGACACTACTGTTACTGCAAGCTGTTGGTATTCTCATGCTGTAATTGTAAAGATAATCTACGAGATATAAGCCCATACTGGGATGCTCATTTCTGGAACGCGGGAGCTGTGCGGTATAAATGATGTAGGACCTTCACCCTGTTATGGAGGATCATACCGGCATTATCTAACTTTAAATCTTTGTTTTTAAACGACAGTGACGGGTATAATTTGGTCTATGGTCTAAAGTTTTGAGCGCCACGTCTTGAATAGAAGTAGTGAAAACCTCTGCCTTCTATACAAGACGCGGCGCTCAAAAGGTTGAATTGTAACTATTTTATGAATAAGGGTAATTAATCTTCACGTATGCTAGCCAATACAGTTTAGATTGAACTTCAGGCTGAACGTATTGGCCTACTAAACCTAGTTATTTATCTAGATGTCAGCCACCAGCCGGTGAGTCTCAGAATGGTTCACTCTAACCCGCCGCCCACTTGACGTTGCAGATCGAATCTAGGGTCTGTTGTATTACAATTGAAAAAGCTTGGGATCGACGACTTGGTGCACTTCGACTTTATGGACCCTCCCGCGCCCGAGACGCTGATGAGGGCTCTGGAGCTGCTCAACTATCTGGCTGCGCTAGGTGAGCATACACTATCCCTGTTATGATTAAAATAACTCTACATTATAAAACAAAGTCGCTTCCCGCTGTCTGTCTCTCCCTATGTATATGCTTAGATTTTTGAAACTACGCAACAGATTTTGATGCGGTTTTTTATTAGATAGAGTGATTCAAGACGAAGGTTTATATGTATAATACATGCATAATATAGTAGAGAAACACTGATTGATAATTTTAAACATATTAAGTTTCTTCTACTCCTTTGGGTATTGCAAGTCTATGTATGTATCTAAATTGATAAAGGAAACTTGAAAATTAATGGACACGAACGGGACTCGAACCCGAGACTTTCGCCGTTCAGTGGTGCCGCTCTGCCAACTGAGCCATCGTGTCACTGCTCGCATCCATCGAATTATAAGTTCCCTTTTAGTATTTACGTCCGGCTCGTGTCCATCATGTTTCCTTTATCAATTTAGTTTTAAGCTTAGCATGAGCAACATGCAAAAATCACACCAAACGTCACATCTATGTATGTATGTTTAACAATACGCCTCCACCTTCCAGATGATGACGGCAACCTAACAGACTTGGGAGCGGTGATGGCTGAATTCCCCCTAGACCCTCAGCTGGCGAAGATGTTGATAGCCAGCTGCAACCACAACTGTTCCAACGAGATCCTCTCCATCACTGCCATGTTATCAGGTACGTAGAGTTGCTACAAGAATGGGCGATATTCTCTGCAGTTTTTTACGTACTAGTCGTAAATCGGGGACTCGAATATCGAATAGAAATCATTGTAGATCCTGGCTGGATACGGTGATGGGCACGAGTGGGCTTGTCCAGAAAAAAATACTTTAGTGGAAGGGGATTTTTATTTAATTTATAAAAACATCACCCCACGCTAGGACTTTCTCCTGTATCGTGGGTGCGTTTCACAAACATGAAATACCACATACACAAACACCCAGACTGTCGACGTCTGTGAATCGCAAAAATTGTCGTGTGCGGGTATCGAACCCTTAGCGCAGCAATCTAATCGCTTAGCTACTGCTACTACTGTCTGCCAGCTGATGATGATGCTGAAGTAACCCCCGTAATGTTCCAGTGCCGCAGTGCTTCGTGCGGCCGAACGAGGCGCGCAAGGCGGCCGACGAGGCCAAGATGAGGTTCGCGCACATCGACGGAGACCACCTCACACTGCTCAACGTGTACCACGCCTTCAAACAGAGTCAGTAGCTTCATTCTTTAATGTATATAGTAGCCGCACCCCGCGGTGTTACCCGCTACATTTTTTCGGGGTAAAAAGTAGCCTATGTGGTAATCTAGAGTGTCAGTTACTTCCATATGAAATTTCATCTAAATCTGTCTAGCCGTTTGAGCGTAAAGTCATAACAAACATAATATTAGTGTGATGTGATAATATGGATAACATAACATAATATATAATATGGATAACAGTCATAAAAAACTTGCATCACTATGAATTTCTCCCCCCTTGGTCAGGAGAACATTATTAATACAGTTCTGTCTTATTTCAGACATGGAGGACCCCCACTGGTGTTACGACAACTTCATAAACTACCGCTCACTCAAGTCGGGGGACAACGTGCGCCAGCAGCTCAGTAGGATAATGGATAGGTCAGTGACCATACATACCGCTTGCTTAGTACACGACAGCCCAGACAGAAAGTGTCAACTACCTCCATATGAAATTTCATTAAAATCCATTCAGTAGTTTTTACTTGAAAGAGTAACAAACATCCATCGAAATACTTACAAACTTTCGCGTTTATAATATTAGTGAAAACCTAGTTTAATCTTGTATTTGTTGATTTAATGTTTCAGGTTTAACTTAAAACGAACAAGTACAGAGTTCACAAGCAAGGACTACTACATTAATATAAGGAAAGCACTAGTTAATGGATTCTTCATGCAGGTGTGTAAACAATGATATGACAGAAAATATAGATGCGTCGTACGCTAACACAATGGATAGGAGAGAGTTCCGAATGGCACACATACAATTTGACAAAGATGACTGCCTCGTTGGTTTAATGGTTGCTAAGACCGAATAATAAGCACGAGGTCCTGGGCGCGAATCCCGGGTCGGGCAGTGTTACTGGGTTTTCCCATTAGGTAATTCTCAGTCAGGTTGATGGCCAGCTCGCCCCCTATTACATTGGGACATAAAAACATAACTGGCGAAATGTGGGTGTACTACATGTGCACCTCTGCCTACCCCTTCGGGGCATACAGGCGTGATGTTATGTTATGACAAAGATGTGAAAGAGATAGCGTAAATAGCAAGTATTCGTAAAATGCGCGCGCATGTCAAACTGTCTCTGTCACTCAGGCTAGCCAATCACAGCTAAACAAAATGTCACTATAACAATACATGAGTCTTTAAAATAAGTGCGCTAGTAACATATCTTTCTCATTTTATATATAATATCATTGGTGCAGTGGCTAAGCGATTGGACTACTCTGCTAAAACATATAATATCAAATACACTGACACCCAGACTCGGGACCAGACGCTTAGCCACTGCGACAATCATATCGTACCAGATTTTTCATTATCCCTGGTTATGTAAGTGTGGTGCTATAGTGATGTCAACCCGCAGGTGGCCCACCTGGAGCGCACGGGCCACTACCTGACGGTGAAGGACAACCAGGTGGTGCAGCTGCACCCCAGCACCTGCCTCGACCACAAGCCCGACTGGGTCATCTACAACGAGTTCGTGCTCACCACCAAGAACTACATCAGGACCGTCACCGACATCAAACGTAAGTCGCACACACACACACAAATATACACGTGCACACATGTGAGTCACATACACACACACAAATATACACGTGCACACATGTGAGTCACACTCAGCCACACACAAATATACACGTGCACACATGTGAGTCACACTCACACACACACAAATATACACGTGCACACATGTGAGTCACACTCACACACACACAAATATACACGTGCACACATGTGAGTCACACTCACACACACACAAATATACACGTGCACACATGTGAGTCACACTCACACACACACAAATATACACGTGCACACATGTGAGTCACACTCACACACACACAAATATACACGTGCACACATGTGAGTCACATACACACACACAAATATACACGTGCACACATGTGAGTCACACTCACACACACACAAATATACACGTGCACACATGTGAGTCACACTCACACACACACAAATATACACGTGCACACATGTGAGTCACACTCACACACACACAAATATACACGTGCACACATGTGAGTCACACTCACACACACAAATATACACGTGCACACATGTGAGTCACACACACAAACTAAAGGAAACTTGAGGAACACGAACGGGACTCGAATCCGCGACTTTCGCCGTATTGTTTTATTGGTCATCATAATACCTGACATCACCCTTAAAACGTAAATACTAAAAGCGAACTTGAAATTCGATGGATGCGAGCAGCGACACGGTGGCTCAGTTGGCAGAGCGACGCCACGGTACGGCGGGTTCGAGTCCCGTTCATGCCCATCATTTTTCAAGATTCATATATCAATTTAAAACGATATTTAATTGTGAAACAACTTGTCCACAGCGGAATGGTTGTTAAAAATAGCACCACAGTACTACGAACTGAACAACTTCCCGCAATGCGAGGCGCGGCGGCAGCTGGAGCTGCTGCAGGCGCGGCTCGACTCCAAGGCCTACCAGGAGGGCTTCTAGCGGAGCCCCGGGGACTCCGCCCCGAGCCGCACGGGACACCCGTAGCTACAGACAGCGGACTGCGCGGGTTACAGTGTCGATACAGTTCCGATCAGTGTTGTGTGTGTGATAATGGAAAGTGCATTGCAATAGGAAAGTTAGCCGTGTACAAGCATATGTGAGGTAGGCAGAGTAGTACACTCATATGATGTTAGTTGGACGTAGTTAAGGAGGAAGGATCCAATCCACATTGAAATAATTTTGAGATATTTGACTTTAAAGTTTAGATCGTATTTCTTTATCAATGCGATACAGTAAACCTGCTGGCTTAATGGCAGACGAGGTATTTTCTTGTATTTTAATATTCGAATTTGAATAATAGGTTTACTTTTTAACCACTTTAGTATGTCTAACTCATTTTTGGTGTTGGTGTGAGATGGATCCTTTTTGCTGAACAACGTCCAGTTCTAGAGAGCGTATTGTCATTAACAAGGCAAATAGATGTCGTGTGAGTCGCTGTACGAACATGGACACTAGGCCAACGCAGACGGGCGGGATGGCAAGGGATGTAGGATTCTAGCGTCTGGCCACGGCATGCCGTGCGTGCGGTATATCTCGACATTTTAAACTATAGCAATTTGTATTGTATTTCGATACAATACGTTTGAATTGGAAGACCTGATTAGCGCAGTGGCTAAGCTATTGGACTGCTGCGCTAAGGGTTGCGGGTTCCATTCCCGTACGGGGCAAAACTTTGTGCGAACGACAGATGTTTGTCCCGAGTCTGGGTGTTTGTGTATGTGATATTTCATGTTTGTGAAATGCACCCACGATACAGGAGAAAGTCTTATTGTGGGGTGATGTTTTTTTTTTTAATAAAAGAATGTTCATTTGTAAAAAAAATAATCCTTTGCCATGCCGTCCCAGTCTGCGCGGGCCTTATTGCGTTTTATGTCCGATACAAGCTACCAATGAATATTTGATTTATTTAAATTTTGATAGCCACTCCCTACGGAGACGTAAGTCGCCGCTACAGGACACGGCTACTACGATTTCCTGTGATGGTGTCCCATGTGGGCGACAATAAGTGTCTACGTTCTCGCAGCCACTTACTAGACTATCAATCAAACACTAGCCAGAAATCCGATACTACTGAGAATTATTTAATTAAACTATATAATAATAGCCTGCCTGAAGTCGGACTATAGAGCTCTTAGCTTATATGCTTTGCGTCTACTAGATCAAAAACAACAAATAAATTCCAAGTTATAGAGGCAGTATTGTGTATCAGACTTAATAGGGTATATACATGTGATTCAAATATTGACGATTGGACTGCTGCGCTAAGGGTTGCGGGCTCGACTCCCGCACGGGACAAAAATTTGTGCGAACCGTAGATGTTTGTCCCGGGTCTGGGTGTTTGTGTATGTGATATTTCATGTTTGTGAAACACACCCACGATACAGGAGACATTCCTAGTGTGGGGCTTGTTGAATAGCTCCACACTATGAATTTCTATAAACATAACTTGGCGTATTTGTACAAATATTTGCGATATTTACAAGTATAAAATGAACCTTATTGCCTTCAACTTACGGTGAATTTTGCAATACTAAGATGCCACGAATATTGGGCAGATACGCCAAGAGGAGTGCCAGCATCAGATGAAATGTGACGTCAAAGTCTAAGATATCAAGAGAATAGTGTATTTTAAATTTATGTACTTCAACACTGTATTTATAATTTATATTTTAGTTATTCGGTGATTTTTTTACAATTATAATAATGATGATAAAAAAAACACATGCATATTCCCTATTGTGCAAGACATTGGGACGAGGTTGGAACTGTATATCAATATAAGAAGGAGGTACATTGAATTATAGTGCAGACAACAGATTTTATAGATGGACTTCCTGTGTTTGATTAGACTGTAAGATTGTAACTATTATGGTTTGATTTGTAAACTACAGTCTGATAGATGCCATACAAACAGTTATTTTGGTAACAGCCATGTTTCTAAGGCCACCGCAGACTGGGACAGGAGGGCAAAGGATCTTATCGTATGGTTGATGAACAACCTGGTGTCAGAGTTTAAACCAGTACTAAAATGTTTTGTTATAGTTGAATATTATACATATTCACAGTTCATTCAACATCAGTTCTGTGGGGTTCTGTACCTATGGTAGGTACATTGTTGCATTATAATTTAAAATTATGTACTAAATTGTACTATAAAGGCGATATATTTAAGATATATTCAATTTTATTATATAAAAGTTGAGTTAGCAAGCGATTTTAGGTAATAATAACCCGATGGCGCAGCGGCTGAGTGCATGAACTGCTGCGCTGAGGGATGCGGGTTCGATCCCGCATGGGACAAATTAGTGTGATCCGCAGATGTTTGTCCCGAGTCTGGGTGTTTGTATGTGATATTGTCTGTTAGCACCTAAGATACATGAGATATTACTATTGCCAGGGCCACTATTTTATTTAGGTATAAACAAATTCTTCCATGAAACTAGTTTGCTGACCCAACTGAATAATGTATGAAGAACTTTTTAGTGAACTGTGAGTATGTCTAGTTAAGACTAAATGAAATTATCGTATGGTTGATGAACGAACTGGTGTCAGAGTTTGAACCGCCTGTAGGCCTCGCGTATATCGTGGCGCCACCAGCTGGAAGACGTCCTGCAATACGTTTGCCGAGCCGTGGTCTCCAAAACACGTTTTCCCAGATTGTTGGTCCTGCGACACATGAGATCTGCCCATTGCCACTTCAGCTTGCTAATCCTGGGGGCTATGTCGATAACTTTAGTTATCTGTCGGATAATTTCGCTTCTGACCCTATCCTTCTGTGAAACTCCCA
This sequence comes from Abrostola triplasia, assembly GCA_946251915.1. Taxonomy (NCBI): domain Eukaryota; kingdom Metazoa; phylum Arthropoda; class Insecta; order Lepidoptera; family Noctuidae; genus Abrostola; species Abrostola triplasia. The sequence continues at coordinate 286,357 of OX276448.1, read as the reverse complement.
ATATAGCCCTTTCTATAGCTCGCTGAGCGTTACCTTATTTACTATGCTTTTGGCATATTAATTTTTGTGTCTCCCGCTTGCTATGGAGAGAAGTGGGAACTAAATTTATATTCCTACTCCTCCGATATATATGCCTCGATGGGTCTCAACGGTTATCATTGTAGATCCTGGCTTACAGGAGTCGCAATGATGGGTCTGAGAGGTGGGCTTGTCCTTAAAAAAAAAGGTCCTGAAATTGGTGGATCAGTTGTCCCGTCAGTCCACGTCTCGGCTCCGTATGGCTTAACACGTAGGACGCACTCGTTAATGACTTTGGTCTTAAGGCATTGTGGTATGGGCGACGATAATACCATTTTGTAACTTTACAATAATATTTATATTATACTAGCTGCATGCCCGCGACTTTGATTTAAGATTGCTATTATATCAGATGTACCCTCTCGGGCGTATTCCGATGACCCAGCCAAAGTTTTATCACAATCTGTTCAATGGTTCAGGAGTGCATGGAGGACAAACATACCAACATTCATTTCTATTTACATAGATAGAAAAAAGTAACCTTTATACAATTGTAATGAAGCTTCCCTTTTTATTAATAATGACCAATGAATTTATAATAATTGTCAATGTGATTTGTACTTAGCAATTAATAATAATTATGTTTCACACAGTAATTAGAATGGATGGTTTTATTATGGACCAAACTAATTTATCTAAGTATATCTCTTTCACGCAACAAAGAGAGACGATACACCATTATCTACCTCGTTGGTCTAGTTTAGATCTAGGTTCGATTCCCGGGTTGGGTTATCGGGTTTTGTATTAAATAATTCTCAGTAGCGGCACGGAGTTTGGATTAGTGTCTTGTTGGAATGGAACTTATGATATGACTGTGAAATATGGGTGTACTATACGCCTCTGCCTATCCTTCCAGGGTCCACTGACGTGATGTTATGTTTTAATTCGCCATTTTGTGATGAGATCGCTGACAATACAAAAAATAACAAGAAAAACGCCCGTTTTTAAAGTCGGTTAACTGTTCTCCTTGTTCGAGGTTTACTGTAAGAAAGAGATGTTAGATCAATTAGTTTAGTATGTACCACAAACATTAGACGTCATATTGTATTGTTTAATATTTACTCCGGTAGTACTGACTTAGTACGCCAGACTAGTTTCGGACTCCAATGGGGCCCATGAGCTGGTGTAGCGAGCCTGGGCGCCGGCAGGGGTTGTAACAGGGGTGCACAGGCATGCAGGAAAATACATAGACTTTTTTATTCTTGATTAATGTTTTTTTAATTGCACCTTTAGTCCCCTTCTATCCATGATCTTTTTAAATGTGTTTGACGAAGCCAATGCGTCAATTGATTATACATTTTGTATGAGTTGTGTAGCAGTGTGTATGTAGTTACTAATGCAAATGCACCCTTGAATGTAATCCTGGCGGCGCCCATGGTAGCGAGCCCAACACGAGTACGGCAGGGATAAATATTAAATAATATGGATTACACTTGGTTTCATCTGTCGTAATGCGCTAGAGTTTGATGTTTATAGCTCCGTGTGGTGTCGGTCACGGCGATAGTTGTATGTGAAATATTAAAATAATGTGTAAGATGAACTGGAATTTTATTCAAGTACACCTCCTCACCGTTTCAACCTTCCCTGGACCACTCACCCTTCTCAGCCTATCGCGGTCCTCAACTGTGCCTGTACCATGAGTTTTCTCATGTAAACTTGCTGGTGACTTCGTAAACCATTTATATAGCAAACTGTAATTCTCTACGTAAGCGCTAGAGGCGCTGTTTACTTTGTCATACAAATATTTTACGTGGCCGCTATAGTTAACGTGAGGATACTCATGGTTGAGGTACTGGACGGGCTTTTCTGAAGTCACCCGGGTATTGCGCTTACGCCACACCCGGCCCACCGCTTTTCGCATATATTTCAAAATCAAAATTAGCCAAATCGGTCCAGCCTTTCTCGAGTTTTAGCGAGACTAACGAACAGCAATTTATTTTTAGGGTTCCGTACCCATAGGGTAAAAACGAAACCCTATTACTAAGACTTCGCTGTCTGTCCGTCCGTCTGTCTGTCACCAGGCTGTATCTTAAGAACTGCGATAGCTTGACAGTTGAATTTTTCACAAAATGAAACATCATAAATCGTAATAAATAATCCTTTATATACAAATAACTGTTATGTATTGCATTGGTACATATTTACAACATGGTGTGCAAAGGAAATGTGACGTCATGATAGTATGCGATTTTGAAAAAAAACATGATATTCAACTTTTCATGTCATAAATACTTTCTTAGATTTTCTAAGACACAGACTAACGGTGACGGAAAACATCGTGAGAAGACCTGGATTTAATTATCTGAAACCGCCCGCAGTGAGCTAGCGTGGTGATCAATGCTCAATCCTTCTCTATACGAGAAGAGGCCTTTGTAGCAGTGGGACAGTTATAGGCTGGTATTATATATTCTTCCCAGCAGTCGCACTAGGAAGCGGTGACTTATGACCAGACAGTATCTACTATTTAAGATTTTTATGTAACTAAACAACATTTGTCCACATTTCCTTGCACACTTGTATTATTATAATAACTATACTACGGTATAGGCTCTAAATAATGATTAATCTAAAAGTATTCACCAATGATATGGTATCAAAAAGTAAATGCTAAGAAACATGATCCTAATCTGTGACACAAATATTTTGACAAACTTAAACTGAACAATGTTCTCTGAAACTCAATTTTAAACAATTTCTTCAATTAGAAATGTTTTGTTTTATCATTACGCTTTTATCCTTGTAGGTAAGCAGGGTATGTCACACAGGTAATATCGTAAAAGACAATGTCTACGTGGCTTTATTAACTGTTTTATAATACAATTAAAATGGTAAACATAGGTAAATATATTGTTGAAATACTTCTATTATTAAACCGCGTTTTCATTAGGGGACATATCGCGGAGATATGTAGCCAAACATTCATATGGCATGTCTTTGCGACTGCGTTATTGGGACATGTCGAAGGACGCAATATCGATGTTGCAAGCGACATCGCGCGGGACACGCCAATTTCGTGTCGAGCAACAGTCGCGTGACAAATGTCGCCTAGGAAAATCGCGGTTTTAAATAGTAATAACTTTAAAAAATTTACAATTCCGTTCTAGTAAATGATACGTATATTGTTATACAAAAATTCCGTCTCCCAGAATAGGACCCTTAGTATTACAAATAAATAATGAAATGTACTATGATATGATTTAATATACAGATTGCTTTGGAATTTGGATACGATATTGTCCTATACATAACTTCACGCCTCTAACGGGGTAGGCAGAGGTATGGTACACGCTTATACAGTTAGACTGATCTAAAGTTGACTTTCAAGAACGGTGCTGCAGTGGGACAGTTTTAGGCTGTTGTTATATACAGCGTCACTTGCAGCCATCTCCAGTTCAGTCTAGTGTAGTGTGAACTTAACTATTGCTATACACCAGACAATTTTAATCTCAATCAACATAATAGAAATGATAATTTACTTCACCTCTGCATTGAACCCAAATAATAACTGTAGGCCATGGTAACAAAACTGTTTACTTCAAATATAACATCGCGCTTTTATTCCTCGAAGGAGTAGGCAGAGGTGTGTACTATACACCGATAACCGCTGAGGAAGAAAGGTTCTCGAGTGACCACGAACCGGAAGACACAGTTGTCAGGCCTCCCACCAGGTGGACCGACGATATCGTCAGAGTTGCTGCAACCGGTGGATGCTAATGGCAAGCTGTCGTTCATTGTGGCGTTCTAAGGGGGAGGCCTTTGTTCAGCAGTGGACGTCTTCTGATGATGATGAGGGTTTTTAGGGATAAAATAAAGCATTTTTTAGAAAATTAGTGTTTTGGAATTATTGGTAAATAGTGTCAACTATTCGATCCTTCCATGCATTAATTTTGACATCTAATAAGAACTTTCTATCATATAGCAGTCAAATGGCTCTACCCTACAGGTACGCAGCCTCATTCTTTATCAAAAAATACTGACAAAAGATAATTGCTTAGATCTGTAAAGGCAAAGAAAGTTTTATTACAAAAGGTTAAGTTTGTAATTCATTATTTAGACTTTAGGTTGCTCTGCTTGTTGTAATATTGTTTTGAGGTTATCTACAGGGAGCGTGCTCAAATATTAACTTCTTATCGTATGGTTGATGAACAACCTGGTGTCAGAGTGTAACCCGCCTGTAGGCCTCTGACTTTACACACCGTTGAACAATCTCTCAGGTGTGCCGGTTTCCTCACGATGTTTTCCTTCACCGTTTATAGCAATTGATAACTAATTTATTACACGCACATGAATTCGAAAAGGCATTGGTGCGGCAAGGCTTAAGGGGGAGGCCTTTGTCCAACAGTGGACATCTTCCGGCTGATGAAAAAGCAGAACCAGTATTTTACAGATCCAAGCAACATCTAGTCATAAGTAGAAAAATCTAACTCCCTACAGATGAATCTTCCGTACAAACCTCACGCACAATTTTGTACTCGAATCATTCACAAAACTTACAGTTCTTTAAGTAAATCAAAGAAAAACGAATCACAGAATCATGAGAGGTCCACTTCCGTGAAGTCCCTCAGAGGGTCTGTCGGACCTTTGACAACCGGCTTCAAGTCACTGCTGGACGCCTCTGAATCTTCCAAAATCTCATTTAGAATATCATCTTGAGTTTTCAGCTCAACAACTTTGCCTTCATTCTCAGTTATCGATTCATTGACCTCCAAATCGACTTTAGAATCGATTTCCAAGCTCAATTTCGAGTCGTTTGCATCCAAATCGAGTTTGGAATCGATATCTAAGCTTAGTTTCGAGTCGCTCTCATCTGGGAGTCTCTCACCTTCTAGAACATTGTTTATTTCGTACTCGTCATGGCTGTTGGCGTCAAACTCTTCGCTGTAGTCGTCTAGATCTCTCTCAGTTTCCGTGGGGGTAATCTCCGACCTACACCGGGAGGGGGAGAGGTTCTGGACTGCAGTTTTGGAGACAGTCTTGAATATCTCGTCGATGTTGGACTCTGTGGCCAGCTTGAGCGCGTGCTCCCACCCTTGCAGCGTCTGTGTGTGCAGGTTGACCTGCCTGTCGGCTAGTTCCAGGAGTAAAGCCTTGATTTCCGAACGTGTCTTCGGGACCCAGTCGGAGAGTTCTGAACGTAGCGCTTCTGATGCTTGCTCGAGCCTGGAAAATTGAATTTTAGAATTCAAATTTTTATTTACTAGAATGTATTAATGGGAGAGTAAGATTTTAAATTAATGGCTAATAGTGTGAAATGCAGTCAACATTTTATTATTCTTAACATAAGTCATTTCATTTTATAATAGGACGTATCATAGTTATCATCATTTAAAATTATTATTATTAAAATATCTATAGATTTGAAAATGATATTGTATATAAGATAAAAATACTATGCATTTTAGTAAGAGTCAGGGATGTGTGTGCTATTGTGTAGCCGCCTGAATCCATATCGACTCACCTGTTGTGTAGGTCATCCGTCGTGTTAGTGCCGGCGATGTACGCGGCTGTCAAACAAAACAACATTATATTAATGAAACAAACTAACAAACAAACAAAAAACATTTTACTATAATAACTTTCGTGAGTGTTATCCATATTATTTACTATATATTCGGGCATTCCCGAATACACCCGTGAGTATAACCCGAATATATAGTAAATAAAACAAAAAACATCATCAGCCTCCTTACAATGCACCCTTAAAGCAGGACAGTTTACGTTGGGGTTCGGAGTATTGGTGGTAAAGTTACAGAAGGCGCTGCTGCCCATCTTCTGGATATCCCTTAGTCGCTTCTTACGACACCCACAGGAGGAAAGGGGGTGGTCAATTCTAGGTCGGATACCACTCGCAATGAAACATAGCCCATGATAATGAACGCCCACTTTTGCATTGTATTGAAACATGAACGCCCACAGTTATCTTTTATTTATTGTTACCACTCAGCATTTACTTATAGCACTTAAAATAAAAAAAAGTTTCAAAGGATTATAAAAAAAAATATCCTCGATAATCAAGTGTAATCATCGATAAACTCGACCTACATCACTAGCTTAATTTTTACGCATGCGCGCCACTAACTCTCTCGCTCACACCCGCGCGCCAAATCCAAAACCAGTTCGGCAAATTTCGGCACTATTCGGTTGTCTCCGGCGGTAGTCGACAGTGGCGTCTGCAAACTAAATGACCGCTCGCTTATAACAATAATTATATTTACGTAAACAATTATAAAACTGAAAGTTTTTTTTTCAATTTATAAACGTGAAAATTATCAATTGTGAGGTTAAAATTGTATTTTAATAGTGCCTGCATTTGACCTTACTACGAAGGCCAAGATAGGGTTATAATCTTTGGCATTGACAACATAAGTGATATTAAACAAAAAAAGTATATTTCATCTTGTGTTTTGTGAAATTTGTGACTTTGGTGACAACGAAATTGAAAATCAACTTCCAACCTCAATTAAATGACAATTTTTTTAAGAAACTACGACATTTTGAAAAATCACTAACAATAACAATGTTATGCTTCATTTGTGACAAAACTGGGAACGTGAAGAGATTCACAAACGACCGCTTAGAGAAATGCAATAAAATGCTGGCGTTCAGGAAGAAGAAGTTGTTCAAATACCAAGATATAGTGCTACCGAGGAGTCTGCATCTAAAAGGATATCACATCATCTGTTACAACCGTTTTACAGTATTGAAAAGTAAAAACAGAGCGGAATTCGAGTCGATGTCGATTGCTATACCTACTACTGAAAATGTTCAGGTATTTTTTATATTTTTTTACTATCTTCTTCGCATGAGCCAATAGCCACATGGAATAGGTCACGCCATGGTGTAGAGACTGGTCAGTAGCATGGTAGGGAGGTTGACCGTCTAGTGACGGACGTACTTAAATATCGTCACTTGCGGAGGCTTTTCTTTGCAGCCAATTGTGATTACGAGGGGGTAGTGAGGGGGTGCTAGTAGACCGTCCACGAGAGCTACCTAAATCCGTCCGTCGCTTGATGGTCAATCGCTAGCATCCTTGTTGAAGACAACCTCTACAGCATGACCTTTTTCTATGACAGTTTTAATACGTAGCAGCCCAGTCACATATATGTTTATCGAGTAACTTACGATACAAATAATAAGTGCTTATAATAATAGCAGTCTGTATCTGTCCCGCTGCAGGGCAACGGCCTCTATATAGAAGGAACGAGTATAATACTAAATACAGTTCATTCATTCATTCAATCACGGCTGTTTTCTCAAAGAGGTGCACAGAGGTCTATTACAATATGTCCATTTGACGGCCTGATTGGCGCAGTGGTTAAGCGATTGGACTGCGGCGCTAGGGTTTGCGGTTCGATTCCCGCACGGGACAAATAATCCGCAGATGTTTTTCCCGAGTTTCAGTGTTTGTGTATGTGATATTTCATGTTTGTGAAACGCATCCGCGATACAGGAGAAATTCCTAAAGTGGGGAGTAAGAACAAAATATTTCCCACATTACACCCTTTTTCCGTCGCCGGATAAGAATCATATTCTTAATCCCACAGACTAATATTATCAGTAAAACTACTCAATAATAATCAAGGGTATGTGACGTCACGGATAACCTCCAAAATGCCTGCGATGCAGAGGTACTTCCTGATTCATTATAGACTCAGTGATGGCCATTGATCTCGTTTGTATTGGGTAAGGTCAGGAATTGAGTTTTAGTGTTGTGCACGTCGATAACGGGAGTTGTGGGTTCGATTGCCGGTTGAAACGATTATATATAGAGGCGACATTTATTATCAATTTAATTTTTGGTTTTGTTGAATTAAATGTCACTTGGATATAGATTTTTTTTTAAAACGTCACCCCACTGTATGACTTTCTCCTGTATCGTGGGTGGGTTTCACAAACATGAAATATCATATACACAAAGAACCAGACTCGGGATAAACGTCAGCGGTTCGCACAAATTTTTACCACGTGCGGGAATCGAACCCGCAACACTTAGCGAAAACATTCGCCTTTGATTCCAGATATTTGATACACTATAATCCTAGTGGATGACTTATAACTGCTAACAATGTATCACATTTTTTATTTACCAAAAATTCTGTTGGTCTTACAGGCACCTAATAAAAGGAAGAAACTTTCACCAAAAACTGAGAAAAATAACGCCCTCACAGACACCGAAACTCCACCAGAGACACCAGCTTCAACGACTGGAGGAAGAGAGACACACTCCGCTAAAAAGAAGGAAATAAAAGAAGAAATGGACGAATCCCATCAAGTGTCTGAATCATCAATTCTCTTCAACCCTAAGGAAGAAATATCTGAACCGTCCAGCACATTACTCTCCTTAGAATCGTTTAAAATGGACACAGAACCTAGCTTCGTGACCGACATATCGAAGGCCGTCATACTAAAGTCAATTCTAACTAGAAAGACGCCAATCAAAAAGGATATACTAGGGCACACTATATCGTTTGCCAGCGGAATGAATATCTGGCCCGGAAAGATGATTTTTAATCTCCAAACAGATATGAATCCTCCAGTTAACACTACAGAGCCTAGAATCGTAAAAACGCAAGTTCAGAGTGTAGAACCGAAAATCGTAGAACCTACACTGGCTACCTGTGGGCTCTGTAATAAGCAAGAAAGAAGAATAGGCTCACAAAGAACCTTCCCAGTAAAAGCAAAACAGATGATTCTAGAAAAGGTAATGTCTTACGCGAGAAATTCAAACGAGCGCGAGTTGTTAGACAAATTAAGTCAAAAATCTTTTCAGTATCACGCGCTGTGCTTAAGTGAGTATAGAAATAAACACGAGAGGTTGTCTAGAAAGAACTGTGATGAGCAAGACTCGCTAGTCTTCAAAACTATACACGCTGAAGCTTTCGACGCAATATGCGCGTTTATCGACGACAAAATAGTCGATAAACAGAAAATATATTACTTATCGGACCTCTTTGACCGATATAAAGCGTTACTACTCGAGATTCAAGACAGCCACGCCCCTTTTGACTTTGAGAGCTGTTCTCAACAAAATCTCCAAGAGAAAATCGCGAACCACTACTACGGAATACTTGAAGTCACTGCATCCAAAACTCACAAACGGAAGGTGGTACACAAATGTAATCCGAAAACGAATTTGGACAACGCTGTGATTGAAAACGCAGATTTGAAATACGATAAATTAGCTTTCGAATTGCGTAGTGCTGTTAAATCTATGAAAAGTGATAACAGTACTAACGATATACCGGATCAGTTGTACCATTTCATAGGGTCGTTAATCCAGGGGTCTGATGTGAGGCAGGTCGGCTCGGAGAATAGTGTTCAAATCAAGTCGATATGTGAGAGCATTGTGTCTCAGATACATAAGAACTAAGTCATATTGTATAGTTGTATGTTAAGTAAATAAATAGTCTTGTCTGTGTTTTATTGTTTTTCTAAAACTACTCCGTTGTGTACGTCGCGTATTCTATAAGCCTTCTAAGCCTTGAGGGTCACAAAGCTACGTGGTAACGTGGCTGATAAAAAACCGGCCAAGTGCGAGTCGGACTCGCGCACGGAGGGTTCTGTACCATTATCTACAAAAATGGCAAAAAAATCACGTTTGTTGTATGGGAGCCCTCTTAAATATTTATTTTATTTTGTTTTTAGTATTTGTTGTTATAGCGGCAACAGAAATACATCATCTGTGAAACTTTAAACTGTCTAACTATCAAGGTTCATGAGATACAGACGGACGGACAGACAGCGGGGTCTTAGTTATAGGGTCCCGTTTTACACTTCGGCTACGGAAGGAACCCTTTGTAAATATTATATTTTTATTCTTAAATCTTCTATACTCATATATCAATAATAGAGGAAATCATCAATATACTCAACTATATTTAGTATTTGTTTAGCCTTGAATATGATATCCAATTGTTTCCGAGCTCCAAATGATAAACACTAGTGACGAGCGACCGGCGCGCTGCCGAGGTCAAGGACGAACGCCGAGGCCGACGATACATGGGCCACAGAATACATACGTATAGAAGGTCGCTGAGTTCCGATTATAATACCTACACTCGATAGTATCTACTGTAACACTGTGATGCTGTAGATTCAATTGATTTTTTATTGTTTAAAAGACGTAATGGGAAATTAATTATGTTGAAAAGAAATCACGTGTATATTTTTTTTTGACGAATAGAGAAGATTAAAGTATAATATAATTAAAGTCTAAAAAAGCATTCCAAAGGGATAGGAAAACTGAAGAAATAAATAAAATTTATGAAAAAATGGAGGAAATATAGTGTTTTGAAGATTATAGAGGGGACATTCTAAATACCTCTATCGTAACATAGGTATTAACAGTACGCATATGGATTTGATAAAACACTAGTGCGTGCTGACGTTTGAACTTGTGACCATTGACTTGGCAGTCCAACGGTCATACCACTTGGTTATCAGTACTTTTAGTCGGCCGCTAGTCTTGTTACATATTAGTCTTGTGCCGAGTGGTATCTGGCATAGAATTGATCACCCCCTTTCCTCTCGTGGGTGTCGTAAGAGGTCATTAAGGGAAAATCTAGAAGATGGGCAGCAGCGTCTTCTGTAATTTTACCATTAATATTGTGATCTCCAAGTCGCTCGCCAAGTGTGGGGATAATGGCACCCCCCCCCTTCCCCTTACCTAAGGGGATGTTAATTCTTGTAACATATGTAGTAAGGTCTAAGCTCACCGTGGATGGCGTCCCTCTGCGTGATCTTGTGCACGTGCGCGGCGGCGTATGCGGCCAGCAGCGGCAGCACGGCGCGCATGCGCAGCGGGGCGCGCCGGGCCGCGGCCGCCGCGCCCGCGCCCGCGCCCGCCGCCGCCCCCGCCGCGCCCCGCGCCGCGCGCCCCCCGCCCGCCAAGCTCCACGCGTCACACGCACGCTTCATGCTGGAGGGGGGAGAACAAAATAATAACCTCCTCCTTTTTCAAAATCGGTTGAGGAGATGAGTTCATAATAACCCCGGGTGGAAATATAATATCGTATATAATAATTTAAATCGATTACAAAAACGAAAAGGAAAAATAAAAGATAGCTGATACATAACATAGGTACTCCTTTGTTGAAGTCAATTATAAGTATTTTAACCTAAAGCAGAAAATGTTGCCCTTGTGAAATCTAATAAAAATGAATTTCTTTATTCAATTTATTAAAATAAAGATTTTCCGTTTTCTACTATACTTTGTACCCCCGATAAATATATATGTGTATGTCGGAGTACGTATGTATGTCTATAGATATACGATTTTAAATACAAATTAACAAATAAAGAATGGTCTCAACAGTACACAGTAATTAATCCTATAATGCTACTCTACTCACCCCATAAGCTCCGTGCTGAGCGCCGCGGTGTTCTTGTGCAGCTTCGTGCTGAGCGCGCACAGAGTGGTCAGCTTCTGTTGCAGCGACTGCAGGTAGTCCGCCGCGGATGTGAACTCGGGATCTTTCACCCTGACACAAATACAATGCTGTTCTAATACATTCTTCAGTAACACAGGTTTTTATCTAGCTCAGAGGGCAGAGACTTCATAGAATAACTTGTAAAAAAAAATGTAAATAATTTATTTTTTAAACATCGCCCCACCCTATGTATTTCTCCTGTATCGTGGCTGCGTTTTAGTGGCTAAGAGATTGGAGTGCTGCGCTAAGGGTTGCGAATTCGATTCCCGCACGGGGCAAAAAATTGTGCGAACCGAAGATATTTATCCCGAGTCTGGGTGTTTGTGTATGTGATATTTCATGTTTGTGAAACGCACCCACGACACAGGAGACATTCCTAGTCTGAGGCGACGTATTTTTTTAAAGGATTATTATAATACCTTGGTCCATTGGCGGTCTTAGACTCCCCCGACCCGTACAGAGCGCTGCTCAGCCCCCACAGGTTAAGCGCGCTGTTTTCACTCTTAAATACCTGTAACAACAAACAACGATAACTGTGGGCGTTCGTGTTTCAATACAATGCAAAAGTGGGCGTTCATTATCATGGGCTATGTTTGATTGCGAGTGGCATCCGGCCTAGAATTGACCACCCCCTTTCCTCCTGTGGGTGTCGTATGAGGCGACTACGGGAAATTTATCATTTATCAAGAAGATGGATGGCAGTGTCTTTTGTAGCTTCACCACCAACACTGATCCCATGTGACCCCCCCCCCCCCAACTTTAAGGGACCTTTGTTCAACAGTGGCCGCCTTCCACGACTGATGATGATAATTATGTTTCAATACAATGTGTAGGTAATATAGTGTAAAATAAGTGGGCGTTCATTAACATGGGCTATTGTTATGTACTTACTTTGTCCAGCTCGTCGTCCGGCGTCGTCAGAAATATCCTGAAGTCTTCACTGTGTGTGAGGATGGGGTGTTTGGCCACGCGCTCTGGTGACAAAAGAAAGTATGGCTTATAATAGTCGTCTTATCAGAAATTCAGAAATATATATTATATGTTATCAGATCCATATCGCTCGAAGAACCGATAACCGCTGGAGAAGAAAGCTTCTCGAGTGACCACGAGCCGGAAGACGCGGCGTTAGCAGGCCTCCCACCAGGTGGACCGACGATATCGTCAGAGTTGCTGCAACCGGTGGATGGAATTGGCAAGCTGTCGTTCATTGTGGTGTTCTAAGGGAGGCCTTTGTTCAACAGTGGACGTCTTCCGGCTGATGATGATGAACACTTCCCCAGACTCTTTGTATGTATATCATGACGCATGTGTCCCTCGAAAGGGTAGGCAGCGGTGTAAAATACACGTACATGTCGCCAGTTATGTTATTATGACCTAGTATGCAAGGAGGGGTCTCGAATTGTTAACGGTCACCCATCACAAGACTGACCGCGGCGAGCACGGCTTTGCCTCGCAGGTCGAGTGATGCGCGGTAGCCACGTGGCTGCTGTAGTATAGTGTCTCACCGAGGAAGGCGTTGAGCGCGCAGGTCCGGAGCGCGACGAAGGCGGGAGAGTAGCGGTCCAGCTGCTGCCGCGCTGAGTGCAGCGGGGGCAGCGCCGGCGCCGCTAGCAGCGGGTGGGACGACGACAGGCGCTTGTGCAGCAGCTGGGGGGAGGGGGGGGGGGGGGTACAGTTACACTATTTGTAAAAGTTATTGGCTCAATGGTTAAATGTTTACCTTATGATATCTAGTTAGGTATGTTCGTCGAACAGTTGCGGCTTCAATTCCCGCGCGGGGAACATTTTTGAACGATCAGCAAATGTTAGTCCAGAGTCTGGGTGTTTATGTGGTTGAGGATACTCCTCACTTGGACTTTGTGCAGAACATCTCCGATTTGGTGTAGGTGAGGTCTATTTATGAGCATTACCTTAAAATGGTTGTACCGTCGTCGCACGTGCGGCGGCGCGGGCCAGCGCGCGCACACGCAGCGCACGCGGTACGTCACGAACGTCTCCAGCGTGGACAGCTGCTTCATCGGGGCGTCCACCTGCAGATAGTGGAAATACATTTATTTTAACCTTTTCCTCAAGAAGGCAAATATCAATGAGGCTTTAAATCAGACGTCATGGGGGCTACCGTTTTTTTGGTCACCGTCGAGTAAGGGCCTGATGTATAGCTGATATATATAATACTAGCTGCGCCCCGCGGTGTTACCTGCTATATTTTTTCGGGATAAAAAGTCGCCTATGTGTGAATCCAGGTGTCAGCTATCTCCTTAGGAAATTTCATCAAAATTAGTCTAGCTGTTTGAGCGTTTGAGTGTAACAAACATACAATCACTCACAAACTTTCGCCTTTATAATATTAGTGTGATTATGGTAATACTTTTGTGTTATGTTACATTACTTAAGTTAAGATGTGTTTATATGGTGTACAATAAAGCATACTCTATCAATCTATCTATGTTGTGAACTTTAAAAAAATCTAATTATTTTGTAACACCGTGGGGCGCAGCTAATAGAACATATTATTTTTATTTTTTTTATGTAGTCTGTTCGGTGTCCCACTGCTGGGCAAAGGCCTTATTACCTACAACAAGTTATCTCCATAACAAAACCAACACGGTGCATACCTTAACAGCGATATCATGTCCATGCTCCATGATGAGTGGCACCCCCTCGTGCGTGTCGTCTGTCACCGTGGTGGGCTCCGTGTCCTCCGTGTCTGCATCGTTCAGCTCTAACACCGCTGAGCTGCTCTCACTGGCCATGGCTCTGTGTAACAATCATTGTTATATATAAGTGAGTGATAACACTGTTGAGATGAGAGGTGATTGTGTCTAGCATTGGTTACAATCAATCAAGGTTAAGCTGCGTCATGCGCGGCTGGTGGTATCCAGCCTAGAATTGACCACCGCCTTTCCTCCCATGGGTGTCTGTGTCGGAAGAGGGGACTAAGGAAAAACCCAAGAGATGGGCAGCATCTTCTTTACAACACAACTGATACTGTGTTATCCACTTGCTAAATGTGGGGATTATGGCAACACCCCCCCTTACCTAAGAGGAAGGCCTTTGTTCAACAGTGGACCTCTCGGCTGATGATGAACCCACTCTACTTTTGGTGGTCAATTCTAGGCTGGAAACCACTTGGCTAAGTAGTTAGGGACAGAGCAGAGATGTGATGAAGCCAGACATATTCTGGAGAAACAACAGTTAAAGGTTGATTTCTCAATAAACATGTGTTTGAAATATAATAGGTAATAGATTCCTCAAAGGATAAGTAGTCAGTGCAGTCTTTAATGCACATTTTTATATTTATTAATATATGTTTCAAATTAAGGTGACTACACTATCGCATTAGGTCTAACCTGTAAAATTATAATTATTAGTTAAATAATAGGGGTTTTGAGATAGATAAATAAATAAAAAATAAATAAATATTCTGCACAGTATAAACACATAACTAGATATATTTATATTTTAATATGTTGCTTCCTGTAATTAAGTAGTCTAGTCTATGACTCACAATGCTAATTTAAGCCAATTACAAAGAGGCAGGTACAAAGGATATGATTATCATAAACACTTGACAGTCTAGATATGAATAAAGAATTAGTACAGTCATAGCTTTATAAATAAATTTTTAATTATATAAAACACAAACTTTTCCCTGTCTACATATTGTTGTTGGTGTCGGAAATAACATGAATTTCATTCCCAATACCGGCCTACTTGATTAATGAAATACCTAGCGCTTATTTATTTGTTTACCTCTTCTTTTACGTAAAATTAAACTTGAAAAAGTTGCACCGAAAAGGGGGCGTACTATTTTCACGTGATTCTCCACTTATATGGCTAAAAAAGCCGTTAGTTGTACCGCACGCTATCGCAGACTCGACACATAACTATGTGATAACGATACCGGGCGCCTTAATTAAGTTTTGATTGCGAAAAGCTGCACAAATATTTGCCCCAATTATTTAGGAACGGATCGATATTGACGTCGCATAAACTTTAAATATCACTTGATTTACACTTTTATTACATAAAGATAATAAAAAAATGGGAATGTTTAGCTTATATTTACCTTTTTGCCCAGTAATAATAGTTAAATTCACAATAATTTCATTTAAAAACAATAAAATCTCAATAGGCGAATGACAGACAACAAATGACGTTACGTTCCATTTATGGGAAGTCGAATTGATGATGTGACTTATTTTTTTTGGTTTGTTACCGTTGTGCGTAACGGTATATGCGTGAAATGGAAAGGGGTAAATTCCAGACTGATTTATGATAACAATAGGCCGATTCTTAACAAATTAGAGATGTGGACGAAAAAGATAGAAATGCTACAAAGTTTTAAAAGTCTGTAAGTAAAGTCATTTTAGCTATAATTTCATATTGTTTTAATATGTACAGTTTAGTAAATTTTTAAAACTAAGTAATTTATTAGTTTTCTTAACTTACTCTGTGGTAAACACGTATGTGTTTCGAATATATATTCTGTGTCAATGTCAATCTGTCATTTTGATTTGACGTTCATTTTCGATGAGAGTTACGATTGTGAAATGCGATTGTTTTCATATTTTCCAAATTGCCACGAGTAGTCTTCCTAATCATAATAAACCAAATCCTTTAATTTTGCCCAAGGTTCAATAAAAGGGCGGCAAGATTACGTCCAAAATGCAAAGCGCCAGCGCTCCGCGGGAGCCTGCGCAACCAGTAATAGGCACCAACTCAACAATCCTAAATATGAGAGAAAAAGAGAAATACATTGAAGAATTTGATTTCCCTTTCTGCGACGAGTCGTCTAAATACGAGAAAGTCGCAAAAATCGGTCAGGGAACCTTTGGAGAAGTGTTTAAAGCCCGCGCAAGGAACAGCAACAAAAAATTCGTTGCAATGAAAAAAGTGTTGATGGACAATGAGAAAGAAGGCTTCCCGATCACAGCGCTGCGAGAAATCAAGATCCTACAGCTCCTTAAACACGAGAACGTCGTTAACTTAATCGAGATTTGCCGAACAAAAGCTACGTTACACAACAAATACCGATCCACTTTCTACTTGGTTTTCGACTTCTGTGAACACGATTTGGCGGGTTTACTATCGAATGTGAACGTTAAATTCAGCTTGGGGGAGATCAAGAAGGTCATGCAACAGCTACTTAATGGTCTATACTACATTCATAGCAATAAAATCTTACACAGAGACATGAAGGCTGCTAATGTACTTATCACAAAGAATGGGATATTAAAGCTGGCTGACTTCGGTCTGGCGCGAGCATTCAGTGTGGCAAAGTCAGGGCAAGTCAATAAATACACAAACAGAGTTGTTACACTATGGTATAGGCCTCCAGAGCTGCTTCTTGGTGAGTTTATATTGTTTTGTTGCAACGTATAGCAATGAAATTCGATGACCTGATTGGCACAGTGGCTAAGCGATTGGAGTGCTACTCTAAGGGTTGCTGGTTCAATTTCCGTAAAGGGCAAAAATTTCCTTTTTGATTTTGAGTCTGGGTGTTTGTGTCTGTGATATGTAATGCATGAAATGCACCTACGATAAAGGAAAAATTCCTAGTGTGGGGCGACGTTTTTATAAAAAAAATTAAAACTCACAGACCATAGAAAAACCATTTCCCATTCAAGGCGTTCTTAAATATATAATCATTACATGAATTCCCTCAGAAATTATCATCAGTTGAATGTTTGCTGTGATTATCCGCAGGTGACCGTAACTATGGCCCGCCTGTAGACATGTGGGGAGCTGGGTGTATCATGGCTGAGATGTGGACACGTTCACCCATCATGCAGGTATTTATCAGCTATAGCTAGGAACGTTATGTTGCTGTTAAATACTCCACCAGAGTGAGGGAATAGGGAGTGCACCTGTGTTTGCGCGCATACTTGTGTACTATAATATCTCCTGCGTTGGATAGTCTCAGCAGAGGCAGGCTACCATGATCGGAATTCGGTCAGTGGAACATTTGTTTACCTACTTCATAATAAACCATGACTTTGACCCCCGAAATTTTCCTGTAAATCGTTGTTATCTTTTCTATATTATCCGCTATATATACCGGTTATACTCACGTTGATATTCAGGAATGCCCGATTAGTTTTGGACTCTAACGGAGCCCTTATTCGTGAGCAGGTGACGCGGCGGGGTCGCGAGCCGAACTGCTTCGGCTCGCGACCCCGCCGCGTCACCTGCCGAGTATAACTGGTATATATAGTAGATAATTTGGATAACACTCACGAAAGTTACTATAGTAAGTTATCTTTTCTGTCTGCCAATAGGGCCCCACAGAACAGCAGCAGCTGATCCTAATATCCCAGCTGTGTGGTTCCTGTACCCCTGACGTGTGGCCCGGGGTAGAAAACCTGGACCTGTACAACAAGATGGAGCTGCCGAAGGGTCAGAAGAGGAAGGTGAAGGAGCGCCTGAAGCCCTACGTCAAGGACCCCTATGGCTGCGACCTTCTAGACAAACTGTTGCAATTGGACCCCGCTAAGAGGTGAGATTGGACCTTTATGTTTTTTTTATCGTGAGTGTGTCTAAATGGAAAAAAAATCGTGTGTTTTTCAGGTTTAAAGTTGACTTTGTCAATGCACAGTGTCTATTTTCAATATAGGTGGCGGATTTTTCTTGTTTGCATAACAAAGAATAGAGAGATTTTGTTGATGCTATTATCCTGGTTTATGAATAAAAGGGGGTCAGTTTAACTGTATTTTACTAACATCAAATATTACCCTATAAAGATATTAGGTCAATCACGCGAAAATGTATAATTCCTAGATACGACGCCGACACAGCTCTAAACCACGACTTCTTCTGGACGGACCCCATGCCGTGCGACCTTGCCAACATGCTGGCGCAGCACACGCAGAGCATGTTCGAGTATCTCGCCCCGCCGCGCCGCCCCGGCCACCTGCGGCACCACCACCACGTGGCCGGCGCGCCCCCCAAGCCCGCGCAGCCCGTGCAGGACTCCGGCTACCAGGACCGCGTGTTCTAGGGGTCGCGGAGGGTCTGAGGGACCCTTACATCTGTTGGATTGTTAGGTACAATATCAATAAGACATGTGGTGTTTATTCAAAAGCTGGAAGGACTCTTTAATTTCATCTGGAAATCTAATTATATTCTTTGAAGTCTCGAAAAATTATAAGTTCATTATAACAGGGGGTCCACCTTAAATTATTGGACAAATTGTAAATTAAAAATTAAGATTAGTGGTCAGATAGCTGCCCTATTACTATGTAAAACGTTTTTCTTTCTTATTATTCTCAGAAGGGGTCTTACCGTTGGGGGTCATCTTTATTTATACCACTGTCTCTTATAAAACTTCTTTTTCACGCCTGTATTTCTAGACATGGTAAACAGAACTGTGTATTACACCAACATTTCGCCAGTGATGTATTAGGTCATAATGTACTAGAGGGTGAACCTATTACCACTGGGGCCCACAGTATGTACACCATCTTAAAATGATGAGTCCTATAGCATGTTTGTTAGTTCCTTGTAAAATATGTAATATAATCTGTTAGTCCAGTCCTGTTGGCTTTTGGCTTCGGTACCCAATGACTTTTAATGTATTCATACAACCTACTCTATCATTATGTAGGTCCAATAGCCATGTTTTAACCGACTTCAAATAAGGGAGAGGTTATGTATTCGTTGCGTATTTTTCAAAATTTCAACGTTGGGTCTCCAGCTGTTTAGTTAGTGTGTTGATGGATCTCTACCATTAAAATAGGTAAATATTGAACTAAAAAGAGTAAGTAGCTAATAACGGTTTTTTTATTACATTCAAAGTATTGTGGTTCCGATGTTCCGGCCTTCTAAATGCTAACGGGTCTGGAATATGAGGTACATTTTATGCGAAAGACAATATACGCATATGGCGTCAAATGTATAAATGAATTAAAATAATTATACTTAATGTTGAATATCCCAGCAGGGAGTATACAGGGCTTTGTAAATATTGTTGTACAATGAGATACGAAGGTAACACTGCCAGTTAGCCAATGTTTTGGTTGGTTGTGACATAGTTATGTGACTGTCTAGTGGGAGGTGAACGCTAACTTGACGAAGATGTTAGGTTTTTTAAAAAGAGTCAAAAATATACTGCACCCTTCCTATAATCTCCTCAAGCTGGATAGTTTACATTGTGGAAGCGACTGTCCTGCTTTAAGTGTCCATGGTAAGCGGGCAGTATGCTTAAATTTCGCCAATTATGTATAAGTTATAAGCAGGGGGGGGTATGTTATAGGGCTTATGTGATAGGCGGGGAGGCTGTTGAGATTTTCCGGGCACAAATCCAGACTTCGTGTTGCTACTGAAAATCGAATCTAATGATAAAAAATTTTACAACATTGCCCAACTGAATTCGAACTCAGTATTAGCAATCGCTTTGCGTCCACTAAGCCAAGGAGGCAGTCTACAGTCTTGAATTACTGGAGAATAGCAAGCTATGTACTTTACGTAAGGTCACACCTGTTTCCCAAAGGGGTAGGCAGAGACCACGGATTTTAATTGGCTACGATCTTGGCATTTGTATAGTCAGTTGGTTATCAACTCTCACTACAGACGGAAGGGCAGTTCTCGTCATATCAAAATCACTTATAGTCTTATATTTGCCTACCCTCACATAATTTTCCAATTCCTATAAAGAAGAAGCTACTTCATAGGCCATGGTTCACAGCCATCAGTACTGGGGAAATTAGGCAAAGAGGACGACAAAGAATAATATGGATAAGAAGTTCAACCTTAATAAAAATGTACGAAACGTATTTTCGATTCGGTTTCAATGTCTTTTATGTCACATTTTGACAGCTAAGATTTTGAAATGTGAATATGTTGTTATCTAAAATGGATTTTGAACGGGAATTGTTCTTTCGATTGGTTGTATAAAAGTGCGCAAGTGACAGTCGGTCGCTCTTCCTCGAGAATAGCTAGTAAGTCTGTAAAATAAGTTTAAGTATGTAAATAAAGTAATATTTTTTTATATAAATTGATACTCATGTTTTATTTCAATTCCTATAAACGATCAGGAATGGACGCAGTAATTTAGTTAACAGAAATGTTCCCAACCATTGAGCAAAAATGAAGTTATCGACAGAGAAACAAAGTTATTAACATAACACACTGGATAAGCAAGCTGTAATGGCAGTGGGCGGTCGCATTCGACGCACACGACAAGTGGGAACCGTGTTCTGGAGAGGAGACCTCGGCCTGGCAAAGCAAACATAGAGTAGAACGCCCCCCAGCTAGGGGAGGCGACGATATACACAAAATAGCTGGAAGCGAAGGTATCAAGCTCAGTGGCGGGCTATAGGAGATGCCCATGTCCAGCAGTGGTCTGAGATATGCTGATGTTAATGATGAGAATGGTAAAAATACCTGCAACATGCATGAACATCTGTGTGGTTGAAGAATCAAACGATAAATCGTGAAATTATGGAATTGATGCATAAATTGCAGCTCATGCCGTTCGATCTAATTTGCATAGTATTGTACTTTCCGCCGTTTTTAAGGGCACGGCTCATATACAACCATTAACAAAGCTTTGTTAGACCATCTTAGATTATCTTAGTTTTAATTACATATATTTTTAAAATCGACTAAAATGTAGAGCAAGTTAAACTGGACGTCACTATCAACTGTCAATCAAAAAGTTCTAATGTTTTGGTAAACAAGATAGTTTTCTATGATTTTCATTTCTTGTAGATATTATGAAATAAACGATTACCTACCTATATATTGTTTTTATCAGTAATAGTAAATACATTATGCATAGGTTTAAGAATGCAGGTAACGATTTATATACATATTTGAGTTATAACCTCACACTAAGTTTAAATAATCTCAAATAACAACTACAAATTGCTTAGACATAAGAATAAAATAGCCTATCTATTTTATTAAAGGTACGTACTTCAAATATTGTAATTTTAATATGTAATACCAAAATGATGAAGTTTTGTAATCAAAATGTTAAGTTTACTTTTTCTGCTACTTTTTAACTTAACTTCCTAGAGTGTTATCAACATTTTTAAACTTTTAGGTCCCGTTATTCAGATGATGATTAACAATTTACAAATAAAACTAAAATAACTTTTACATTATTATATTTTTCAACTAAAATTGGTTGAAACTTAAACCATGGAGTATGTATAATAATTGGTCTATGCTTAAACTTAAGTAATTCGTTTTGTTTTATTATTTTTACAGTAATTGCGGTCCAAGATACCTCCAGACCTTGATGATTCTGTAAAACAGTAACACATGTTCCAAGACTTAATAATATGTATAAAAAGTAAACAACAAACAAATAAACACATATTACTTGCACCAACAATAGCTTAAAAATGGCGCATTTGATAAAGTTTGAAGATGACATCCCAGAAGACTTTAGAAATAAAGACACATGTGCTTCACCAGGAAATATTAACATAAAACGAGAAGATACCACTGATTTAGGTTACTTTGATCAAGAAACTGAAGTTTTGGGTAATAATGGTCAACTTATCTTAGCTAATGACAGAAATCCCATCACAGAAGAGGCTCCAATTAGCGGGGAGCTAGCTTTAATAGAAAATTTAGACAATAATGGGGGTAATGGTGGTCAAAGCAATAATATAGAAGATAAAAATGAAGAAAATATAGAAGTGACTAATGCACAGGGTAAAACTGCTCAAAATGAGTTGGGTAAAACTGATCAGAGTCCAGTAGGTAATGGACTGAAGGGTAATAAGGGTAAAAAGAGGACATCGGAGTTGGAACTGTTAGGAGTAGACGTGACAGTGAATGGTGACGACTCTGGGAGTACATATGATGTGTTTGGTGATGACAGCAAGATATACAAGAAGTATAAGTTGAGGAAAACAGAGCAAAAGTGAGTTAATCTTATTTATTCTTATATTTCATATCTTATAAAAATACCATTAATTTAATATTACATACTTTTGTTTCAGAGTAACTTACAAGGACCCCACATGCAATTTCTCACGATTGTCACGGAAGCACAGCCCCAGTTCGGACAAGCCGGCCTCCTTACAGTGCCACATATGTCACGTGACGTTCGACACTATAAGAGCTCTCCACCTGCACGTCAGATACCACAACACCGTGGCCGAATACAAGTGTTCTCAGTGCTCCGAAAAGTTCACCAAAAACTCTGATCTCATCGCTCATAAGTCCACCCATACTTCACAATCCTTCCTCTGCCAACAATGCAAGCTGGCCTTCTCAGAACACTGCGATTATTTGATGCACTCGCTAATCCACACTTCTCGAACGCAGATCAAGTGCCCCGAATGCGACGTCACGTACAAAAAATCCACTTACAAAATGCACATTTTGACTCATTTCGATAAGAAAGTTTCCTGCCCAATCTGCAGTTTTACTGCTAACGGCCAGTTTAACCTACAGAGGCATATCAATGAGCACAAGTTTAAGCGAATATGCGTCGAATGTGGGAAAGAGTTGTCCTCTAAGAAAGCCTACGAAACCCACATGACCATCCACACGGGTGTCAAGAAGTACCAGTGTTTGTATTGCGGGAAGTGCTTCAGTACTCCCTCCCAGAGGTTTGTTCACACTCGCATACACACAGGCGAGCGGCCGTACTCGTGCGACGTCTGTAAGTATACCGCAAAGCAACTGACGGACATCAATCGCCATAAGGTGACGCATGAAACGGAAAAGAAATTTACCTGCGAACATTGTCATAAGAAGTTCTTTCACAAGCTCTCCTACGTGTCTCATTTGCGGAATCATGTTAAGGGGAATATGTATAAGTGTTCAGAGTGTCAGAACACGTTCGCGAACGCAGGAGGCTTGAAGACTCACATGATGTTCAAGCACTTGTCGGAGCGGCCGGTGGAGTGCAAGCTGTGTGACGCCAGGTTCATCAACCAGAACCAATATCAGAAACACGCGAAGTCTAAACGCCACTGTAGGATGGTGTTTGGCCAATTGAATGGGAGTGATAAGAGGGGTTAACATATTTGTTAAGTTTTCAACATTAATTAGTAATATATTTTATATAGAGTAATTATAAATAAAGTAATTTGTTTTTTTTTGTCGAATATACATTGTTATGTATTATTAAAAGCACTAAGTCCGCAGCTTGCAACTAAGTTACAACTGTAACGAGTGTTCTTACCGTTTGATAAAATAGTCTGATATTAACTTTGTTACTTGGCTAAGAATAAATATATTTTGATTACAAATGCTTGTTTTATTTTAAATGTTTATTTTAAAAAGTAATACAAATGAGAGCAAATAGTCCGGTCTATACCTACTCTACCATTTTAGGCTACCAGCATAATCAGGTACTTAAGATGGATTTAGAAACTGACAGCTTGTTCCCGTTGCGTTAGATAATGTAAATACAACAAGAATAAAACGCGCAAAAATAAAGCGCATAAAAAAAACCTAATAGCAGTTGTTTTGGAGACCATCTTCCCCTTAATATACTCGTTCCTTCTCTGTAGGAGAAGAAGAAATAAATCTGGCCCGTAATGGGTTGGTCACGCAAATTTTATATATTTTTAAATAGCAAGGACATAGTGAGTCATGTTGCTTGAATTAAACATATTCTCTTTATTTATTCATATGATTTTACATTTTTAAATAATATAAAAAATACAAAATTTAAAAATATAAAATATAGTCGCCAACCGGCATCGGGAACACGTCCTAGCTGCCGGTGGTTAGGACTCCAAAGAGAGGAACCTCCTGACTATACGCGCCGTGTCAAGAAGTACCGCCTTTTGCATCAAGCCCTTAACCCAGCCGCCTAACGCGAGCCTCCGAAGATGTTGGTCGAGGCTCTTGGCCATTAGGCCATTGACTTAAACATATTTATTATTATTATAGCTGAAAATAATTTCAACACATCGGCCTTAAGCGAGATAACTTATCTTGGACATTTGAAAATACTATTATAATTTTTTTATCAACATATCTCGACATCGAGGTATAAATATAGTAAGAATAAAGAGCACGTTTATGAAATAATAACTCTACTAACTGTATAATCGATAATATTGCTTTTTTTATCTATGTGATAAGGTTAGTACACATCGGCACATCACTATAACTCTACTGTCAAAACTGCGAAAAAAAAAGATCGAGTAAATATTTTTCTGGTCAAAATGTATAATTACGCCGGAAATTATGATGTTTTTGTGTGAATATGTGTAAAATAGGAGCTAAATATAAATAATACAGCTATAAATCGCCACCGCACCGAGTTTCACACGTTGCAAGCGTCGGTAAGCTATGTTATTTTGTAATTCAATATCTAACCTTTGGTGTAATGTTTTCGCGCGAAAACTACAGTAAGAACTGTTTACAAACATCAAATAGTGTGTTTTTATTGAATTTTCCACATTTAACATCGATTTTAAATCTTATTGAATTAATTATCGGCGCGGTGTTATTCTGTAAATTGTTTCGTAAACAGTATCGCGCTTGTTGTTGTTGATATGGCATTTTGAACCTTATGTGTCATAGTAATAAAGTCGATGATGTGTGTGCGTAGCTGGCGCGACCCGTGTATCGGAATAAGGCTGTGTGACTGGTTATTGCTTTTCGGCTGCGCTGGTAACTAGTTAGGGTTGCCACCTGTTTGTAATTTACATTAATTTTGGGTAATTTATTAATAATATGTTATGTGCTTGCAACATTTTTATTACTTTAAAGATACATTTAGATGATTTCTTTAGATAAGTAATATCTTCACTCCTACTATTGGGATGAGCATAGGCAAAGGTGTTTCAAATAATGACTTCTCTTTTTTATTAATTTGGCTGCGGGATCCAACACAGTAAAATAATATATATCTGAGTGACACCTGTAGCTTCATAGCCAGTGGTCTCTTATGGTTCTTGCAGGAGTTCAATGATAGGTATAGGTAGGTAGTGGGATTTTCTTAAATATCAAACAATTTGTTTTATGATTAAGTATTTCTGAAAGACACAGCTAATCATAACTAATTGGTAAATTAATAGTCATGTGATGACCCTACACTGTTCACTCATCATCATCATCAGCCAGAACACATCCTCTGTTGAATAAAGGCCTCCCACACAGTTCCCTACTACCACCAGTATAGTGTGTTGCAAGGGGTAAATAATGTTAAAAAATAAACTTGCATTAAATTTTCATTGATATAATCAATAAATTGGGCTGAGCGCACACAAAGTACAAAACATAATCCCGCTTATTCATCACACTAATATTATAAAGGCGAAAGTTTGTGAGTGTGTATGTTTGATACCTCTTCACACTCAATTAAATTTCATATGGAGGTAGCTGACACCCTGCATTAACACATAGGCTACTTTTTCTCCCGAATAATGTAGCGGGTAACACCGCGGGGCGCAGCTAGTACATAATATACTAAATTCATTACTCGGAAACCACTGAACCAGTTGTGAGGAAATTTGTAATAGAGATAGTTTAAACTCTAAAAGACAGGTTAGATTTAATACGAGAAGCTAGTTGTTTATGTGATGCTGAGTCCATGTGTTATCTTACAGATCCTCTCCATCATGGGGCCGTGCTGCGTGGAAGGTTGTGAGCTCACGGAGGAGGAGACCTTTTATTTCGAGTGAGTTAATTTATTGTATGGTTGATGAACAACCTGGTGTCAGAGTTTACACCGCCTGTAGGCCTTTGACACGCACTATCGGAAAATCGTTGAGGTGTGCCGGTTTCCTCACGATGTTTTTCTTCACCGTTTTTAGTAACTGATAACTAATTTATAGTACGCATAACATGCGAGTATATTCAA
The DNA here is from genome assembly GCA_946251915.1 of Abrostola triplasia. NCBI lineage: Eukaryota > Metazoa > Arthropoda > Insecta > Lepidoptera > Noctuidae > Abrostola > Abrostola triplasia. Next base: position 260,062 of record OX276448.1, on the reverse strand, counting down.
CTAGTCCAGGCACATCATCCCTAGTAATGCACCAACCCCCCCAGGTTCCCCACCAGCCGCCCCCTGCGCCGCAAGTGGCTGGACGTGATCCCCATCCCGGGCAAGCTGCCGCTGGGCACGGTGGTCTGCAGCCGCCACTTCAGCCGCGAGGACTACGAGAGCGTGCGCGGGAAGGTGCGCCTCAAGAGCAAGGTGGTGCCCAGCCTGCTGCTCGAGGATACGGTGAGGAGTAGTTTTCATGTGACACATCGTATTGGCACGCCTTAATACCGGCTCGGATGCCGTGACGGCGTGACGTGATGCCCCCCACTACGCTAGCCTTCTCGACTCCTTTGTGTGCGCGCACTTTGATTTTTTAAATCTGCCGGGCATTTCTACCAGTCAACCTTAGGTTATTCTATAAATGAGAGCAATCTAGCTCTACCCATCAGGGAGTAAAATCATGTATATTTTATTAATTATAATTATTGTTACATTTCAGAAACCAAAACCTCCAATAGAAATACCACAGAAGGTGTCAGCGTGTGACTCCACTAGCGAGCCCACCCCACCAGAAGACGGTGGTGAGAAGAAAGATGGTGATACACAGAAGACTGGTGATAGTGTTAGTGGTACAATTGGTGCGCCATGCACAGTTAGTGATACACAAGGGGATATAAGTGGTATCCAAGGTAATGTAGGTAACACAAGTGATACGAATGGTAACACAAGTGCTGATAGGCGTAGTGATAGAAGTGGTGGGCGTGGTAATAGGCGAGGTGCCAGAAGTGGTGCCCGCGGGAAAACAAGTAGAGCCCGCGGTGCTGTCCGTAGTGATACAAGTGTGAGTGATACAAGGAGATGTAGCACTGAGATGGCAGTGTTATACAAGGTGGTGAACAAGGAGAACGGCCGCAGCGGAGACTGCAGTGTGTTGAAAAGGTAAATTAAATAATTGTAGGATTATAATATGACAACGACGTTGATATGGAATTAGGTGAAAGAAGTATGCAGTGTTACTGGGTTTTTCCATTAGGTACGAGTAATTCTCAGTAGCAGCACGGAGTCTGGATTTGTGCCCGGTTGATGGTCAGCTCGCACCCTATTTATATTGGGACCAAAAAATATAACTGGCGAAATGTGGGTGTACTATATATGCACCTCTGCTTACCCCTCTGGGAAATAAGCGTGACTTTATGTATGTATTTACTGCGTTAGTGGTTTAGCTAGCAGGGGAAGTCGTTGCCTTTACCAAATGTCCTAGAGACAGGTGACCTTATAGGCGCTGTGGTTAAACAATCGGTCGGCTGACTAAGGATCGCGTGTTCGATTCCCGCGCAGGACAAAACACTTCTGGGATCCACAGATGCTTGTCCCGAGTCTGGGTGTTGTATGTGGTATTTCATGTTTGTGAAACACACCCACGATACAGGAGACATTCCTAGTGTATGTAGTTTTTTAAACGAATTAAAGGTCAGGTTAGGAGTATCTTTAACCGATAAGTTTGTATGAGGAATGTGATGAGAGTGAGTGAGACGAAGAGAGTATGTCGGGATCGTAACAAATGGAAATCCCTGATCTGTGTACCCTTTGAAACAGTCGACACTATAGGTGGTAGCCACAGATATAGATCTACATAGATAACGCAAATGCATGTACTTCGCGTGTCCGAACCCCGACCAAGCGTCTAGGTTGGTCGCCGCTAAATGTATGAGTATGAGCGAGAAAATCATAGCGGACGGCTCCAGTTGAATCGTTTGAATCGTGCTGGGCGGATGGGGATCGGCGGCATCGGTGTCTTTGAATCGGTTTGGATTTCCCGTCACTAAATTTTGGCTGTGACGTCACAATAGGTATTAAAAAGTCGGCACGCTTGGTTTCAATACAAATCGTGATACTTGCGTTATCTATGTAGATCTATCTATCTGTGGTCGTAGCACAAATATCAACTCGCAAAGGGCTCGTCACCGTATCTACTCGAGCCGAGCAGTATTCTTTGTATGAAACTCCCTACAAAGCACACTCATCGGAATCGTGACGTTGTCGCCTCGGGACCGAGTCGACGTGTCGGAGCAGCTGATCCGCTTTGGTTACGTGCGTTAGGTTGACGCCTGTTTGACGGCGAGACGGGAGGTTATACGGTGACGATCGCTTTCCGATTTGATGTGTGTGCTATGACCCTATGTATATGTATGGGATTATTGCAACATATTCAGGTATCTAGGATTTTTTTTAACTTTTTTTTTTAATATTTCAGTCCATCCCTCCCCGATCCCAAAGAGGACATCGAGGACATGATAACCAACTACCACATAAAGAACAAGCTGCCTAACACGGCGCTGCTGCCCGACTCGCCCCCACCGGGGAGCGGGGGGGAGTCGGGGGTGGGAGGAGGGTCGGGGGAGCTGGTTAGAGAGCCGGGGGGAGAGCCCATAGAGATAGAGGACGGCGAGGCTGACCCCGTGTTCATTGAGATCTCCGTGGATAAAGGTTGGTGAGCTTTAGTCGTCACTAGCTTTACTCCGTGGATTCCCCCGCGTTTAACAAAACGTAACATACACATTATATACTCGTAGTTTTACCGAAGGGGTAGGCAGAGGTGTATAGTATAGCCAGTTATGTTACCTAATGTAATAGAGGGCAAGCCTATTGTTGTTACTGTGCACTAAGTCAAACTATGTGATTATTGATTTAAAAAATACAATAACATTGCCCGTCCCGGGTTTCGAACCCAGGAACTCGTACTCAGCAGTCCCACTTAACGACGAGACTAACGAAGCAGTCAAGTTGAATAGTTAAATTTGAAGTGATGGAGTTCTACATAATATGCCGAAGACACTTGATTCCTTTGTATCCACCCTTGAGTTCTGTCCCCAGAGGCGGGAGCAGGCGCGGGCAGCCAGGACTGCCTCATGCTGCTGGAGAGCGTGCAGGTGGAGCTGGACCCCAGCAGCCTCATGCTGCCGGAGCGGGACTTCGAGCACGACGACGACAGGCCGCACAAGTAAGTGTTACCATTGAAGTATACGCCTGCGGGCGGCAGACTTGGGGGAGTGGGGCCCGCCGGGAGGGGCGGCGGGGGGAGTGGTGCCCGCCAGGGAGGGGCGGCGGGGAAAGCTCGGCTGCGTATGCAGATCCCATGTGCCTTAACCTAAAGTAGTTATATAGTTGGTAGGTAGAGGCATATCCGTCCGCCCGCTTCATTACCCAGCAAAAATAATATGTATTAAGTGTACCTACTATTTATTCCTGCGTGTGTGTGAGCGTGAAGAACTAGATAGTGCACCTGTGTTAGCACACTTAGACACTATAATATCTCCTACAAGCTGCACTGCGGCTCACACCGACTGGCACACACGAGGAAATTGGTAACAAACAAATTCATTTATTTTCCAGAAAAGAGGACCCCATCAGTCTGCTGACCTCCAGCGACGAAGACGACGTGATCCTCCAGGAGCCGCACATCGACACCGTGGAGGTGTCGGACGAGACGGACGAGGACGACGTCCCGCTCGTAAAGCTGCTGAAAAAAAAAACACCTAAAAAAAAACTAAAAAAAAAGACGAAAAAAATTGAAAAAAAACAAAAAGAAAACTTCGAGAAGGTCACGTGGGGTATGTACGAGTTCTACTGCATGCAGTGCCACTTCACCACCAAAGACAGCATGGAGTACAACCTCCATGTGTCCGAGCACTCCACGGTGCTGCAGATATGCAGGGTGTGCGGCTACACCACCGCTAGCAAGTCCATGTTCTCCAAGCACGTGAAGAAGCACCGAGGAGAGAAGAAGTTCAAGTGCCATATCTGTGACTACAGGGCTCGACACAACATGAGCCTGATATACCATCTGCAGTCGCATGAAAGTGCTAATCTAAAGAGTGTTAAACGTGGGTTCAAGTGTAAAAAGTGTGGTTTCCGGTCAGATGTGAAGGCAACAGTGTTGAAGCACTGCCGGCTGTGCAGCACCGGCCAGAAGAAGTACTCGTGTGATAAGTGTGTGTACGAGACCAAGAGGCGGTCGGACTTGAAGCGGCACAAGCTGCGGAGGCATAAGGAGGTGTTGCTGGACGATGATGAGTTGCCCGAGGTGGACTGTTCGTGAGTGAGTGAGTACTGTTGGTATGGGATAGCAGTTATTAGTATTATAAAGGCCTCGTAGCTATGTGGCTACCCCGCAGATTAGTCAATCTCGAGGTTAAGCCGTGCTTGCTGCGGCCAGTCTTGTGATGGGTGACCGTTGTCACATCCGAGACCTTCCGTGCTTCGCAAGGCATGTTAAGTTGGTCCTGGACTATGAGAGTGAGGGAATAGGGAGTGCACCTGTGTTTGCATACTTGTGCACTATAATATCTCCTGTAGTTGGCTAGTCTCGGCTGAGACAGGTCGTGACCGACATTCGGTCAGGAGGACATTATTATTACTTATACAGTGAAACTAGCATGTTACTAGGCTTGCTCAGAGGTAAATATGTATACAATGCGCATTTGTCTACACTTGTATGTATTGTACACTTATAGTCAGCTGGTGACAGGGAGATGGGGAAACAGTGGGGGGCCTTTGCCCAGCAGTGGGACATTCCAGGCTATTAATAATAATAATCTTACTAAGTAACATGTTACCAGTAACTGTGTGTTTTGAACACTGATAGCCGAGTGGTATGACCGTTGGACTGCCAAGCCAAAGGTCGCAAGTCCAAACCCCGGCACGCACCAATGTATTTTCGAATTCATGTGCGTACTATAAATTAGTTATCAGTTGAAAACGGTGAAAGAAAACATCGTGAGGAAACCGGCACACCTGAGAGATATTTCAACGGTGTGTAAAGCTATATCAGAGGCCTACAGGCGGTTTAAACTCTGACACCAGGTTGTTCATCCACCATACGATAAGATGAAGGAGCAATTGTGTTGTGTAGGTCATATGGGACGCTCCATGAGAGTACCGGAGTCCAGCTGTGTCTAAGGCTGGGAGCTGACCACCATATAGTTAGGAAAAGGCAGGCTGATGATAATGTTGTATATACCCCTTAAATACTGCCTAGATGTGTTTATATACATTTGTGTTGTAAATATACAATAATGATAAATGGAATCAATGTATAATTGTATATGTTATGGACCAAGTGATTAAAGATAACCCATACTTCCATACTAATATTATAAATGTGAAAGTAACTCTGTCTGTTACGCCTTCACGATTGAACCGCTGGACGGATTTTGATGAAATTTGCCATGAAGAAAGTTTAAGACCCGGGGATACAGGGACTTAGGCCACATAACGCGGGTGTAGCCTCGGGCTAAAGCTAGTGTTGTAATATAATGCCCGAGTAGTCCAGGATCCACGGACCATATTTACAATTGATTATAATATACATATATAATAATTCAAGCAAATTTTTTGTGAGTAGCTTCATTTTGATGAGACATCCAAGTTTTATAGTAACAGTGGGTGTACTACACTGGTCTGTCTACCTCTTCGGGGGTACAGGCGTGATGTTATGTCTTAGAAGGCTGTCGTTTATTAATTGGTCCATAACGTAATTGATGATGATGATGATAATTGTTTTGTAAATATGATTATTACTTACTGTAATTACAATTCTGATTGTGCTCAAGTATAATTACCATGTTTTTATGTAAAAATAATGTTTGTAAAGGTGTGGCTATATGTTGGAAGGGTTATTGCTATCTCGCATACTGCAACTAAATGTATTCTTGATTCGTTTTCTAATAGAAAACTTTAGAAAACTCGAGTGGATCTCTACCTATACTGTCTTTGGCCGCAACTTTATAAACAGCTGTACTTCTAGTTAGGACTATATCGAATTAACTGTCAAATCTTTGACATTTTCAATTTTGATGTTTAACTACCGTCATGTTACTGAAAGTATTCCATAATCATGTTATTTTTTATGATCGAATCCTTCGAATGAATTGAATCTATTATACAAAATAAATTTGCCTGACATATTTTCACCCAAACTACTCGAATATTGTTTGTGTGTTATCTATGAGATATTTATGTCATTCCCACATATTTTACATTCTATTCGATTTGTAATGTTTTTAAAACCGTATATATTGCGGCGGTTTAACATTCCGAATCGGTTTACCGAGTAAGTCAATCTAACGATTCGACTTACTCATTCGATTCATGTGAAGCCGAAATAAGTGGTTTGCTCGAATAAATACTACAATACGCACATCCGAAGTAGACCGGACTGAAGTTAGTTGCAGAGCGACTGCAGAGTTCGATGTCCAGTGTTCGAATCTCGGGTCGGGCAAAGTGTTACTGAGTTTTTCCATTAGGTAATTTACAGTAGCAGCACGGAGTCTGGATTTGTGCCCAGTTGATGGCGAGCTCGCCCCCTATTACATTGGGACCTAAAAACATAACTGGCGAAATGTGGGTGTACTATATGTGCATCTCTGCCTACCCCTTCGAGGAATACAGGCGTGATGTTGATTTGGAACTAACTTCAGTCCGGTCCAGTGTAATGCGCGTACTGTAAGACCATCGCCCATTCTAAGATTTCCTATAATTAATATTAAATTAAGTATTATATTACGTTAAGTTCACAGGCGCGGGTCGCTGCATTGTACAGTAATAAATGTTAAATGGACTATCATAATTGTATGAGTTTATAGATACGGTTGTAGCGTGTGTGTGCTGAGGGACTCACTGCTGACTGTAGCTCGATCCATCATTTGTCTAGATAACACCAGTTTTATATGAAATGCGTACGCGTAAGGCTTGTGGCAGTTGAATCATCTCCATAGAAAGCAGTTGTTGGCTTTGGATAAACGGTGAATCGTGCTGAAATTATCCTTAAAATGTAAGTCCTAACACCAAATTTGTGCAACTTCCAAGCTATATACAACCCTAGAAAAGACTTTAAAATACCTATATGTAGAGAAAAAAACAAACTATTAATATTTAAAATGATAAAGGAAATTTTATAAATGATGGACACGGGCGGGACTTGAAGCCGCGGCCTTCACCGTACCGTGGCGCAACTCTATTTATATTTTACTAATAATTCTGTATCTTATTGTCAACGAGGGTTTACAATAGGCTTTTAAAAGTTTATGTAAAATCGATTGTTACCAGAATTTTAATTAGGCCACTTTTATTCTCACGAGTGCGAAGTAGTAAGTCCCTTAGGCGGTGGCCACAGAGGAAAGACGAGGGCGCGTCACGACTTTTTAAAGTATATGGGAACACGGGGCGCGGACAGGGCAGAGACAGTGAGCCCGGCCCGCGCGCCTCGTCCGCACCTCCGTTCTCGCCCGTGTCCCGTCCTTTCTGTATGGTTTGCCACAGGGCGCAGACGAATAAGCGTCGTGTCTTATCTGCGTTTTGCGTCGCGACGTTTCTATACATCCATGCTAATATTATAAATGTGAAAGTCACTCTGTCTGTATGTTACGCCTTCACGACTAAACCGCTGGACGGATTTTGATGAAATTTGACATGTTTAAGACCCGGGAAAGGACATAGGCTAGGCGAAGCCGCAGACAAAAGCTAGGTTTTTGTAAAAAAGGAGGCAAAGGTCTGTGCCCTGTCGGCCACGCGTCCTTGCCTTATGTATTTTCTGTGTGGCTATCGCCTTACGGTGTTTTTGACATGTATGTATGAATTAATGATAAAGAATGCTAACGATGAGTGTATATAATGATTGTAGATTAATAAAATTAATGTAAATATTTGTCATAATTGTAAGGAGAATGATGTGATGTAAATAAAATATTATTACGCTGTCTGTCTGTCGTTTATATTTATCGATGCTTAGATATCTTTCTTCCAAAATGTACCTGTAAATGTTTAAGAAATTCTATAATACTTCTATGTAAACTACCGATATTTTTTATGACACACACACACCATTTCTAAAACACACACACACACACACACACATTGCACTGCATGCACACTACACTAAAATGAGATTACATCGGTTTCCAGAAATAAAACTAAACACAAAAATAAGTACTTATTTTATTACAAAACATATTATTACAAAATGTTCCTACAACTAATTACTTACAATAATCTCCTGTCGGTCAGTCCACACAGCGGTCGGGTGAGACTCGATCGTCGCGTGCGCTTGTACTTACAACGTCAATTAATACTAATGAAGATGACTTTAATTAGTCGAAACAGATATAATATTTTACTATAATAACTTTCGTGAGTGTTATCCATATTATCTACTATATATACCGGTTGTACTCACGTTGATATTCGGGAATGCCCGACTAGTTTCGGACTCTAACGGAGCCCTTATTCATGAGCAGGTGACGCGGCGGGGTCGCGAGCCGAAGTCAGGTCGAATGTTCTTACGTCCGGTGTGTTGTGTGACTATGATTGGCAGATGGTTGGCTTGATTGGTGCGACTTGACACACCACCTTCTTCAAGTCGGCGAACGCTTCGTCTTGGATCGACTGGTCGAATGTCTGGAAATACACACCCAATGAATTATTGTCCGTATTAATGTGGGGACGGTATTGTTGAAGGAGGCATTCATTTAATACGTAAGTCGACATAGGGGTGGGGGGGGGGTTCTACAATGTCTTATTTTTCTTACAAGGGTGTGGGAGGGTGTCTTGATAATTCTTACGTAAGATCACAAAAATGCGCAGACAAACCAAACATTATGTATGGGGGGGAGGGGGGTCAAAAACTTGCAAAAATTGTCTTAGGTAATTACTGAATGGCCCCAAATCTGAACAGAAAGTCTTTGACTTGGTAAGTCACCGTAATATGGAATGGTCACCCATCTATAGGCAAACCTCGGCGGGTGTTGCTTAACCTTGCTCACCTCGTTGATGATGATGGTGGGCACGAAGCCGAGCGGCCGCAGCACGGCGTCGGTCTTGTCGCCGTACGTGGCCAGCAGGTTGTCGCCCTGGTCGGTGGCCGCGCACCGCTTCAGCTTCACCGACTCCGACTGCTTGTTGACTCGAGACAGGCACTGCCAAGTGAACAATGGTTTGGTCATCATCATATCAGCTGCGATAGCCGAGTGGTATGACCGTTAGACTGCCAAATGGTCGCAAACAGAAGCCCCGGCACGCACCAATGTCTTTTCGAATTCATGTGCGTACTATAAATTAGTTATTAGTGGCTAAAAATGTTGAAGGAAAACATCTTGAGGAAACCGGCACACCTGAGAGATTGTTCAACGGTGTGTGTCGCCATGTTAGAGGCCTACAGGCGGTTTACACTCTGACACCAGGTAGTTCATCAACCATACGATAAGAAGAATAAGTCATCGTAATCATCAAGCGTCTCCTTAGCGGGGGTTTGGGGATCGCGGTATTGGTGGTTCATATTACAGAAGACGCTGCTGCCCGTCTTCTGGATTTTCCCTTAGTCGTCTCTTACGACACCCACGGGACTATGTGGAAGCGAGACCCGGCTATCCGCCGTGTAATGCGGCGTCTCGCTTCCACACCGTAAACTGCTGTTGGCTAAATAATCCAATTCTTGAAGGTTTTAGAGTTATGTGCTGATCATTATGTGGCATAGTGAGTGGAGTGAGGTGTTACCGTGTCCAGCGACTTGTCGGGGTTGACCTGCCCCATCAGACAGATGATCAGCTCCATCTTCTCCGTGTCCTGCAGGCTGCGGTCCTTCAGGATGCACGCCTGGATCTACAGACATAATACACTTATATTAGTAATAGATAGGTACTAACTGTGTCCCCTGGTGTCACTCGCACCAACATGTACCCTGATAGAAAGACACACAATGTGAATACCCGTCATATAGATAGATTGTATGTGCCATGCTCTAGAATTAAAATACTCAACTAAAGCCCCTACTATATGACCGTATTTTTTAAATTTTCTTATTGCGCACAAATTTGCTTCGCCTGAAAAAGGCACTAAGTACCTATTCTAGATTATAAGTCCTTGGTAAACCTTATCTTGTGTCAAAAATATCGATTGCAAAAAAATAGTATTTTGTAAGTCCGATGTAATGGTGTCCACATAAAACGTGGTGTGACATGGATGTTGTGATAAATTGCAAAATGTAAGAGTCAAGAGGCAAATTGTGTTCTAATCGATTTTCTAACAGACAGCTAAAATTCTGACAAATCAGTACAGCCGTTTTGCGTGATTGATTAACAAACATATAGGCACATTAACAATATTGGTAAGAATGCTTCCATGTCAAGCCCACTCTCGTCCATCAGTATAACTCAATGACACGTGCGCGGCGTTGCGTGCGCGTGCGCTCATTGCGCAGTCGGCAGAACCTAACTATTAGTAATGCAGCCAGGTGAGATAACATCACTGTTTACAGACACTCATTATAGTATGTACTAGTTTACTACATACTAAATAACTATTGCTTGGACATAAGGGCGTGCTGGAGACAGGATAGTAAGACAATCCAGAGGTACCTATCTATGAAATGTACCCTATTCACAAACTATGTATATTTATTCCGTCTTATGTCTCAAGTCTGGGTGATTGTATGTGATATTTCATGTTTGTGAAACGCACCCATACAAGAGAAATTTCTAATGTGGGGGCGACGTCTTTTTTTAAAAATAAATTGGTTAGATAGTATTGTTTTCTATATGTAATGAATATTGTATAAAGGTGGTTTTAAATGGTTCATTACCTTGTTTCCGTAACATTCGTCCGGTCCATGGTGGCAGCTGAACTGCCATTTCCCATTAATTTTGTCATGCTGCAAGCAAAACAGATGCATCACAAATTAGGACGATAGTAACAACAATGTAAAACTTATAACGACAACCTGATTGGCGCAATTGGACTGGTGCGCTAAGGGTTGCGGGTTCGATTCCCACACGGGACAAAACTTTGTGTCCGCATATGTTTGTCCCAAGTCTGTGTATTTCTGTATGTTATATTTTATCTTTGTAAAACGAACCCACGATACAGGAGACATTCCCAGTTTCCGGAGACGTTTAAAAAAAAAACTCAATTTTTGGGTCGGGAATAACGAGCTGTCTTACCAGAAACTCTTGAAGCAGGACATTTTCCGAGACACCGCATTACGCTGCGCGTAGCGGCGTCTCGCTTGCACATCGTAACCTGTCCAGCTTCAAGCTCTCATAGTAAGGTCCCTGGTATGTATGTAGGTCCTCACCGTGCTCTTCCCGTACGGCACCAGCTTGACCTTGACCACGCCGCGGAAGTCCCTCCACACGGGCGCCAGCTGTGACGTGATGAACTGCTTGCTGTCCGGGCACAGCGACTCGTAGTACACCGCGATCTTCACCTGCAGCCAAGAGTTGGTGAGGAATGGAGAAGAATGTGATAATGATAGGTGGAGCAAGTTTCCTGGTTTGAGGACTAGCTGTTGCCGAGTGGTATCCAGCCTAGAATTGACCACCCCCTTTTCCCCCGTTGGTGTCGTAAGAGGCGACTAAGGGAAAATCCAGGAGATGGGCAGCAGCGTCTTCTGTAACTTCACCACCAATACTGCGATAAGCCGTTTGACAAGTAAAAAGACTTATAATAGTGTAACTAAACCGATTCTGTTTTATATGTTACTGTAAAGTTTCATCAAAATCTACATACATACATACCATCATGCCTGTATTCCCCGAAGGGGTAGGCAGAGGTGCACATATAGTACACCCACATTTCGCCAGTTATGTTTTTTGGTCCCAATGTAATAGGGGGCGAGCCTATTGCCATCAACCGGGCACAAATCCAGACTCCGTGCTGCCACTGAGAATTACCTAATGGAAAAACCCAGTAACACTTTGCCCGACCCGGGATTCGAACCCAGGATCTCGTGCTCAGCAGTCGCGCATAGCGACCACTAGACCAACGAGGCAGCCTCATCAAAATCTGTCCAGTAGTTTTTACGTAAAGGAGTAACAGATATCCATTCATCCACAAACAGGCGCGTGTATGTGACTGTACCTTCTGCTCGTCCCCCTTCTTGCTCTTGGCCATCACGCCGTAACACAGGGCCACCAGGCACACCACCGCTAAGGTCTTCATTTTGTTCTGTAACAAAAAACATCACAATGATAAACACACATAGACTGTAAGTTATTATACATAAAATACCGAAAATTATTGACTAACGAAACTTTTTGGTTAGTCTAGCAAGACTTGGCTTTTCTTTTCCTTGGCTTAATGATCACATAACATAACATCACGCCTGTATTCCCCGAAGGGGTAGGCAGAGGTGCACATATAGTACACCCACATTTCGCCAGTTATGTTTTAGGTCCCAATGTAATAGGGGGCGAGCCTGTTGCCATCAACCGGGCACAAATCCAGACTCCTTAATGATCCGGCTTAATGATCATAATATAGTAAATGCAGATAATTAGAACCTTCTGAACCATTTTAAGTATAATTTCATGTTCAAGTTGATTGGAAACCATAAAAATAATCAGAAAATAGGTAAGTAGTGAGTAACTGTATATCATTTATTAATGACTAGCTGCGCCCCGCCGTGTTACCCGCTACATTTTTTCGGGATAAAAAATAGCGTATGTTAATCCAGGGTCTTTTTCTTCATTTCAATCATCAATTCATCAAAATCTAGCCGTTTGAGTGTGAAGAGATAACAAACATACAAACACACTCACAAACTTTCGCCTTTATAATATTAGTGTGAATTCATTGTTTAATATTTATTAAGTAAGTCCAGCTTCGTTAGAAGTTTATCAACGATTGTACAATATAGCTAATAGTGATATCACAATACGTCTATTGCACACAGTAAGGTAAAAACCTTAACACACAGTTTTCATAGACCGTTTAGGGTTCTGTAAAGCGGTACGTGAACCTAGTACGTACAAGTACCGTGCTAGTGCCGTCAGGGATAGACAGAGAGTCAACAAACTATCGTTTTATAAACTAGTTCATTTTTCTAAGGAACAGAGGAAGAAATACATAATACAGCCAAGTCGTTTAATTTTCGCGGGAATTAAGGAGGGAATTACAGTCATCTAAGTTGAAATAAGTTTATACTAAAATATATTTTTATATCAGCTAGGCTCAAAGTAATAGTAAAAACTCATCTTTATAATGTTTAAGTTTAGTGGGTTTGTGCTCAGATACCATAAATTACGAAGAAGGGAGATAACACACCCCTAACGCCGCTGATGGCTTTTGGTGAACGTAGCGCGGTGGCACATAACTCATTTAAGCAGGTAGAATGATAAGTGTAGGTTTTACGATTATTTCGGAGTTAGTTTTTTGAGAGGTCCTGGGACCTCTCTTGTTCCCCCCACCCCACACTCTCCGGTCCCTCCCCCCTAGAGGCCGACTTTTTTTAAGGGTTTCCCCGAAACCAAAAAGCTAGATATTTCCGATAGCGTACGGAACCCATCGTGGGTCTAGCTCACGCTTGCCACGTATTACGCGGTAGTGGGAGAACAATGCGGAGTGTGGCGGCGGGTGACGCGTGTTGAACAACAATGTTGCGCGCTGTGGGAACGTCGTCGGGGTTTCATAACGCCACCTGCGCGGATTCTGGTGGGAATACCACGAATACCACTGTAATGCACCACTTTGTACACTGGATTGATAGCCAGGCATATACATATATATATGTAGAAGAAACTCTCTAAAAAATGTCTTTGGATACAACATAACATCACGCGTGTATTCTCCGAAGGGGTACAGAGCACATATAGTACACCCATATTAGCCAGTTATGTTTATTATGTCTCAATGTAATAGGGGCCGAGCTGACCATCAACCGGACACAGATCCAGACTCCGTGCTCCTACTGAGAATTACCTAATGGGAAAACCTAGTAACACTTTGCCCGAGCCGGACCCAGGACCTCATGCTTAGCAGTCGCGCCTAACAACCACTAGACCAACGAGGCAGTCTTTGGATTTATCTTTTGATTATTAGAAAAACATGTGAACACGTCTTTCCGCAGATATTTTTCAATCTATTGAAGCATTAGCTTTTAATATTGTATTGTAATGTGTTGTTTATTGAAACAACTGCATTCTATGTTATATCCTTTTACAGGGCAGTAACATGCGCAATTTTTTACCTTTACAGGGCAATGGCATATGCAGTTGTTTCAATAATTAACAGATCACAATACTACATTAAAAACTATCGCGACAATAGAAACAATATCTGCACATGTTACTGCCCTGTACAAGGATATAACATAGAATGCAGTTGTTTCAATACACAATATATAACATTATATTATAATATATCGACTGCTGAGCACGAGGTCCTGGGTTCGAATCCCGGGTCGGGCAAAGTGTTACTGGATTTTTCCATTAGGTAATTCTCAGTAGCAGCACGGAGTCTGGATTTGTGCCCGGTTGATGGCAATAGGCTCGCCCCCTATTACATTGGGACCTAGAACATAACTGGCGAAATGTGGGTGTACTATATGTGCACCTCTGCCTACCCCTTCGGGGAATACAGGCGTGATGTTATGTTATGTTTTATAATATACTACAGTTAACTTATTTTTAACCGACGAAAAAACGGAGGTTTGTTTTTTTTATGCATAACTTTATACAGAATAGTACGTTTAGATAATTAGTTTTTTTTAATATCGCGTTGCATGATTATAAATAATATACTGTAGATTGGTTCAGTCTGCTTGTGACCACGGCCGGTGCAGCTCGGCCTAAAGGTCAAGACAAAAATTAAAAAGTTGTGTTCGCGTTAATTCTTGGTATTTAATTCTATTATAATTCGTATCCTAACATGTTGAGAAACCTTATGTCAAATGTTAGAAGTTAACATATATTCCGGAAGATGGCAGCGTTTTCTGTAACTTCGCCAGCGATACTGCGATCCCCAAGTCGTTTGCTAAGCTTGGGGATCGCACACCCTCCCTATTTCTAAGGGGAAGGCCCTAATTCAAACAGTGGACGTCTTCTGGATGATGATGAAACCTGAATTCTATATACAGGAGCGTCCAAATGATGCTCTGAGAATATTTAAGACTAACTATTAAGAAGGTGTTGTTCGATTGATGGTATGTTTCATTTAAATGTTCTGCTACTTATTTTGCTGTCTGACACTGTACTACTATGTAAACTGCTCTGACAAGGCGAGACTTGTCTGTTCTAATCATAATTCTCTATGTATCGAAGGTAATATGTCTAGAATTTAATTGTGATTAAGCTTGATTTTGTACATCCCATATTGTATTTATTCCGCACTTCGGACGGCATGTGAATCCGTTGGTCCTGCGCTCGATCTCTCCCCGGTCGTGTCACCGTCGTGGACTATGAGAGTGAGGGAATAGGGAGTGCACCTGTGTTAGCATACTTGTGCACTATAATATCTCCTGTAGTTGTCTAGTCTCAGCTGAGAAAAGGCTTTGTTACCGGTTTTCTCACTCGTAATACCGCAAGCAATTACCATCCCACCTATGTGTTTGACACTCTTCGCCGCATACATCTTACTCGTGGTACTTTCTATTTGCTGTCATGTTGACAACACGTAGGTCACGATGTGACCCTGAGGCCTAGCTCACAAGCGGGAGCGGGGACACTCCAGGTACCATGAGATAGCATTGCATTATATTCCGTTGTGGAAGCGAGACGCCGCTATATGTGTATGACCTATATGACCTGCACTGCAAGATGATAGTAACTGCGCTCATGAATTT
This sequence comes from Abrostola triplasia, assembly GCA_946251915.1. Taxonomy (NCBI): domain Eukaryota; kingdom Metazoa; phylum Arthropoda; class Insecta; order Lepidoptera; family Noctuidae; genus Abrostola; species Abrostola triplasia. Next base: position 244,470 of record OX276448.1, on the reverse strand, counting down.
CGGTCACGGCTTGCAACTGGCACTAGATAACGCAGGAGATATGGGTACTTACACAAGGAGTGTAAGCTGTAGATTAAGAAGAGGATCATATCATAAGTGACCGAGAAATCTTTACGTAAACATTAGTATTTCTTCCAGAAAGAATTTCCTAATGTTAGCTACGGTTGGAGCATCATCATCATTCAGCCGGAAGACGTCCACTGTTGAACAAACTAATAAAAGCTTACTAACTGCAAATCCACAAAATTATTTGTGGTCTTATTTCTCGGGCCGTTTTAGTATATATCACGGCTGCTCAACGCCTGTCCCTCACACCACACACACATACAAACAAGTTCCAACACAGACGAACATTACGTGTCATAACGGTACTCTTCAATGTTTTCTCTTCATACATTGACTCCTACTATTTGTCTATTACTGGGTTTTTCAAGAAAGTGACCAGCGACGTGAATAACATCTTTTTACGCGACTGCCTTAAAGAGGAGTGTAAACCCAGTAAATAGTGTCCTTTACACATGTCCTTTAGTGTAGAGAGGTTGACCGCCTAGTGACGGACTTAGGTAGCACTCGGGGAGGTAAACTATTACATAAATAACTATACACTGAGTTGGTAATCGTAGATTCCAATAGATAATACCTGACGTGGCCCTTAAGACGTAAATACTGAAAGGGAACTTGAAATTCGATGGATGCGAGCGAGACGATAGTTCAGTTGGTTAGAGCTGCGCCACGGTACAGCGAAGGTTGCGGTTCAAGTCCCGCTCGTGTCCATCGTTTTTCAAATTTCCTTTATCAAATTAGCTTCGGCGACTTGGGAGAGGCCTATATCCAGCTGTGGACAGCAATAGGATGACAGATGATGATGGGCAACATGCTAAAATGACACCAGAAGTCAAATATATTAAATAGTTTATTCTAAACTGTAAGTCAACCGAAACATTTCAACTGGGTCTCATAAAAACAAACTACAATAGATTCAGGTCCGGTTCATGACCAGTAAGCTGTCCCTCGGCCTGCGCCGGCGCCGGTGACCTAGATGTCGGTTATTACACAAACTAACCGGTTTCTTCACACAAGCGCCGGCTACAATTACTTTTATGTGCGTCAAGCCACTCACTCTCAGGTGACATCTTGGTTAAGAAGATCGTGAGATGCGGTTACAAGAGATACCTACTTGAAACGCGAAGTTTTGATGATAAATATTATACATGCATATAATATGACTGCCTCGTTGGTCTAGTGGTTGCTAAGCGCGACTGCTGAGCATAAGGTTCTGGTTTGAATCCCGAGTCGGAACAAGTGTTACTAACTTTTCCATTAGGTAATTCTCAGTAGCAGCACAGAGTCTGGATTTGTGCCCGGTTGATGGCCAGCTTGCCCCCTATTACATTGGGACCTAAAACATAACTGGCGAAACGTGTGTGTACTATATGTGCGCCTCTGCCTACCCCTTCGGGGAATACAGGCGTGATAATATGTTATGTTGTTTATATAGTTATCATGCTATCCTGCTTTTCTACTCATATTACTGGACTCCTTGTCTGAGCTACTCAAGATATCTGACCCGTATAGATAATTATGTCACACACAACACTCATTAATTATGTGTTTGCGTGTGTGTGTGTTTGTGTGTGTGTGTGTGTGTGATTACTATATTGATGTAATTAGTACATTATATAAATAAGCCTCCTGCTGATGTTTACCTTTGTTACCGTTTTTTTATCTTAACCTTACCTTAATTATAAAATTCACAAATACACTCATAATACTTCTCATAACTGAACAATTATTCATAAATTATTAAAAAATCTTATTTCCTTGAGCACATTTAAAAACTTTTGACATAAAAAATGGCGGGCACTTAATTTACAAGATGGCGTTTATACAATAGCTATTCCTGACGAGTTGAAGGCGACTGCTTTGTTATATACATGATAATAGTTGACCCGAACACTCATCTGTAGGTTATCGGTCAGAATAACATAATTTTATATTATTATACATATAAATAAATGCTTTCACTAACTGCTTATCTGAGAAAAAACTGAAGAGGTTGTCCCTGATTTATTTGTTGTTGTATTAGATAGGTACGTAATGTTTGGTAATGTTATCAAGACTGTTTACAAATCTTAGTTTGGGTTATAAAAAATTACTGTCTTCCATTTTTAAGAAGTAGACGACTACATACCTTATTCTTTAACAAGATCAAATTTTCTAAATAAAAATTCTCATAATGACAATCGTTCTTGTTGGCAATTGCATATCTTCTTAAAATGAAGACGTGTGTGTATGTGCCCAAATATGTATTAACTAAAGGAGAAAAAGTTAGTGCGTGCCGGGGTTTGAAGTTCCGACTTTTGACTTGGCAGTCATACCACTCGGCTATCAGTTAAATACTACCATTAGCTTATTTTTTATCCGTACAAGTGTGAACTATTCTACACTTGCGTCTAGTTTGTTTAGCACTTATACAGTAATGCCTCGAGACGTGTTAATCAGAATGTCCACGGTATACGAGGCGCTAGGTACGTGCAGACACCGGTGTCCGGCAGAGTAGGGTCACACGCAGGACGCAGCCCGCCCGAGGTTAACTGTAGGCGCAATGACCCACTTCGACCAATTGACTCCCATCAGCCTGTAACTATGTGACGTCGCTCTCAGCTGATAGCCTGCACTCTGTGGCTGTAGTCTGTGTTGGCTCGTAGGTAACTTGGTAATCAAAATCGGTTTGGTTTACTCTCGACTGCTGAATGTCACTTATGACATTATTAACGATTTGACGCCCTGATTGGCGCAGTGGTTAAGTGATTGGACTGCTGCGCTAAGGGTTGCGGGTTCGAATTCCGCACGGGGCAAAAATGATCCGTAGATGTATGTCCTGAGTCTGAATGTTTCTATATGTGATATTTCATGTTTGTGAAGCGCCCCTACGATAAAGGAGTAAGTAATAGGGTCGGGCGACGTTTAAAAGCCAAGTGTAAATCGGACTCGCGCACAAAGGGTTCCGTACCATTATTTATAAAAACGGGAAAAAAATCACGTTTGTTGTATCCTTTAAATATTTATGTTATTCTGTTTTTTAGTATTTGTTGTTATAACGGCAACAGAAATACATCATTTATGATTTCAACTGTCTATCACGGTTCATGAGATACAGCCTGGTGACAGACGGACGGACAGCGGGGTCTTAGCAATAGGGTTCCGTTTTACCTTCGGGTACAGAACCCTAAAAATAGACCCAGACCATCAGTGATACTGTAACGAAAAAGGATTACATAGACGAGTCTCAAATGGACCTAGCATGACCGGTTTGATCCGACAACGGTTTAACAATCAGCCGACAACCTTAAGACGAATCTCCGCTCTCTATAGATGTGATGATTGATCTCCCTGACCCACGTGACACCGGTGAACGACCCCAGACGTTCGGGCTCGGGTGGTCACTGGTGAGGCCTGCTCATCTCACCAAACGACGTCTAGAGGTCACGCGTGCAGTTTTAGGGTACCTTGACAGGATTGAATTATTACCCACATTATTGAATTAGGACCCACGGAATAAAATGCTACTGTAACTCTTTTAGTTAAAATTTAAACCTCTGTAGTGACCAGCACTCTTACACAGTTAGAGATCAATTTCCGGATCTGGTAAACTTTTACCTACTGGGTTTTTCCAGTAGGTAATTCTCAGTAGCAGCGTGGAGTCTGCATTTGTACCCAGTAAGTTGATGGCAATAAGCTCTGTAACATATTTATAACATAACTGGCGAATTGTGGCTGTATTATGTATAGGTGCACTTGAAAACCAACGCCAGGCACTAGATGTCTGACAAATACTGAAGAACATCTAACTGGTACAACTGCCAGACATATGTATACCTAACCAATCCTTTCCTCTTTCTTATTTACTTTATCTTTTAAAGTTACTTAGTTTTTATTCCCTTTATAATTTACTAGCTGCGCCCCGCGGTGTACCCGCTATATTTTTTCTGGATAAATATGGTAGCTACATCTACACCAAATTTTAGCAAAATCGGTACAGCCGCTTAAGATGTAACAAACATACAAACACATACTCAGAAACTTTCGCCTTTATAACACTAGTGTGATGTGGCTGTATTGTACCAATAAACTATTACTTTCTATAACCTCTGCCCACCCCTTCGTCTAATACTGGCTGATGTAATGCATCTATCTCTAAGAACTGCGAGTGTGTGGCTACTATCAACATTTTGTTAAGACACAGGTTATGACGTCACATCACATCCGTCAGATCTTAGCGGGAATGCGAGTCGATAGGGCTTCGAGCAGCCTGTTAACGTTACACACGTACGTCAACATATAACGGTAACTGCTAGCTTAGCATAGCTATCATGTTGGCCATGCTAAGCTTGAATCTAAATTCATAAAGGAAATATGATGGACATCAATTTTATCCCGCTCGTGTCCATTTTTTCAAATTTCCTTTATCAATTTAGGTAACACAAGATGTTTAAGGTTAGGTAGTCCCACAAGTCCCAGTTTTTGAGTTTTTTAAATCCATGTGAGAGATAGAAAGCAGTTTGACAGCACCAAATGCCAACTGTTGCAGGGATACCCGGCCTTAAAGTACATAAACCATGAAGCGGTTTCATGGAATAAAAACCAGTTGTCAACGTTTTTAGGACTGCTAGTAGACGACTAAATTGGTATGACCATTTTTAGGGTTTCATACTCAAAGGGTAAAACAGGACCCTATTACTAAGACTCCGCTGTCAGTCCGTCTGTCACCAGGCTGTATCTCATGAACCGTGATAGTTAGACAGTTGACATTTAACAGATGATGTATTTCTGTTGCCGCTATAACAACAAATACTAAAAAACAGAATAAAATTAATATTTAAGGGGGATACAACAAACGTGATTTTTTGCCGTTTTTTATAGATAATGATACGAAAGCATTCGTGCGCGAGTCCGGCTCGCACTTGGCCGGTTTAACATTTACGTGTGCGTCACGTCAAGTGAACTATGAAGCTGAAGCAACCCGCCCTTGAACATACTATAACAACATACTATAACAGTTAACTTTAACTGTAGTTATTGATTTAACTAGCTAGAGATCACACAGTTAAAAGTTTATTTCGCATCCTTTTTTATTACGCAGGAGATATTATAGTGCACAAGTATGCAAACACAGGTGCACTCCCTATTCCCTCACTCCCATAGTCCAGGACGGGGAGACACGAGCGGGGAGAGATCAGGCGCAGGACCAACGGGTTAACATGCCTTCTGAAGCACGGGTCCTATAACATGACTGGCGAAATGTGGGTATACTATAATATGTTCCTACAGGGACAGTATGTCTTCCCTGCGTGGTATTAGTCGCCCTATACGTTGGACAACACCAGCATGATACACTAATTATGTCCGTCTCCATGGCAACGCTCTAAAACCAACAATTTATATAAATATACTATCTAATCAGCTGACCCGATCCCCAAATTAACTTGACCTCTCAGTTCAAACAACATGGTTTGTATCAGAGGTCTTAATTTACCGGTTGTTATCTCTGCAGTCACTAGCGCCCTCTGTACGGCGTTAACCTCGCTTGTGTTATTATTTGATAAGTATTGTTTGTAAACTTTAGCGAGTCGTAATATTATTAGTTGGCGCCGGCTTACTAACAGATAAAACGATTTAAAATAACATAGCTACCTATGCGTGTATTCCCCGAAGGGGTAGGCAGAGGTGTATACTGTATCTTAGGCACACCCACCCACATTTCGCCAAGTTTATGTTATAGATCCCTCAGCAGTGATAGCCGAGTGGTATGACTGTTGGACTGCTAAGTCAAAGGCAAAGCTCAAACCCCGGCACGCACTAATTTCTTTTCGAATTCATTTGCTAACTATAATTAGTTATCAATTGCTAAAAATGGTGAAGGAAAACATCGTGAGGAAACCGGCACACTTGAGAGATTGTTCAACGGTGTGTAAGGCTATGTTAAAGGCCTACAGGCGGTTTACACTCTGACACCAGGTAACATCAACCATACGATAAGAAGTTATAGATCCCAATGTATAGAAAACTCAACACTTCCCAATCCAGTGTTTGAACCTGCAACCCTGCACATGAATCCAGCCGATCAACCACTGCGCCACCGCGACATACCTACCACCTGGTTGCTATTCACTGTTATGCTATATCCAATAACTGTTATATTTAACGATATAAATAGCATGTTATAACTGCTATCTTAATTACTATCAATTTATTGGTTGGCCGTAACTGTCAGTTATTTGTGTGACCTACTAAATAAATATTGTATTTGTGTCAGATAATATAATAAAACTATATAATTGCTTCACGACCGTGGGATCATATTATATTGAGACTTTTATGCCAACTTAGTAAGTTTCGCAACACAGATGTGGGTTCGTTATACAATAAAATAATAATTATAATGTCCTCCTGACCGAATGTCGGTCACGGCCTGTCTCAGCCGAGACTAGCCAACTACGCAGGAGATATGCGCGCAAACACAGGTGCACTCCCTATTCCCTCACTCTCATAGTCCAGGACGGTGAGACGCGACCGGGGAGAGATCAGGCGCAGGACCAACGGCTTAACGTACCTTCCGAAGCACGGATGGGGCTCAACATGTGACAATGGTCACCCATCACAAGACTGACCGCGCTGAGAACGACTTAACCTCGCTGATCGACTGATCATGACACATGACACAAACACTCAGACTTGGGAGAAGTATTTGCGGGTTAAATCAACATTTCCATCGTGCGCGAACCTTTTGTGTAGCAGTGCAATCATTTAGGAAATCCTAAACCAGGCGCAAATCCTGACTCAGTGCTGCTACTGAAAGTTACCATCAAAAACACCTTTTCAACCGATGTCTCTAAGGTTGTGTTATACCGTCCTGGACTCCGAGTGTGAGGGAATTATGAGTGCACCTGTAACCTTCATTGTGCACCATGTGCTCTATAAAATCTTCGGGCTCTTCTCATTGAGATGGTATTGGTCGATACCAAATTTTGGTCTTAATTACATTATTACAAGTTGGTAATCTACACACGCGCAATCAAGCTGTGAAAAGGCAGCGGATAATCACCGATTACCGAACAATATGTTACTGAGTAAATAGTTAATTACAGAGCCTACTCGCGGTAATTAAGCGGCGAGAGATTAACTGTTGGAGGAAAGATTAAAGTAATTGAATACTACTTCAAACGGCTGATTGTTTTAACAGTTAATGAGTATTTCTGGCAAATGGATATCCGTGCCTCTGCCTACCCCTCTGGGACACAGGCGTGACTTTAAGCTCCTATGTATGTGTTAGCCTTTGGGTATAGTAGCTATCAGCGCGGTTGCCGAGTGGTATCTAAAATTGACCACCCCCTTTCCTCCCGTGGGTGTCGTAAGAGGCGACTATGGGAAAGTCCAAAAGCCGCTGGCCAACCGCGGGGATTATGCCAACCTCCCCCCACTCTAAGGGGGAGGCCTTTGTTCAGCAGTGGACGTGTTCCGGCTGATGATGATAGACCGCGGCTGCTAAACGTGAGTAGCTTAGATCGATGCCCGGGACCGTCAATGCTTTTTGTGTTTGCGTTTTGTTTTTGATGAGATAGATATCTCACTGTAGGCTTGTGTATTGCTTCGAAATTCAATAACATTTTTAATCTAAAGTGTTGTTGTTACTCATATCAAAATATACAATGATATTGAGACTAGGTCCCACGACACTATGAGCCCTATTGTGGGGTTTAGGGTACTCACTAACTATATTTAATCTATTAATCTCAACATTCTCAACTAATATTATAAACGCGAAAGTTTGTAAGTATGGATGGATGTTTCTCTCTTTGTAAGTATGTAAATGTGAAACTCTACAATAATATAGCTTATACATTAGAATAATTTGATGACCTGATTAGCGCAGTGGCTAAGCGATTGGACTGCTGCGCTAAGGGTTGCGGGTTTGATTCCCGCACGGGGCAAAACTTTGTGCGAACCACAGATGTTTGTCCCGAGTCTGGGTGTTTGTGTATGTGAATATTTGATGTTTGTGAAACGCACCTACGATACAGGAGAAATTCCTAGCGTGGGGCGACGTTTTTTTTAAAAAAATAAATAAATAAATAACACATAGGCTACTTTTATAGGGAAAAAGTGTAGCGGGTAACACCGCGGGGCGCAGCTAGTGATAAAATAAATATATTTAATGCACAAAACACATCTATTGTTAGAGTTGAACATCTTTGAGAGACCTACCTTCCTGGTTTGTTAATGTTAAAAATTATAAAACTAAAAACCAATTTGTTATTTAAAATAATATAATTAGTGAAGCTTCTAACGTAATATCCCTCTCCAATCATCGCTGACGTAACAAAAGTTTAACTTAAAGTTAATCCGTCTTCCTCATTGACACAAAAAAACTATAGGTAATTGGTTGTTTAGTAAATACACAATCATTATGAGTTTAAATTCAGGATTTTTTTGCTAATAACAATTAAAAACTGCTATAAGTGGACCTTATGCAAAGGATATCAAAAAAACTATGCCAAGCTCAAAAACAACAGGTTTTTAACATAATTGGTATAATTATATATCTGTAAGCTTTTTCCTCAATTAGCAAAGCAAACTTATTCTTAAAACTTCTTGTTAGTAATGAGGTAGGTAAGAATCTTATTAAACTACATCTTAGTTGTAGTCTTACCTTTTTTTCTCGTTGGACCTTGAGGTACTTGGTTCACACTTCACGGGTGCACTGTGCACTGCGCAGGCGACGACTGGCGAGCGGCGACCAAAAAAAGTTGCGTGTGCGTTGTCCCCACTACCGAGTTAGGCTGGCTGCAGATGGTAGACTTGTCGGGGTGACTTAAAATAGCGGGTGTAAGAACAAACAAGTATTGATACAAAATTGATGCGCTGTCAAAGTTACATCATACCTGGTTGTGGTTCACAGGGAGCTACTGACCCTCACAACACAGTTACTGGGAATTCGGATTTCTGACTACCTGTCTAAGATGCTAAAGACAGTCGAAGCCGACGGATTAACTTGCTAACTGAGGCCCCTATAACCAAATTGCGACTGCTGCCTGTAAATGTATCTAATTTTAACGTTAAATTTACGTAGGACAGCTTCCAAGAAGCTACCACTCCACACTTCGTACAGTTCCTACTATGCAATGTTTTCTCAATTAATCGCAACTTAATTACTTATTTACGCAACTTAATTAGTATATCTAACTACAAACTAATCATCTAAGTACAAATATGTCTATCCTTTCCTAGATCAATCAAATTCGTTTTAATCATGTATCATCAGCCTTGTGTCCCGCTAGGATCGAGTCACACTTGCCAGTCTAATAAGCGCACCTGTGTCACCGCCCTAATAGTCACAGTATACATAACCCGGTCAATATGCAGTGCACCACATCAATCACACAATTGACAGTAGCAACCCGCCTACACAACCCGGTCGGGTAACACGTGCAAGTGTAAGCAATCAGTGATTGTTGTTTGAGCAGATTTTTTCTTTTTGTGTCATTTTTACAATGTGATGTAGTTGGGCCCGGTGACCACGGTGAAGGGTGGGCAGTTGACATTAAAACGTAATTTATAATACAAGCTTTACACTCATTCTTTGGCCGAAGAACAAGTCAGCCCTGGACAGTTATCCAACCATTATAGGTCTCTAAATAAAGAGCCGCGCACTCAAACACTTTGTCTCTAAACTTGTCAATGCCGCCAGCTTTTTGCGCATGCGACAGCGATGAGGAGGAATACTTCGATGCATAATTTTATATTTTTTTATATTTATGTATGTATTATTAGTTTTAATGTAGATTGTTTTGTTTTTAAGTGGTATAAGTAAATAATAAGTAACTTTGTCCCACTGCTACGAAGTCCTCTCTTGAAGGTACGAGCACTGATCCAACAACAAGCCAAAGATCGCAAGTTCGAACCCCGGCACGCACCAATGTCTTGTCGAATTCATGGAGGAAAACGTCGTGTGGAAACCGGCACACCTGAGAGATTGTTCAACGGTGTGTGTCGCCATGTCAGAGGCCTACAGGCGGTTTACACTCTGACACCAGGCTGTTCATCAACCATACGATAAGAAGATTACAATATTACAGAATACAGACATTTTTAATTCATGGTATAAGCCTAATATCGCCAATTAGATATAGATCACAAAGGATGAATCTGAACCGGGGTTCGTTGTTGAGGACAATTTAATTCAATTGTTATAGCTTACTTGTGGCATACATAATGATTACATTAGCCATTCAGCGAATGCATCGTTAGCAAAGACCAATGATTGACATCTTTTATATAATAATCATAAAACATAACATAACATCACGCCTGTATTCCCCGAAGAGGTAGGCAGAGGTGCACATACAGTACCCCCACATTTCGCCAGTTATGTTTTAGGTCCCAATGTAACAGGGGGCGAGCCTAATGCCATCAACCGGGCACAAATCCAAACTCCGTGATGCTACTAAGAATTAATGTGAAAACCCAGTAACACTTTGCCCGACCCGGGATTCGAACCCAGGACCTCGTGCTCAGCAGTCGCGCTTAGCAACCACTAGACCAACGAGGCAGTCAGTAGTTTAGTACAGCAACCAGAACAAGCTGACATGTAAGTGTTTTATGTCCATTATTTATGATGTCTCACTGCGCAGGCGCTGTAAGCTTTGTCTTCAAGCCGTGAGTCACATATTGCCGTCCTAATGACTGCATACAGGTGCTCGCCCACGTCTGAGTAGTAATTAACTTAGCAAGTACGTAAGACATTTAGCAGACTAATAACCATTTGAGAGACATAAAAAAAGACATACAAACTGACTGCCTCGTTGGTCTAGTGGTAGCTAAGCGCGACTGCTGAATATGAGGTCCTGGGTTTAAATCCCGGGTTAAGCAAAGTGTCACTGGGTTTTTCTGAGAAATTCAAACTTCGTGCAGGTACTGAATTAATATTGATTATATAATAAGTTATAATATTATAGTACTTATACAGATTTCAAGGTAACATATAAATGCGTCGTATTTGCAAAATAATGAAGTGTTGACATTAAATGTTATTGTGAAATATTATATTATAGACATTGTATTTTGTGCTTATTATTGATATTTAATTATGCAACAAAATAAGTTGTGTGTCTAATATAATGGACTTTGACCCAACCTTTAGGTACGGTATTATATTTAAAGTAAATAAATATAGATTTTATTTTACGTAACCACACAAGCATCACTGCGGATTACACGTATATTCCTCCCGCGCGGGGATCGAACTCGTAAAGCGACCTCCAATGCCAAAAGTAGGGTCAAATTTGACGACCTGCCTCCTTAACATGAACTGGCCAGGCAGGACATTTTCCATTTTGAAAGCGAAACGCCGCTAGGTGAGGTGAGTGAGTGGAGTGTGGCGTCTCGCTTCCACATCATTTTATCGTAAATTTCAATGAAAACATGTTATTTTTTGTCAGATTTGCTACCGCGACCGCGTTGTTATGAGTTCATTGTAAGGGTGCTAATTGCTGCTGTGGCTCATGATTGGACTGCACTAAAGGTTGTGAGTTCGATTCCCGCACGTGTCGTTCTGATCCTGGGTTTGCATGTGTGATTTTGAAACGCGCCCACATTTCCAAAGTTCCTAGAGGGGGGTGAAGTTACAAACAAATAATTCTTAAACTCAATGTATGCTCACTATGTTCTTGTGAACACTTCTGCCTACGCTTGTCAGCGTACCGTCGTGATCATACCAACAGAGTTATGTTAATTAGTACCCTGACAAGCTCGTCAACGCAGTTAAATAAAAAAATAACAAAACTGCACTCCGTACTGACTGAATATTTAATAAATTAAAACTTTTTGCAGATGCCTGCGCGGCCGATCAAACTGGCTGAGAGTTGGGAGGCAATGACCTCGCGTTGTGTTATGATTTAAAATGTTAATTAAATAAACATAACATCACGCCTGTATACCCCGAAGAGGTGGGCAGAGCTGTGTACACCCACAGTTCACCAGTTGTGTGGTAGGTCCCAATGTAATAGGGGACGAGCTGGCTATTAACCACAAATCCAGACTCCGTGCTGCTACTGAGAACTTTCTAATGGTATAACCTAATAACCCTTTGCCCGATCAGGGATTCGAACCCAGGACCTCAAGCGCAGCAGCAAGTTACATGATTTAGCTATTTACTACAGACGAGTAGGCAGCAGGCATAATCTCCCGCTTCATAAGTCATTGTCTTTGAATAACATTTTAGGTATGTATATTGAGAGTCTCCTAAGTTTTTGTCTGGATCTTTAATCAGACACTTTTTGTGCTGTCAAGATGTTTTAGCCAAACTTTAATCACTAACATCTAATAACGGCATTAACCATAGAATATTAATGTACAGCTACGTGGTAACCGTTAGTTTTAATTATTTAAATGTGTTGTATTAATTGGTAAATTAATTAATGTAGCTATTTAACTTCGTCATGAGATAAAAGTCATGAGAAAGGAAATCAAAGTCTGGCCCTCATACCATGAACTTAAAGCAGGATATTTTTTATGTGAACGCGGGACACCGCTACGTGCAGGGTAGTGCCATCTCGCTTCCACATTGGAAACTGTCCTGCTTTAAGAGTTCATGAGACTATTGTTCATATGACAGAGGACAATCTCAACTACACTAGTCAACGCAGGGGATATTATAATGCACACATGTGAACACAGGTGCACTCCCTATTCCCTCACTCTCATAGTCTAGGACGGTGAGACACGACCGGGGAGAGATATCATCAGCCGGAAGACATCCACTATTGGACAAAGGCCTCCCCCTTAAAGGGGGGAGGGGGTGCAATGATCCCCACGCTTGGCAAGCGGCTTGGGGATCGCAGTATTGGTGGAAGGTGAAGTTACAGAAGACGCTGCTGCCCATCTTCTGGATTTTCCCTGAGCCGCCTCTTACGACACCTACGGGAGGAAAGGAGGTGGTCGATTCTAGGCCGGATACCACTCGGTTAAGTATAGAATTGCCTTAGATAATTTATACACGGAGCGTTCTCCCTGACCTCCACATCACAGTTACTGGTCCATCTCTTGCCGTGTGTGTGAGGGGTTTGCGAGTATGAGAGGATTACTCTTGTCAGAATATCTCAAGTTATTATGTATATCTTTATAATTGATATTGTTAATATTTGTATGTGTTGCTGTTTTGTATGTCTGTGTTTATGTAGAATAGTTTGATTGGTGAGATGTTCTATTCTAATAAATAAATTAGTATTCTGACTGTCTAAGATGTACTACAGCCGATGGCAGTACAGTGTACGTGCTGTCCGAGGTAGGCGGGTTCCTAATATCAAAATGGAAGGTCACGGTCACCCATCCATTGTCAGACCCCAGCAAGTGAAGCTTAACCTTGTACATCCGACACGGGCGTCCGTGATGTGACTAAGTATACATGTATTATTAATAGAGAACACGATGATCTGCGCAGGCGCATCTCGTGTACCTACCCTACATATTAGTATTCGAGAGGATCCGTTACCTAAGTAATGGTAAGACGTGCAAAGAATTAAGTGCGAAGACAGTTAGGTGGGAACAGTGGATGTATAATGAACTTTTTGTGCTTGGTTTTAAGGTTGAAAGTTCTTTGGTGTGTTTGTGATGCAAATTTTGACCAAAATCACTAGAAGTTAAGAACGGTATTATTGAACACGCTTTCTAATTGGTTTCACTAAATGGTTGTTATGGTGCAGTGGTGGAGATGAAGGGTTTACGTGCTTGGAGGTGTAGGTTTATATCGTTTTTGTAGATGAACATTGTTACGAAATTAGAATCGTATTGGTGTAGTAACTGAGGTTGTGCGAGAGGTTCCAGTTCCACCCCAGGATATAACAAATAGTTTAATGAATTAACAAAAATATTGTTATTATGTTTTTAGGTCTCACTGTAATAGGGGGCGAGCCTATTGCCATCAACCGGGCACAAATCCAGACTCCGTTCCATTACTGAGAATTACCTAATGGAAAAACCCAGTAACACTTTGCCTGACCCGGGATTCGTACCCAGGACCTCGTGCTCAGCAGTCGCGCTTAGACCATTGAGGCAGTCTACAGTGCACAGAAAGGTAAAATGGCTGACAGCGGGGCCTGTGTAGTGTGTATATTGTACCTATATACCGGTAATGATGAATGAATTGTGTATGAACAAAATAATGTATAAATAATTATATATGTGAGGAAATGTGTCCATCATACATTGTAGCTACGCAACGTACAGACAGTACATTAATATACACACACTCATTGAATTGTTACCGGTGGCCGTGAGCCGCTGCCGGCCCCTCACCGGCCGGCCGTTATGGTGTGTGCTGGTGTTGGGTAAGAGGTAACTCTGCTACTAAATTCTTTATGTCTCACGGTAATGAAATGTAATTAAACTGTGTAGATACGTCAATATTTCATAACTTACTGTTGCCGCACGTCGGCTCGCGACTCTGCCGCGTAACCAGCTCATGAATAAGGGCTCCGGTCGAGTTCGAAACTAGTCGGGCATTCCCGAATACACCCGTGAGTATAATCGGAATATACAGTAAATAATATGGATAACACTCACGAAAGTTATTATAGTAAAATTTTATATCTAGCTGGGCCCCGCGGTTTCAGATGCGTTCCTCTTATCGTATGGTTGATGAACCTGGTGTCAGAGTTTAAACCGCCTGTAGGCCTCTGACATGTCGACACACACCGTTGAACAATCTCTCAGGTGTGCCGGTTTCCTCACGATGTTTTCCTTCACCGTTTTGAGCACCTGATAACTATTCCAAACATAATTAATAAATAAGTACTCGTTTTTTATCACTCTTACTTCTCAGACTCATATCAATGAACGGCATCTGATATTTAAATATAACTTTTTTAAACCATACATTCAATAATCCATGGATTTTTCTTACCCGACTCGCTCGACTTTTGCGACTCCTATCACGGAACAGCATCTGTCTACCATACATAACTGATCTACCACCTAAATTCACCATTCCACCCATATTTAACAGTTTGACTTCCCCGACTTTTCCGACTTTAAATAAAACACGCGCACTAAGCATTAGTCTTTATTAGTTCCTCATCTACGTGTGTCTCGTGAAGCAGGGTCAGCAGCTCGGGCTCCGTGACCAGCAGCGGGGTGTTGGCGGGGGTGGTATCGGGCCCGCTGCGGTACACCTCGTACCGGGCCGGCGACTGGGACGCCGCCCTACCCACCACCACTATGTACGGGTAGCCCATTCTGGAGGGTTTACATTAAGTTGGTCATTGGAAGGAGAATCCGATTTGTAAGAGCTCTTATGTAACCTATAGGTATATATTATATAATATAAATAACAATGAATGTTTGTCCTCTATGCACTCTTGAACCATTGATCAGATAGTGATAAAACTTTGGCTGAGTCTTCTGAGGATACCCGAGAGGGTTTCCGGCTCAAAAAATCTATATACTTACTTTATCTGAAAGCCTTTTGCCATAATCTCAACGCTTGATAAGCGGCTTGGGGATCGCAGTATTGGTGGTGAAGTTACAGAAGACGCTGCTGCCCATCTTCTGGATTCCCTTACGTCGCCTCTTACGACACCCACGGGAGGAAAGGGGGTGGTCAATTCTAGGCTGGATACCACTCGGTATATGGTATAAGTGATTATAACTTTATCGAAAATTTTTAAGTCATTTTCTTAAAACGACGATGTATGTTGACTCCAGCGCGACCTACACCAGTATCACCGATCCGAGACCCTGACCTGTCAGCCATGAGCAGCCGCTTGCCGATGGTGAGGTGATGCCTGTCGTCGATGAGCACGTCCAGCTCGTGCGCATGCGCGGGCCGGTGCCGCGTGATGCTGTCCCACAGCCGCTCCGGCTCCCGCCCGGAGGACTGCCACTCCACGGAGCCCTCCTGAGGAGTCGGTTAGATTTAACAGGATTTGACATCGGGCGACCTCGATCACGGTGTCAAAATTGCCATTTCAATGATTCATCCATTCTCTCGAGATGTTATAGTCGATCTCAGTGTCAGAAATATCAATGTGTCAGTGAAATCGGCCTCGGTGCTAGAAGCGGCAAAGTTGATGCGGATTCTGGTGTCAGAAATGTCGATCTCAGTGTCTGTAATGCTAAAAACACCATACCAATGACAATTTTGAGATCATGTTAAAGTCGATCACGGAGTCAGAAATGCCCCGCCAATGATGATCAAGTCAAAGTCAATTCGAATCCTTGTAAACATCTAAACGTCAAACTTTTACGATTACATTCTGTATCAGACATATTTACTACATAGAAGTAATGACTCTACATTGTGTTGCTGTAGGGACTGCTAGTGGACTTACTTTAGGCCCAATAATGATGACGTCATAGGGGGCGATCAGGCGCGGCCACCGCAGACTCTTCTCACTCGACAGGGCTTCCAGACTGGCCGCCAGGAGTCTGCGAACATTACATTATACATCATCAGCCGGAAGATATCCACTGTTGAACCGATTCCCCTTTAAAGGGAGTGGGGTGGTTAACATTAATACTATGTTAAAGCTAGCCAGACCAGCTCACCCAGACTCAGGTGACGTCTTCTTCTCTCTCGATAATTATAAGTATCATCACCAGTAGCTTTACCTCAACTAGAGTTGTTGACCGACTCCAAAAAGGGAGGAGGTTATCTCACGTAAACTCGCTGTCAACCACGTAAAACATTCATGGTGGTCTCTGTCTACCCCTCTGGGCAATAGGCGTGACTTTATGTATGTGTTTTATCGAGTTTTAAAAGGAAACTCAAATTTAAGATAAGAATGGAGTCTTGAAGCTTACCTGGTAACTCCAATCCCATAGCAGGACATGATGAGAGGCTGCGCAGCCCCGCTGGCAGGAGTCACACTCGCGCCCAGAGGCTCGCTGTACTTTGTGCCCAGGATAAACGTGTGCCCCACCTGGAAGCCATACAACTCGTACTGCTAGGTCCATTCACTTTCATCACTCTTTAGGTGTTATCTCTTAATGATAGCTCATTACTCTCTCACACTCTAATTGTGATTGATTGTTAAATATACCTACTACATATTTATAAAACAGTAATTATGTAGTTTCTTGCCGGCTCTTCTCCATAGAAACGACATTTTGGAACCGAGCAACTAGATTTGACGTTTTGTAAGAAATAAAACCATTATGACCATGACTGCCGAGTGGTAGAATAGACCACCCCCTTTCCTCCCTGGGTGTCGTAATAGGCGACTAAGGGAAAATACAGATATACTGCGATCCCCAAGCCGCTTGCCAAGCGTGGGGATTATGGCAACCCCAACCTTAACTTAAGGGAAGAACTATGGGTACCTAGATGATGCCAGGGTGTTTAGTACCACCTCTCCCCCCCCCCCCCCCCGGGGGTCCTACCCGTGTGTACCTCGACGCTGTGCAGCCACTGTAGCGTGTCCCCGCAGCTGTCGCAGCAGGTGTCGGCGTCGAGCGCGGCGGCCCGGCAGCGCGCGCACACGGCCAGGTCGTCCTCCCCCGCCGCGCCCGGCAGCTGCCACTCGTGCGACACCGGCCCGCCCATCGCGCCCGCCGGGGCCGGCACTGCCGCGACACGTTATATATACAGTATACACTGGGACTCTAACCTGCGGCTCTTTGGATGTGAAGTTACGGCTTTATAGTTCCATACAATTTATATAAAAAAAAAAACCATCGTTCTGAAACGATTAACGAGGATTAGGTAGGTTAGTCCTTTTAACAAAAAAACATATTTATACAAGTACTATTTATTGTTGACAAGAACAAAATTGTGGCTCTTAAAAAACTTTGTTAATTGTAATTCTTGACTCATCCGACTCAAAAGGTTGCCGACCCCTGCTCTAGGGGATCTACAGACTGTCAACAACGTCGACTGTCAAAGTGACAGATAAACACACTGACACGACACTGATGACTGAACCGAAACTGAATTTCAATCTTCCTCCACACCACTCACCTCGATGCACAGAGAGCTTCAGCCTCCCGAACAGGTCGGCGAAGGCCTGCGACACGGCCTCGTAGGTGTGGTCCGCGCATGCGCGCGACTCGTGCAGCCCGTACGCGTCCAGCATGGAGAACTCGCGCGCGCGCAGCAGCCCGTGCTTCGGCCGGTGCTCGTCTCGGTACTTGCTGCCCATCTGTACATGAGCCTGATATTATAATCCTACTAATATTATAAGTATACATAAAACTGGAAGACCTGCATCTTACATACTCATGGAGAATCTGAACCTGCACCTGGGGGGGTCATACACCCGGAGGACCTGGGGGGGTATACACCTGTACCTGGGGCTGGGGTGTACGCTCTTATCTTATATATTTAAAATTAAAAGGACAGTTAAAATTTTCACACATGATGTAGGTATTTCTGTTGCCGCCTCGTATAATACGTACTAAAAATACAGGATAAAATTAATATATAAGGAGGCCCTTGCAACAAAAGATTTTTCGCCGTCTTTATAGATAATAGTACGGAACCCTTCGTGCGCGAGTCCGACTCGCACTTGGCCGGTTTTTTTATATGAATGCCAATGTATAATTATGACAGACAATAGCTACTAGCTACCAACATACCTGGTATAACAGCAGAGGCAGCTGTTTGTATGACACGGGCCCCACATCTGCTAGTAGGTCTGCTATGGCTTCCTCATGTGTCTGGAGAGACAATATCATGAATGAATATAATTGTGTATCGCTAATTAGTTATTGGTAGATGAAAATGGCAAGTTGTTGCTTCATTTTTTGTACGCTGGAAACAGCAGAATATTATGGACTTCATCAAATGTAACACCTTTTGTACAATATTCTTACAAATAAATATTATTATTATTCATTGTGGCGTTCTACGGAAGAGGCCTTTGTTCAACAGTGGATGACTTCCGGCTGATGATGATGCTGAATCAATTATTTAGGAAACTACAATAAAGAAAGCAAAGTGTGTGTTGATTGGTAACAATAATTACCTGAAATTAATTTGTTCGAACTAAAAAGTGTTCTCTTTCATCGTAGTGAACCTGAAAAGCACTATGACAATATTAATACCACAACTCACCGGAGCCAAGAGAAACTGCTTCTTATGTCTGTCATCCAACTTCATGAGCTCTGGCCCGATCTCCTTTAGCCGGCCAGTCTTCTCCCATAGAGAAGCAGCAGTCAGTGACGGCAGGGACATGCGTTGAGCCCCGGCCTTCTCTATACACAACCTGATCTGTGCCTCTAGCTTGTCTAGTGCTCTCCGTGCAAGTGGTAATATGGTGAAGAGGCCTGGACTGGTGGGTCGGATCAGACCGCATTCTAGGAGTAACTGGAATGTACAGTAAAACGGGGTGAATCGAAACTCAAGGGTGAATAGAGACAAAACTTTGTTTTCAAAGTTGTGTTGTCTGTATAATATGGTAGAGTAAGAAAAAAGTAATAAATATATAGTCTTCGGTAAGTTGTGAAGTATATCATACTAAAATTAAACATTAAATTAGCTTTTTTACTAGCTGTCGGTAAGGTGAGACTTCATCTTTCGATTGCTAGCCCAGCCGTACAATTTAATATGATGAAGTTTGGCAAATAAAATTGAACATACATATATCTCCTGTTACTCAACAATATAGCTAATATACATATCGAAAATTACATAAAATATAAACGAAAGAATAAATGCGAAAATATTGACTTACTCTTTGGCTTTTACAAGTTATCTCAGTATTTTTAACTATAGCGTTTTTCGGTACTGTTAGCACTGGCTGGAATATCCGTGATAAGTACCGCATTATTTATAATTATTAATCTATTTTATTATTACTATCCTATTTGTTTACATCAAATCGCAGGTTATAATAAAATCAGCTGCGATACGTCAAATCAATTGTTTCAACTGTCAAAGTTTATATTACGTTTAGTTTCTACACTGTTGTAGATTTTGTTAGTTACTTAAATAATTGTAGTCCTTAGTTGAGTTTATTTTAAAACACATAAATAAATACAAAATAAAATGTATGATATAATGGATTGTTTAAATTATTTAATTATAAAAAATGTTGTACTTTTTTGTTCTCCAGCTTGTAAATTGTGTTGCCAGGATATAAATACGTCACGCTCAAGCTTATATTTTTGGAAGGGGTAGACAGAGGTATGTTACTGCGCACCGAGTTGAGCACTGTATTGTTAATGAAGACAACATATTCGCCACCTGATTTCATCTGTAAAAGTCAAGGATGAACTAATAAAATAGGTAAGTTAATATTTATTGGCTCAACAAAAACAGGCATAACACATAAACACATAACATCACGCCTGTATTCCCCGAAGGGGTAGGCAGAGGTGCACATATAGTACACTCACATTCCGTGCTGCTACTAAGAATTACCTAATGGAAAAACCCAGTAACACTTTGCCCGACCCGGGATTAAAACCCAGGACCTCGTGCTCAGCAGTCGCGCTTAGCAACCACTAGACCAACGAGGCAGTCAAAACAGACAAAAACAGGCGTACATAAAAAAACACATTAGAAGTGCCTTAAAACTATGAATGCGTTGCGCCAAATAGCCCTTTAGCATTGATGCTGCAATACTGCGTAAGTAGTGTTACAACGCTGGTTTTCATTGAGAGCCCAAATGACGTGTGGACGGTAAATTAGATAAATGAGTACTCTTAAGACTTCAAAACAGTCGTATTAGTACTTACTTGCCAGGATTTTAACATACTTCCTCTTAATGTACCATTGTACATACATATTTATTGACCTAAGAGACATAGTTTAAACATACCTATTCGGTTGAGGTTTGATCCTTGCACGGGAGTATACTCCACCTATTTGTGCCAGTCAAATTATTCCAATAATCATATCCAAATAACTTCTTCGTGACATTCAAGTTGGACGGTTCGAATGTAGTTATAAATTAACTGATCAACAACAAGTGAACGAGGCAATAAAGGTATGCCTTTATTGCTGCATTCACCTTGTGAAAGTAATATATTTAGGATTTTTTTTTATTCTAGAGCCAACCCATATATTTAGTGTATTTGGCCCCCTATAAATCCTTGTCTCTCGGCAGTTTGCGTTCAGATCAGTGCCTATCATTTAATTAAAACACTGAATGTGTCGCCAGCGGCTCACTCATACCATTTTATCTGCGTTCGAACCGTTTAACCCCGGGTAGGTGACGCGCGCCGGAGATCAGCCGCGGTGCGGATGTGTGGCGGGCTTGGTGCGGGAGAGAGCGGCGGCGGGGTAGGGAGCGGGGGATGTAGTTCATCATCATCAGCCCGGAAGACGTCCACTGTTGAACAAAGGCCTCCCCCTTAGGTAGGGGAGCTGCTATAGTCCCCACGCTTGGCTAGTGGATTGGGGATCGCAGTATTGGTGGTTAAGTTACAGCAGACGCTGCTGCCCATCTTCTGGATTTTTCCTTAGTTACCTCTTACGACACACACGGGGGAAAGGGGGATGGCCAATTCTAGACCGGATACCACTCGGCGAGTATATACTGGGATATAGTTACAACATAAATATAAACGGTGAAGGATAAGGAAACCGGCACACCTGAGGGATTTTTCAACGGTGTGTGTCTCCATGTCAGAGGCCTACAGGTGGTTTAAACTCTGACACCAGGTTGTTCATCAACCATACGATAAGAAGAAGAAGATTACTTTGCCAAACACTAAGGTGGATGTTTTATAGGCCAGAATGTCTGGCCAATTACTTACTGTGTCCTACATCTTTGTCAAAATCTATAGTCACATGGAAGCAGCCGTACTATTCTACAGACATTACTTACGAACTCACTTCTAAATCCGCGGTGAGTTCGACACTAGCCTCCGATCAACAATGTACTAGATTATCTATTAACGCGTCAAAAACGGCCCAAGAAATAATATTGTGGTCTTATTTGAATTTAGTTTGCTCCAATCGTAGCCAAAATTAAGGTAATAACTTCTTTCTGGAAGAAATACAAATGTTTACGTACAGCTTTCTCGGCCACTTATGTTATATGATTTTGTTCTTAATCCTTAGTCTAGTATATTGTTGATCGAAGACACTAGCGCATGGCGAAGTGACGTGCGAGATGTTAGTGTTTCAGAATAGTATAGCAGGTCCCACCGTGGTGTAGAGATTGTCTCCAACAGTTGACGGTATAGTCACAGACGTAGTTAGACAAACTCACAGACTAATTAGCATTAGTTAAGTTATTAAGAAGATCTATTGTTAATTTCTTTTTTCTGGATGTCGGCACTTAGGGCTGCGTACATTAATCACGTTTTTCCAGGCGATTTGTCAATTAATTTCTATTCAGATAATAGTGAGGCAGGGTAACGAGGTCGCTCCGCGGCGCACAATGGGCGCGCTCCCTCACTTATCGCGTTCACAGGTCATTTAGCGGCGGCCATTTTGCGGCGAGGAGCGCGCTAATGGAAAGCGGCGGGAAACGACAAACACCGCCATTTCACATAAACATAACATCTCGCCTGTATTCTACGAACGGGTAGGCAGAGGTGCACATAGTGTAACCCACATTTCGCTAGTTATGTTTTCAGGCCCCAATGTAAAAACATAACATCACGCCTGTATTCTACAAAGGGGTAGGCAGAGGTGCATATAGTACAACTACACTTCGCTAGTTACGTTTTTAGGTCCCTATGTATTAGAGGGCGAGCTGGCCATCAACCGGGCACAAATCCAGACTTCCTGCTGCTACTGAAAATTATCTAATGGAAAAACCCAGTAACACTTTGCCCGACCCGGGATTCGAACCCAGGACCTCGTGCTCAACAGTCGCGCTTAGCAACCACTAGACCAACGAGGCAGTCACCGCCATTTTGTCCGTTAATAATGTTTTTATTAAGTCGTTGGGCAAGGGTGTAAAGAGATTCGGCCAGTCATCGTAGCACGGAGGATGCGTAGTATGAGTTTATCTTTTATCTCGCGCTGTATTCATTGAGCTGGTTGTTGAAGTATGATTTATGAGCCGCGGGGTGTAATAGAGAGCGGGTAATGAACCGTGGTTATTGTCTTACGGGCCATTAATTAAGAGATTTGAATTAGTTAAAGACTTAACTAAGTTAAATCTCGTTTACTCAGGATATTACTATGTTTTTTTTTAGTATTTTTTTTTAAAACGTTGCCCCACACTAGGAATTTCTTCTGTGTCGTGGCTGCATTTTACGAACATGAAATATCACATACCTACACAAACACCCAGACTCGGGACAAATATCTATGGTTCGCACAAAGTTTTGCCCCGTGCGGGAATCGAACCCGCAACCCTTTGCGCAGCAGTCCATTTGCTTAGCCACTGCGCCAAACAGGTCGTCATACTATTACTTGTTTCAATAATAACTTTTTGACTTTCATATTTTCTACAACTGATGTGTATCAATTAGGTATAGATATATGTACATGCCTCATTGATTTACTACAGACGGGTTTTCACAGATCCCTATTTTCGGTGACATACATACTTACATAACTTCTTGTTGCCCGTGCTAAGCTTGAATCTACATCATCATCATCATCATCAGCCTATCTCAGTCCACTGCTGGACATAGGCCTCTCCCATGGCACGCCATTAAATGAATCTATGTACATTGATAAAGGAAATTTGCAAAATGATGGTCACGAGCGGGACTATACAATGAGTTAGATATTATTCGATATACTTCTAGTAACTGGCTCTTAACACACTGGGTGTTCCTTTTGCAGTTTGGGTGCGAACCACAATGTGAATGTTTGTCCCGAGTCTGGGTCTTTGTGTTTGTGGTATCAACAATACATACACAAAGACCCAGACTCGGGACAAACATCTATGGATCACACAATTAATTGTCCCGCGGATAGAACGCGCAGCCCCTAGCGCAGCAGTCTAATCGCTTAGCCAGTGCGCCAAGCAGGTTGTCAAGAATAAACGTTGACTATTTAAGTCACACAATCACACTAGGTGCCTACAACATCACTGATAGACAACAGAGAGGCCTAATACTAACAACTTCTAAGTTCTATCCGTCATTCGCCCAGCTCTTGACTTGACGCGTATAAATGACTCACCTCATATATTACCTATGTCCTATATTATTATCATTATCTAAACACCTTAAAGGCTTTAACACTCTAAGGCTGAGATTTAAGAAGAGCTTACACTTATCTCACACTTAACTTAAAAGTTTTAGTCAAATTCAGTACTTATTACATTATTTATAAACCAATCTTTGATGGCAGCTGTCTTGAAGTAATATAGTATTAGTCTATTTTGAATAAGGGTTTTATTAAAAATAAAAAAGTCGCGTCACACTGGGAATTGCTCCTGTATCGTGGGTGAATTTCACAAACATGCGAGGAACGCAGAAATGTTTGTCTCGTGCGGGAATCAAACCCGCAGGAGTCTAATAGCTTTGTCACTGCACCAATCAGCATCTTTATCTTTTATCTTTGCATTCGTCTGTGATTGCTAATGTAGTAAGCCCAAAAATCGATGAATTGCAAATAACTTCGACTATAACCGAACCAAATAAATATAACATGACTTTTAGAATTTCCCGAGTAAAGTTAGAGACCGAGTAAGGTCTGGGCTGAGTGCGCTCCATAGATCTCAGCCTAAGCAGGTGTGTGAATGATCCATCACGAGGCTGCAGGTGAGGCGGCAGTGATTAACGGTGAGCTGTCGGGTGTCGGCCGCACCTGGGGCTGGGCGCGGGGTTATACCTAATGCCTGCAGCTGGCCACCGGCTTAGTTTACTATCATAAATGTAATCCGGAAGGGTAAGGCAGGTTCTCTCTCTCATTGTACGGCTAAATAACAACCTGGCTTCAGAGTTTAAACCGCCTGTAGGCCTCCGACATGGCTTTACACACCGTTGAAAATCTCTCAGGTGCGCCGGTTTCCTCACGATGTTTTCCTTCACCGTTAAATAATAGTCACAGTACCAAATGAATTAGACGTAAACATATACATGACGTCACGCCTGTAGGTAGATGTATACTCAATACGCCCCACCTTCCGCCGGGTATTTTATAGGTCCCAATATAATACAGAACTAGTCTAATGCCATTACTCGAACTCCGTGTTGCTACTGAGAATTACTAATATAAAGAATAACTCAATAACACTTTTGAAGTTTTGACTACTCCCGGACATGCACCCAGGACCTCACGCTCAATAGTCGCGCAGCAGCTCAGTAGACCCCTACAACAACAGAATTAATCATTTTATATATCAATTTTCAGGCACAGGCATTATACTATTCATCCATCCATATTACGCCAGTGTTGCCACATCGTTGGCGGGTGTTGCCATAACTCTGCGAGGCGACGGCGCGGATTATCTCCCGTTCATACGTCATTTGTTTCATACCGCCGCCGCGCCGCGCCGTCACAGCCTCGCTGTGTGTGGAACTATCTGTAGTATAGGTATACCACAGAGTTCATTCTTTATATACTCACTGCTGGCTGGTTGGGTGCTGATGTACTGTGACCATGGTAAACAGTGGTGTTTATGTAGGGAATGAAATTCTAACTATGACATGATAATCTATTGAACTTCTAAGGAGACAAAGGTAAGTAATACACCCACATTTCGCCAGTTACGTTACAGGTTCTAGTGTAATAGGTGGCGAGACTTGCTATCAGTCGGGCACAAATCTCACAATACTATAATAATATTAACAGCCTATAACTGTCCCACTGCAGAGCAAAGTCCTCTTCTCTTATAGAGATAATCCAGGTTTCCTCACGATGTTTTCCGTCACTTTTAGTCAGTGGTGTCTTAGAATAACTAAGAAACTATTTATAACATTGGAAAAGTCACATTGATACTTGCCCAGGTTTGAACTTGCAACCTTGTGCATACAAATCAGGTTTGTTAACCTATAACCCACCACGACATATTGCTAGCTATTGACAAATACATAACGGAAAAACCAAGTAACACTGCCTGACCGATCAGCAGTCGCACTTAGCTGCCGCTAGACCAACAAGGCAGTCTAGAAATGTTATACGAATTTATGGACTTAAGCGCGCGGCGTCCGCGTCCTACGTAGAAACTCATCCACAGAACTCACCCACCGCGTTAAACAAAATCAAAAGAGCAAACAAAAAAGGCCACAGTTTATAACTCCATTGAAGCGCGCGTCTTGCCAGTGACATTGTATTTTACGGCTGGCAGCACTTTACTGGTTGGCGGGAAAAATTGCTCAAATGTCAGTGACACGCCGCGGGGACGCCGCGCGGGAACTCGTGCGAAATATTGACTAGTGTTGTAGAAACACACAGGACACACTGTAGCGAGTGTGCGAGGTGGGTTAACACTCCGCACAGTAAACAGGGGCCTAGGGGGAGGTATGTGTTACCTCGTACACATAAAGGTAAAACATTGTTTCTCAGTAAGTGAAATTATGTATGCAATTCTTTACGAGAGATAAAGCTCTCCTAACTCATACTTAAACCTCGACCATACTACTAGGTATGCCTCTCAACTTTCGAATGCTTTACTGATCCAATTTCCAGGAGTGCAGTTAATTAGATCCGTATAAATAAAAAGCTGAGCAGTCGATCACAGCGCACTGTAAAAGGTTTATTGCTAGCATTCATTTGTTTACCTTAAACCAGTGGCTCCCAACCCTTCATGACCAGGGACCAGTTTGATTTCCTTTTTATCAGCAGGGACCATGATGTATTAGAAAAAATCTAAATTAGTCCGAAAATCAATCAATCTTTTCAAACTTGTTAGACTCAAATGCGTCCTACGGTTTAAACATGACGGAACGCCGTACATTCGGTCAGGAGACCATTATTAAATCATAATTGTATTTGCAGTAGGTAAACTATTTTAAACACGTAAAAAATACCTTTATTAAAATTCCTAATAGCCCCCGTTTTTACAGCGCCATTGTGTCACAATAAAAATACTCTCCAGCCCACAAATTACCGAAATTATACCACAAATACCTGGACTGTCATCAAAAGGTAATAATTAAAAAGGATTGCATCCTCCCCTCTCGGAAAAACGCAAAGCGCCGCGCTTTGTACGTGGAAATAATTTAAATGGCACCATAGTCGTTATTAGTCGCGCTCGCGCCAAACAAGAGGAGCTCTGTAATCTGTGGCGCGCGGGACACCATTGTGGTACGACACACGATTCATCTTTCTTGAAAGATAATTAATATGGTAACTTGAACAGCACTAATAGCCGAATGGTACTGCCAAGTCAAAGATTGCAAGTGCAAACCTCGGCACGCAAATGTCGTTTCGAATTCATGTGCGTACTATAAATTAGATATCAGTTGCTAAAAACGGTGAAGGAAAACATCGCTGGAAGAACCGATAAACGCTGGGGAAGAAAGATTCTTGAGTGGCGACCACGAACCGGAAGACGCAGCGTTGGCAGGCCTCCCACCAGATGGACCGACGATATCGTCAGAGTTGCTGCAACCGGTGGATGCAATTGGCAAGTTCTCGTTCATTGTGGCGTTCTAAGAGGGAGGCCTTTGTTCTACAGTGGACGTCTTCCGGCTGATGATGATGATGATTAACTATTTATTGATTTTAGTTACAGATATGTAATTTTGTACTAAAATGGTATGCAAATGATTTTATAAAAATGATATAGTTTCGGACTAATTACACTCTTGTTAGGTCACCCGGTCGATTACGAAGCTTGAAATGTAGGTTCCTCAGAATACAGGGCAAACGTTACCTACTTATTGCTAATGAGATAGGTACGTGTCGGAGCAATATGTTGACACGACAATGTGTGGGTCATTGCCAATTCTCAAAAATCAAAATTATGACATAGTTAATGTAATATATTATATCTATGGATAGGAAAACTGAAGAAAATCTTAGTAGAAGCGCAAAATTATAACATAATAAAACCCACTTCCCGTCATTTCCACTAGTTTTTCATTTCACTGCAACAAGGAAACGGATGTCCGTCTCCGCCTCCGTGACAACGGGAACGCTCCCGCTTGGCGGACATTAAAAATATATAAAAAAAAAACGTCGCAGGCTCACCGCGTAATTACGTGCCCGCATTGTTTAGAAAAAGTGAAACAAACATGGAGGCCACGTGACACGCATGCCGACCTGCCGGGGACCAGTGGTTGACATATTTCGTGAAGAGTTTTTCGTTTGTTGTCCCTTTTTCTGGTTTTACCGTTTAGAGTTTTGGTTTGATGTGCTTTTGATGATTTCACATACACGTGTAACTGCTAACATCACGCCTGTATTCATAGAGTCGGTAGGCAGAGGTATAAAGTACACCCACATTTCACTAGTTAGGTTTTCGGTCTCAATGTAATAGGGGGTGAGCCAATTAGTCATTAACGGGACACAAATCCAGACTATGCTAAAAATTACCTTATAGAAAACCCAAATCACTTCATCCCAGGAGTGCGTCGAATCTAGAACCTCATGCATAGCTGCCGCGATTTGCGACAAATGGACAAACGAGGCAGTAATGTAACATACGTTGTCTTATTGTTTTATTAAGTTTCCTATTTATAATTAGGGATATACGTACTTGTAGCTTTTATCTGATTAACATTATAGCAGCTTGGTAAAAGACTGAAATCTAATTGTATTTTAGAGTAGTTACTAAGTATTATACATATAGGAGAGGTAGACAGAGGTGTGCTATGGTACATCAGCACAAATACATACATATAGTCACGTCTATTTCCCAGAGGGATAGGCAGAGACCGCGGATTTCCATTTTCTACGATCCTAGCATATTTCTTTCGCCTCATTCACTTATTGTGGGTTAAGGGTACTCCTCACTTGACCCTTTTGCAGAACATCTCCGATCTGGTCCAAGTATGATCGCTATTATATTAGTATTGTATGTCTTCTCCTTCCCGATACTCCACTAACATTCGCCTCATATATTCGCTTTGTCACTCTCCTTTCATTAGCATTTACGTAGAATTTGAGGATATAGGTAATAGATACATATTTACTCCTCCAATTACGGGCCAGGTGTTATATTTACGTATCTTTTAACATTTGTGTATTATATGACGACCTGACTGGTGCAGTGGCCAAGAGATTTGATTGCTGCGCTAGGGGTTGCGGGTTTCATTCTAGCACGGGACAAAACATTTTGTGATGCGCAGATGTTTATCTGGATTCTTGGTGCTTGTGTATGTGATGTTAGAGTCTGTGACTGTGATTTTGCATGTTAGTGAAATGCTCCCACGATTCAGGAGTAACAGTGTGGGGCGACGTTGTTTTTTAAAAAAGTTATAAGAATGTGCGACCTTTTTTATTTTGCTATGCTTTGGGCTCAAACTTTGTTCGTCTCTAACTTATGTTTCCAGCTCCAAAAGGTATTGAATTCTGACCCTTCACCGACAATTTTAAGTACCAAGCTACCGAGGTATTTTTAGTCTGTTTCACTACATACTTACTAATATATAGAACTGTTTCATAAGTTCTGTTTGCTATGAAACAAGGACACAGTTAAAGAGACCTACCAGCTCAATAGGTCCCACTCCTCATTGATTGGTGACCTAATATACAATGCTGACGTAGTGATGACGCGTTTCTTTATTCATCAAGTGCGCAGTCAATTAGTAGCGGGGCGTAGATGCGGGCAGTCAATATTTGTAAGACCTTATTTTCTGTTATATTTTTGATTAGTAAGTCTCAGAGATGGAAGACGCAGTGTCGGCAGGCCTGCCACAAGGTGGACCGTCGATATCGTCAGAATTGCGGGCAACCGGTGGATGGAATTGGCAAGCTGTCGTTCATTGTGGCGTTTTAAGGGGGAGGCCTTTGTTCAACAGTGGACGTCTTCCGGCTGATGATGATGTTTGTGCCTTTTTACGACTCAGATGGCTCATTGGCTAAATGTAAGTTACCTACTTACAGCTGCAGAGTTGCGGGTTCGATGCGTAAGACCATAATTTGTGGTTCGTAGATATTTGTATCAAGTTTGAAAGCTAGTGCATGTGTCTGTCTGTACCTACTGTGTGAACTGAGTAACCTACACTCAATACAGGAGAAGTTCCTAGCTTTATTTTAACGGTCTTCTTTAGGCGCTACAGTAGTGATCAACACCTTGTATTGCGGCTAATCGGCTATACACCGGAGGATACCTACCTAACAAGAAATTACATCGGAAAGCGACTGTTTCTCTCACTGCCCTGTTTAAATCAGATTTATAAAGACCAGATACAGTAGCAATAATAGTGATAGGATATGGTTGGTAGGTTAAAATAATGTCTATTCATTTTTCATCGGCCTATATATGCCAACTAACAAAAGTGAAGAAATTACCTCAATTTTAAATGAAGAGAAGACGGACAGAGGTCAACAAGTCAACCTCACTCAGTTATCTATAACATGGAGGTTCACACAGGCTGTTATAACATAATAACGCAGTGTCAGCGGGCAGGTAATAAAACATCAAGATGAATGTAAACCATTTATTGTTTAAACGTTTGTTGTCAAAGTGCGTCGTCGGCGAGCCGGCGTCATGCCAGTAGCCAGTAAATAATTAGAATAAATATATTAAAAGCATCAAACTCTCGTTACATATTATATATTCCTCTTCACAATTAAAAAACTACAATGACTAGTATAATTACGATTATATACGGAGCAGGGATCGCTTTGAAGGACTTTTGGCGGCAATTTTTGACAGTTTTACTTAGACATTATATTGATGCAAATCTCTATGGACAATTCATTGAATTGACAAGTTGTTTTATTTGAAATCTGTCGATTATTGTACGAATTGATTTAGTTTATTTTGTATGATATGGTAGAGTAATTTAACAGAGAAGCAGTTTATATATTTTCCTGCTGTATTTTATAATTATTATGTTGCAGCTTCAAAACGATCTCGCCGCGCCACTCAATACGTTAACGTCTCAAAATGTAAGATATAGTAAAAAATCTATACATTCCGTCCAATGGATCAATTACAAATCACAAACTACTGCCTAATGAATGTAAATAGAACAATGAGCTTACGTTATACAAATTCGTGGGCACTTTTGTTATTTTTATAAGATTCAATCACTAGGCTGGCTTAGTGGACTAATGTTGTGCATTTCAATGGAAACACAAACTTTACTAATGGCAACACTGCCTATTTTTATTTAGAATAATTTCGTTATTAATTGAATTTGCTGTAATCATTTCAACCGTGTTAAAAATTGGTAAGTAACTAGATACTTCAACCATCTAGAAGTTTATTATTTGGTTTTAATTTAGTCCACTAACCCACGCCGTGTACTTAGAGGAGATAGGTAATTAATATTCTACTTTCAAATTGAAAGATTCAAACGAGAGAAAGAGATAGACATACCTAGTACTAAACGACCCTAAACACGTAACTTCGGTACATGAATAAAATACACCACACATTATATTATTTCAGTAACAATTCTTACTTCTAAATAATTATGTACAAAGTTTGTAGAAACAACTATTATCCGCGCTTTTAAGACTCCCCAATTGATTTTATTAGAATTAAACATTTAAAATTCATTTCACTTCAATTTGACAGGTTATTAACGTAACGTCAAAATAAAAAAATCGGAGTCATAAAAGTGCGAGTAAAAAAAACAATACCTAATCTATCGAGGGTTAAAAAACAAAAAAGTTAACAATTTTTCGGATTTGACTAGACTATGTAGAAACCAAACTAAATGCGAATAACAAAATAATTATTACTTATGTGTTGTTTTGGTCACAATAATCTTTATCGGAAAACTGTTAACATTGCTAGGTTTTCTGATTTCGCTACCTCTGTTTTACACAAATTGTTGTGGAAACAAGTCTTTATAGGCTCCTAACCACACAGAATTTCGAATAGACATTACCTAGACTATCTCAGTAGAAGATATCAGTTTTTCGATAAAGATCATTCATCTATCAAATCACTCGTTAGATTACTTAGCTAACGTAGGTGGTAAGTGACCATTTACTAAAATGGAAGAAAACAAGTGTGATATGAATATTGTCACACATAGGCACTCTCCGTACAGATTCATTGTACTTACTGGGGTTTATTTCTACTGAACACTTCATCTACCATGAGAGAACTATAAATCTTACTCTCGGAATTACAAAAAAGCACATTTTCAGACCCTTAGCATGTTAGGCTGTAAACATATTATGAAACTGTGTGAAAATTTAAAAACCAAAATGGCGGGGAAATTGACAGGTAAAATGTCTGCTTTATTTTGAATTAAAGTGAATTATTGCGTTTAACAGATCCAAAAAGGTGCCCTTTACATAAAATATCTTAATAAAATCTAGTGCATCCCAGTGAAACGGGATTTCAAAAGATATTACACGGGTCACTAATATTTCAGTCTATTTTTTATCAAGGAAGACTTTTTAACATTATGCAGATACAAAATACTTAGATTACTTTGTACTACTACAAAACGGGATACCTACATTGTATAACTCGTTTACATTTTGTTTCTATTAAATACGCTACCGAGACAGCTAAGTCGCTTCAAAAATTTCCTCATTAACATTTTTAACGGAAAAGTAAATTGTACAAAAAATATGTTATTTATTCATTTATATTTCCAAACTAATTGAACTTTTGGTCCGTATTCTAAAAGTTTCTAGTCTCAAAGCAAGTCGTAATAAAACAAACTAATAAGGCACAAAACGATTGTGTCTCCAGTGTCTCTTGTTGATATGACTTTTCGTTCTAAAACTACAAAAAATGTCTAAGTTCTACTTATTCAAAAATCGAAAAAATCTTAAAAGCGTCTCCCATGGAGTTTATACATCACAATTATTATTATTCTCGTATGTCCAACTAATCGATTCGACCATTCAACTAAACTACAAATTTGACTTAATAAATAACCCAGCACCGATTGTACCACGTCTCTATTATCTACCAAACTAATTACTGGGATGCACTTTACTGGAGATGGGTACTAGAAATAAAACTAAGCGATATTTTCAACAGCAGACTTGTTAATGTGAATGACAATACTGATTGTTGTATTTGTTTTTGGTGAAACAGTTGGTTGCTGGTCGTCGATGCTCACGTGAAAGACAATTGGGTTCCTTAGATATTATCCCCAGTGATCGCAGTTTTTCCCCACTGAGGAGTTTCTCAAGCACTGTACAAAATAGATATTTCAAACAACTCGAAAGTATCAGACATCTGTAAGAGAAGTAGGTAGCTAAACCCTGTTTTAACTATTATTCCGCACAGGTGAAGAATGTAAGTGGAACATGTGTTATATACATCACTAACCTATTACAATAAGTATATCGACAAATAACCAACTGTTCAACCTTTTATAATTTAATGCCATGCCGTCAGTATCTTTAATGGTAGGTACACAATTTCTTGTCAATGTAAAACTTGCGCCGCATTCTGTACCTATAATATTAGAAGAACTGTTTCAGTAGAATACATAGAATGTGGGTAGTTGAATGAAGACAAACACGACAACTTGATGTGTGGAGTTGTGTCAATGTGTTACAGTGACAAGAGATTGCACTAACTTCAGTATTGCCTCACCGTATATAAAATGAAAGTAGTCTTCGTCTTCTGTCCGCGGCGGCTCCGTAGACACCGAGGCATGCACACTCCACCGCTACACACTGCTCCTTATGATGTCATGCATCTATGTCCAACCTCTCTGATCTCCAAACATTACTAACACTACTGACTTGGGGTAGGTCGACTAAGAAAATTCGTACTGGCGCCCAACATGGGCCCAAAGCTCTAAGACTACGAGTCTCAATAAAAAAATATTCTTCTCCAAACTAATGTTGTAACTAACGAAGAGGTACGAAAACTAACGAAAAAGCGGATAAATGAAAGAACAGCTGTGTTTTGTGTTACCATTTTTATTACTTTTTTACTAATACTTGTTTCTAAGTGAAGATGAACCATAATATTGTTAATAGCTGAAGGAGGCGCGCGGCCGGCGCACTACTGCGTCCGCTAGCTAGGGGGCGCTAGAGAGCCCGACTATTGCCTAGGAACGCCTTTTTTGGTTCAAAAAAGACGTTTTTAAAATAATAATCTACATTAATTTTACAAAACATTCATTAATAATACTCCTTGCGGCAAAGCTTACTCCCTGCGCATAGACATTACACCATTCTATGCTCGGGCTCCGTAGACTGACGTAGTCAATATTTATCTACGCAGCTACATACCCAAACCCAACCGTAACTACGGGGTACCTCAAAATATACATACAATAGTCTGTAGAATTGCACAAAATTAGAGTTTCCATAGTCTGGTACTAGATGTCGCTACTCGACTTGAAGTCTAACATAATACAAAATACAAAAATCTTATCATACTTATTGCTCAATTATTTGTCTACCTTAACTTGATAAATTAGGCCAAAACAGATGTAACTAGTAAACGAAATGATTATCCAATATAAATTTAGTACAAACAAACTTCAAATCTAAGAAGCGGTATCTAGTATCAAAATCAAGGAAACCCCTTATTAGCCGGTGGATACGTAAAATAAAAAAACAGCCCATCACTAATTCGACTATGATAAACTATGTTTTTAAAACTACCATAAATAAAATGCAGTAATTCTTTCAAAATATACAAAGGAATGTAGACACATGACTACGCGGATATCGACGCAATTCATGTCAGTGCCGTCGAGTTTCCGAACGATATTATATTGTGGCACGTTGTATTAAAATCATTATACACATTTGAATTCATTATTTACAAAATTTGGCCTTTTTCGGCACTATTGACTAGAAATTTTGTGTTTGTCTGAGTAAAAAAAAACTTTTAAATCTCGACTTTCGACGAGCCTTAACTTCATTGACTTTAAAGTTAATTTTAGCAACACACCACTGAATAATAAGACGGAAACTAGACGAGACGAGGCCGCACGCCCTCAAGCGTCGGCGCGAGCGCCCTACACAATAAACACTGCGTCACATACTGTCGCTTATTTAACAATGTAATTATATGTCGGCCAGCGACGGGGACGCGTGGATCGTGTCGAGTGATGTCACAGGGAAGAGTGCGGCTGAAAGCTCACATAGCCCCAACAATAGTTCCAATTATAATTTGGGGAAAACTAGTTGTAGAAAAACGAAATTGGCAATAAAAGAACTAGCTTCTAATTTAAAATCTACGCCACAAATTGTTTTTACAGAAATAGCGAGGAGCGTCAATAATTCAGGTCTGTTCCAAGATGATAACGGTTAAGTAGAGCAGGCGAGGGTCATTACTTTTAATTAGAAATTTCCAATTAGACAATCTTCATTCCTCGAGATTGCTTCGAAACCTTTTTCAATGTCAAACTCATTAATTGAAAGTTGATAAAGTAAGAACACTGCCAATTCTTATTGAAATTTAAAAATATACACTTATTTTCTCCCTACAGACTTAACTGTGACGTCACATCAACACCAACTACCCGCACCCCGGCACAAACCATTTAAAAATACAAGATTAATCAACACGCTACGATTACACAGATACCTATTATACAAAAATATTTGTATTTGTATGCATGTGTGTATAATTATAATAAATCTAACATTGCGCGCGCTGCCGTGCCTTGTCGTTACTTAGCCAGTGCATTTTATTATATTCAAAGTGTGTCATTTTGATGTTTTCATGAGCTCTTAGAGCTTTCTTATGGTGAAGCTAAATAAATATTTATATCTAACCATCGACACAACTAGCACTTGTCTCTAATCTTTGTCTTTATCTAGCGGAGATCAATGTAATCAATTCGGGTCAAGCATCAACCGACACACGGTATTCACGTTCCATCACGAGTTCGGTTCCACTATCGTTCGTGCAAGCCGCAGCGCGCGCGTGCTGTAGTAATATTAATGTTATTGCTTTCGGTTAGTCATATTTATTTATCATATGTATGTAAAACTTCAAAATGTCTACGCTACAACACTACTCTAGCATTGCCATACATTAAAAACACACAACATAGTATTTTTATGTTCAATTTAACATTATACCAATCCAAAAATTGTATATTTATGTATATCTTAGTAATCTTACATAATTATGAATATATAATATATTTTTTTCGAATGCTGTTTACATTTTGGTCCAGTGAGCCTGGAGCGAACAAGCACATCACTAGTTTATCGTTTGCGTGCTATGGCATATCTCGTGTATGGCACATCTCTACTGCGTCAAGCTTATTATCAATAGAAATTAACTACAACTAGGCAAGAATAAGTATTGAGCAAGATAAGACTCTGTATCCAGTTTCCCGCCAAATTTTAAAGAAAAAATAATAATAAAAAAATGACTAGAGAGGAATGTATTCACGTATATGGCAACGAAGTGATTAAATAGTAATAGCGTCTTAGTTGGCAACGTCCCGTCTTATTATTGTCACATTCTTAAGCTACACTGGCGTACTTGCTTTTGTTTTTGGCAAAATATTATTTATACCGTCTTCTGCCGCAGTTCCTTTAGAGGTACATGTTTCTTTGCTCACGTCTCTATGCTCCCACTAGTCGGGTCTAAATCAGATCCTGCGACTTTGAACGTTGAGCAAAATTAAGGTATTTGGCTAAATTTTGGCCTGTGTTTTTGGCAAAACAATTGTTACATCAGGAAGACCCGTGGCCCGAAGCGAAGCGTCTAAAGGTCTAAACTACGTGTCTACGTATACAATATTCCTTTTAAAGGAGGTCTTTAAAAGGAATATTTTTAATAGCACGCATCACAACCAACGTGTGGCAAACGCCTTAATAAATTGACAGTGAAGTAGTTTGTATGGAAGATTAGATTTTGTTTACGTATTCATTCATGCCAACCATGCTGGTCGCGCCGCGGATTGGCGACTGATCGCACTAGCGGGGGTACAACGCCACATGTCCGACTAGCACCAAGTCGCCAATGCGCGGCGTCCACGTCTCTCCGTGAAGTGTTGAGTTAGTCTCGAGTAAGAAGACGCGCTTACACTACGGCGTAACACTATAATTTACAATTGTTAAACGCATGCCTGTTCCGCGTTACGACTTACCAAATGTCCGGTCTGTCCCACCATCCTATACCAACTGAGGTTGTTTGGTGCCCATCGTGGGGCGAATGATCATGACTTTTCACACTTAGGGTTGCCAACTTTTTAGTAGAAATAATAATAATAAATTTAATAATAAATTTTTATTTATTTTCTCCCAAGATATGTACATACACTCATTTAAAACAATGCTTATAATATGGAAGGGAGACAGGAGCCCAAACTAAGTAAGAAACTTGTGTCATGGGTCTCCTGGCCTCCTTACCCGGACAGTAAAACTTGCATGAGCCAAGTGAGTAGTTTGTTGCGGAGAGAAATTAGAATATGCATGCATAATAAAAAGTAATCATGCATGTGTATAGGTGTGTGTGTTTATGAGAGTTTGTGAGTGTGTTTATGAGAGTGTGTGTGTGTTAATGAGAGTTTGTGAGTGTGTTTATGAGTGTTTGTGCTTGTATTTATGAGTGTTTGTGCATGTGTTTACGGGTGATTGTGCACGTGTGTGTGTGGATGTGTACACTCGCGCGCGCGCGGGTGTATGTGTTAGACGATTCGGTGACTACAAAGAAGTTTCTCTGTCTCCTCGTATTTAAGTGTCAGAAGCCATTGTATGACCTTTTTCTTGCAATCTTGTTTTGGAATATGGTAAACAGAAAGTTTTTTATTAATAAGGTTATAAAGATGCGGACCTAGTGAAAAGAAAAATTTGTCGCTAAAAGCTGTTCTGGCTGGTTCTGTAGGGCAAATTTGAAAATTACGACGCCGAGCTAAAGTTGGGTTATTTGGATTGAATTTTAGAAGCTTATGTTGCCTAAGTACTACAGCGAGAATGTAAAGTTGCCTTACAGTTAGTACCTCAGATAGTTGATATAGTTCCGACGTGGAGAATAGTCTTGGTTTGAATAGGCTCACTTTGAGAATCAATCTTTGAGCTCTCTCCAATTCTATAAGGCGGCTCTTAGGTGCTCCACCCCAAGAAGAAATACAGTAGGCAAGGACAGATTGACATAGGGCCGAATAGACCATTTTCATAACCTTGGAATCTGCCACATGTCTAAGCTGTTTAAATATGTATGTCAGTTTTCGAACTCTCTGAGCAACATTACTTATGTGCTCAGAAAAACTCAGGGTTTCGTCAATGGTTACCCCCAAGTATTTTGCAGATTGCACTTTCTGGATATTTGGACAGCTACATTTAGGGTTGGCAGATAAATTACAAGAATGTGCTGTGATTTGGTGTGATGTAGAAACGGATTTTCTTAAGGAAAAAGTTATATAATTGGTTTTCGTTGCATTTAATGTAAGTGAGTTGTTAGTTAACCAGTGACATACTCTATCAAGGCCATCCTGAGCATACTTAAATACTGTTGTCCAAGACTCCCCAAAAAAGGTGAGAGTTGTGTCATCGGCGTATGAAATTATTTGACAATTAGTAAGATCGAGTTTACACAGTTCGTTGATGTAACATAGAAATAGGGTAGGGCCCAAAATACTGCCCTGTGGCACTCCAAAGTCAACAGGACATACCGCGCTCAGTGTATCGCCTATCTTTACCCGCTGCGTGCGACCCGACAAGTAGCTTCTAAGTAGCAAAAGCTGTTTGTCTCTGATACCGAGGCCTTCAAGTTTCACCAGAAGCTTGGAGAGAGAGACCGTGTCAAAGGCCTTAGCAAGGTCTAAAAATATAGTGAGGCATTTGTTTTTGTCGTCAAGCTTTCTCGTGACAAAATCGGTAAATGTGTGTACCGCATCATCAGTTGATCTACCCTGTCTAAAGCCGTATTGTGCATCCGAAAGTAAATTTTTTGATTCTAAAAATTTAACGAGCCTCTTGTTTATGATTGTCTCTAATACCTTTGATAGCGAGGGTAGTAAAGATATAGGACGGTAATTGTTGACACAGTCTCTCTCGCCACTCTTATGAATGGGTATA
The DNA here is from genome assembly GCA_946251915.1 of Abrostola triplasia. Taxonomy (NCBI): domain Eukaryota; kingdom Metazoa; phylum Arthropoda; class Insecta; order Lepidoptera; family Noctuidae; genus Abrostola; species Abrostola triplasia. The sequence goes on along the minus strand of OX276448.1, from coordinate 205,514 downwards.
ACAATCGATTGCTTGAAAGCATCGGGAAAAACGCCAAGGTCAAAACAGCTGTTGAAGATACAGGTTAGAGGGGGTACAATGTACTCTTGTAACAATTTTATTAGTTGGCTAGAGATACCGTCAATTCCAGTACTACTATTTAACTTTAAGTTGGCAATGACACTCCTAACCTCATCACAATCTGTTTCAAGCAAAACAAAGGTCGCCACAGAGGTAGAAACATAGTTTCTATCTGATGTTATCGAAATAGGAGTTATTTTACTAGCCAGGTTTGCACCAACACTAGCAAAAAACTCATTGACTACATTAACTGCGTCAGCCGGTGTTTCCTCAATAGACAGCAATTCACAACTATTACGTTTAGTTTTGTGTGAGTTAGTAATATTTTTAATACTATGCCAAAGCATCTTACTATTATTTTTAGCCTTTTCTAATTCTGTTCGTTCGTATTTTATTTTACACTTTTTAATTATGCCGTTACAAAAATTTCTGTATCTCTTATAGGTTGAGATAAGGATGGTATTATTTGGATCATTTTTAAGTTTTTGATGCATTCGATCCCTATTTCTTATACATCTTAATAAGCCTACCGTAATCCAGGGTTTAAGTGTTAATTTATTTCGCGGAATTTTTATTTTTAACGTGTTACTAATTACTAAATTTTGTAGATAATTCACAAGAATATTGGTTGCTGAGTTAGGATCTCGGTTGCATAAAAGTTCATAAAAGTTATTATTTTTACACTGCAAAACAATATTTTCAAAATTGATTTTATCCACGTTTATTTTGTTAGTCATGTTAACTCTTTTATTTTTAAGGCAAAATAATGTCGATGCGTGATCTGTTATAGTTGTGTTAAGCACAAATGACAACGATGGCTGACTTGTTTTTAAAATTACGTGATCAATACAACTTTTTCCCCTAGTAGCAAAGTTGTACGCTGGAATAAGGCCATGAAATGATAACAATTCTAAGTACCGTAATGTGTGAGAGTTCGAGTCGAGAATATTGAGATTAATATCGCCAATTATAAAAATATTTCTAAAGGAGGATAAGTCATTTAGAATGTTACTCAATGAATTCAGAAAGACATCAATATTATTGAAGCTAGGGGGTCTATAGATTGAAATAATTACCGTGTCAATACCGCTCTTTATAAGAAGACAATTTGCATCGTGAAATGCGGGCTCTTCTACCTTATGTGTCAAAGATTTATTGATGAATAACACTACTCCGTCATTTTGATTGTAGTGAGCAGAACTGCTGTATGAGTAGTAGCCGTTCAGGGCAGGCAAGTTTGAGACATGGGACAGCCAGCATTCCGTCAATATTAAAACATCACATACTATCTTTAACTGTTGTAACATAATACAGAAGTTGTTATAATTTTTGTTTATGCTACGAATGTTCTGGTGCAGGATTTTGAGATAAGTCTGTGGATTGGTAATAACATGTTCACAGTGCTCGGGATCACAGATGAATGATTCACTAACGTTGTATCTGTCTAGTTGATTAATTAGATTGTTAATATCTGAGAATTTTGTTATTTGACCAATTAAAGAACACGTAAAAGTAGTATAATAGCATAACTGAGATTATTGATGGGTATTGAGATAAATCGCAAGTATGGTTAAAGGGAAACGAGAAGGCAATTGCAAGACTATTCCATAGTCGTACCGATTGACAATCTAGTAGTGGTTTTGTGGTTGTATTTGAAGTGTTTGTGTTAATATGTAGCTGAGTGGGTGTTGTATATGTGTGTGCGGCAGTACTTACATTTAATAACATGCAAAAAATATTTTTAAATATACATTTAACAAGAATAATGATATTGACTATTTTTAAAAATATTATCAGATAACAGACTATACATAGTCACATTTGGCTTTTTAAACTAAGTAAATCTTGTTCATTTTTAAGTTTAATTGATTGATCACCATCGGTTTTTTTAAGAAATATTGTCCCGGGCGTCGACCAGCAATATTTAAATGCGTATGTAGAGGCAAAATCTCTTGCAAGGAAATGTAATCGCTTCATTTTGGGTGAGAGGTAGTCGGACACGTATATTACTGCAGGTGGTCCATCCAGTTGAATATGAGTATTGTTAAGCCTCTCAGTGCTGTGTTCCTTATTATACACCTTGAAGGAAGATATTACTTTATTCTTTATCATGACTGAGGCGAAGTCAATGATTATTGGTTTTTTTGATACATTCTTTGAGTAGCCCCTATAGATGTTTCTAATGTCTGCAGGCCCTATAGGGACATTCAGAGTCTTGCATAAGTTGGACACTAGGGTCTGCAGATTATCCATATTTTCGTTTTTAGATAGCGGAATGTTTCTCAATTCAATACTGGAGCTTTTAGTGATTCTATCCAGGTATTCAATCCTATGTTCAAGGGTTTTAATGTAAGACTGGTCAGACTTTTTATCTTTCTCCAATTTCTCAATTTTCAATTTGATTTCATCATATTTATTAGAAATTAAGTCCATGCTAGCTTTCATTTCCGTGTTTTGAGCTTTAATTGCTTCGACGGATTCTAACAATTGTTGGTATTTTATTTCTTGCTTTTCGGCCCAATCATTAAACATTGATTCCATTCTTGACATAAAAAATTCAAGGTCATCCCCTTGCTTTCGTTTTTGAGGTCTTTGGGTTATATTAGATGGTATGTTTGGACTATTTGTGTTGGCTGGTATAATTTTAGCAGGTGTAGATGTATTAGGAGGTGACCGTTGGAGTGACATTTATGACTTGTAAATAAGCTTCGGGTGAGAGAATAAGTCGAAATTACGATACTGTATGACTTACTTACAGATTGCTGTGCCGGATATCCACTTTCAGTAGATTCTCCCAACTATACTTCGGATTTTTCAAGGTTGGCAGCTCCGTTTGTATTTTTCCAGGATGGCAACTTCGTTTTAATTTTTATAGTCTGGCAACTCCGCAATTAACGTCAAATCATGACAGTAGATCTGACATGCCGAGACATAAGATGTTTCTCTGTGACAGATGACAGGGCAGGATAGCTCACCGAATATCTCCGTTTCAATTGTACTATCTCTTTCACAGCTCGGTACAAGATTTCTTGACAAGTTATGCGCGCCTGGTACTTTACTTGATTTTAAATAACTATTATTTATTAAATATTACGAGATTTTTTAAGTGCACACGTCTATTCGCTATCGCGGTCCGGGTGGAAGGGAAATGTTAAAATTTTGATCATTAGTGCCTCTGTCGTCGGGTTCACCCTAATATTAAATGTAGTTAAATCACAGTTTTAAAGCCAAAAGTGTAGATGGCAACCCTATAACTAAATACTACAAGTTCAACGTGCAAACTATCTAGAAAGATAAAAAGTAGTGTAAAATACAACAAACGAAACCCAGCAGGAAGTCCCACGCTAAATAAAACACACAATTTTAATTTCTAATATTATATCCATGTAATGAAACATCAGGTATTACTAGGTGCTCCTTACAGCGGGCAAACTCCTTCTAAAACTACAACTAAACCTACAGCCGGCGTCCGTCACGGTGTAGTGACGTCACAAACTACCAACCACAACTACCCGCCCAAGAAACCATACAAATCAACTAAATACCGAAAATCTCAAGAAAAAGCGTAATTTCTTATTCAACCAGCTTGGTGATGAATGACGTCACTAGATCGTTTGCGACCAGTTACCAAGTGTAACTATGACAGGGGTGTCGGGGTGACGCCACCCGTAAGGGGAGTTGGAACAGTACAATATATGAAAAACAAAGTTAAGTACATTACAACATTCGTGTGAGGGCGCGGGGGCGCGGGCGCAACGTCTAACACATGTTTGAACATAGCTTAGGAAAATTAAATAATTTATTCATTAGAGATTAATGCTGTTAAATTGAAGATACATTTTATTTTCAAAAAGAGTAATGTAAACGCGTTCTTTGTGGTTGCTGGTAGACCGTAACAGATGACTTTTAAATTAATACGTAGTAAAGTCATTTGTGTCAAATGGTTATTGCATGCAGTTCGGTGAAACATTCGATATAAAAATATGCAATTTTAATTGTAGACCGTATTCATACAATCAACAATACAAAAATACAATTCACAACTTTGACATATTTTATAGTTGTGAAGTAGAAAATTTCATTTCTACCTACTATTTTACGGATTATTGACTTTAGACGTCAACATAATTGAGCTGTAAAACAGTAAATTATCGAGAGACGCGTATTTTTTAATAATACCCGCCATATTCATCAAAATAATAAAAATCTCTATGTACCCGCCCGTTGCAGCGCCCTCGCGTCCCCACACTCGCCGCCCGTCTATCTAATTTGGCAAGATACGAAGCACACGGCGGCCGTGACATCACATAGTCAAACATTCTAATACTGTCAGGAAAACGACCGTTAATGTACAAAAGGTGTAGTTCTCGGGTGATGTGGCGGGAGCGCGCTTTCAAGACACAAGTTAATAACACATACACGAGGAGTTAATACTAAGCTGCCAAACAACTGTAAGTGATACTAAGCTGCCGCCATAACATGGTTTAAATAAGTTTAAGTACAATGTACCGATGTAAAATCAAATCCCAATTCTTAAAATGTTCTAAACATAGTTACGATATAGTTTCAATGTTCTAAATGTCACATTTATGACATTAAAACTCCGTTATAACTATATTTAAAGCTTATTACACAACGAATTACTCCCTTTAGGTCGCACTATTACAAATCGTTTCGTCTTTAAATTTAGAGGTGATAAAAGACCAGAAAGCGCGCGCACCGCCGATTAATCTCAGGAGGTTCTAATCCTACTTATACTAAAAATACTGCTATATAATAAGGGTAGGTATGTGTATACATAATGTGAATATCATAGCATATGGTACCCGCGACGTGTGGAAAAGATTACTTGTAAGTGTCGGCTCTGTACGTCAGTCGAGTATACAGCGTGAATCAGAAATGTATGCTCAAATTAAAGTGCGTGGCTCAAACCAAACTAACCAACTATTCTTACACTTACCGCCACTGCAATCACAAAATATAACCTGTTGTCCCATACAATACTTCAGCACTCGACCCAAATGTATGGGACAGTAGGTTTATTCGCGATTACGATATTGGTTCCGCAGAACAGGTTGTACAGTTGGATGTTATGTACCACACCCTTCAACATGCGCAAGGATCTGATACACGTTGTATAGAGAAAAATAAAATACATTACAAATATAAAAACAAACTCGCGTTAAAAAACACTTAATTCTATCACTGAGAACGATTTACGATTCACTGGTACATTTTAAATTTAGATTTAGGCCTGTCAGCATTCCGTTATACAAACGGTTTCAATTATCTAAGTTGATTGAAGTCTGAAGTGAGGACTGCACGACTACATGCAGTCTATCAAATGTATAAAACGGTGTACGCGCGTAATTATTGTATTTTCTTTCTTTGTTTCGTATTATTGCTATGTTCTGCGTTTAGTTTCCACACGCCCCGATTACAAGTGCGTCGGCTGTCAAGGAATGTAGCCGACCAAGCTACCATGCATACTGCACTACGCTTGCCGCGCGGCTTCGCCTGTGCTCAAAATATACGCTAGTAATTATAAATATAAAGTTAAGTACTTTAGTAATAGACGTTTAACGGAAAACTTCCCATTTGGTGATAGTTTCTAATTTAATGATAGTAATTCTGAACGTAATATACTTATAATGATATTAAGTAAAGGATTCCCAATCGGAGATATTAAATTTCCCATTATGAGATATTAAGTTTCTATATAACAGCTGCCATTGCTGACTAGCTTTAATTTAAGTACAGGATCACAATTTAAATCCAAAATGTATAATATGCCAACTATTATTATGTATTACTAATACTGAATTCTCACAAGAAAATCTTCCCAGTGATGGGACATAAGTCTAAGAATAGGGGGTGTAAAATTTTGAATAAATTCAAAGGAACTTGTCAAATATCAAAATAGGTAGGTAGTCGAAAATTTTAAAAAGATCACTCTTTGTGTAATACTGTTGGATATGGGACTAGGTCCAGTATACCGCTTAAATCTAGGAATTGCACAAACACAACCATCATTGTCTTTTACACTCACTAATCACATATTGTGTATTGCTTTTGGATCTATCTCTACGATTGATAAATTAAGTACTTCTAATAAGAGGACGTAATGGGATTCTGAGGATTCTGACGTAGGAAACTGTCTTAAGAGATGTGGCTACACGACGGATAACTAAACCTTGAGTACTAATTAGTTTTATTAAGTATGATTTCACAAGATCTTTATAACGCAAACGGGGTCAAACTTTTTACTTCAATTCTGAAAAGAAATTCAGAAAGGACCAAGTGTTTCTTAATATTGCTTTAAAAACTTCACTGGTATTCTTTAATTGTAGTTATAGATATTATTAACCATATGTATGGAGCGACATATCGTGTAAAAATGTGTCCATAACATCGTTACGAAGCATCAACGTAGGACAGTTTCCTCTGAACATTTGGCGCCCAACGCGGGGCCAACCCTTCAAAATACGAAATAAACGACGTATTTCTAAAATGTAAATATAGATGAGCAGCAGGCGAAGCCGCGCGGCCATGACAATCTACAGCGGCTTATATACTTAGCTTATTGTCACGGTACACAGGTGTTAGTCCACACGCTCATACACGCTAAACTAATATTAATGTAAACTAAGTTACCAGACGCGACTTTGGTGGCTTTTGGATTTGGTTACATAAATGAATCGCTCATTCGTTCGTTCATCCAGCGCTGTTAGTGTTCAGTGTGCATGTAGGTGTTAACGACCCCACACATAACGTTGTTCTGCTAATCACTTTAAAGAATATTCAAGTTTAAACTTTCACGAACAGCGAAAGACAAAGAGTATGTACACTTTATTATTTTTATAATAAATATGTTCCAAATGCCACCAATCCCGCTCGAGTACTATAACTACGTATGTCAATATATAATACTATTGTTGTATGAGATTGCTTTCCGCTCGTCAGATATGTATGAGTGTCGTGAGCAGAGCGGTCGACGCCGTGTGACGTGGCGCTTATGACGTAGCCGTTGTGACGTCACGATTGTACCTGTGATACTACGTAAGGATGACGTAAGACGCATCGCGGGACCTGCCCTGAATCGGTGATGTGAATACTGCAAGGAAGTGAGTTAGCCACGAAGAAGCTTAGTGGAAGGTACAGAACGAAACTACACGCGTGAATACCTAATAGTCAGGTAAGTCTCGCAGTTATTCTGAAAACATACTCAGAACACAAGGTTGTAAACAAATGGCTCTTAAACGCAAAACTGAGCGAAGTTTGGCACAAACGTAGGTTCCTCCCAGACATGGCACCGCTTATAATAATACTGACATCACACCTACACCGCTCCCTTTACATCGTACAGGTTAAGTTTCCATTTACTATCCTAAAAGTACTTTTAGTATCTACATATCGGTATCACATTACAAGATGAGAAATATCCAATTTTTATTTTAAAATTTGAATTTCAAAATCGAGGGTAGATGAAACATTTTATAATAAATATTATTGAAAACACAGCGCAGTCACACAGCGTCACTCTTACCGCGTATGTATATATATTAATTCCTATGTATTTATCATTATAAAATACAGCTGCGAATGAGATTCATAGAGATACAGTCAAGTCATCATAAATAATTATCAGGTTAATGTATTGCCAAACAAACGTGCACTATGTCTACCACTAAATTACAAAATATCAAAGACAAAATATAAGAAAAAAATTAGTTTTTTATATCGCAACTAAATTATTTGAGATCTTCGCCTTAATATTTAACGTTAAGGGGACACGCAACGACGCGAACATTCGAATTATGAAGACGACATCTTTACTGGTATTGTCTGACTACTCACTTTGTAAAATCAAAATACCCTCACAATTGAAAAACTTAAAAAAATCAACATTTCAAGTGAACGGTCAAGAATACTCAATAAAAGTGGTATCGTCCACGTTCTCCCATTCGAGCGCGCCCGTCGGGGATCGCCTTAATAAATTAACTTTTTAATTAAAAATGAAATGCGTTCTCTTTGACGCCCGTAGCGGGCAAAGTATTGCTTGTAACTGCCTTACACTAAGTTTAATGAGCCAATAAACATCTTAACTACGTTCGAATACTGATCATTCCCTCTCGTGGCCACTGCGAGCACGCGGCAAGACAAACACCTTAATTAAAAAAAATAGTACGTAGGAACTCTATCGTAAGAAACGAAACGGGCGAGCCGAGAGCCGTCGCGTCCGGGCCGGGGTCGGGCGTCTAGATGTACATGGGCAGGCCGTACATGGCGCCCCAGTCCACGCCCTGGAACGAGGACATGTCCACGCCGGCCAGCGAGTAGGCCGCGCCGAACTGCGGCAGCGCGGGCGGCGCGGGGGGCTGCGGGGGGGCCACGAGCGCCGCGGCCGCGCCCGCGCCGGGCAGCGCGTAGGGCGCGTAGCGGTAGGCGTGCGCCGCGCCCACGCCGGCCACGCCGCCCACCCCGCCCGCCGCGTACACCAGGCCGCGCCCGGGCCGCAGCACCAGCCGCTTGCCCAGCGCCAGCGGCGCCGCCGCCACGGCCTCCTTGGGCTGCGCGCGCTTGCACTCCACCTTCTTGTTCTTGATGGTGTGGAAGTGGATGTCGCACACGCGCTCCACGGCCTCCTCCGAGTGGAACGTCACGAAGCCGAAGCCGCGGTGGCGCTTGGTCTGCTGGTCCATGAGCATGACGGCGTCCTCCACGAGCCCGAACTGCGAGAAGTAGGACCTGACCTCCTCGGCGGAGGTGTCCTGGCCGACGCCGCCCACGAAGATCTTCTTGGTCTTGGCGGGGCGCGGCGCGGACTTGGGCGTGGCGTGCTTGGGGTCGATGCGCTTGCCGTCCAGCGTGTGCACGGGCACGGCCAGCACCTTGTCCACGGACGACGCCTCCTGGAACGTGATGAAGCCGAAGCCGCGCGATCTCTGCGCGCGGCTCGAGTCAGTTGGCTAATCTAGGCACTTCAGGCGGAACACTGAGGGAATAGACCTTGCTAAGTATCGTACTGATGGTAATATTTACACACAAAATATCTTCAAAGTAAATGTCAAAAGATCGCTAAAACCTGGGCCTCTAACTTGGCAGCCTCTCAAACTCTAATAGAAACCATTCAGCGTGTAAAAGGCGACAATATATGAAGGTAACATGTCCCATTCAATTTGGCCTCCAATAAACTACCATTATGGTAGAAAAAGGTCTCTTCCCTCATTTCTAAGTGACGGGGGTTTAGTGACTTATAACTAAGTACCTACATGTGAAAGGACTACGAGTCTCAAACAAACTTAAGAGCAACAGTTAAAGTTATATTTACTCCAACTTAAGAGCGTATACAAGTTAGAATTAAACCAACAAGGAAACAATATGAACGCTACTATTGTATAGAATTAAGGGAAATACAAATATTATACCAATCGAAGCTACTTTAAACAACTGTTCATTATAAAGTAAAATAATAGTAGATTTAATTATCAATAAATTGGCAACACTCAATACTGTACACGACAATAGCTATGGAATAAGACTATAATTTAGAAAACGTTAATCTACTTAATTAATGTTATATACGCTCTTAACAAATCAGTTTTAAGGTTAGACTCTGTCGATGTGACAGATAACACTCAGGCCAGGAGATGTCGTTCGGTTCCTTTACTCAATCATACCTGACCCCACATCTATTACAGTATACGGGGCTTCAAATGTGTTTAACTAAAAGAGATTTAAACCCTTCACTGTCCAGTACACTATATGTGGACACATCGATTGTTTAACTATTGCGTCTACTTGGCGGACAGCCAACGTGTTAAGATTGATCGCCAACTACAGCAAGACTTATAAGCAGTGAAAAGCTAGTGTACAGACAGGCTAAACTACTCTTGATAAAGAAAAACATCACAACCTACCCTTCCGGGGATTACAGGCGTGATTATTACTTTTTTTTTAATCAATTTACGTACTATTATTTTACCATTGGTTACCAAAACCAGACCTAAATTTCATTTGTAGGTATAAACTGAGCGCCCCTCTAAATTTAGGTTTATTTTTTAATTGTACCCCACACTTGAAATTTCTCTTTTATCGTGGGTGCGTATAACAAACATGATATTTTACATGCCTACACAAACACGCAGCTCGAGACAAAAATCTTTGGATAGTACACATTTTTGTCTCGGGCGGGAATCTAACCCGCAACCCCAAGCGCAACAGTCCAACCGCTGAGCCACTGTGCCAATCAGGTCGTCAGGATCATTTAGATCTCTCTATTTTTATTTGCAATAGTTATAAAGCAGATACCGTAACAGACAGTGCTAACTATAGCTCGGGATAATGGAGTTCAATTACGAAGTTTCAGCGCGATACACCAACGACGGCGCCTAATTGATATTAATAACGTCACTACTAACTTGTGTCGTGTTCTGTGCAACGCTATTTTAAGTTTCGTTACATTATTTACGAAGGTTTTTTAATACTGAGTATGAGTGCTTTATAATATAATATTGCTTACAGTATGTAACAGCTTGTATGTAACTGAGATGAGCGTTTGGAAGGGTATCTGATAAGAATAAATTAATTAGAGAAAGTACCTACTATTTATACTATATACTACTATAATTGGGCCCAGCAGAAGTATGCCCAGCAGGAGATGCGATAGGTTGTACTAAAGATGATGTGAGAAATAATTAATGTGATAAATTAAATACTGCTAAAATTAATAGCCGTATTTTAATCAAATAACAGAATTGTATGGTATGAAAAGACGGATTGATTTATTGAAACGGTTCCGTAATATTTTTTAATCATTAAATATATGAGATATGTAACCCCTGCGACAGCATATGGTTTACTATAAGCATCAGGAATTAAAAGTCCGCCTGTAAACTCGTTGATATCCGTACGCTGTGGGTCAACAGATAAAGTAACCCAATCGAACTCAATCTCCAGGCCTAGACCGACACACGAGTATCACACTATCACCCAAACTCAATAAATGAGGGTAGTTCAATACGTGGATTACTTATTACTATACGGCCGTACAGCTCGCATCCTATATTACTCATGCGTCCTCTGTGGTCTTCTAGTTGGATTAGTGATGATATCTGACCATTTTATGCACAAATAATTTACTAAAATGGTAGTATTTACGTACGCAAGCATATTGACATTCGTACACAATTTACTTGGTAAACTATACTAATAAAGACTATTAGTTGACTTAAGTATGTTATAAAATGGTCATAATAATACATACTAATAATACTGACAGACAAAACTATTCTTATTATTAGCACGAATCTGTCTAACCGAGCAGTTACCCTCAAGGTGTACAAAATTCTACCAATTTCATCTGAGCATCTCAGTGGTACCTTAGTGAGAAAATAACTAATTACTTTTTTCTACCAAAAAGAGTATTTTCCAATCTATTCTGTGATTTTAGCTAAGTACTATTAATTAATTAGTGGAAAGACGAAATTTATAGGTACCGTAGGTAATAAAATGGGGAAAGTCAGTGTTGCAATGTTTAAAACTATTTACGTGGGTAACTCTGCACTGTGAGGGCAATATCTACAGTTTAAGTTGGCTACGAATAGAACGACCTTACAAGCCAGGTTTTATTACGAAATAGTGAGTAAAAGAGTATTAAAAACTATATTAATTAATACACTTCTGATGTAAGCAAATCTAAAGACCTAGCTTCAATGGCTAAAGGTTGTGAACTATTACCGACATTTATGTGTGTACAATTAATTTATAAAATAGTATCTATGATACAAAGTCAACCTGACACAAATAAAAAGTATCATAGTTTACAAAAATCGTTGATAATTATGTTTGCTATGTTTCTATAACTTCTACTATAATTGACCTCTTGCCTATGAACTATTATTAAACTAAAATGTTGACAGAATATCGTAAAGTAGATTACTAAAACACAAAAAAACACACGAAATTGACATGAAATTGATTAAAACAAATATTAACAACTTAAATATGACCCAAAAAAACATAACAAAAGAGATGCATAACAAAAACAATAACAAACAATACTAACATAAATCTAAACCTTAATCTACATAAATATATCAAAAACTTCTATATTAGTAGAAATAATTAGTAAAAGCATGGCAACACCGACTGAAGGGGAACTACCAGATTCAAAAGAAGACGATAGAAGGAGTATTGTATCAAAATCCATAGTCTAGACCTATCGTATACGCTATGTTAGTGAGTCTAGCATGCCGGTTTTGTCTATGTTAAGTAATGGTATATACTTTTATTAGTGTACCTAGGTTACTTGGATCAACCATAGCCCAACTATGTGCGAAGATTGTGGTCCATATGCAAAAAATATAAGGAAACGGAATTGTAAATTGATGGGGAAATGGGACAGTTTATTTTAGGTCCAGCACCAGTAGGATAAGGGCGTCTATTCGTAAAAATAATGTTTAAATGTGGGATTTAGGCTCGAGTCTGAATTTAAAAAATCAAGGGAATCCTTCAGTTGCACTGATACGAGATGACTCAGTTGGGTTTTTTTTCTTTGGGGAGCCGGAGTGCTATAATGACATTGATTAGCAAGTTAATAATAAAGAATTAAGTATAGGTAGGGTAGATTCCTTTTAACGGTGATTTATAGGCCAAACATTAGTCCGACCCGATAGGCCCAATAATGTGGCGCATTAAGGGTTTCCATGATAGGCCTAGAATAAAGGGGTGGTCTTAAGACCACCCCTTTCCTCGGAATAAGGGTTAAGGTTAGTGTGATTTAGCCTGAAGGAACAATAGGCTTCAGTATCTAGGACGAAGGTACTTCATTAGGATTGCCCAGGTAGTTAAAAAGATACCTAACATTCTGACAGGCTCGCCACGTCCATAACACCTAAAGGATTGTTAGCATATGGGATACTACAGAGGATATTTTTGCAAATGGCCGTTATCTCCACCACGAACCTACAAACTACCTATTCCAAATCAACCTATACAAGATACTAAGACTGACCGAATGCGCTCCGTCTTCTGCCTACCGCTGTCTTGAAAAAATGGCGTCATTATATTCTTATTAACTAGTTATTGAGTTACATTTGTCGACAGGACACAGTGGGTGTACAGTAACATATTGAAAGGGTCTAGTCAAATCAGTTATTTCTAGCAAACGTTAGATTCTAAATAACGTCTCAGGTATCTTATCGACAAACGTAAACTAAATCATAGGTCTTAGCAACATGCCAGGTCAATTATACAAAAGTGGGTATAATGTATTATTTGTATAACGTTATTTAAGACTTATAATCTAAAGGTAACTTTTCTATACCAATTACACGGGCTTTTAGGACTAAACTTACCTAAGTACCTAATAACATAGGTACTACATTATTAAAACACTTTTCGTATCAAATTCGATGCGACACGGATTGAGAATATAGTTCTATTGAGTTGCCGAGAAAGTGAGTTGTAAGAGAAAACATGGCGTGAGCCAGTGAACGACAACACTACTGCACTATCTATAACATAACTGGCGAAATTTGGGTGTATTGTGTATTATACACCTCTACCTACACCTTCGGAGTATAACTACACAGGCGTAAGAATTTATACAATCATCAAGTAATCTTTTCATATGCAAGTAGAGATACTCAGGTATCAAGCAGCCTCCACGAGTGCTACCTCAGTACGTTCATCAACAGACGGTCTCCCTCGCTACCGTGTTCTTGAAGACAATCTCTACAGTACATGACCTGTTGGGAAATTAATATCCCTTGAACATTAATTAAACTCGATCTCGTTATTCGTTGGGCAATATCTATCAAACGGTTCAAAATAAACGATTACGTAACCATAATGACGTCACACCAGCTGTGGTTACAATATAATTAACTATTTATAGCGAATCCATTGCATAAACCGTGTAATTGTTGCATCGAGAGGGTTTACATAAGTTAGTATAAAATAACCGTACTTTAAACGATAATTAATTGTACTAATAAATAGATTAATTCATTATTAATACTATCTCGCCTTTAATCTACTAATGGTAGGCAGAAGCGTACCTTCTTACACTTATTCAATGAAAGACATCTGCATGATTCTTAACGTTTTTTCACACAAGCCGTGTCATGAGTCTGATCTCTCTCCGGTCGTGTCTTACCGACCATCGGACCATGAGGGTAAAGGTACAGAGTGCAGCAGTTAGCTGTGCACTATAATATCTTCTCAGTAATGGCTTAGGTGAGTGCAGATTGGCTGTCGTGCCCGACATTCGGTCAAGAAGACATTACATTACTATTTTAGCCACATTCGGGTCTCTAGATAATGTTCACATGCTATGAATTTAAAATTTACTGCTAATAATTTGCTGTACAGTATGACCACACAAACATGACATAACACCACGCCTGTTTTTCCCGAAGGAGTAAACAGAGGTGTACCTATGATACACCTACATTTCGCCAGTTGTGGTAAAGGTTTTATGTAATGGGGCGCGAACCATTTGCCTTTACTCGGACACAAATCCAAAAAACCTAAAAACACTGCCCTTTACGGGAATCGAACCCAGATACATAGCAAACGGTAATACTTACGCTCAGCCGTCATGATTTGAAACCACTGCACTAGCAGTCCTCCTGACCGTATTTCGACCATGGCAGCCAATCTCAACTGAGACTATACATAGGCTAACACAGAAGATATTATTTTTTATTCTATATCACACACAAGTGTATTCCACCGTCGTCTCTCACTCTCTACTTAACTGTATCAATGTACTTCACAAGACATTGTTAGATATTACTTTATAGACTTAATTAACAAAATGTTTCTTGTTGGCATGTTGCTAAGACTAAAATAAACACTAATCTACTAAAACTGTAATACAAACACGACAGACGGCAATGCAAAATTTAATTATACAAAATAATAATTGTCAACACCTAATCATATAAAACTTAAGTAATCATATTATTTATCTTAATGTATAATCTTAATAATTCTTCTGTAAGTGTGTTTGTCACCCAACTCCTCCTAAACAGCTGGACTGATATGGATGTAATTTTTTCAGTTTGGTTTGAAAACACAATTGGACCCAGTTGGCTCTGCTTTTCCAGACAAGACGTCTGCCGGATACGCTAGTTTATAAATAAAACGCTAGATGGCGCCGGCGTCTAACTTAATTCAAACAAGAAATGCTAAAGGGTTTTGTGTCTTATAATGTCCAGACACAGATAGCAGCCCATTCAAGTTGGTCATTAAAAGTCAGTGGCGTGCATTGGTTTTTGGACAAGGTAGGCAGGTATTAGGCAAGTGGTGATTTATTCACAAAAAACTAAAACTCGATTATTTGTCATACATTGCGGCGCGGCGCTTCGATGAATTAGCATATTCTCTTCCCGAATCCGTAAAAAGATGTATATAGATACCTGCTTCATTTACTAAAATAGCGATTATATATTATTTATCAATTAATGAACTATACCAACGATCATTATAATTATTACCATTCGACAAAAGGTACCTACTTATAATCTGGTATGACCACTGTGCTTACCGAAGGTCTCTACAGTATTTTGTTTCTCTACAGGCTTTTTGAGTCTGCAGTGTCTGCACTAGCGAGGTACCTTTACCGGCGACACGACAAAATGAGAAAATATTTTATAGATAATTATTATAGGTATTTTTGTTTTTCTATACCTACGTTCGGCATCTGACTTCCGCGTAAGTTAAATAACTTTACAAATAAGGTGATTTTTCACAATGAAGGTAACGTGTGAATAAAGTAGGTATGAATTTCGGCTCGTGGCAATTGGCTCGCCCAGACTATAGGACGGGTAATAATACAACTCGCAGATAGGTACTTCAGTAGTAATAAAAGACAGTGTTCAAAAATGGCTTATCGTAATTGATATAGGTACCTACATTTGTATGCTCATGAAGTCGTTGTTTACAAAAACAAAAGTACTATAGTACCTAACTATTCGTCGAAAAACATATAAATTAATTGCTTACTAAATGCTTGCTAAATGACATTAGCCGACTGCAGAGTTGCCAGATTCATAAAACATTTTACCCGTAGTAAAACTGTTTAAATCTGCATTTTAATTTATATAAAATTATTTTTGTCATAAGAAATATAATAAATAGACCTTATCGATTAATTTAAATGAAAACCAGTCAATATTCTATAACGAAATGTAATGAATATATATATTTTGTTTTAAAAAAAATAGTTTCCAATGTTGTCTAAAACACATATAAACGGGAAATAGCTATACATTTGGCAACATTGCTTAACAATTCGACGGAGAAGAAAGTATAAACAATACTTTTCTCTCTTTCTGTTCGCTTTAGAACCATGACAGTAACAGCCAATAAGAGACTCGGACCTTTAATGCAACAGACTGCAGCATGAGTGCAGCCAATAATTGACTGAGGTAGGCTTGCTTACCTTGGCCTGGTAATTTGCGAAGTTTAAATGTCAGTGTGATACGTATGGAAAAAGGGGAATTATATTTCGGTCGTATTATTCTAAAGAAGTGTGTGTGCGTATACGAATACGCGGATTTTTTTATAGTGTGCGTGGATTTAGTAGGCTGCTCGACCAGTGCCTACTATGACTAGTGTTGGGCGTTATAACATATAACAGATAATATAATCCATTATAAATTTCTAACATTCTAACCATTATTTATTTGCAACAAAGACTGTTATAAAATATATTATATTATAATATTGTCTATAGCAAGCGCATCGGTTCGGCAACGATCGGAGATACTCGGCATTATTCGCCCGCCACTCGCTCGCTCGCTTCTTCGCCAGTCGAGTCGGTTGTATTAAAGCGTCACACAATTATGAACTTTAACCCACTAATGAATGACAGAGTAAATTTTTACCACCATTAAAATAACATTATATTATAACATTTATTTTATATTTGTGTGAAGTTAGTTTCCATTACAAATAAAAGCGTCACACAACACAATTGATCATGAACTTTAACTTCCATAATATAACAAGAGCAAATTTATAATGTCGTTAAAATAACTTAATTTTTATTTTATATTAGTGTGAATTTAGTTGCATAATACTGGCAACAGTTCAGTTACTTTCTTCTGCTCTATGGATTAATGTTTAAATTTGTTTTCGTTAGTTTGCCGAAGTTTGTTTATATTTTGAACTTACATTGCGAAGGCTCACGTAAGAGTTGAAATATATCAGTTTATAAGTAAATTAAAGTACCTACCTAATTGTAAAAAGTTGTTGTAAATAATAATTCTTGTAAATATTTATAATATAAGTGAGTGCGTGTTTGTAAATAAATAATGTCGCGAGCACGGCGAAATGCTGCTGTTTGGAACTATTTTACCGTGGACAATCTTAGTGACAAAAAAGCAGTGTGTAATTATTGTACTAAGACATTATCTTATAAAAGTACTATAACGAATTTAAAGCTTCATTTAAAGCAAAAACATATACTTGTGTATGAAGAGTTTCGGAGGTCGGAATCCGAACAGACATCTGGTAATGTAAATAATAGTTTAATTGTAAATAAGACTAACATACCCGGTGATGGAATGGCTGGCAATAATGCTGTAGATATAATACCCACTGCAACTCCAGTGACCTCAACCTCTGCACCCACTCCCTCAACCTCATCTTCGGTGGCGGTAGCTTCGGTAGCGGTAAATGGGTCAAATGGCCCGCCAAGAAAAGTCCCAAGGCTAATGTCCTCATATTTAATTAGAAAACTGTCATCGCATGAGAAATCTAACATTGATAACTGCCTTTTAAAAATGATCACGAAAGACTTTCAGCCACTCAATATCGTGAATGACGAAGGATTCCGGGCATACAGTCATGCGCTAAATCCTGGCTACGAAATCCCTAGTAGGAAAACATTAGCAAATAGATTGTTAGCAGCCCAATATCAAAATAAATTAACAGAGATTAAAAATAAATTGCACAATTTCTGCTCGACTATATGTTTGACTGTAGATTGCTGGACGTCAAGGAGCATGGATTCTTACATAGCGGTAACGGGTCACTTTATACACAGTGAGAACTTAGAGTTCACCTCTCTACTGATTCAGTGCAGTGCACTCGAAGGGTCTCATACAAGTGCCAACATTGCTGAAGAATTAAAGAACATTACGGAATCGTGGGGCATAAAAGAAAAAGTAAACTTTTTAGTCACAGATAATGCCACGAATATGGTGAATGCAGCAACAATACTTCAATGGGATCATTTTGGGTGCTACGTGCATAAATTAAATTTAATAGTGCAAGAAGGGTTGGGAATCCCTGAAATAGATGCAACAATTAGAAAAGTACAAAAAACCGTAGCTCATTTTAAACGGAGCTCACTAGCTAAGGAAAAATTACTGAAGTATCAAATTAATGCCCAAAATATCCCACAAAATAACGCCAAAACAGTAGTGATATCTGTTCCAACTCGTTGGAACTCTATATATTTAATGCTGCAACGTTTCGCCGAGCTTCAAGAAGCGTTAAGAGCAACTATTCCCAATTTGACATCAGATCTCCCCATAATACCATTGGAAGAATGGCGCTGCATCGATCAATTGATCGAAGTTTTAAAACCTTTTTTTGAGGTCACTGAAATGATGAGTGCTGAAAAATACCTCACCGCTAGTAAAGCACTTGTTGTTACGCAGGGCTTAATAAATATTTATGACCATCTTTCAAATAAAGAATTTTACGTACCTATAAAAAAACTGATCACTGTCCTAAAGAAAAGTCTGAGTTCCCGATTTACGAATATCGAACAGAATCAAGCCATCGCATTGTGCACTTATTTAGACCCACGCTTCAAACGGCATGCTTTTAAGGATAAGGATGCATTAGCAAATATCGAATGCGCTTTAATTAATAAAGCAATTGAATTGGCTGAAGATGATGTTCATGTTGCAACCAAACACAACGAAAATACCCAAGTCGAGGAAAACCCCTTATCAATTTGGCTGGAGTTCGACAGGAAGGTCCAATCCATAAAAACTCCCAAATCAGCCATGACCAAGGCAATGGAAGAAGTAGAACTGTTTAAAAAAGATGGCATAATCGCCCGCACTGATTGCCCATTAAATTGGTGGCGTGAGCGTAAAGCCCTTTATCCCATTTTATACGTGCTGTTCATCAGGACATGTAACATTGTAGTGACGTCAGTGCCGTGCGAGAGGGCTTTTTCTAAAAGCGGCTATATAATATCGGACAGGCGGACAAGGCTGACATCCTCTAAAGTTAGCCAAATAATGTTTTTAAACAGCAATTAAAAGACACAGAGTGTAAATTAATGTAAATATGATGTAAATATTTAATCAAAATGTACATAAAATCAATGAACTTATAACTACGCCTGAATTAGATTTTTTCTATATTCAGACAGTCCTAAGCCTGTAACAAACAAGTAGGAAGGAAGTTTATTGAAATTATAACATTTTTTTTCTATCTATTTATTTTAAAACATGCAACATTTAAAATGACATATGCAAAAAAATGCTTGCTGCCTAATAAATTATAATAACCTTTTGTAATAACGTCCAATTGCAAAATGCTATTTATTATAACATACAGTGTCTAGTCTTCCTTCAATACGATATAATATAATATATATTATAACAGTTAAAAACAACAGTTAGAAAATTATAATATAATGTATAATGCATTAGAAAAATATATCAGTTACGCCCAACTCTAACTATGACGTCATGCGGTGAATGAACGATCGTAGGCATATTTTTGTGATGGATAATAGAAGTTTTTTATTTGTGTAGCTACATTTTAATGTATAATTGTTGTTTTATATCACTTGATATGACGAATTATTTTATATATTTAGTAAATATAATGTATTGAATTGTTAAATTTACCTGAGGTAGGCACTGCCTACTTGCCTATATGGGATGCACGCCACTGTTAAAAGTAAAGCATCTTTGAGTAGACCTGTCTTCACAAGCAGCTCGTCATTGCTCTTCTCCACAATTACAAATTCTTAATTTATTAAGCTAGTCACTCTAATTACAATGTTGACTTACAATACTAATAGATTGTTCCCTAATAAACTCCAATAACATTTTATTTGATACATTTGCAAATGTATAACAATTAATTTGATATAATAAACATGTTTATAATAAAATTTTGCATTCCATCTCATAGCGGACACAC
The DNA here is from genome assembly GCA_946251915.1 of Abrostola triplasia. Lineage (NCBI taxonomy): Eukaryota > Metazoa > Arthropoda > Insecta > Lepidoptera > Noctuidae > Abrostola > Abrostola triplasia. The sequence goes on along the minus strand of OX276448.1, from coordinate 185,264 downwards.
CTACATCTCCCTTACCTGTGTCACGGGATCCTTCATGATCAGCACATCGGTGACAGGTCCGAACATTGCAAAGTACTCTCTGAGCTTCTCCGAGCTGGTCTGCCAGCTGAGACCACCCACAAACAGCTTGCTGGGGGAGGGGGATGTGCTCCCCGCTGGTGCTGGGGCTGTGCCATTAGCTGCTGACGTCACCGGGGTCGAACGACCCGATGACGGGGATGTTTCTGTAGGGAAATATGGGTCTGCGCTCAATGTTGTGTGTTTCTTACTTTGCGGCTATGGGCTTTGATACCAGAGGTGACTATGACTATTATATACTGATAAGTGGGCAACAAAGACTTATATGCTTGTTTATTTCTCAATTAAAAGATTAGAGAAGATCTTTAATGTGTAAAAACCATGACATATCAAATAATATGGTATTTTTGGCAAATAAACTTGATTAAAGTTATATTTATGATTATTATCCATAAAATAAATAGTTTTACTAATATTCCATCAATGTTGCCCCTTTAACCTAAATCTTGTATTTAATGTCATGTCAATGAAAAGACATGGTAACATTTAACTCACAAAGTCAATTTGGTTAGGGTAGTAGGGTTGAAACCAGTTTTCATTACAGTCAACTAAATGGCATTATGTGAGAGTGTATTATTGTAATATAGCATGCTAATTATTTCTAATTAGACTATTATAGTATTATAATTTCTTAATTTCAGCTACAATCAAGCAATCTACACAGGCTAGATAAATGTTGTTCAGAAGAAATTGTAAATTAAGGTGTTAACATCAATAAGTTAATTGTATTCTAATAAGTGTTTCACTAAATTATGAATCTTGTTAGAAAGTCAGCATAATAAACATAATTCTTAATCAGTTTAAGACATAAATTCTTTAAATTTATGGTGAAATCCTTGGTAATACAAGCTAATTGTCATGATACTATTATCAACATGTAGATCCAAAATCTTTATACCCAAAATGTTAAAATGTTGTAGGCCAATAAAGTCCTGAGATTTAATTAAAAAAATTACATTCAACTAGATTTACTGACTAATCTTCAAACTGTGTGCACCTCTTGCATAACCTGTAGTGCTCAATAGAACCATAAGATCTAAAAAAATATTCCTAATATTTGTAGTTTGAAAATCTAAGAAAACATGTTGATCATGTAAGAAGGAAAATAGCCATTGATTAAACCATATTAAGTGAATGCAGTATAACAATCACAGGAGTTATCTCAGTAGAGGAGGATTTTAAAAATTCAATTGTTTTTTTCAGTTGGGGAGGGACGCTATGACGCCAAGCCGTGCATGGCGGTTCCGCGGCAACCAAACAATTCAATACTCACTGATTTGCTGCACAGCTATCTGCTGCTGCTGGTGTTGCTGATGAGCCGCGGCGGCGGCTGTGGCGGCGGCGTGTGCTGCCGCCTGCGCGCTCAGCACGTGAGCAGTCAGCTCGCCGCCAACCAAACCACCATCAAGCACTTCCACGCCGCCCAGCGCCCCGCTGGAATACAACCCCATCATTATCACTACCGCACTAAATACACGACAACTATCAACTAAATTAAAATGAACGACTTTGCTCAATAATTGACGATGGCCGAAACACGATTCGGTCCAACGACGCTTTCACTTTGTGGCAGAGAAAAAACAAAACACGATCTGTTTACATTCAGCCAAATTTCCCGCCAATACGATAAATAACATAAATAAGTATTTGTTACACAATATATGGAAATTTTGTCTACATGTACACAGTAAATGAATAAATATTTTACATATCACACAGCGCAAGCATCATATTTATTTGTTGTGATAATTAATTTCTTCCAACGGCGAAGGTTGTCATAAAAAAATATTGTTTATGGTTACGTCATTACATACCTGCGTCAATGACAGTTGAGAAAATTATTACGATAGAATGTAAATATTTACGTGTGACCGCGATGAAGGAAATATGAGGACGTATGAAATTACAAATTGAGTTTTCCCCTCGATGGTGCTATTTATATTGATTTTACTCTCATGTTTGGATATTTCTAATGTCTAAGGTTTCTGCGGAGCAATATTTTCAAAATAAGACAGGAAACTAAAGACAGATATTTAGTTGACTGATTTGAAAAAGAAGGCGTACGTGATTGATGTTCAATTGTAGGTATCTTTTGTTAACTCATTTAATAATATAAGTACATTTTTATGAAAGTCTTCCACTCCATAAAATAAATTAAGCAAACGGTAATATTTATTTTTTACGGATAGGTGTCATTAATTGTTTTTTCTGTTTCGTGTTAATTGCAACAAACACATTTGATTGATTGTCAAAGGGTGACTGATATTGTGTACCTAATGACCAAAGTTAACGCATCCATCGTTTCGACCAAATAATATATTCGAACGTGCAAAAGGTAGCTTTAAATTGAATCAGTAATTTATTGTCGGTATGAAATTTATACATTTCGGTACAATTAATGCTGTGTGAGAATTTAAAGGACATTTATTACTGTTAATCAATTTGTTTTTAGCAGATGTTTGGTAAAATTGGCTGTAGGGCTCTGTAGGTATCTATTTATGAATATAATTTTGAAATAAAATTTAATATTATGTTAAAGAAAAGAGAGAAAGATCAGGATTGTTAACTTTATAACTCTTTCCGATAATAACGAAAAGGTACGGGTACTAGTACGTGCTTCACTGTCATTTTTACCTATTTATGGGGAGAAAGCCTGAGAGTATCGCACGATAAAGCGCCGACAAGGATGAAGCAATATAAAGGAAAAGGACAGAGATAGCAAGCTTTCTTTGTTTTCCATTAGAATACCAGAAGTAAACTTCTTGTCCAAGATACGATCATATCCGAAGAGTATTCATTTCCAAGATCCTCTTTTAAAAATTCTAGACGGTTGAGTCTAATAGAAAAGTGCACGCCGCCACCGGAAAAGCTTTTATTTTATTGAAAATGAACTTATCCGTACAGCTGCTCCACAAAAATTACCCTCCTGCGAGTTGCGCATTTCATCTCAACGAGATTGTTCCTCTCATTCTAGCTTACACATTTTCCGATATTAAAGTATCTCTTTCTCTCTCTAAAACAAATATTTCTATTCTTGTCAGACATAGCAGTGTGTTGTATTGGCGTCTTGCTCACAGTTTAGGGGTGTGGTGTGGAGGGCTAAATCCTCGGGCTCTAGGCAAACGAAAACCACTAGCGAATACCGGCGTTGTTCGCGAGCGGTGTTCAACATCAAATATTTGAGTTTGCTTGTCGATTTAATTTAATTTGGGATATATTATTTATAAATTTAAACCTTCTGATTTAAAATGTTTAATAAAAACTATCAAAAACGCTAAGGCGTCTTGTTTGTTCATGGTACTGCAGAGATACTAAAACTTTCAGCGAGTTTGTCTAACAAATACAACACCTATCTATTTCACAAACAAACCAAACAAAATCGTAAATGTTTTAACAATGTCTCGTCCTCGTACCATTCAACAAACTTTGAACTTATTTACAATTTAATGAAAAATGTAATCTGAGCTAAACATCTCAAGTTGCTTCACGCATTAAAATAAAACAAAGTTAAATTATTACGGAGCTTTTCCTCACATTTTTCAAATGGAACGCAAATTTATTACATCTGCACCAAAACTTAAATCCCGGTCTTAACGAATTAAAAATTATTAAACGGTATAATCTTGTTCACCGAGTTTGATAGATGCTCGCCGTTTTCGGGGGATCTTTTAAAGAATTCCCCTGGCCAACTATAAATCTGAAAGACTCCAACCATTTATCTCGGGCCAACATGACGTGGGGTCCGGATTTTACGACCTTACACTATTCTTGTGTTAATAGTACTCAGAATTTTTCTATATTAATAATGCCACGAATGAATTTCCCATTGCAGCAGTCGTTAAATATACATATTTCATGTCTCAACGTATGTAATGTATGTGGACATTTTACATTAGCTACGAAATAATTTTCTCGTTACCTACAACAGCTTTTAGCGTTCATAATCATAAATAATGTTAATATGCACAGAGTTTCATTAAAATTAATTACATGTTCGACAATAAATTAATAACGTTTCTTGGGATTTAATTTCGTCAGACTTAGAAAACATTAACTAACTTGAATGACATCTTGTCGCGTCATTTAGTAAAAAAATATCTGAATGGCAATAAATGAAAATGACTTTTTAGAACCATTAAAAGTGTTTTGATCCTAAAGTTACGCAATGGTAACTCTCGATCGCAATAGATTTCGTTCGATGAATTAAGACACCGATAGTAATAAAACCGTCGAGCGTAACAAATAGTTTCTTTCTCTAATTCGCTTTCAGGTCAGAGGCGACACGGGCAGCTGTTTGTTATGGCTGTCACTAGTCGAGCGAATTGGGGAAATTAGGCATTCATTCGTTGAAAACTTTTACCCAATCCACACCCAATTTTTGGTGCAAATTTCTTGGGTGTGTGGATATTAAAGGGAAATGCATTTTATTTCTAGGCTTTGTTTATACTTCAATTTACGAGTGCCTATAAATTCTTAACGGCTTGACGTTACCTGCAGTTATATTAAAAGTTTACACGGTAGAATGCCATTAATTCTGCACTTAATTTCAAGTTTGAATAATTTTGCCGGTTTTGTTAAAAGCATGCGCTATTGTTTGTAGCTGCCTACCTACCTACATGTATGGAGTGCTGACGTAACAGTTGTTACATTCTAAGAATTTACTTGGCTCATACAGGTTACATATTTATAACAGAGATACAAGAGACATCTGTGTCTGAACTAGATAAGTAATTTATCTGTATTTTTATTTATTACGTTACTCTGCATGGTAACATAAATAATAAACAATAATAATAACGAACAAAAGTATAAGTAAACTCTATGATTGGCTATAGTCAAGTTGGTCATGCGGTCATACAAATTTACGTTCTATCTCAATTAAAAAAACGAAATTCTAGAACAGTTTAAACAGATTTAAATCGTGTCTAATGTTTAATTCAAATGAACTCACTACTCAGCTCGGGTACGTACCAAACAAAACTACATACTTAATAATAATTATTGTAATCGACGAGTTTAATCAATATCTTTGCATTATTATACCTATAGCAAATAACTGTCACGTACGTTACAAATATGTGATTTACTACTTTCTTTCTTTTAAGTTTTCACTATAATTATATAAATAAAGAAATGTTGAAATGTCGCGTATTCTTAGGTGTATGGCAGGTTTAGAACTGAGCTGTTATAACTGACTCTTCACGGTCTTCAAGGTCGTATTTAAAGAGGGGCGGGTCGCGGGCACGTCTTGACAGACCAGCCAGTGTTTATGGTCAGGGCTGGTGTTGGCACCTTCAACTGTTATATCTGGCAACCGTATTTACATAAAGAGGAAAATAAATGAAAAACTATCAGTTTATATTTTTTAGTTATATAGGTCAAGTGTGTCGAATTGATTTAAGATTTTAAAAAACCTATATGAAACTAAAAACAAACATGTAAGGTTTTTTTTAGATTTCTTTTAATTTTCCACGAATACCAAAAGGAACATCGGTCATCTCCAGTTTTCAATGACGTCACACAGCGCCCGGGCGCCGCTCGCTAAACTGTTGAGTGTTTTTTATTCAGTTTGGCAACGGTACGCGAAAGTACAGCCATAAAAATACGATGAGAAGTTTTTATTACTTTCCTTACTAGAAAATATATTCGGATACGTTCAGAAACAAAACAGAATTAAATAATAGAGAAGTCTCTTAAAATGTTTGCCTTATTCGTTTTTTAAGACCGCAATTTTATGTCTGAGTCTTCTTTTTTAGGCTTACAGATAAACTATAGGTAATGCGGTTGTTGAAACAATCTTAATAGGTCAACCAAGGCCGGACCTAATATTTTAGTAATGAGCCATTACTAATGACTATACAAATCTATAATAATTATTATTATCTTGAATATATTTTAGATCCAGGTGTGCTCAGGCTTTTTACAACAATTTATTATTTTATAAAACAGTAACATAGTTAGGAATGTTTTTAAACAAATAGTAGTGAATTAAAAGCTTAAATTCATAAACCTGTTTCAATTAGCATTCTAATAATTAACTTATTCCTATTGTCAGATTAACTAATGTACGTTTATTGTAATAATCAAAATCAAAATGGCCGATCCCGGCTGATCTGCAAATATTCGGCGTCCGTTGTCCTGCCCGAGCCACCCTCCGCGGTCGATGACCCTAGTCGCTAATCGTTGAGGCATGCTCTCAGTTGTAAAACTACTCGTTATTTTTAATAAAACAAGTCTTTTAGGCGATTTTTAAGAAGAGTCCTCAATAAAAGGTCCATGATGTTAAAAATCGCCTAAAAGAAATGTTTATGAAATTACAAACATCTATTCGTGACTTTTATCCGCGTTGACTTACAGTTTTTTGACATACTGATTACAGTTCTAGGCTATGTCATTAATAAGGTTAAAAGTGGTCTGTTTTAACCCAGGTTACAAGTAGTATGTACCTATACATAAATATCAAATGCAATGCTATTCTGAGGCGTGTTTGGGCGACACTAATTTAGTAATATTTGAGACATTACTCTGTAATTGTCTTTAGTCGTTGGTTAGTTTATTTGACATTAAGAGTTGGCGGGTTTTTGCACTAATTCTCAGCTGGGTAGGTACCTCGACTTATATTCTAATTTGATTAACTGATGAGTTGTGACCGTCAAAATAACATTAAGGTTGATGCTTTACTAACACAAAACATACAATTAAAATAAATAACATTTTGAAATATGTACTGAGGTGAAATGTGGGTGTACTATATGTGCACCTCTGCCTACCCCTTCGGGAATACAGGCGTCATGTTATGTATATTAATGTTATGTTAGTAATGTAGTAGGCAAGCTATATAATGTGAAGAGAGTGAAGTTTTTCACTCTACTTACATGGAAGGAGGTCAAGCGAACGAGTCCGTGATCTTCCATAATGTTGCAACGTTTGAAAACTTCACATTATTTCCCCTACGTGGTGTAGAATGTAGGCAGGTATGTCATAGAATGTAAGTAAGTCTTAACACACGTGCAAACGCCAATCTTATATGTTCTGAGCCTCTTATATGTACGTACCTTGTACAGCAACAGTACCATCAGTCCAACTGATCACATTCAATGGCACTCGAAAATATGGCTGACTTCGCATTATTAGAAGACAATACAAGTCAATGAGTGTTGCTGCACGAAGTAAAAGTCTAAGGGACCGGTTGTTTATTTAAAAATATCCAAAACATGGTTTGGGCTCAATATCTCTCGAAATTTTGCCATTTAGGACATCTAGATATCATTTGGAGCAATAACATTATCGGCTAATATTGTAAGTTTATCTAAAGTCGTCGATTTTGTAGACTTTATTGCTGAAAGCATTCCAGGCCACAATAAGATTGGTTTTTAAATACGAATTTGGCTGAACTCATAAGATAAGTCTAAGATAAGCGTAGGTGCGGTTCACAGATCTCCGACACGCAAGTAGGCGTCGTTGCCAGGACAACGCGCGAGCCCCCGGTAACCTAGTTTTCTCAGCCGCCTCACAAGCTGCAGGGGATGAAAACAGACTACGGTTTTCCATCAAATTTTGCATTGTTTTACGATTTTATACGAGATATTATTTGGAAATCACGCTTCGCAATAAATATGTGAGTTAATGAATGGCACTCGTTATTATTAAATATATGAATGAAAATTCAACCTACATTTTATTTGGATTATTTGTAGTATTCATTGAAAATGAATGGAGTTTGTTTTATGGAAGTTGAGTAAACCGATTGGAATTAAAGAGCTTTTTATATTATAACCTGAAATACAATTAGATATTCTTGGAGATTTCTCAGTTGAGTCGTGAATAATAAATTGTTTACTTAGACGATATGATAATAACTACTGTTATTTGAAATTCGTAATAGCAAAGGGTTGTTTTATGTCATAAATAATCTTAAAATGAGAGCTTAATACTAAAAGTATGCCGAGGGGTTGATGCTCGATACCTTTGTCAAAATGGCTGAGTAGGCCAAACTTAACTTCTTGCCATTAGACGCGCTCCCACTCCACTAGAGCCGACAAAAGAGAGTCGTCTAAGCACATTAAAAGCGGAATACTTCCACAAGGAAACATAGACAACCCCAAAGATGCGTGCTGATGAATTAAACCATTTTTTTTACTGGAAAATCGATAGTTGATTGTGGGCGTTCATTGAGGGTGTCGTAGCGGCCACGGGGTGTGTTGGCGCGTGCGCGGGGCGGCGGGCGGAGGGGCGCGGCGGCGCGGCGCGGCCACGCTGCTCACTCGCCCGCGGGCCGCCGGCTGACTCGCGCGTCACGACCATATTGTCCTGTCACAGCAGTACGTGCTGCCTACAGTTACTGCTGCGTCGGGACAAGCGGGCCGTGGCGTTGCTAACCCACCACTAGAAGACCGCCGCTCTGTTGTTTTATGTATAAACTGTACTAACCAATTTTTTTGCAGGTTATAATTGAGAAAACTAGAAGAAGCCTCGCCGAGTTGTATTAAATTTACATTTTTTGCAGTGTGAAGTGATTTGGTGACTGTGTGTGTGTTGGCAGGGCTCCGCGCCGTGCTGCCGGTAGTTCCGCGGCTCCGAGTGTCCCAACACATGATCACCGGAGGGTGCATATATCGAGCGGCGCTTTGCGCATGCGCGGTACATTTTTTCGCTGCATCTGAAACTCCGGCCATTTTCTATTCGCGAATATCGTGTTCTATTCGGTATTAGTAGAGTTTGTGTCTTATTAGTTAGATTTAGGTTTGTTTGAGCCTTAGTTAGCACTGCTTGTAGTATAGTTTGTTTCATTGATTTAGAAAGGGTAGTATTCTGCGGCCACGCGTGGGGTTCAACTGGGTTGAGGGAGACGAATCGATATAACTGCTCATCTTCATAGGGACAAAGATTGAAGATATGATTCATTTAATTTTCCCGTTGTTTTTTTAGAGATTTTCATGGAGTTTCCTGAACAAACTGAATTTTAATTTTACTAATTGAATTTTAATTTATAATTTACATTAATTGAATATGTTAGAGGCACTGTGTCGTTTGGTAGATGTGTGTAGCGAGTAGTCTCACGTTAATTATTTAATTTGCACGCCGTGCGCGAGAGGGAGTGGGTGTCGGAGGTCTTTGCCCTGTGCTCGGTCAATACCAACATAAGTTTACATTTATTATTAGTTAGGCACTAGCTGTTGCCCGCGGATTCTCTCGCATCCATAAACTCCTGCATTTATCCGGATATAAATTATCTAATATCCTAATCTTGGTCATGTTCTAAATGTATATTTAATTTTATCCAAATCCGTAGAGCAGTTTCAGAATAATTTATTAACAATTATCTCAATTCTTAAGCTACAATTATAATATTTGTAGGTTATTTTCTGAATATTCGTAGAGCATTTTCAGTGTAGGATAGGAGGGAAAATGGTGGCTCAGGCTCGTCCCGCCCCGGAGAGAGCGAGGCGTTGCCATGCCGCCTACACCGAGGTTATGACAGAGTACACAGTGGGGGATGGATTCTTTACACAGTGGCCGACCCTGGCCGTATTAAATGCCAAATGGAGTTTGTGGTACAGATCTGTATTACAATCGGGCGTGACTAAAGAATTGAGATTATTTTGCTTTTATGTTCCTGAAATACAAAAAGGTTTTACAATACCAAAAAATTGACACATAAACATAACATCACGCCTGTATTCCCCGAAGGGGTATGCAGAGGTGCACCTATAGTACACCCACATTTGGCCAGTTATGTTTTTTTTTCCAAAAATTGAATACCTACATATTTATAATTAAGATAATAATATTACAAATGAAACCTTACGTTAACGTTAATTCATGACAGAAAGGCCTTGGTTCAAGTCGAGTCGGGCCGGACGAAGCACAGTATAAAAAGCTATTATAATATATTATTAAATATCTATTGATTATTTAGGACTTAGGTTTATGCTACTCATATAATACTTCTAAACGAACTATATATTACAAACATCTACAAAGAGTAGGTAACTATAGCGTTTCTTGTGGTGCTTCTCCATAGAAACGACACTTGAACCAAGCAACTTGATTTGATGTCTTATAAATGATCTTTTGTAGCCTATTTCATTAGTTTTTGCTCTGTATAAAAATGTATTGCTGTCCGTTAGTCTCGTTAAAACTTGAAGCTGGACCGATTTGGGTAATTTTGGTCTTGAAAGTGGAAGTCCAGTAAAGGTTTAAACCGTGAGAACGCGTTACGAAGTTCGCCGGGTCAGCTAGTGTAGTAAAAGTAAAACAAAACAAAAAAGGTGTTTCTTTTTTTAAACCTAGCTATGACTATGAGTGTTGTTAATAGTATTATACGAAAGGTTTTATAATTATGACGAGTGTGCCCGACACCGCCGCAGCCGCGGTATAATGTAGTAGGTATGTTGGCCGCGCCTAGCTCCAGCCTACGTGTCGGAGGCCGGCTGTTATGTGCTAAACACTAATGTATCGCCGCGCCGGTATCCCCAAACGGAGTAGGCAGAGGTGGAGGGCCACCCTCACTGTCTGCGATAGTTTCAGCTGTAATTGAGTCTAGCTTTATTATTACTATAAATGAAATAGGCTACAAAAGATCATTTATAAAACGTCAAATCAAGTTGCTTGGTTCATGTGTCGTTTCTATGGAGAAGAACCACAAGAAACGCTATAGTTACTCTTTGTAGATACTTGTAATATGTAGTTCGTTTAGAAGTATGAGAGAATAATGATTATTTGTTGATAATGTTAATTGTTAAATGTTATTTGTTTGGCGAAAGTGGCTTGACAAATGGTAGTTATAGATTTTTTTAGACGACCTGATTGTAGAGGCTTGGCGATTGGACTGCTGCGCTACGGGTTGCGGGTTCGATTCCCACACAAAAATTGTGTGATCCGCAGATGTTTGTCCCTAGTTTGGGCGTTTGTGTATATATATTTCATATTTATGAAACGAACCCACCATACAGGAGAAACTCCTAGGTTGGGGCAACACATAATTTAAAAAATCCTCGTCTATAAATCTATGGCGTAAGAATATGATTATATTAGATACTTTAAGCATAATTAATACGTACAGAGGTGGAGAGAGCCTTAAACACATGATTTAATAATAATATACTAACTGATACATCGATCAGGTCGCTTTTGTTCATTATGTACAGACAACTCACGCGTGCTACGCTCCCCGTAGCCGCGTAGCACATCGTAGCGCCGCTACGCGTGTCGTAGCAGTAAGCTCTGTAGCTTATTGTGACCATTATAATTACTCTCCAGCACAAATATAATTTTGATTTAACATGACTGCATGTCTAAGGGATGTAAAGCGTCGTACTGGGATGAGTCCAGCTGGCTCGGGTAAAGTGTTGCCAGTTTTTTATTGGGCAATTGTCAATGGCAGCACGAAGTCTGGATTTATTCCGACTTATATCATCAGCTGAAATGTAGTTACATTAAACACCTCTGTCTACCGCTTAGGAAGGCTTTATCATAACAGAAAGAATAACATCTACTTTATTGAAGTAAAAGTCTCTGAACCTTCGATCCAAATGCCTGTGTGCCGTATTTAACAACACCCAGCCCAACAACCCCGTCTCACCCCCCCCCCCCCCATACCCTCAATATCCTTTCATCCCCGACAAAGACGAACACATCACATTACTATTTTTACGTTTCGTTTCGCGGCAGAATCTGTTTGTGACGAATGAGGTTAGTGCCGAGGTCGCATTGTTTGACTCTAGTACCTATCTATCTGTGTTGAACTCATTTCGTGAGAGTAGTAACCCAAATTAGGTTTAATTAGAAGCCTCTATAGGTAATTATGCGCACTCTTGGCAGCTTGGCTACCAACCAACTGGCTGATTGTAATTATTACATACATCTGATGAAACTGAATTCAACCACCAGTGAGCTGGGCTAGTAGAGTAAATAATCAAGCAATCTATCAAATGTTCGAATCGATAAATATTGTGGGAAAAAATATTTTTTTGTTTGTTTGTACCGAATATATAAAATATTATAATACCGAATAGGCTCCGAAACTACTGGGCGGATTTTAACAGTTTTTTTCACCGATAGAAAACCAAGTTATCAGGAAGTAAAGTAGACTTTAATTTATTTACAAAAAAAAACAAGACCCTTAAGAAAAATGCAATAATGTAACCCAATATTTTTTTTTATAATGATAATATACAGCAATGTTTTAGGATATCAGAAGTATAAATTTCAGAGAGCGAATCCGCGGGCAACAGCTAGTAACTAATAAACTGATTGGAAAGAAAGGCTAGCTTCATATTTTTGAGCTTTTTGTAGTTATTAAGTGTCTGTACAATTCATTGAGATTGTATCAGAGGAACAATTATACTTGAAAAGTAGCAATATCACTGCTTTATTCTATTTACTTCTTCAACAGATACATAAATTAGAACATGACGTCCGTGATAAATGTGTAACAAGTAAAAAACACGAACACGAAACGGAATTCCACCCCAATCTCCCCGGCGTCATCAAATGAAATAAAAACCACAAAATGACACGCCATTTTGTTTTTCGCAAGCTATTTCACTTACATGCCCATGAGTCATTATTTAAACCTCGCGACAAAAAACTAGCCAGCCCTCAATCAATCCAACTATCTAACTTAATTCCATTGTGACCGAATCACGGTGATTTTTTTATTTTACTAAAAGAAAATGCCTACGTCACGTCACCAATTTTATCACAGTTAACGCACAGAAATTTCAACCCTAAAGCATTAACTAAACGTACATTTGACAGTAGGGTGTCAGCATCATTAGGTTGGCAGCATTGTTGTCAATAGACTAATGAAGTGTTAAGAAAAAAATGGACTTGGTTGAAAGTTGGCGGTAACGAGCGATGGGAATGTCACCCCGCCGATGTGGACGAGTTTTAGAGTATCGGAAAATTGCATTCAATAAACGAGATGAACTTTTTTCCTTGCTCCCGTTTTTCGATTTGAAAATAGTTTGCACTCTAGGAGTAACGAAATCGCCCGAAGTGCTTTTAGCAAGAACTAAGTTTTTTACTCTACCATATTTTACCTATTCGATGAACGCTCTGAATCTGGCTGTATAGCGAAATACTTTTGCCTTATATTTGGGTGATCTCGGGCGTAACGTTTCCCATATGGCCGCTTTTGTTAGCATCGCAATGATCAACAGAAACAATAATATTCAAACATTGCTACACATATTTATCTTGATTGGTCTACAATACTAGTATAAATAACGCCTTGTTTATATTATATGCAGCTTAGTATTTAAGTAATTTGTATAATTATGGTGAATGTGAATGATGAATCAGTGGGATGTTTAATCTCCTACTCATCCGAGAAACAGGCATAATTTGCGTATGATAGTTTTTTTTGACAGAAATATTAAATATACTAATCCTAGTACCTGAATATTCTTATTAACATTACCTACACCAACAACATCTAAAAGTAGCCATATATCTACTGAATACTTGTAATTGAAAGCAAGTAATGAACAAAGGTTTTTATAAAACAATTTCCACAATGTCGACAACGTAGGTGTGAAGTGGACGTGTGGTGACAGGGCGGCATTCAACTCGACTATAAATACCAACTAAATTAATAATAGCACGTCACTACTGTCAGTGGGATGACGTGAGCTTTGGCGGGAAATGCAATGATATTTTACGGAGTATTTTGTAATTGAATTTGTATTTGTTAACTTCGTTTTCATTTATATACATGTTAAGTTATATTTCGCTAATTGTAATTAATGATGTTAATGCCTTTATAAGTCTATTCAAAATGTCTCTCATTTCCAGTTATAAGCCATTTATGAGCGCAATCGAATTGGCAAGCTTTGAACTGGTGGGCGTCGCCACGGTAATTAATATCTTCTGCAGATGATCTCTGTCTGAGGATTGTCTGCGTTTTATGGCACAAACAGAGGGCGAAGAAGAATGGTGATTTTATACGATATGGGCGGCTCTACGAATAAGTTGGGCATAAAGTTGTCTGCGTTTAAGAACTCGCTGACAGTGAAAATATTAGTTGTGTGGGCTCAGGGGCGGCACTGGATTATAATAAAACGCATAACTGACGATTTTTCAGGTAGTGTTATGTTTGTGTCCTTAGGTACGGGCTCTACAAAAAATTATGCCAACTATAACGGTCAATATCAGTGTCTGCAGTATCATGCCTGCCTAAGATGCCTGCATTTCCAGATGGGATAGAGAGGTGCACTCACAATTCGCCAGTAATGTGTCATGATATATATAAGGCGATTGTCATTACGCACAAATGCAACTCATTGTTAATAATGAGAGAGGAAATCGAACCTTATCCTCAACTCTTAGCCCAGGAACCGCGTTTACGACCTACTTCAAGCCTACAGTATACAGAAATCTTTTGTTTTTGGTAAATAAATATTTGTAATCCCTAATATTGGGCTCTCGTCCAATACCTTCATCCTACGGTCTATTTATTCGCCTAGTCCACAAAAGGCAAGCCTGGTCTAGTCTGACCCCCGCAGCATAGAGTACATACGTCATCATTTATCACCCCCCTCTCCGCTAGCACCCCGCCCCCCGCCTGCGTCTGATGGTGCTCTGGTATGCCTGAACTCGTGTCGCGGGGGGTGCGTGCCGTGCTGTAGTGACAGCGATGTGCGATGCCTAGCTATTGTAGGCGATAATTTGGATAGCTATACTAGATTAGACACATTTATATTACATGTAGTCTCTTATTATTACTACCAGTCCCGGTAGCTACGTGGCCGCGCGGATCAGTCGATCTGCGGGATAAAGCCGTGCTCAATGCGGTCAGTTTTGTAATAGGTGACAGTTTACACATGTCGTATTTCGGAAGCCATGAGAGTGAGGGTATAGGGAGTGCACCTGTGTTTGCGCTTTATACTTAATATCTCCTGCGTAGGGCCTAGTCACAGCTGGTAAAGGCTGCCGTGACCGACATTCAGTCGGGAGAACATTATTTTTAGTAGTTTATTAGGCTTGAGAAAACAATTTTAAACCTCCGTATCATTACTGCACCATATTTAATCAATTCAGTGCAGCACGTCTTGGAAACCATGATAGGCTATTGGTCCTGCGCCTGACGGCCTGATCTCTCTCTCTCTTGTCGTGTATTACCCTACCATTCGGTCTAAGAGTGAGAGGGTACAGGGTGCATTTGTGTTGTATTTAAACACTTATATTTCCAGAGAATTGTATTTTTTGCGGAAACAGATTAAGCAACCTCAAAGGTAACTTATGTTAGATGTTATTAACTGAATTTTACTTAAAATCACAATTATATCAGTGTATGCTTCGATATATTAATTAGTAAAGAAGTCAAGAACACTTATTAAAATTCACATCACACACAAAGTTTAAACTTGTCAAAGATTTAAAAGCCAGTAGATAATATATCGCCTTGCTACCCGTGCGCGGCGTACCTTAGTAAGTTTGTTTGCAGATTATGACGTGTCTGTTGGAGTGGCCCTCGGCGGGTGTCGGCTGACACTACGGAGCCACTCCGGCACTTCATGGTGTCATTAAAGGGCGGAGCTGTTTTATAAACGATGGGTATCTGTACTTAATGTGGATAGTCTTTTGTTATTTTTGTTTATTATTTAAACTTGATATTTTTCACTTCAAATTCTTTCGTTACTATTATGGTGATGTATATGTTAGTACTAGCCTGTTTATTTTAAAAGTTATTGTCTGATATTAGTTTTTCAAGTACAGGTTTTACTATCTTGTTGATCTAGTGTTCACTGAGCGCGACTGCTGAGCATGACGTCTTGGGCTCGAGTTCCGGGTCAGGCAAAGAGTTATTGGATTAGGTAATTTTCATTAACAGCACGGAGTCTGGATTTGTGCCCGGTTGATAACAATAGACTCGCCCTCTATTACATTGATATAACTGGCGAAATGTGGGTGTACTGTTTGTGCACCTCTGTCTACCCCTCAGAGGGATACGTGCGTGATGTTGAATGATATATTATATTACTGTCGGCTACCATTTTACCAAACGTAGCTGGGTATCAATATTCTACAAGCATTTATTAATTTTCCTAATTCAGTAAATTGAGTTAAATTTCCATTTCCCCCCACGCCGCCTGATGGGAGTTTGATGGCAAGTAAACGAGCCAAACAGTCATATTGCCGTTTTGTAGCGCCTGAATTACGATTCGATAGCCTGAATGACCGTCATAAATAAATATGGAAACTGATCGAAATTATCATTTCTTAATGATTAAAGTTGGTATTTTTAATTCTACATGTGCCTGAAGTACCTTTTTAGATTTATTAAAGGAAGTCAGCATTAGTCAGACAGATAATGGAGTCAGTTGATTTGCACAAGATCAAAGATTAAATACTTATTTTAATTGAGAAATAGATGGCGAAGTTTAATTTACAACTACAACCTGTTATCAATCAACCCTCACCTTGTGTATAAAGTTGGTTTATCTTGGATGCTTAAATCGTCAATTTATTTTAAATCATTGTCTTAGTATCAACTAACTGTAACTGTATTACGTGACTGATGATTGTCCTGACAAAGTAGAAAAAGAAAATAAAGTAAATACATAACTCTCTTTTTTGTTGTCTTAAACAAGTTATAATTATGTACTCTTCGTAAGTTAGTATATGTATATTATTATACTGTATACAGAGCGTATAACATCCAGTATATTATCGTACATTATTCTCTGTTGTTCCACACAGATTGTACGTATTGTTCCTAATCGTCTGCAGTTTGAACTCCACACATATAAAGTGGTATTTACGATTCGTTTAATGTGTTCGCGAGCTGTTTACGGCGTTCCCAATAAATAGTGCTGGGAGCCTTCATGTAGGCGAGTTAGTGAAGGACCGATAGTTACGATCGAATTCAACTGCTTGGAAAGTTATTTGTACATTATTTATAATCCTGTTTGTGTATGCTTTTCTACCAAGACAAGAATTACAAATTATTAAAATGTGAGTCGACGTAACTCGTTACAACAATTATTATTTTTAGAAGATTTAATTAAAACTTAGCGTACACGAAGTTTCAATTGAACAAGAGCTTTCGGAATATTCAGTTTTTAGACACGTTGTCAAACATACGACCGAACGAACTTCCATTGTATATGTTTACTATGTACAAATCAAATCGTTATAATGTTCCAGTTAATTACACGTCGTGTGAGCATGTGTTCTACTTACGTCGAAGATTTTATTTCTAGGTACCTGAAACAAACAAACAAAACATTGAGTAAGCCGCCATCTATTGGCAGTGACGCAAAAACAAAAAGGTTCCGGCTGCTTCATACAAAGCTAGTACCGCTACTCGCTACAAGATGGCGTGCAACGAAACTTTGGTTGAACAATACGGTTTATTGATTTACCGGGAAGGGGGAGGGCGCAGGGAGAGGGTGCGTCCGTTCGGCAGCTATTTGTGTACGTCTCTGTGCAAAATTTACTGTTGACATGAATCAAATTATGTACCGCTCGGATTCTCTCATTGCCATCATATTATATTGATCCACACCTACCTACATACTGTCTAATATTTCCATGTTATTCAATTATTCCTTCGAGAGGCGTCTATCTTCGGCGAATGATATTGATCAAGCGAATTATTATATTTAGGGCACATTTTTTAAGATTGCTTTTATAAACGATGTTAACGAAACGATTTCGGCCTTCGTGCATGTGGAAGTCGTAGCCGTTTCGTAGCGTGTCTACGGTTGCTATACATCTACGTCGTAGCCAGACGTAATGACGGTCTACGCGTGTCTACGGAAGTTTGTACCTGTTTTAAAGAATAATGCGCGCACGGAGGAGAGTGGGGTTTTACAGAGTTGTTCAAGATAATGGTGTACATTATAACTGTTATATTATGTTCATGAAGACATTAAATATATGTACCTATAGATAATAATATATTATGTTTCTTTTTTAACCGTCGCCCCACACTAGGAATTTCTTTTATATTTTCGGAGATTCTTACTATAACGTGTAATATCTCAAACACCCAGACTCGGAAACTTCCGCGGATCGCACACATTTTTGTCCCGTGCGGAAATCGAACGCGCAGTCCAATCGCTTAGCCACTGCGCCAATCAGTTCGTCTTTGTATTCAAAGCCAGATGACTCGTGACCATCACTAGTTTAATATTAAGGAAGCTTGTCGTTATCAATTTTATGATCTACTATTTGTTATTGATGTGCTTCAGTGTGTACGCTACCTCTACATCGTCATCAGCCCGTCGCAGTCCCTTGCTTGACGTACGCCCTTCTGAACGCCACAGAACCCGGTCTGGTGCTGTATGCAGTCGCTGCCGGCCATCTTATGCAAGCCCTCCCGTCTTCTGCTCACCCCTCGCTACGTGTGCCAGCACGCGGGCTCCACTCCAGCACACGCTTACTCCAGCGGTTATCGGTTCTGCGACATGTGGCCAGCCGCCTGCCACAACTAACTTTTAAAACTATGTCGACACCTTGGTTCTCCGACGGATCACTTTGTTCCGAATTTTTCTCAGAGAGACTCCGAGCATAGCTCTTTTTACAGCACGTTGAGTGAATTAGAGCTTATGGATAAGCAAGCTCTACAGTGAGTGAACACTTTCGTCTTTAACCAGTGTAAAACTAAATAAATATTACTATCATTGAAGGTACTCTAGGACCAGTCCTAATTGGCTATTTTCTGCTTATTATTTCGGAGTATTTACCGTAACGTTACGGACTCTTTGATGTAGAGTGTCGGTAGGTACTAAAGACACGCAATACAATGAGCGGAGAGCAACGTTTATTAATTAAAACTTTCAAATTAAAAGGTTTTTATTTCGCGTTGTTTGTTACTCGTTCATCACCTAGGTGGGGGTGGGGAGTAAAGTGGGTTACGCAACAAATGTTTACGAGAGCGACTAGGTGTCGCCCGCGGGTTTGTTTAAAGCTAATGCAATTCATGATTATAAGAATAAATTGAAAATAAGATTATTAATAGGGTTAAATAATACACGTTAAAATACTACCGTTTCTTTAACCTACTACGAAAGGATTTACTATTTCAATATAAAAAATATTAGTACATAGCGGACTTAATGCCGTTAGGTATGTTCTAGCAGTCACCCTTATCGTTGGGGTCTATTTTGCGCATGTCTTCTTCTTCTTATCGTATGGTTGATGAACAACCTGGTGTCAGAGTTTAAACCGCCTGTAGAGGCTCTAACATGGCGACACACACCGTTGAACAATCTCTCAGGGGTGCCGGTTTCCTCACGATGTTTTCCGTCACCGTTTTAGCGGCTAATAACTAATCTATTATACGTCTGAAAAGACATTGGTGCGTGCCGGGGTTAAACCTTGCGACATTAGACTTCGCAGTCCAACCGTCAAATCATACCACTCGGCTATCAGTGCTAGTTGTGTCATCTATTTTACAATTTTCCTTTCAACGTTTCGATCAAGGCAATAAATATTGTACTAATATAGCAAAACACGTGCCAATAATCCCCGAAGGTGTAGGCAGGCGTGTACAGGTAGTACCCACATTTCGCCAATTATGTCCCAACATAACAGGGGGCGAGCCAGTAGGCGCACATCCGGAGCGAAAAGGCTCTTACTGAGAACAACTAATAATAGGTTTGTTAAAAGATTCTAATATTATACCGATTGGAGTTGTTGACGTCAAACCGAATATAAAGGTGTGCGCCCCCAGGAGTTACGTAAACAATGGACACGTGTAATAACGGCGGCTGCGGCGGATGGGACCGGCAGGAAGCGAGGTGCTGCCTGTTGAGGCTGGAAGTAGGTCGGCGTGGGCGGCGGGCGGCCTGCTGGGGGGGGGGGGCACAGTAATACGTGATATAATTGATACGTTACTTCTGGCGTGGGAGATACAGAGTTTACAGAAAGATATTCTAAACTAATTCGGTTGATTGCTTTAATGAGGTAAAGCGCCTGTTGTTATGATGCTAGCTTCTAGACGCATGTACGTCAGGTATTGCTAGACGATCATACTTCATTTAACACAGATGGTTTTACATACAATCAACTCTTGCATTCTAAAAAAAATTTACGTAAAACTACAGAAGAGAACCAATGTGTCTGCAGTATTTATGATACCGTATTTCATCAATAACAATATATAACGACGTATCCTAGAAGGGGTAGGCAGAGGTGTCACCCACGTTTCGTTAATTACGTTGTGAGTACCAAACAAAGGGGGCGTGTCTATTGCTGACCGAGCACAAATCTAATCTTAAACTTTGTTCGACCCGGGGTTCGAACCCTTGACTGCAAGCTTAACGACCAACGATGCTGGCAGGTATTTCCCGCCACCTCTGTCTACATAACCACTCGTTCACACCGCGCTCCACCACAATAACTAACAGTATTGTCGCCGGCTGTGATCTCTGCCTGTGATCAGTACACACCGGCCGCCATGTTTATGAGCGCGCGTGTCCGCACCCGGCGCGACACTGTTATATTGGAAGCTGAGTTATTAGTTATTACCGAGTGTTGCTGCTGTCCTGGTACTTAGATTAGGTTTATAATGTATGCTCACGCCTGTATATTGTGAAGATAGTCAGAGATGTTGATAAGCTCTACGCGAATCTTTAAGAAAACCATAGCAGGGCTGCTTTAAAAGAGTATTTGTGAACCTAACTTAAATATACCTCACACAGTCACACTATATATTCAAAGTACCTATGACTTCATGTTTTGTTTTTTATAAACTTCGCCTCATACTATGAATTTCTCCTGTATCTTGGGTGAGTTTCACAAACATGAAATATCACATACACAAATAATCGGGACAAACATCTGCAGGTCGCACAAATTGCCCTGTGCGAAAATCGAACCCACAGCAGTCCAATCGGTTAGACACTGCATCAAAAATGTGTCTTAAATAGTTTATAGTAGCTAGCTATCTATCTAGTAATATAAAGAGTATTTTTTTTGTTTACTTTTCAGTTGTATCCAAAGTATTATTTGAAAACCTTCTGGGAAAAAATTGTGACTTTATTTTATGTATAAAATTGCATCAATCAAATAAATGTTATTTATTCTTTACTTTGTAACCACACCGCACCTCGCCACAATATATTCCGCGCGCGTTTCGCGTCAGCTGTCAAAAATTAGCGAAATGTTGCAGAAAAGGTTAGAGCATGATCGACGGCCGATCCGATTAGAATATGAGCCCATAACACGACACGTGCTTCTAATGGGCCGGCCTAATGGACGCTGGTACACTGCGGTACTCCAGCCGGTGGGGTCAGAGGGCATGGTGTACCGCCGTGCACCGCTTACGGACAACATTACAAATAACTACATACTTGTATTTTTATATTTCCGGAGGTAGCAGCCGTCCAACCGTCCCGTGGCCGTTTAACTGATAAACCGGGTTTCATACGCTCTGATAAATAATTATAACATCTAAATCCAGGTACTAATGTGGTTTAATGTGGGAGGTGCCTTCTGTGAGTGTGGCGGCTTCATTGGTAATGAACCAGTTATTGACCGGTGCTCGGGGGTTATTGAGGCCGAGATAACAGGGTACATCATTTTCGGAATTATAAACGCGAATCAGAGAGTAAACAACACGTGTGTTACTTGTTTATACTAATTAAATACCATCCTTGTTGATGATAATCAACACGGTGGGACATTCTCATGTGATTGACACATAACATAACATCACGCCTGAATTCCCCTAAAGGGTAGGCAGAGGTGCACTGCACATATAGTACACCCACATTTCGTCAGTTATGTTTTTCGGTCCCAATGTAACAGGGGGCGAGCCTATTGCCATCAACCGGGCACAAATCCAGAATCCGTGCTGCTACTGAGAATTACCTAATGGAAAAACCTAGTAACACTGAATAATATAATTCATAATATCATGATGTTTGAAGAAGTAAATTCAAACGAATGAATTTTACTTTTTTTAAACCATTTCCCGCGATTTCGGCGTCTCAAACTCTCCACAGTTCTCATGGTCGCTGGTAGAATGAGATTCTAATCGTCGTCATGTTAACAATCGTTGATTATCCTTCTCAAATAGTAATAGTATCGTTAAGATTGGCTGTATACAGTTATAAAAATATCAGCACGTGCGTCACTGATGCTTCCCGCTCGTCCGGGAGAGCCGCGGAGAGCGCCACAGAGCACGCAATCAATATCACCAGACAGACAGACGCCGAGCCTGTTTACCGGCCCGCAGCGCGCGGGGAGACACAGAAGTACCACTCCACACAGCTCGAACATGTCAGCAGGTTAATTCTACTTAATAAACAAAAGTTTATTCAGTTTGGATGTCTGTTCTTGATGCACGCACTATCAATTTTGAGCCGAGGTAAGTATATTATTGTGACTTTTGTGTGCGTGTGTTTGAACCTCGTTTGAGTCGGCCTGCAGCCCGCGGGACCGATGTGTGGAGCTCATATTATATTCAACAGCGAGATTGGAAGCTGGGCCGCGCGTCGCGCCGGAACCAATATCACTCACAGTAACACGAGGCCCGCTCCCTATAGGCTGGGAGATACACGTGCGTCAGTTACGTGTAAATATGACTGATTTTAGTGTGTTTTATTCAACAGAAATTGTTAAATAAATTGTAAATCTTTTTGACGAAAATACATACATCAAGTCACGCATGTTTCCCAGAGGAGCAAAGACCTCGGATTTCCATTTGCTACTCATCACTCGCATCACATTCCGTATGCACGCTCGTCGGGTAAGGGAACTCACACTTTCATTGTATTACACATTCTTGGCGTATATGACTTTGTAATTACGCACGAACGAGATATAAAGAAAATTGACAAAAAATTCCATATTGATATTCACCAACAGTGTACTTACATATCACCTGTTGACAAACAAAGGGACTAGACAAAACCTGTGAATAAAATAATACTTGTAGCACTAATGCCCTCCCTGTCCATTCAACATTAACGATCCGAGTGAAACTTCTGTCGTCGCTTGTTTGGTGTCTAACGTAAAGACTTGTCGGCATTCATGTGCTCCTGGTAATTGGCAGGCTTAGATTCTGGGGATGGATGTAATGCGCGACTTGTATACCGACACCAGACTGACCGACGCTGAGGTTTGTGTGTGTATCACCGTGTAGAGAAGGATCGTTCTCTAACTACTTTGATGAATTATTGTTATTACGAGGGTCAAACTGAAAGTTCTTAGAACTGGCCACTTATAAACAATATAATAAAAAAATAATTCTAAAATTTGAAAATAGAACTCTTTGCCAATATTACTGAGTATATATTTCATTAATTTGTCATTTGTTTTACGATTTGGCGGCAAATTGAAAATTGTCTGTGTCACGTCAACATGAATTTAACACGAGAAAATTTTCGTGCAATGATTTTTTATGACTTTCGATGTCATTTAAGTCAACAAGAAAGTTATGATAGACTACGATTGGCCTTTCACGATGAAGCCCCATCTCGTGCGACAGTTTACAACTGGTTTAATGAGTTTAAACGTGGTCGCACTAATCTCACTGATGATTTACGTGAGGGACGGCCTTCTACGGCGACGACTGAAGATAACATCTGTGTTGTGCGGCGTATGATAGTGACTGACAAAAGAGTGACCTATCAGCAGATTCGGACAAGCTTAGGCATCGGTATGAGTCAAGTGCACAAAATCCTCCACGAACATTTAGCAGTCAGGAAGCTTTGCGCCCGGTGGATACCTCATAATTTGACTGAGGCTCAAAAACTCCATCGTGTGGATTGGTGCCGTAAAATGATTGAAAGATTTAACGGAGGTGACTCAAATGCTGTGTTCGACATACTAACAGGTGACGGAAGCTGGATTTACTGTTATGATCCTGAAACCAAAAGACAATCTGCTCAGTGGGTGTTTCCTTTCGAGAGGTTGCCAACTAAAGTGAAGAGAGATCGAAGTGCGGGAAAAAAAATGGTGGCCTCGTTCTTTGGAAGGATAGGTCATTTCGCAACAATTGTGTTAGAGGATCAAAAAACAGTTTCTGCAGAATGGTACATTATCAATTGTTTGCCACTTGTCTTGGAAAAAGTTCGAGAGAAACGACCTCGCAGTAGGATCCTCCTTCACCACGACAACGCCTCGTCGCACACCGCTAAGCGAACGATCGACTATTTGGCGACATCAAACGTTGAATTACTGGGTCACCCGCCGTATAGCCCCGACCTCGCCCCTTGTGATTTTTATTTATTTCCAAAAATTAAAGAAAAACTTAAAGGAAAGTGGTTTATGAATGCTGAAGAAGCGGTGGCTGCGTATCGCGATGCCATTGAAGAGAACCCTAAAGACGAGTGGGCAAAGTGCTTTTCCCAGTGGTTCCATCGCATGCAGCGGTGTATTGACGTGAATGGACAATATTTTGAAAAGATATAATAAAACTAATAACTGGCTAATGTAATCAGTTTTTGATTTTCTAAGAACTTTCAGTTTGACCCTCGTACAAGAATATTTAGCCATTTAAATAAGCATTCCATGTTATGGCCATAAAATATAGAACCTTTGCAAACTTTGACAACATCCACCTATTTACATTACCTAATTACATAAAACCAAGGCGTCACCCTCGCTACCATCTTTGAAGGACAATCTCTACACCAGTTTCTTCGACAATTACCCCTGTTGATACAAAAAATCACGTTCACAAATATAATAAATAATATTATAAAAAAACAATATGATTAGGATATCCGTCGCCTCACTCTAGTAATATCCATCTACTTTATTGAGTGCGTTTAATAGATATGAATCACATACACGAACAGCACTGATAGCCGAGTGGTATGACTGTTGGACTGCCAAGTCAAAGGTCGCAAGTTCAAATCCCGGCACGTACATCTTTTCGAATTCATGTGCGTACTGTAAATAGTTGCCAGTTACTGAAACGGTGAGGGAAAACATCGTGAGGAAACCGGCACACCTGACAGATTTCTCAACGGTGTGTGTCGCCATGTCAGAGGTCTACAGGCGGTTTAAACTCTGACACCAGGTTGTTCATCAACCATACGATAAGAAGAAGTGAACACCTAGACTCGGGACATACGCGACGACTGCAGCAGTCCTGCGCAACCCCGGGGCTGATCGCTATATAGAATAGTAGTTGTATCCCGGTAGTGTCGCACCGAGTTAGATAATGTACAGTGAGCGGGCAGTGCCGTGTGCACACACGATTAACGAGTGGCGCTAGTCGCGGCATAATGAGATAGTCGCGATTTATGGACGCGCCCTTATCTGTGCGGTGGGGCGGGGTCCCACTGCCGGCTGGGAGCTGCTGCTAATAACGAAGTAGTTAATATGTTGTGTTGGTAGTGAGGACGCGAGTCGCGCTGAACAAATATAAGCTTTAGTTTAGGACCATATCTATCGGAAAGTAGGTGTGCTGTACACCTCTGCCTAACCCTTCGAGGACCACAAGCGTGAAGATATGTTATCACACTAATATTATAAAAGCGTAAGTTTGTGAGTGTGTTTGTTTGTTTATTACCTCTGCACGCTCAAACGGCAGGACCGATTTTGATGTAATTTCATATGGAGGTAGCTGAAACCCTGGATTAAAACATAGGCTACTTTTTATCCCGAAAAGACGTAGCAGGTAACACCGCGGGGCGCAGCTAGTGTTTCATCTCAGTAACGTCTTGCAACCTCGCCTTACAGCCGTCAGTCCGAGCGTACAGTACCACAGCGTCCGAAGACCCTCATCTCGTATTTATCAGAGGATTGTTCCTCCACTGGTATGAGGAGCCTGCATATTTGATGCGGCCAGTCGATGTCTGTGGTATGTTTCATATCCTTCACTGAAACCTATTACAGTTCAAAATGGGAAATAAAGTATTCCATTATCTCCAAGCTTTTCAAACTGCCAATGTATGTTTAATTTATTTCTTACAAGAGATGTATAGCATCACGCCTTTATTCCCTGAAGGGGTAGACAGAGGTATATAGTACACACCTTACGCCAGTTAGGGTTCAATGTAATGGGAGGCGAGCTGGCCAGCAACCGGGCACAAATCCAGACTCCGTGCTGCTACTGAGAACTACCTAATGGAAAAACCCAGTAACACGTTGCCTGGGATTCGAACCCAAGACGTCATGCTTAATAGTCACGCTTAGCGACCACTAGACCAACGAGGCAGTCATGTTCTTACTTCAAATTAAGAATTATTTACACGATTATGATCGTATAGTTTTGTTGACACGCCACAGCTGCAGTCAACAGGTATTGATATGTTTTTATATGTTATCTGTGTGTGGACTGCTGGTAAAATACCTTAGCTAGCCCCTCAGGGGATACCGGCGTGATTTCCAATTCCATTTCCCCCCTTACTTATTACAACAAGAATAAAATAAGTTTTCTTTCGTAAAATATTCCTGTTGTTTAGAATATAAAATACCTTTAATGTTATGAACTCGATAAACTTGTGTTATCGTGATCAAGTTCCATAGTTGTTTACAGCGGAGGTCGGGCGATGCACAAAGAGCCGTAATGATGTAGACGCGACCTCCCTGCTGTCCCCGCGGTAATAGCGTGATGGTATAGATTACACGCTCCGCACAAGTTAGGCACGCCGCACGCCACGCGCCGCGCCGCGATATCTCCTCACTACTAGCTTACTATTGATTTAATTTCTGGTTTCCACGTTAATCTGGATTTAGGCACTCGTTTTTTTACCGACTGCTAAGGGGAAGGTTACTAATTCGCTTTTAAATTATTTTATAAGGATATTATTTAGGGGTGTCTACGGAAATCCGTGGTCTCTGCCTACCCCTCTGGGGAACTGGCGTTACTTTATACATGTATGTATATCTTCGGATATTATAACCGATTTTAGTGAACATGTATTTTAAAAACATAACATAACGCCTGTATTCCTCAATACATTTCGCCACTTATGTTATAGGTGCGAACTCTCAATGTCATAGAGGGCGAGCATGCAATTAACTGGGTACACATCCAGACTCCGTGCTGCTACTGACAATGATCTAAAGCAAAATCCAAATTTTGGATTAAATTAACCAAAATAAACACAAATTTTAGTAAACACTTTTAAGTGTTATTAAACCACACAAATGCACAATGCATTTGTGTTAGGAAGTCAACCACAGTCCGGTACAGTGTAGTGCTACTCCGTGGTGCTGTGTCCGGTGTGTCGCCGAATATTTGCTCTTCCATAAATACGAAGCTGCCTATAATATCAGCCAGATAATAGCCCGCGCTTCCGCAGCGATGTGATCAATGGTGTTAGCCGTTCAATGTTCATATTATTAGCGGAGCGCTGTGCAATCTATGTTGAATTCAATTCATTGGGATACAGGAATATTATGTAGAATTATGTAATACATTGCATTGGGTAGGTATAGACTACGAATTTTCATTTGCTTCTGTTAGCGACATCCCTTCGTATTCTTTATACATGCACTATTGAGGGTACCAACTCCTAAACCAGAAGTTTATCCTAAAACATCTCCGATTTGGATATTTAATGTATATACATAATTTATCTATATCCTACAAATACACCAAAAGAATTAATGGATGCTTTTTACTCTTTCTCGCAATAATTACTGGACAAATTTTGATGAAACTTCACATAAAGCTTAGACCAGAATAACACATAAGCTAATACATAAATATATATAAGCTAGTAAGATATAAATAAATAAGCTTCGATTTTTTATAGTAAATTGAAACCACACACCACATTGAAATCCACTCATCTCATACCTCTGCCTACCCCTACGCGGGATGAGATAAAGTCAATAAGCCCCACAGGTACCAGGGCCGCATAAGGTAAAGGTTCTATCAACATAAAGCAGGATTTGTTCCCGAACAACGTGAGCACAGTAAAAGGGATTCGTACAGATGTAGTGTTTACGTCAGTAAAATAATACTTCTTACGACTATGTCTCCCTGGTACATGAATACAATGAGATTTTTTACTGAGATGCTTTTTTGTGTTAGCAATTTGTAGTGCGGATTTTTTTTTTTTTTTTTTTTCACAAACATGAAATATTCACATACACAAACACCCAGACTCGGGACAAACATCTGCGGTTCGCACAAAGTTTTGCCCCGTGCGGGAATCGAACCCGCAACCCTTAGCGCAGCAGTCCAATCGCTTAGCCACTGCGCTAATCAGAGCTTGTCAAGAGTTTGATCAGATTCAAATAGAATCTGCTTATTGCTGTAACATAAGCTGGTATATTATCTAAAAAACTGGAGCTTAATTATTTTTTAAACTGCATAGTTAAATATTTTTATAATAATCTCGTAATTTTGTATAAATCAGTAAAAACTTAACACAAAATATAATTAGCAAGTCAGTTCCAAGTCCCCGCCAACAGATGGCGCTGTCCTTAATGTATCATTAGCCGCCGATTAGCGTCTTCGCGGGGTGTTACAGATTAGCATACAACAAGGAGGTACAATATCTGCGCACCTCATTTACATGGACAAAGAAACGAGACTTGGATACTTAAACACACCCGTGGAGGATAAAATATCTTTGAATTTAACTTAAAAATATCCGGAAAGATTCATTTTTATTGTCAGAAAAACAAGCTGTAAGATGCGATGGCTATTTAGGTTTGAAAAATGGCATAAACTCGCCAAAAATATTGTAGACGATGATGATATTGTCAGTATGTCTGAAGTGTATAGTGAGAACTAGTGAATGCTACATTATGCTTGTAATATTAATGAATAATCTCTTTGTGACTATTATTTATGTAATTGGTGTTTACCGTATAATTAAAGTAAATAAAAAAATAAAGAACACATAAAATAAATGCCAAAATGTGGATTTATAGACTCTAATAAAGTGGAACACCTCTGTCTGCCCCGACGGGGATTAGAGGCGTGATATTAAATCCCATACAAGTGCATATCACATGAATACTCCACTGATAATAATCAAGTCATACCACGCATGCGCGCACAGATTGTCATAAAAATAACGAATTGTCGTCAGTAACAGTTATAACGTAACGCTTACCGTTATAACAGCTATTAACGACAACATGCTATTATGTTATACAACAACGTCACGCCTGAATTCCCCGTAGCGGTGGACAGAGGTGTATATAGTACATTCACATTTCGCCAGTTATGTTATAGGTCCCAATGTAATAGGGGGCGAGATAGTTAACCGGTCACAAGTCCAGACTTCATGCTGCTATCGAGAATATCCTTATGGAAAAACCCAGTAACACTTTGCCCTACCCGGGAATCCAACCAAGGACCTCATCCTCACGCTGTAGGTTCTGTCTGCCCACCCCTATACAAGAATAGCGTGATCTATATGTTATTACATAATAATTAAGATTGCTGATTGCTAAATTTCCATCAATTACAACCCTCGTATAAATTGCCTACCTACCATTCTTCAATTTTACACCTTACCGTATAAAGTTGTAAATCACTTAACATAATAATTTTCCTACCAAGCACCCATAACACGGCATTAAATTGCCAACTTTGTTGTTAACGAAATAAAACATAAAATAGCCTAACGGTAGACATAAATGTGTAATTAGGTTGAAATTTTGTTTTTTAAAAACGTCGCCCCACACCAGGAATTTCTCCTGTGTTGTGGGTGCGTTCCACAAACATGAAACATCACATCTGGACAAACATCTGTGGATCGCACAAATTTTGTCCAGTACAAGAATCGAACCCGCAACCCTTAGACTTAGAGCGTAGCAGTCCGATCGCTTAGTCACTGCGCCAATCGTCAAAAACTATAACGCTAAAATTCAAATAATTAATTAATAAGTCACCAACAATGGCCGACCCCGGCCGGGCATTGTCCACAGTACCCGGACCTGTGTCGGACAGTACTACGAACAAGTTATTGATGCGTCGACACGCCTCCTCTGCGGGTGACGGGTTCGACTCCGGTTGTGTAACACGGAGATTAATAGCACTTTCTGTTTGACTGCGTCTGAGTTTGAAATATGGAGAGATAGGTTTGGGGCTTTGTTAATTGTGCCCTAGGGCAGAGGGCATACAACGTCCTCTTGTATGCCCCGATACAAAAAGGCGGTAAAGGTTTAACGTGTGTCTGTTTGTCGCATTGTAGCTCCGGAACAGATGGACCGATTTGGATTTTGTTTGATTTATTTGAAAAGTGATTTAATCGAGGGCATTTTTGTTGAAAATATAATAACAACTAATTAAGCTGAAATACCCCACACCCTAGTAAGACTATGCAAGATGGCCAACCAAGCAAGAGGACATAATTATTTAATAAACTTCATTTTAATTTACATACAAAGTCACACCTGTTTTCCAGAGACCATAGATTTCCATTTGCTATGATCCTGGTAGCTCAGTTTCAAAAACCCCTTACCTCGGAATGGCAGTTGTCGTGGTGTTTATCTCGCTTGTGTCTATAAATTTTAAGAATCCTAAAAGTACATTAAATTCGCACCCTATTGAATCAATGCACCAACCGCGTTTAGTATTAGATCGTCATAACACACCCAAGCCGCATGACTTATGGGCGCCTGGTCGCGGCCACCCATCACTCCGGCGGCTGCGGCCGACAGCTGAGCGGGTATTACACGCACGTCGCGCATGCGTCCACTAATGCGTCCATTTGGCCGGACATAGAGCTGTGGTTTGTTATTGCATTTAAGATCGTTGGTAGATTATAGCTAGTTGCTAGTTTTTTATGCTATTTTGGCGTGATTTTAAAGTTTTTGCGAAAAAGAGTAAGCAAAAGAGAAAACCAAAACTAAAGTAACGTTTTAATGTAAAATAATACATTTTCTGCCTTACGGCTAAAGTGTAATTTAAAGCACGGTTGCTTATCGGTTCCAGGTTTAATTCCCGGGTCGGGCAAAGCGTTACCATTAGGTCATTTTTAGTAAAAGCACGGAGTCTGGATTTGAACGAACTAACCCTATTAGTACTACTTATGTTTCAAGTAAGTAGCTATGCTATAGCGCTTAGAGAAATCGAAATAACCTAGAGTTATACCGTTATTTGTATAGCTATTACAATAAACAAGTATCAATTATTTCTATTAACCAACAGCATTATTTACTTCCTGCAACCATAAAAGTCCTAAACACGAGGAAAAAACAGGTACCCGTAACCATGGCAACGGTTTTAGTTATTTCAATACTTTTGTATTGATTTACTCGGCGCGGTTGGGGGCATTATTTTTAACTTCCACAAATTATTCAACGAGTTACCATGCAGAGGTCCGCCGGACTGAAACAGGTCCGAGTTCGACTGCGCGACAGAGAAAGAGCACTGAACCGAGAGAAAGCCAAATATATCTGAATCTAGAGGTATTTCTTTGCAGTGCAGGGAGGTGTCAAATACAATTTAAATTCAGACTATTCTAGGGAACTATTTTTGTTGTTCTATTTAGAAACGAAACTTATCCGAACTAATATTATAAATGTGAAAGTAGGTTTGATTGTTACCTTTTCACGTTTAAAGTACACAATCGCTTTTAGACTGTAGATGGCAGTACGTGTCGTTCGAATCATGATTGGATTATGTTACAAACTTTGGCCCTCTTCATCAACGAGGATAATACCTGGATTATCTTAAACCCGTCTTAAGTATATTGACATATTTATTCTATGACATGCCAACGACAGTACAATTTAATCCATGGTGTAATATTATCATTTTTTAAGAGTATGTATGTGTTAAGAGGTTTTTTTACATCTAAATTAACGCGAGCGAAACCACTGGCAAAAGCTAGTTTAGAATACAAAAACAAATACAGTATATAACTGTATAACACGGATACCAGGCCTACATAAGATACAAAGCGTGTCACCTGACGCCCGCGGTCTACAATAGCAACGTGACACCTCCTACAAGGTCTGGTCGCCTGGTACTCGCTTTGTGGGTGCACCAGTGTATTATACTTAGTATTGCTTCAATGCAAATGAGTTTAACCGACTTCGTGAAAGGTGTACTATTTTTCTTTACCAAAATATATTTCTTTTTCCAATAAATATAAATAAATTATTATAATATAAATCTATTTACATAATTCAACTGATTAATCAATTTTAACTTTTATTCCGAACTTATATTAAAATTTGAATTATTCAAAATTATATGAGGCAGTAAAATTGCAGTTTCCTACGCAAATATTGTGTAAAAGTAACAGTAATAAAATCCATTTTTATCATCAACAATATCCATTATCGGACAGTAGTACTAAAACCGCAAGCAAATCGGCGATGCGATCATAGTTATTTATGCCCACATAATGTCGCTACGGCGTAGCTCCGTAGCGGTTACGGCCGTGTCTACGCATCTGCTACGCCATCTACAAGGCTCTTGGCTTGCATTAATGATAAACTAGCCCTGAAGCGGGTTTACTTCGGATATTACATTGTAGTGCTTCTAACGTTACTGTCGCCCTGGTACTTGGTGGGCTCTTCGACTTACGATTATTGACGTAGACGTAGACGATTGATGGTGTGGGTTTGAATCCTAGCTCTGTAACGCCCATACTTAGCGCCCATGTCTGACAATTTTTATCCGAGTGTGACGAAAACCAAACGGAGGGTTATTTTCGTCTTTATCTGAATAATTGTACCTGTCACTATTTGTTTGGCAAAAAATTGGAGTTCAATAGAACATTGCTTGCTGGCCTTTAGACCTTTAGGAATATAGGCGTTCATGTGCATTGTCAACATACCATAATACTATAAGTACCCTCATATAAAGTACTAAGTAACTACCAAACATCCGTTAAGTTAAAATTGATTATTTAAATCCACAAGTAACATACATTTCTTTTAAAGTTCCTATATTAATTAACTGTCGGTAAACTTAAATTTTAAAGAAAAATAATTAGTATATTTTAATTCAAAACATGTCTGAGAAAGTTAAAATGAATCAGTCTCAATATTATAATTTTTTAACCAATCAGACGTAAGCAATTTAACGGTATTTCTTTCATAACCTCACTAATAGATGGAACAAAACATAAGTAATTAAGTGCTAGTGTATAGGTAGCAGGGCTCCCGGTAACACTACACGGCTCGCAGGGCTTCCCCCAGTTAGCAGGCTTCACACAGTTACATGACATATACATATGTATGTAGGCAGGTATAGAGAATGCTCGTTTCTATTGATTTGGAATTAACTACCGACGTGGACACACGTATTGGAGTATGTATTAGTAATCGCTAAGTGCGACTACTGAGCATAAGGTTCGGTTCGAATCCCGGACCTAGCTAACTGTTATTGGGGTTTTTGCATTAGTTATTTTTTTAGTAGCAATATGGAGTCTGGATTTGTGTCTGGTTGATGTCAATAGGCATTCCTTTTACATTGGAACCTATAACTGGTAAGTACGTACTATACAGGTCTGCCAACCCCTTCGGGGAGTACATGCGTGATGTTAGGTATGTATAAAACAGAAGTAAAAGACGCGACAGAAGTATGCCAGGATCGTAGCAAATGGAAACCGTGATCTGCATACCCTCTGGGAAATAGACGTGGTGACTTTATGTATATTTAATATAACACCAGGAAAAAAATCTAGTATAGGCTTTAAATCTACCTAGGTGCAGGATATACCAGTGCTCCACACGCAGCGCTTGTCTATCAGACCTCCACAACACAGTTCATGTGGTACAACGGTACTTAGTAACACTGGTTCTCAGACTTTTAGGCTTCTGACTGCCTGTGACGCCTGTCAACATCTACTATAGCGTCTGACGCACGGAGCCGACGGCTCACGTACTGACGTCTGACACACGGATGGGCTTAGATACCAAAGCTAAAAATGGCCACCCATCCACATACTGACCGTGGAGACAGTGGCTTAACAGGCCGACCTCTGTGTCTGGTCCTTAGCCACGCGCCCCCAACATCAAACAATCATTAAAAGATTATTGATGGCGCGCCAAAACCTTTTTTATCGTGCGTAAGTAAAGAGGTCGTATAATAAAGATGGCGGCGCAGCACTATTGAAGTGTCAAACACGACGAGATCGAACACTTCCCTCTCTGCTGAGCCTGCACAATATAATACTCTCGGCGTTAGGGTCGCCGCGCATCACAATAGACGCGGCGCGGTCGAGCGACGCGATATTACAGCGATCTTTTGTTGACTGAGTTAGATGTGCCGCGATTTATTAAGGAAGACGTTATTTATTTAATTGTTTAAATATTGTTTTAAGTCAATTAAGATACTGCACATTGTAATATCTAGTCTAGCTTGCCGCAACTACTTCAAAAGGCCAGTTTTCATGATCAATTCTACAATAAATAGTTTATTATTTTGTTATTCACTAGTAACCTAGTTAGATTAGCATTGATCTTATATAAAGAAGACTTTGAAAATACCTAATGCAATTTTGTTCCTATAATATAAGTCATCATCATTCCAGCCCAGTATCACCAACTGCTGGGGGTAGGCCTCCCTTTCAACTCCCTACCACACGTTTCTGCTTTAAGCGTCTCGTCTAAGTATTAACCGGTCGCCCCTGGCTTTTATTTATAAAAGTCCTTCCCCATTATAAAAGTAATTTATTCAAACATCAATTGTCATCAATAATCGCGTCTCATCCGCGCCCACGGTCACCCGGTACAATGTGTGGCAACCCTTACAGATCCACAGGCGACGATCTGAAGCCGTCGGTAAGAACGCCAAGGGTGCTCCACTGATCGCGAGTACCATCAAGTACCACCCTAGTGTCTTAGTACCAGGCAGGGACATGCCTTATCTTTTTTATACACTTTCCGGTTTAAAGATTATAATCCCTTCTATAGTGTTTGTGCATATACTTTAGTATGGTAAACTATTCTAGAGCACGTTCCTCTATTAATGTATGATATGTGAAACTGATAATATACAGATTCTAGTAACTTTAAAATATTTAAAATATAATGTCTGTCTAACTAAAATGGATAAGTTTTTGAATACTGATCTAGAATTTAATTTAATTTTTATGTCCTGATTAGCTCAGTAAATGGCGATGGATTGCTGTGTTAGTGGTTGCAGGTTCGATTTCTGCACGGGACAATTTTTTGTGATCCGCAGATATTTGTCTCGAGTTTGGGCGTATGTATATGTGATGATTCATGTTTGTGAAACGCACCCACAATACAGGAGAAATTCCTAGCGCAGGGTGTCGTTGAAAAAACAAAACTGAGAAGTATTCAAATGCTTTCAAGATGATTTTCTCTTTCTCCCGGAGATTTTAATCAAGAGTTTAAATATGCAGTTACTAATAATGTCACATTTTCTAGTGAACAACACAAAAAGCATTCTACACAATCACATATAGAGCCCATTTTTGAATAACTCGTATCACATTTAACATACGTCTTTCGTAATCAATTCCCATGTGACATATAAATCGAGGCGCGTCCTCGACCTAACTTAATTAAATCTTTAATTTGCCTGCCTCGGGAGTTATATGACTCGGCAGTGCTCACTTAAGCCTTTATTCGACATACATCAGGAGACTCGTAATGAAAGAATGTTTCTTTTGAGCGCTGCTATCCTGGTACTTGAAGGGAAAAGTGTATTCTGAAATGGAATTTCCAAATAAAAAAATATAACATCACGCGGCACGTCTGGATAGGCAGAGGTGAGCTCATACAGAACAGTTACATTTCGCCAGTTATGTTTTAGGTCCCAATGTAATAATGGTGGCGAGCCCAGTAACACTTTGCCCGACCCGGGATTCTCGGCTCGAATCCCGGGTCCGGCAAAGAGTT
This sequence comes from Abrostola triplasia, assembly GCA_946251915.1. Taxonomy (NCBI): domain Eukaryota; kingdom Metazoa; phylum Arthropoda; class Insecta; order Lepidoptera; family Noctuidae; genus Abrostola; species Abrostola triplasia. The sequence continues at coordinate 149,474 of OX276448.1, read as the reverse complement.
ACTGAGTTTTTCCATTAGGTAATTCTCAGTAGCAGCACGGAGTCTGGATATTGCCCGGTTGATGGCAATAGGCTCGACACCATTACATTGGGACCTAAAACATAACTTACGAAATGTGGGTGGGTGTACTATATGTGCACCTCTGCCTACCCCTTCGGGGAATACAGGCGTGATGTTATGTTCTGTTACTTCCAATCTAATCATCTGAACTACATTCACTCAACACACAACAAAATATTCCCGAGAGAAAACCCGCACCATCGAGCTAGTGAATATTAAAGCCAGCACGCACTAGTCCACGTGGATATAAATATCCCGCGTCTGTCGGTCGGTTGACGCCGGCGGCCGACTCCGGCGCGTGTTGTCCACCTAGTGCGTCAAATTGGATAATTTATTACATATATTATAATCTAATTTCAACAATTTTAAGCGCAATTTGCGTCTGGGAATTATTTCTTTTAAGTTAAGTATTTTTAAATTAAATTAACATTTTATTCTGGGCGCGTATAATGTGTGTGTGTGTATATCATCAAGCCTGTCCCCAAAAGGGATAAGCAGTAATAAAGGCTAGTTACACATATAATTGCAATGGCGCCTGTAGAGCGTCAATTCTCTGGTTTGAATCGCGGATCAGGCAAAAAGTTACTTGCTCTCCTTTAAGAATACGTTGCACTTGTGCTACAGTACGTTACTGCATACCCCAAAAAGAATTAGCAGCGTGATGGTCTACAAGATTACTTTCAAAGTCTAGAGTACTTTAAATACAATTTGGAGCAAATTATTGTTGTCGCCTATAGATCGAAATCCGAAAAGTTACTTACAATGTCCCTAAATATTATGTTTTTTTACAATTCTTCTCCATACTAACTGTAACTAAGCCGAGCCTCACACTCCTTTGTCAGTGCAATATTCCTAAAAATGTATCCAAAGTTTTCGCGTCTATATATGAATAGAGCTTACCCACGAACACTTAGCTGGGGTGAAGTATACATGTAATTTGTTAGTACCTGGAACAAAAAACATAATTGTTAGTTTTATACTTCATTATTGTAAAGAATACAGTCAGATCTTAACTTCAATGGCCTGTGGAGGTTTTAAATGTCAGACTATCACTGGATCACAAATATTTGTCCCGCGCAGGGACTGAACTCGCAACTACTATCGTAGAAGCTCAGTGACTAAGCCACTGTACCGTTCAGGTTTCTATATACTATCAATGTTTGTATGTTTGTTTGTCCTATATTCGAACCGAAACTATTCATCTGATTTCGATAAAACTTTTGTTTATAGTGCGTTTGGAGTTATTTTAACGACCAAAAATATATTTTAATAAAACTTTTAATATTATTAAAAAGGTCTCGCCTGAACTACTAAGGGGTAAGCAGTGGTATTATTGTTTATTGTTCACCTATGGAGCTTCTCCGACAGCGGAATGGAATCTTATTCTTAATCGACGGAGCTATAATATTTTGATAATATTAGGAAGTCGTATATTGTAGACCATCTGTTTATCTACTGTCGCCATTACGCAAGCAACGCGGTGACGTCCCGCGCTGATCTATTAATATCTGCGCAGGAGTTGATCGATACGAACAAGTTTAATTAACGACGCTACACTAGCTATTGACCGCGGTTCTGGCTGACTATTTATTTTACTTTTGGATTTTATATTTACTGCAGAAATAACATTATGCATTATTATTAACACGATTTTTTTTTTAAATATGATGAACTGACTTTGCTGGTGGAATTAATGGGTTCTCATATAATGGGACGAGTCTACTGCCATTTATCAGGCAAAATTATATTCTGTTCTTGTTTCCAGGGAGCCGAACCTAAGACCTTAGCTTAGTTCCTCAGTCACATTTATGTACATCCTGTTAGGATTTGGGAAGAGGTTATCAAAATAGGTCAAAAAGCAAAATTTGATGACCTCAAAATAATAAACAGATACCAGGCTCCCAGTAATGATGAGAGCACTCCGCTATAAATACAGGAGCGTCTAATTAGTCGGCTATGTTGGATTAATGTGCGCGATACATCAACACGCGGACACCTGCCTGTCATGTCTGCCTGGTACGTCGGTTGAGACATCACGCTATATTGGCTAGCGGGGTGGACAGATTGATAATAAATATTAATTAGTAATTAATCGTTGGGGTCATGTTATTAGACAGATTGTATAGATAGGTGTATATAAAAGTCCCAGAAGAAATTAGTTTACAAGTGTGTGCATATAGGTGCACTTCTCTATCATAGTCCGATGGGATGGTAAAACAGGACTGGAGAGAGAACACGGCGCAGGATTTTCCGAAGCTCGGATTTAGATGTGGGAAAACGGTCTCCCATCAAAATACTGACCGCATTAACTGCTGTTTAACCTACATTATGTTTTCTATTGTCGTTTTTACTTTGTACGAAACCATTGCTTTACCCCTTCAGTAACAGGGGCGATGATAATATACATTAACGCATACTGAGTGTAGGTGTTTGTGTATGAGATATTTTATGTCCGTGACATGCACTTACAGAGGAAATTCCTAGTGTGGGATGTTTATACATAACACATTTACTCAGAAATTCGACAGACACTGGACAAATAGAGCTTTCAAGTCGACACTGGATAAAGAGTGTTTTTAAAAGTAATTGTCATTAGAGAGCTCCTCAACTCTAGCTATTCCTTCCTACATTTAAATTCTTGTTTGTATTGATCACAACTATAAAATATAATGTTAATGCCCAATGCAAGGTCATCAGTACAGTGCCAATAAACAGATGAATTGACAACGTGTACGGACAATAATTGGATTATTTACAACTTTCTCAGCAACACGGCGTCTGGATTTATGACTAGTTTATGGTAATGGGCCCAGAACACAGGACGCAATGTGGACAATATCAAAATGATTTAATTTCTCGTAAACTATAGGCGCATATGAAACATCAAAACTCTAGCCCCCTTATTAATAGGGAGGGAAGGTAGAGCTAGTGAAAAGAGTAGATAATACGCGGCTGCATTCACCAGGGGCGCATTCGACTGGAAGGACTGATAGTCGACATTTTAACACGCGAAAAAGAGTTGTGAGAAAATTTCATGGAGGCCTGGTAAATATTTTACTTCTATTACCAGTGCTTATCTTGCCTGTTTCAAACACTAATAAATAACAATGATCGATGAAGACTTTGTATAAGTGGGACTGTTATTTACTGGTAATATTAATAAAGAAATATTACCCAAAAACACCTGAACAACACCACAAGCTCCTAACACCCTAGTACATTTTCTATTCCAAATGATCGCCGTCCTGTCGCCATAATTTCAAAGTTCAATACAGGAGCAGCCGATTCGCCCCTTTAGAACGTAAATAATTCATTCACACACGTATATATATATCCTCACGCTTTCGCCACTCTGGGGTGGGCAATAACTCAGGTGATTCACTTCAATGGCGGGAATTCTCATTGTGAAGTTCAAGTAATAAATTTGGCCATTGTACAAGTAACGCCATCTCTTATTGGTACTCGTAAACGGGATTGGATGTAAATCTTTTGCTCGAGTGTGGATGTTAAAATTTGTACTTTGTTGGTTTATTTGTGTGTGTGTGTGTGTGTGTGTAATTTAATAAAGTAGAAAAGGATGGTATCGTAAACGGTCTTAATTTAGGAAACAATGACTGAAGCCTTGGTAGAGTAATTGATTACAATTTTTATGTCAGAGTTGAGTACAAATTGAATTATATTCCTGTAGGTAATAGTTATAACAGTTTTCTAAAGTGTTTGTCAGTTATTATTCTACTATTTCGTAAGTGTGACTTATAAACATGGCTAATACACGACCAAAGTGAAATTAGGAGCAGGACTACTAAGGTTTTTTTTATACAAATCTCGTCTATATTGACGTGCTGTTATGTTCGACAAGTAGCTATATAGCTACCAGGCCAACAGACGCAATGAAGAGATCTATCAAACATAACTACCAAATACATCCAAAAACACATTATTCTCAAAACAAAAGCTCTACGGCCTACGCCTACTGCGATCCTAGTACCGAGGCCCGCCGTCCATCATCCCTGCAACACGGGGCCCGGCAGAGACGTACTATACAGACAGACCCACTAAATACACAAGATGAATGGGAATTGACTCATTGTATGAGAAATGGCCGACGTCCAATAGAGACGGGAAATACTATTCAATATGGGGCCGGGCTATTAACTGGGAGAGGATTCAATCCCGGTACAGGTAAAGTGCCTAGTTTGGAAAGCTATTTTTAACCGACTTCATAAAATGACGACGTTAGTGCTACCTGTATTAGTTCGCCTGTAGGTTTTATATTTTTGTTGTATGTAGGTTATGTTCAGTAATAATTCTGACAAAAGCGTACCAATTTAGATTTTTTTGGGGAATATTTGTCAGAATGTGTGAATTTTTTGTGATATACTTTAGATATTTAGCGCTTATTTATAAAAAAAAAATGTATTTAGTACCTAAGGCCCGGTGTCAAGCCAATAGGCTTATAGGCTCACTCTGCCTATAAAAACATGGCAATAGGCTCTGCCACTATTACCTAAACTTAACAATCTGTCAAAATGGTAGTTAGAAAGACTTTCATTCATATGCTCACTTCTGCGTACCCGTGTTCTGTTTGAGCGTGATATTAATCTAGGTATCATGAGGTCCTAACCTCCCAATGTAGACCGGAGTCACGTCTTGTCCTAACAGCTAGTTAACTAAGTGTTATTACGTTTTTTAATTAAACTCAGGCGAGACGGGTTTAATGGCTTGAAGAAATGACATTCACGACACAGTGTGAAACTCTGAACTGTTGACAGAGGTAGCGTCGTATCACGCCTGTATTCCATGAAGGGGTAGGCAGAGGTATATACCGTATAGTACATTGACATTTCGCCCGGTTACGTTATAGGTCCCAATGTAATAGGCCATCAACCAGACACAAATCCAGACTCCGTGTGATTGAGAATTACCTAATAGAAAAACCAATAACTCTTTACCCGACCCTTGATTGGAATTGAGGACCTCATGCACAATAGACGCGCTTGGCGACCACTAGACTAACAAGGCAGGTGTCTGGTGGTCAAATGATTTTCATATTTTTGCTAGTAACATTAGCAACCTTGTAGGCTTGTAAATGAGATGGCTACAATATACCTATTTCTACTAACAAGTTGTAAATATAATAAGTATATAGTTTTCAATTAAAATTTCGATTAGAGTGCGGTAGTAAAGTGGTATTGTATTAATAGAGGTCCGATAACAGCGTCGTAAACATTATGCTGTTCTACTGATAGTGAGACACCGGTAGGAGAGCGACACGACCCTGACCGACTGTCGGCATGCTAGGCAACGCGGGAGATGTCCTAGTACACCGGTCTACTGTATACTATGCTTACAGCTACGTGGCTACCACGCAGATCAGTCGAACAGCGAGGTTAAGCCGTGCTCGCCGCGGTGAGTCTTGTGATGGGTGACCGTTTTCACGTGTCGATCCCATACGTATTTCAGAAGGCACGTTAACCCGTTGGTCCTGCGCCTGATCTCTCCCCGGTCGTATCTTACCGTCCTGGACTATGAGAGTGAGGGAATAGGGAGTGCACCTGTGTTTGCATACTTGTGCACTATAATATTTCCTGCGTAGTTGGCTAGTCTTGGTTGCGATAGGCCGCCGTGACCGTAATTCGGTCAGGAGAACATTGTTACTATGAATATATAACCTGGTTGGTCTGGTGGCCGCTAAGTGCGACTGCTGAGCGCAGGTTCTGAGTGCAAGTCCCGGGTTTTTTTCTTCGTATAGGCATGAGCCAATAGCCACATGGAATAGGTTATGCCGTGGTGTAGAGATTGGTCAGTCAAGGATGGTAGCGAGGTTGACCTTCCAGGGTGACGGACGTACTTAAGTATCGACACTGGTAGCGGCTCTCTACTTGCAATACCCGAATGAAGGTGTTATTGAGATGTTCAATTAGATAATTGTTAGTGACAACATTGAGACTGGATTTGTGGCCAGTGAGTGAACGCCACGATGAACGTCAACTATCACATTGGAACAAACATAGCTGGCAAATTGTTGGTGTGTTCACCTCTGGCTACTACTTCGGCACGACAATATAATATTACATACCTTCCTAAAATATCCCATTGATAGCGTACAACGCGTACCATAACAATGGGAATACTTTACCAACATAAATCACTGAAATTTACATTAAAATTATTGAGTTATAATAGGGGGTGGGCAGACAGCCTGCTATGCGCTGTGGAGACAATAGGCCAGTTATTAATTAGATATTGTGGCGATGACGTATGGTGGGGGACAGTGGCTTGTGGACTAAGAATGTTGGCTCGTTGGCCTAGTGGTCGGGGGCGTGCCTGACCGGAGTTTAATTCAGGCTGGGTACTGTTATTGGACCTATCTTGGTAGCGGAGTTGGTGTTCTTACACGACTACCCACAAGAGAAGTGTAGTGCTTTCAGGGTTAATGTATGTGAGTTTTTTTATTCCACCTTAGTTTCTGAATGCCTGAACCTTTTTTGATGTATGTTAGTGTCGGTAGAATCCTTATATCAGCGCGAGTAACATAGGCTATTAAAAATATATAAAGAAAATTAAAAACACGCCTGCCATGTCAAAAAAAGAACTAAAAAGTAAAAACAAGTTCCATCGCAGTCGGGGGACTGCTCTGTGGAACACTGTCTTATCTAAGAGGTCTCTTGCCGGTGTCGTATTTTTTAATTTTCTAAGTATATTTTTTATTACTGGTTTAATAGAAATAGGATTGCCCCCAATTACATAGGTCCTAACATAGCAGATGAAATGTGAGTGTACTATACAGACTTCATTATTTTTACTTATCTACATGTTTCATACAATCTAGTGTTCATTCTTCAAGTAGTTCATATTGAAGGAAGTTTTCGAATATTTAATAACAACTCACTAAGCTAAAACGCCTCACATTCTCTGCCCTCCTAGTACTTCCAGCCTGTAAGACTATGCAAGATGGCCGCCCAAGCCATAGGACATAATAAACTTCATTTTAATTTACACGCTCGAAGGAAATTAATAAAATAACTTAATACCAAGTTTGCCGGGCCGGAGTCGAACCGGCGGCCCTCGTAAACGCGTTATTTACGACGACGTGAACGGGCTGGCTGCATGCCAGACACTTTGGCCACTAGTTCGCCAAATATTGAGAAATTCTAGCCTTAAGCACTATTAAAAAGTAGACTTCGAAATAACAAAGTCTTAGTCAGAATATAGTGTACCTACTACCTAGGTACCTACTTACATAGGTACACCTAGGGCCGTATTTAACCGACTTAAAAAAGGAGGTTTGTTCGTTTGGATGTATTTTTATTTTGTATAGTTACAGTTAGCCTCTGCAAATACCTATATAACAAGCAGTGCAATGATATGAAATCGACTTGAAAACACTGAAAATTGTGAATAATGTTTGTTAATCAATTCCGGCTAAACGGCTGAACGGATTTCGATGAAATTTGGAATACATATAATTCATCGTCCGGAGCAGGACCAAGGATACTTTTTATCAACGTACATAAAGTAGTTTCCGTAGTATGCGAGGGAAGTCACAGACTAAAGTTAGTGTTCTATATTTGTGTTCAAGTTACATAAATACAAGTAAGCCTGAGAGACTAAGTTGGCCATTCATTTGGCTAGATCAATATATAGCCTACTTTTTAATGTAGGTCAGGTCTGGTTTTGGATGGGTGGCGTTACTGTTCGCAGATATTTTTAACTGGCAACTATGAATATTTTCATAATGACAATACAAATTAATGAAGATAAGATACGTTGTGAGTGACTGTTCTGTTTGTTAGCTGGGAGTTAATTGTGAATGAAAATCTATTACGGCGCTACAAAGTGAGACGTCAGAGGTACCTGCGTGCGTGGTCGCTATGAATGACGAGTGTTGCTTGCTACTGATTACATATACATGGAACTCATGCTTACCCCTTAGGAGCTCACAGGCAGGATAATATGTAAACTGTATGATATAAAGTGGTAGAAAAAATATTAGCGTTATAAAAGCAAAACTGGCATTAACAATTTAAGATCGAACTAAATTTAAAACAACGACATCTAGTGACGGTTGTCGATCAACTAGTAATTGAATTACAAACTCCGAGTAACTTGTAAGTAAGTAATGAAACAAATTCGTCTCATCCAAGAGTCTGTAAGCCGAGTGTACTTTGATTTGATTACCGGAGATGAAGAGTAATCCGTGTAAGTCTGTTGGACGAACACTAAAAGAATTACAACGGATAGAAAGGACAAACGATAACAAATTCCATACGAATTGTTGTTGTCTCTCTCTAACTTTTTACTGGATTAGCAAGTGCTGTAACTTGTTATTTTGTTATGTATAATATAAGATAAAGGATAATTTAAGATTACCGTACGTTTTCGTTGTTCTATTGAGTTCACTGGTTAGTAGTTAGGTATCAAATGGTGTGAGAACTAAGTTGCAATTGTATGATTAGGATATTAATTCTTTTAGCAGTTATGCACTCATAATGTTATTATTTTGCTTTTTAAAAGCTGCTCCAATCCCAACAAATGTTTTAAAATAGCCATTAATAAGATTATCGACAACCAAAACGCGTTTATCAAACACAAATATTCTAGTAGCACGGTTCTTACATTTAATTTCTATGAAAAGCCACAGGCAAGGCAAGAAACTGCAAATATCCACATAATTTGATTATTACTAAGCACCAATTTGTAGTCAAGCCTTACTGCAGCTTGAATAATACCTCCTGTGTGCCATGCCGCCCTGGTACCGGTGGCTTTATTGAAAATATTAAGTGTTTCAGTTAATATGCGCGCCTGTATGCAAGCCTTAAGTAGCTCAAGTTAATTAATGAGCCGATGCAGGCGACGCCGCGTGCGAGCCGAGTGAGGCCGGGTATGATGGAGACTCCTCTGGGGAACTGAGGCAGGTAATATATGAATTGTATTGGTTTTTGTGTTGTATCCGGCCTCTAGTATTCCCTGGAAATGTGAAAATGTAATGATTGTTTATTACGTTAGAAATAAGAAATAGGAGTGATTTTTGTGAATTAGATCGTGATTGAAATTGGACTGCCTCGTTGGTCTAGGGGTTGCTAAGCGCGACTGACGAGCACGAGGTCCTGGGTTCGAATCCCAGGTCTGGCAAAGTGCTACTGGGGTTTTCCATTAGGTAATTCTCAGTAGCAGCACGGAGCCTGGATTTGTGGCCGGTTGATGGCAATAGGTTCGCCCCCAATTACCTAAAAGCATAGCTAACAAAATGTGGATATACTAATATGCACCTCTGCCTACCCACCCGTTCGGGGAATACAGGCGTGTTATGTGGTAAATTTAAATTGGAATTCTGCATCGTTTGAATATGTGTGTGATTTTAGGTGTATACATATAAACTTTATGTTAAGAAAACTATATCAAAACATGTTCTTTAGAGTACTGCAACTGTCAGCATTAATCTATACTGTTTTATACAAACACTTATATTACGTTGTTTGATTTTATCGAACAACTCACCACACTATAAAATAATGCGCCACCAAACTCTACTAAAAGGTTTTGGCACAAACGAAGAAATAACAAGATTATCCTTCACTTTAGCTAGGTTATAACGGTGGACAACCTACAACGTAACACACGCCGCCTACCTTGTAAAAATTCAATTATTCCGCCATTTTGTAGGATGCAGGATGCACTCACTGCTAATTAATTTAAAATGTGTATCCGATCGATCACATGGCGGCGACACGCGCGCGACTAGTCGCATCTGCCGCATGATTAACGATCGCGACTTGTCGATAGATTGTCGGATGCGTTGACATGATCGCTAATTAGATATGAATGAATGAGCACCATCTGTTGGTGGTCATCGGAATTAATATTGATATGTTCAGTTTATGCAATTTACACATTGAAATGGAATTTAAATAGCTGGTTAATAATGTACACGTCAAATAAACTATAATAATTAGTTATTTTTATTAAAAGATAATTCGACAGTAACCTCAATTTGTAGCAACTAAATATCAGTTGAATTTATTTAATGCCAGTTTCATATTCTAGCTAATAGATGGCGCGGTTATGAGTTTCCCTGACAATAGATACTTATATTAACAAAGCGTTATTATAACTGTACAATGAATTCAGTTACAGGAAGTGTTAGAGAAATTATGTCAAGTGTCGATACCAGTTAGTTATATGTATTTGTTGCATTATGTAGAAATAGGTGAGTGAGGCGTTCAATGAGAGGTCCGTTAAGCTTTAGCTTTGTTTCATAAAGATAGTAATTAACGGTAATGTATGAAGAAAACACCCAAGAGTGGTATAGTCACATATCGGAAAGTTTATAACATTCATCCAAACATAACACAAATGGAGGTGCAAGACTGGCTTGAGAATATTTGATTCCTGGTGGGTAAAATATTCAAGACAATCTCATGTATCGATAAAAAACAAAGAATATTTTTTGTCTATCATCTTTAAATTACCAAATTACAAAATCCCTACTAATATTATAAACGCGAACGTCTGTAAGTATGGATGGATGTTTGTTACTCTTTCACGTAAAAACTACCGAATGGATTTTTCATGAAATTTCATATGGAGGTAGCTGACACCCTGGATAGGCTACTTTTTATCCCGAAAAAATGTAGCGGGCAACACCGCGGTGCGCAGCTACTTCATAATATATAAATAAGTCTTGAGGGATCGTACTAATGCAATAGTTTCAATAAATCGTTCGCAGTATAACATTGAGAATTCACCTAAGTACTAGTCGGTAGGATATAACTACAACACCATACTATTTGTCTGGACGTCGCACCTGTGGCCTCACTTGATAAATGACTGGCCGGCCTCTAACGACGCCGCCGTGAATATGTTATACGCGACGTGTGTAAGTACCAGGAGTGCAGAATAATATGGGGATATTAAGGATTTCAGTTATTTTGTAAATAAATAAAGAAATCTGTTTAGGTGTGAAAAATGGTAAAAACGTATCATTATACACCTCTGCCTGCCCCTTCGGGATACACGCTTATTATGTTTTGTTTCTATGAAAACTGCTACATCAAGAATTATCGAGAACTATAAAAACACACTTTTATCTTTTCCTCGTAAAATTATAAAATGAGTAAATATACGCGTCTATCAGTTTAATGAATATGTCAAATGTTCCGACATATTATATATTATAATTAATGTAGCGCCAAGAGCCGGCCGTCGGAGGCTGGCTACATATCTCACATCGTGATTAAAATCGTAGTTAATCTCAGATGGATGGCGCATGCGCTAATAGTGGGGTAACGCAACTTTTGAGTTCGAAAAGTCATGTTTTCTCCGACCATTTTAATAAGTTCCACTGCGTAGTGTAGTAAACTATAAAGTCAACGTGCAGGGTTAAGCAACGGCCGCCACGGTTAGGCAGTTACATTGATATTTATCTTTCGCAATGATCCGCGTCTCTAGCGACTGGTCGTCACTATTGCGGCCACTGTCTACACAATCGGACGTAGTGGCCGACAACCGTAGTTTCCCTCAGTGGCGGCTTTTTTGTGCCGCCGACAATCAGCCGCTTTCTGAATAATGTTAAGAAAAAATATACGAAATACTACAATATCGTGAAGGAAACGAGTTTCTTGAGGTCTGGTCCATTACCAGGGACGGGAAAATGGGTTATTAGGTATTTTTTCTAGTATGGTCATCTAACGCTGCATAAGTTCAAGGACAAGAACTAACAAGAACTATACGGGTCAATTCTCCTATCTTATTATTTATTTATTCATAGGCGTAACTTTGTCAAAAGTACCAGGCGACCATATTCTTTAGGAGATTATAATATTTTGTTCATCTCTTGACAAAGTATTAGAAAACAAATTTTCCTAATAAACCGGGCTAGTTTAGGAATAAATCACATTAGTAAAATTTTCCGCAACTCTACATCAATGTACTAGGAGCGCATAACTCCAGACCGGTCACTCAATCAAAATGTTGGACTCGTATTATTTATAAGCAAGCTTCAACTAAAATATATAATATTGAATAATATTACGTTCAGTACAGCCGGGCTCGAATTAGGCAATTAATACCGACTGCACATAATATATTTATTTGTAGAGAGTCCAGGGCTAGCACGAGGCGAGCGGACATTACTATACAATACAACGACATCACAACTGTGGGCACTGGATGGCAGGAGTGTGTAGATGTCCACAGTTATGTTATAGGCCCCAAAGTAATCCATACTCTCTAATTCTACTGAGAGTTACATAACAGAAAAACTATATAACACTTTTCCCGACCCGGGAATCGAACTCATGTACTCTCAGCAGTCAATCTGTGCGACTATGAAACCAATGAGGCAGTATTACAGTAACATTTCTGTCACACAAACAGCGTCGCGCGCGCAGCTAGTTGTACCTAACTCAGTTGACACGTGTCACCCCTGTCTCGTGATCGTCTGACATAAATCTGGTGCGTGACGCGCGCGGCGCGGGCGCACCGAACACCGATATACTCCACAGATTAGCGCCGCAGAGCGGGGCGGTTAGTATTACTGAACAACGAGGAGACGGTGTTGGGGGAGAAGTCTTGTGGAATATGCGTTACATTGTGTAATCTTTCGATAGTTTACAATCTCTAACGGTATTTACAATTTTACGGTGACATATACATAGCAGCTGGTATGGTAAGAACTTATGGGAAAACCTAGAGTTATTGAAAATTATTGCGTTTTTATTAAAACGTTTACTGTCCAATTTTCAAGATTTTAAGTGTCTGGCCAAATGTGGAATAATAACCTAGCCAAGGAATACAGGTGTGATGATACACTTCTAATATCACAAACCGTTTCGGCGCTCTAAGGGAGGCCTTTGTTCAACAGTGGACGTCTTCCAGCTGATGATGATGAACCAGCTTAAATATTTACGTCTGCTAGGTCGAGCAAAGTTTGTGGGTTTTACCATTAGGTAATGCTTCGTAAGCAGCACGGAGCTTTCGCACGTTATGTTATAACATAACGAGCGAAATGTGGGTGTGCTAATACACCGCTGCCTACCCCTTGAGAGCACAGGCGTGATGTTTATGTCATATTAACTTAGTTACGACATCTCAAAGTGATCATAAACAATTCTTTTGAACTTTTATTTTTAATCACAGTACTGACAAGACGTGGAAACGCTACGAACGGATCCCAATCGCTGTTGAGCGAAGAGGTATTGACACTCTTCACTCTCGCGGAGTGCCGGAGTGCCGGAGGGCCGGAGGGCCGACCATTGTGCCGCTTTGTTCCCTCCACTCTCTGTAAGTGGCGTCTTACTAGCTATAGCGGTACAGCTTGAAGATACGAGCTACTTCCGGGAAGTATTCCTGAAGACTGTGTGTCATTATCATTATTACAATGTACGAGTTGTCTTTTCTTTTTCAAGATTAGACTACTACTAGACTGCTAGCTGCGCCCCGCGGTGTTACCCGCTCGTCTTTTCGGGATATAAAGGAGTATATTCCTACCCCTCAGGGAAACAGGCGTGACTTTATGTATGTATGTATTCCGGGATGTCAGCCCTCCATAGCAAAACTTGTGTTATCTGCGGATGTTTGACCCAAGCCTGAGTCAGAACGCATTCCCGATACAGGAGTTTCAAGTAGGTACGCCGTACGGGGCAAAATAACGGTCACCCATCTAACTGGCCGCAGTTTTAGAAAAGAAGTCCTACCACAACAATAAACGATACCATGATATATAATTATATGTTTAGCTGTATGCAACCCTCACTATAAAACACAAAAGTACCAGGGCAGCATAAACGACTGGTAGTTCACTTGTGGCTGAACAAAGCGACGAACACAAAGCGACTTCCATTCTATAGAGTCGACCACTCTAAGTCGATATCGACATTAGAAACCAATCGCTGGCACTGAACTGAGCAGTTGAGCACAGTAATAACACAAGCTAAGCCTTTGCTAAGTATCGGCCTCGATCTGAGAGCGCTCTTAGCTGGAAGCCTCATTCACTGCACACTATACTAACGGTCACCCATCTGATTACTGACCGCAGTATTTAACAAGTGGTGGCACCCCATCGATAACGGCCATCCTATAAGCTGACCGCAGTCAAAGTATACATGCATCATATCAAAACACTAAAGTACCAGGGCAGCATAAAACTTTACTTCTAGAAAATTCCTGCACTTAATGGTGTGACGTCAACACGCAGCAGCCCACTAGCGTGGTGACCAATGCTCGTTCCTTCTGTATGAGAGGACTTTGTCTAACTACTATGATTTCCTACTAAAATTTATGTTTTCCTGGGAAAAGTTCAGGTGAGGAGTATCGTAACTCGAATATGATGAGAGTGTATGAAGTCTCTGCCTACCCTGTGGGAAACAGGCGTGATATTAATGTGTGTACATAAAATGTTATCGAGTTAACTAATTATAGTCGCGAGATGAAATCTGTGGCGCGCAGCATCCGCGAGAGATGAGATGAGATGGGCTGTCAGATACATTTATTTTAGGTTCAGACATATTTTATAGATGACAGACTTCTTACATCACGGGTGATACTTAATGTCAGCGGGCGGAGTCGCGGCACACTTGACTGCTGGAAATTGTACTGCGAGATTATAATTTAGACTTTTTTGATATGACATCAGAAATTAAATTAAAATATTTGTGTCTAATAGCAAAGCGCGGCTACTAAGTGTGGGTACGATATCCAGGTCAGACAAAGAGGTGTTTTTTTCCATTATTGAAACTCTCCGTAGCAGCACGGAGGCTGGATTTGTAGCCGGTTGATGGCAATAGGCTCACCTCACCATATTACATTGGGACGTATAACATAACTAGCGCAATATGTGTGTACCGCACACCTCCGCCTACCCCTCTGGGAAATACAGGCGTATATGTATGTGTATGTGTTGGTACATAATATCTCAGGGAGACAAATCTGAGTTGTTTTAAAGGCACACGTTTTAATTCCGACGCCACATCCGCGCGTCTAACGCGTTTTAATGGGAAACTAGAGATGTGACGTGCCGGCGGATACCGGCGGATATAAAGAGCGGATATTTTGATTTGTGTAGTTTCAGTTTCTATAGTTTTTTATTATTTAAACAAATAAAACTTATAACAATTAGTCTAAGCCAATGACTTAGCGTTGGCAGGCCTCCCACCAGGTGGACCGACGATATCGTCAGAATTGCTGGCTGCCGGTGGATGCAATTGGCAAGTTGTCGTTCATTGTGGCGTTCTAAGGGGGAGGCCTTTGTTCAACAGTGGACGTCTTCCGGCTGATGATGATGATGAATGACATTGCAGTCAACGCGACCGCTAAGCATGAGGTCTCGTCGGTCGGGGGAAGTGTTACTGGGATTATCTATTAGGTAATTCTCAGTAGCAGCATGGAGTCTGGATTTGTGCCCGGTTTATAGCAATAGGGCTTAACTTCTATTGCATTGGAACCTATAATATAACAGACGAAATGTGGGTGTACTTTACAGTCACCTCTGCCTACCTCTTTGGAAAATATACGCGTGATGTTATTGTTTATGTGTAGTCATTGTAGGTAGATAAAAGTAGACATGATAATTATTTAATATTTTTATTTCGTAAACAGCTCACAAGCGCAGTGATCATTGCTCACGCTCCTGAGCCAGAGGACTTTGTAGCTGTTAATTAACTCCGCGAACTCATTACACTTCAGTAAAGTGTGTACCACGTGACCCAATTACGTAAATCCGGAAATAATTAAAATCCGTATATTTATCCGATAACCGACGCAGCCACAACACTATTAAAAAACAACATCAATTTAATAGATCATTGATCTTTACCGGCTATTATTAAACTCTGGCGCACGTGTTCTCTGTCTTGCTCGCACACCACACAATTACACGCGCTAGAAAGAGATGCGCGTAATTTAATCTATTCTACTTCAAACGTCTCTATCTTTATCACTCATAGAGATATTATATGAGTTAGATAAAGACGGGTATATAATTGATGTGTAGTGAATTACAAATCGTACGTCGCTTTGGCAAAGATTATAGAATAGTGCAGAAGTGATTTGTGTCTGTGATATAATGAGTGGATGATAGATTGGGGTCGCCAGATGTTCACAATTAATAGCTTTTGGTTTTATAAATAGTTATGAATGACCACGTGTTCGAAGTCACTTGTAGTTTATCTTACTACTGTATAGTACAGTGTGGGGTACTGGTGGATAATTGTTTATTATTAAATATGTATAGTATACATTTTAATTGTTTAATAAAAACCGTCGCCTCTCATTGGACTTTCTGCTGTATCGTGGGAGAGTTTTACGGATACGAAATATCGCATACACAAACACCCAGACTCAGAACAAACATCTGCGGATCGCACCAATTTTTGTCCCGCGCAGGAATTGAACCCGCAGTGCCAAAGTAGTCCAGTCGCACACACCTCTGGGAAATACAGGCGTTGTTATATTATCTGAAAAGTTTAAGACTGTCATGATTTCACTCATGACTTCTAAATAATTTTCCACACTTGATTTATACATACATAAAGTCACGCGTGTTTCCCTGAAGGGTAGGCAGAGACCACGGATTTCCATTTGCTACGATCCTGGCATACTTCTTTTGCTTCATTCACACGCATCACATTCCTCATACACGCTCTTCGGTTGAGGGACTCCTCACTTGTCCTTTTTGCAGAACATCTCCGACTTGATTTATATCATTCTAAAGTGTTTTGTTAAAAAAGTTCTCAATGAGTTTGCAGCCAAATTGAAGTGTCTCAAACCAGACCACTCTCCCATCTAGGCTATTTACTCTATGCCTCACGCACACTAGCTCAAATGATGGATGTGTGTGTATTTCATAATTTCACGGCCGTCGCATGACGGACGGTCGCGTATCACTATGTTTAGGCGCCGGATCTGCTCGGATAGAAATTTGAATGTCATTTATTTTTGACTACATATTTATTAGCTATCTATCCTGTTGCGTGGTACTAGGGAAGTAGAAGTAGCAAGTTAAATAAAAGTTTTGGAGCGGAACTGCACGTTTTTGGTCTGGATTTATAATACAGAGTTTTAGATTGGAATTCAAGAAGATATCACCCAATAATTAAGGTATAATGTACCTCGGTACACTTAATGACACGACGTCTGTAAGATTTGATTTGTGTATGGATAGATGAACTCAAATACCAACCCGCAGTGAGCTAGCATGGTGATCAATGCTCAATCCTTCTCTATACGAGACGTGGCCTTTGCTCTGCAGTAGGAACTATCCTACTGTACCTAACAAGCCTATAACTGTATAGGCTGTTATTATTAGATGAATTTGTGACGTCATTAATTTGCCAACCCTTACAATTTATTGATTTCAATATGGCTAAATATGTAATTTCACAGTTGATTAACAAGGTATTTTCAGGACTAAAGTGAAGCATTTTTAAAGAAGTCGGTATTATCAGTAGTCAATGGTGTCAAATACTTGCCTTTAGGCGTTATGGTAAGAATTTCGACTCAGATTAGCCAAGGTTCTGATTCAGTTAACTGATGGCAGATCTCCCTGATGTATAAATACGAAATCAATGAGGCTAAATGTTTGAATTTGATTAGCCGTTCGTCACTGTGAAGGTTGAACACCGGATATCGTGACCACGTACACGAAACAGATTCCGACCTATTTTCTACAAATGATTAATGATAACTTTGACATAAGTCATCGGCTATTAAACGACAGCTAGTGTGCGCCGGCGCAGCGTGACGGTCGTTACGTTGGCGCAGGCGCGATCCCAGCTGTAACGGAGATATAGTGACTCTGATTTGTGTGGTATTGTAGTCTGCGCGCGCTTTGATCTTCGGTGTTTAATGCAGCGAGCGGCCGCTTCTCCTTGTTCCGGTTCCGTGCCGCAGATGCTAAATATAAAGATGCTGGGATGATCCCTATGGGAGCTACAAACTCAAGCAAGGAATAGGGAGAGTAAGTGATGAGTTATTTTCAAATCATTCCGACGTAACTATGTATATTTTTTTTTTTTTTTTTAGTTAGCCTGATTAGTGTCCCACTGCTGGGCAAAGGCCTCTATGTATATTATATAAATTAAAATAACATCACGATTGACGAGAAATAGGAATTTAACCATTTTGATAATTCATTGAAAATTACAATTAAATATTTTAATTAGTAAATAATTTGTTTCTAAACATACCACGTGTTGGTTTGAGTGCAGCGTCCGTCGTCCTTCCATTATAGCACAATGTTGACTTCTTATAACAAAATATCCGCCGACTCCGGATCCTACGCCTGATATGCACGGAATAACAGCTTACCTGCAAGAGAGAGGAAACAACATCAGTGATATAATAATAATTATTATAATTTACAAAAGGTAAACACTTCTAAAACACCAATGTTCTTAGTTTTGCCAGCCATACGCCTGTAAGTGCCATAAAAAAAATGTAACGCGTCATTCTGAAGATATCACTTACGACTCACGTCTATATCCGCGGCGAGTTCGACACTAGCCTTCGATCGATGATGTACTAGATTACCGATCAACTCTTCAAAAACGGCCCAAAAAATAAAACCAGCTATTTATGCGATGTGATTTGTTCTTAATCCTTAGTCTAGTATATTGTTGATCGAAGACACTAGCGCATAGCGAGGGGACGTGCGAGATGGTGTTTGTGTTTCAGAATAGTTTAGCAGTAACTATGTGTAGGTGCATCATGTGTTTCATCAGTAAATAACGTGAAGTTTTCAAAAAACGTTGGTCAGCTGACAGTATTACGACAATATTGGTACCGAGACAACTGTTAGAAGTGCTGGTTGCCATGGCGATAACAAACGTATCGATAGTAATTTGAAAACCATTTAAAATGGTAAGTACACGGAACTAATGAGTATCATAACAACCCTGTATAGTATTTAAAAACTGTACCAACATAGGAAAATGGTTGGCAGACGACAAAAAATATCTAAGTTATGAAAATCCAAGAAAAACCATCTAACGTAACCACTCCGTACCTTGCGACCACAAATAAGAAGTGTCCACTTGAACACAACTGGAGCAACAAGCCACAACAAGTGGAAGGCCATCACTACAGTTAGTTTCTATCCATTACCAATTGGGAGACATTACGCGGTGACCGGCGGTGACTGTAAAACGCAGGTTTCTCTCAATGGTGAAAGTATTATTCATTCGGTTGTAAAGAAAAATGAAAAGTTATCGACATCACGGTAATAGCTTGTGTATTATATATCCATTTCCCAATGAACGCTAGAGTTGCTTTTTGCATAGGACTTGGACAAATGTTTGCCAAACCCGTCAATAGTCAATAAGGATTTGGATGAACGTATGAACAAATGTTGGCCAGGTTCATCATGTCACATATAATATCGGAAAATGAATACATTAAAATATTTACTTAGAAATGTATAGGTGTAAGATTTGTTAGGACCGCGGCGGATGGTACTGTTTAAGGGAGGCTTATACCCAGCAGTGGGATATTGAAGGCTGTGGATGATGATGATGATGAAGATTTGTTATTAAAAATACGAAAGCAAGACTCGGTTAAACCCTAGTTAGCCAAGTCTTGCTGCCTTTACAATAAGTCTAGCTACAAGTAAGTGCAGTCATAAGCCGTGTCCTCTGCCGATCCCTTTCCGGGCACATTGAAGGTAATAAGTGAGGCCTACGCCGCTCGATCCAGGTCAGCTGGCAACAGGCGGGCATTTTCGCAAAATGAAAATAAAGTCGCGGCAAAAAGCTAGTAAATAAATTGCGGATTCAGGCGCTGTGAAATAGGAGCGCTATGGGCGCGCGGGTGATATGAGACGCGGATATTTTGGTTTTCAGTTATGGCGGATATTAATTTTAACTTGATCGGCGCAGTGGCTAAGCCTTATCACTGCTGCGCGGGTTGCGGGTTCATTTCCCGTAAGGGATAAACATTTGTGGGATCCACAGATAGTTGTTCCGAGTCTGGCTATTGGTTGTGATATTTCATGTTTGTGAAACGCACCTACAAAACAGGAGAATTTCCTATTGTTGGGCGACGTATTAAAAAGAAACTATCTGCAATCATTGTTAGAATAGGTACAAAGGTGTTGATCTCCATTATCAGAAGTATACCTACTTTTACCCCTCATGAATCAGAATGAATAAAGAAAAAATTGAATCAATTAATGTCAACAGGCAAATTATTTTCGGCATAGAAAAGCAATTTTTAATCACACCGACATAATTAACAAAGGCAATCACCGTGTAGACAACAACACAAAGCTCATCGATATGAGATATCCGCTCCTCAACATGTGTAGTGCGGATATCGCCGGCGGATATCCGCGCGGCACATCCCTACTCGCGGCTCTCCACAGCGCTGCGAACAAACTCGAAACATTTGCATGTCCTGAACTACTACCGCCGCCATCTCGCTTTAAAATATCCGCCAGAGTTGCCAGATGATAGTAGTTACAAGTGGGTATAAATATTATCCTCTCTCTCCATACAAATTGTAATATAATGTTTTTATTTATGTACCAAATGTCGAGGAGCCTGTAGCAATATCCTAATGCTTAAGGAGCTCTTGATATGTAAAAACGGTCACCCATCAAAAGACAGACCTCGCAGAGCATTGCTACACCTCACAGCCACGATCAGTGCTTCACCTGTATAGCTACGTGCCGTTCTTGGTGTAGGTGAAATACTATCAATAACTAGCTTTTGCCTGCGGCTTCGCCCGCGTTAAGTAAGCAGTAAGCTATATCCTTTCTCGGGACTTAAACTGTCTACCTGCCAAATTTTATCAAAATCTGTCTAGCGGTTTATTCGTGAAGGCGTAACAGACAGACAGAGTTACTTTCACATTTGTAATATTAAAATATGGATAAATAATATACAATTATACATACATTGGTTTACTAAATGTTGTCCAACAAAAGATTCTAATAATACCTAAGAATAATACTTAGCTTGATCCGAGAATCGAACCCGTCGTCACGCGCATGCAACCACTAGACCAACGAGACAACTTAACTTCGAAACACTGATCACAATATTTTGTAAACTTTGATGTATAATATTTGTTAGTCGCGCGTCGAGACTGTAACCTGTGTCTGCGGGCGGGGGTCTCCGCAGCCCGCGACCGCTCCGGTATCGACCGCGCCTCATTACCGATGGCCTCGCCGCGGGACCCCGGACGGCTTCCGCCGGGACTGGGGCGATCTCGGGATTACCACCGCTTCAGGGTTGGAGCTCCGTAAGGGTTTAGATACGAATTATTGAATACGACGAGTTTTATATTGGACTTTTAATGTTTGTATAATTATGTGTGCTTGTATAATTCCATATCGCTGTTAGACGAAAAAGAGAACCGAGTAAACACTTCGTTCATAAATTATTCTGACCAGATCGGAGATGTCCTGGAGAAAGGCCAGGTTAGGGTACTCTCAACCGACGAGTAGTATGAAGTAGGTGATGAGAGCGAATGAGGAAGAGGTACCAGGATTGCAGCCAATCAATATTATATTAGACCCCTGAACAAAACTTATTTACTCATATTTAAACAGCAATTGGACCGGAGTATATCATCACACAGTTCGTAAATACAAAAATTAAAATAAACCACGCTATAAATTGCAATATCGTTGACACTACAAAAAGCATACAAAATGAATTTCCCACGGCGCTGTCAGACAAGCCGGAGATAAGGGAAATATAATAAATGCCTCCAATTTCCCGCGACCCCGGGACTGCTGGCCGGTGTCCCAACACTACGCCAGTCAAATTGTTTAAACGCTGGCAACACTTATCAGGGAAACTTCAGCGTCTGCTGCTCCCTGGAATGTTGCCAGCTTGTCACTGTCGCGTATTAATAGGGAGATGTCGTTTACAATATTATTTCTTAGGTTTGAGTTTTGATGTTTTATGTCACTTTTTTCGCACGCTTTTTGTGATATAAATAAACTGTTTAATTTTATGGTAGCCTAGTAGTTGGCGACGAGGATTCGTATGAGGTTGCTTATGTAGTGTCCTCAGCCTACTTCCGTAAAAACAGGCGTGATGTTAGTTTACTGACTATTACATAATGTTAATGTGAAATAGATCGGCGACCTTGGTCATGTCGGATATGGTTTTATGAAATAAATCGGCCGCACGACCTTCACTGAGATATCTATCGGTTAATCTGCTTCCGGTACCTACAGATCAGTTGATGTGTAAGCTGAGGTCAGTCGTTAGATGGGTAACCGATTTTTAAACATGACCAGCTGACCTGAAAGACTTTGTTCTGTCTTACATAAGAATCATTCAAGTCGAACTAAAATAACTTAATAGGTATAGCATATTTTTTTCAAAAGAAAGTAAAACCATTCTTGGCTTTTCTAATTATTATTATGTATTTCATTCATAGTTAGTACCGTACATATTATGTGAAAACTAATACATCATTATTATTTATAATTACTAGGACCTCAGGAGTTAGAACAGCTAAGAAAGTTAGTTTGAAGAAATAATAGTAGGTGTCAGTGGTGCGGGCTGCGGCACTAGGCTGCGTGCTTTCTACTAGAACTAGTCGTGAAGTGGGTCGCCGCCAGACACCCGCGCGTTATGTCGCCCTGGTACTTCCTAACTTGGGGGAGTCTGGCGCGCTCTATATTTAATTAATCATTTTGATAATTCACACTAGTTAGGCACATTTTTAACAGTCATGATTACGATATTAATTCCGGTCTAAATCGCGCAGTGATTTATCATTGAAATTATATTTATTTATTAATTACCTTACCACGGTTAAAGTCAAATTATACTACACAAGCTATCGTTTATTTACAATTCTATTTTGCGATACGTCCCAAATACAGAACCTACTTTTCTTAAAGTTAGTTGAAAATCCCATTATTTGACCAGCCCGAGAATCTATGATTTAGTTGCTATATGTTATACATGAAATAAAATAACTTTGCTAGTAGTAGTAAATGAGAACATTCTAAACAATGATTAGTACATATTAGTATTCATCCCTCACTTCATCCCTAAAGGGGGGTTGATTAAATACCTCGAGGTCAGCCCCGCTCTCCCCGTCAGGGTCACAGGTCGCTTCATTATGGAGCGCCCAGAACGAAAGGCGAGGTCAATCGGCGGGTATTAGGGATGAGGACAATTTATCACAAATATATGCAGAAACAAAGAAATTAATATAACATAACATAGGTACTGTTGTAGGCAGACGTGTCTAGGCTTCAATAATAATAATAGGGGAGCCTATTGTATTATGGCACAAATCCAGACTCCGTGCTGCTACTACGAATTGCACAGTGGAAAATCCCGAACCGAAATCAACCGCAGGTCCCAACACTCCCAGCGCTCAAAAATCAAGTCAACATTTAAAAGATTGAGTTTTAAATATTGAAATTGACGAGAAGACTATTTAAGAGTAAACTACGCCGAAGATAAAACATTGATACCTGAAATGTGTTTGTTATCTGTAGCAGCTATACTCGTCGCGTTACAATCATAATATTGACTGGAATCTTGATAGTTTAAGTCAAAACAATAAGCATTATGCATCTATATTATAAACGGTAGTATTCGGACACTCACGTAGATATAAACAAAATTAAAGACAGCAGAATGTAACTGAATGTCTCTCAAAGATGATCAACAATTACCAAGCTATCAAACCTTCCGGTAATTGTCAATTAAAATTAAATACTCCAATTAGTTATTATTGTCAGTTGACAGATTTTGTGGCTTCAAAATCATAATTATTATGTTAAATGCTTTGCTCTGAATCTTCCTGGAACTTAAATTGATGATGATATTAATTATAATAATCAGCGCTATTCAATTAAAGGGTTGTGTTTAGATTTGTATTTCAGCCAGCTTTTAACTGACGGAAGACTTATACAAAATCAGTGTCCAAGGGAGAAGAATAGCAGCAACCCTAGTAGGCGGTTTTTACTAGTATAAGTTAGTCAGCTAAAACGGAAAAATGTCTTTGTAAATTAGTTAGGTTACCCCCAATACATGTCTGCGCGCCTGGTACATTGGACCCTATTAATTGTCTAATTCGCAGCGTAACGCCGCCCCTCGCTGACTCGACTGATCAACTGACCCCAGAGGTCTTTTAATCAAGCGCCGCCATATTGGATCTTGTAGATAAAGTAATTGGTGAACACCGATTGGTAACTGATACTTTCTTTCTTTCTTTTTCGATAGTGGCGCCCAATTGTTAAAGCGTTAATTTACCTAGTACCGGTAATTCATGACGTAACAAGATTAATTCTTTACAAGCTTTTGCTTCTTCCTCACACGCATAATGGGAGAGGAGAGGACACAGCCGGAGAGAGAGATCAGCCCCAGGAGACACGCTTACCAAGGCACGGAGAAGTCTAGATGTATGACGAACGGTCACCCATCAAAAGCCTGAGCTGACCTACATAGCTACGATCCAGGTAGTATACATGATATCTAGGTATGATCGCCCGCGCGGCCGCGATGTTAACTAGGCTAGGGTCTTTGATTAAATAACGCCAATTTAGTTAGGACGCCGCCTGACGCTAACCTAATGCTAGCTGGAGTTAGCTCGAGATACCTGCAGGACCTGCTTCCCTAGTAACTCGTGTAGGTTTATTTACATTTATCATTATATTTTAAGGACGTTAAAATGGCGCGCGTTCGTCACAAGCCGAGTTCAACTTCTGAAAGTATATTTTGATCGTTATGTATTATATACTGCTCTAAGTTGCTCAAAATGAGTAAAAAGAATTAGGAATATTATCATAGTATTGTAAGTCTCTAATCACCAAAGGTTCGGGTAGGACTTTTTTTCTTTAAAACAAAATCGTCGCCCCACACTAGGATTTCCCCTGTATCGTGGGTGAGTTTTACAAACAGTAATATACAAACACCCAGACGCGAGGCAATCATCTGCGGATCACACAAATTTTTGCCCCGCGCGGGAACCCACCCCGAAACCCCTAGCGCAGCAGTCCAATCGCTTAGCCATTGCGTTAATCAGGTCGTTAATTAAAATAATCACGAATTTTGTTGTTTGTCACAAAAACTTTATGTAATGTTTTTGACCCGACTCGGGGTTCGAACCCATTACCTTCACGGTACATAGCGGGGGGTCAGCCAACAATACCGCATCACCGGAACAGGAAACACGTCACAGTCGATTGAAGCGTGTCAGCTTTCTTTTTCACGTGAGTGCGCCGGCGCATGCCTTGCTATAACTATTATACTACGTTAGTTACACTAACAGGCGATTTTACGGGACCGATGGTGTACATGTGTTCTTTGAATAATTACCGGGATATAGAACCTGGATGCATGCCCGGTTGATGGCCAGCTCACCTCCTATTATATTGGGACCCATAAAAGAGTGCTACACACCTCTGTCTACCCTTTAGGGACATACAGGCGTGATGTTATATGTGACAATGGTTAAGCGAATGGACTACTGCGATAAAAGTTGTGGGTTCGATTCCCGCGCGGGGCAAAAATTTATGAGATCCGCAGATGTTTCTCGGGAGTCTGGGTGTTTGTGTGGTATTCCATGTTTGTGCAACGCACAATACAGAAGGAATTCCTAGTGTGGGGCGAATTTTTAATTTTTAGGGGGACGCCTTTGTTCAACAGTGGGCGTGTTCCGGCTGATGATAATGATGAAACCAAATAAAACATTTCAACGCTACATCCATGCAGCCGACTAATGATGTACTGAGCCTACGTGCCTCAGTGAGGAGTGACCCGCGTGACTCACTCCGAGGTCGGTAGCACAATAAACAGACTTCAGCTTATAATGCGCGGGACGTACCTAGTAAGTGGTTATTTCTTGTTATTCAAGTAGGCATTTATAACCTAATGTATGATTTTTAGGGTCCCGCACCCAAAGGGTAAAACGGGACCCTATTACTAAGACTCCGCTGTCCGTCCGTCTGTCACCAGGCTGTATCTCATGAACCGTGATAGTTAGACAGTTGACATTTTTACAGATTTATTTCTGTTGCGCTATAACAACAAATACTTAAAACAGAATAATATAAATATATAAGGGGGCTCCCATACAGCAAACGTATTTTCTTCGACGTTTTATACATTGGTACGGAACCCTTCGTGCGCGATTCTGACTGACACTTGGCCGGTTTCTTTTACATGATTTCAAAATAGTAACAGTCGGACAGACTCTTAGGTCTAAGCGCAACCGGTAAGCGTGAGTTTCTTAGGTTCAATTCCCGGATTAGGCAAAATTATGTAACTGGCGAAATGTGGGTGTACAGTATACTCCTCTACCTCCTTTGGCGATATTGGTGCGAGTGCTATGTTATGTAGGCAATAGGTTCCCTCTCTCCTACATAGGGCCTATTAACTACACCTTAGTCATTGGATACTTTTGTTTAAAGCGATTGATTACAAGCAGGAAGTGTACGCGGGTGTCCCTGCCGACCCCGGCAGTCTTGTGGTCACAGCGTGATGGTTGGTAGTGGATGACAATGGCGGAGGTCAACGTCCTCCGAGTGTCACTGTCATTATATCGTTACTGGTAATTATGTATGTACACAATATAATATCACGCCTGTACGCCTCGCAGGTAGGTAGATGTGTATATACACCCACAGGTCACTGATAATGTAATAAGAGGCGAGCTGGCCCTCAATCGGCCACTAATCCAAACTCCGTGCTGCTACTGAGAATTACCTGATGGAAAGACCCGATATCCTGCCCTCCTGGGTAAGTGGCAAGATGTTAAGCGAATATAATAGAAAGGTGAATGTTGGATACGGTTGAAATAATGTTACAACTATGACACATGACGTTCACGGCATTATACACTCAATATTTCTATTGTATTCGTCTACATACATACATAACATCACGCCTGTATTCCCCGAAGGGGTGGGCAGAGGTGCACATATAGTACACCCACATTTCGCCACTTATGTTTTAGGTCCCAATGTCGGGGGCGAGCCTATTGCCATCAACCGGGCACAAATCCAGACTCCGTGCTGTTACCGAGAATTACCTAATGGAAAAACCCAGTAACACTTTGCCCGACCCGGGATTCGAACCCAGGACCTCGTGGTCAGCAGTCGCGCTTAGCAACCACTAGACCAACGAGGCAGTCATATTCGTCTCGTGTATTCGTCTAGTATTTTTAAGACCGGGAATCGAACTTAGGAAGGACCTTACGCTCGCTCAGCACTTCCCTGTGTTGTGACAATGAAGCAGACATGATAAATATGACATGCATAAATATGCGGATCACATAAATATCTGTCAAAGAATTCAATATAAGAAATAAATGATAAGTAACCAAGGAGAACTTATCATATTTATTGTAATTGACCAATTTGACTGCCTCGTTGGTCTAGTGGTTGCTATGCGCGACTCTATGTTAAGGTCCTGGGGATAAATCCCGGGGCCGGGCAGTGTTATTGGGTTTTACCATTAGGTTTTTCTTAGTAGCAGCACGGAGCCCGGTCATTGGCTAGGGTCGCTTTTTACATTGGGACCTAAAACATACCTGGCGAAATGTGGGTTATGTAGGTGTAGTGGGTGAACCTCTGCCTCCCTCGGGGAATACAGGCGTGATGGTCTGTGTGTCAGTGTAATTGACCAAAGTGTATGTAAACTAAAAACCAGTTACTGTGAGAACCAGTTTAGTTATTTTTATATAACTCAACAAAAAGTGACAACAGAATAAATTGTATATTGTCTCAATCTAGACATGCGCCGCGCTGCCTACGTTTCAGCCTAAGTTTTGGATAAGTACCAGGATATCATAGTTTAGCAGGGATAAAACACATAACTGACTTTTTGCAGTTAGCAGGTTTTTCTGAATTATACAGGCTACAAATATTACGGAAAGTACAAGGAATGCTCAAGTACTGCTGCGTAAGAGTTACTGGTTCGATTCCCGCACGGGAAATTAAATTGTGCGCAGATGTTTATCCCGAGCCTGGGTTCTCGTGTATCATGTTTGTGAAACGCACCCACGATGCAGGAGAAATTCCTAGTGAGGGACGACGTTCTAAAAATAAATAATAATAATTTTATCTGACTTAACCTGCACATATGAGCAAGTAATAAATAAAGCTATTTTACAGTAACGCTTATCTGTGTATATTTCTGAAAGGCATAGTCATCTAATGAATTTAACCGTTTGAAGACCAGCAGTTCTTTTCTAGTTGATTTAGGGATGTGCAAATTACAGCAAAAATATTTGCGATAACCATGGATTAATTAACCTATCTATCACAGTCATGGCAAAGAATAGAGATATCAATAGAACTAAGCAGAGTTTAAGTTAAGTCAGGATCCCTGTTTAAGAAGAACTATTTGCAATATTTGTAGCCTACAAAATAAGTGACGAAAATATGCAACATAACGTGCAAGTGTCCTGTACTGTGTACCAGGGCGGCAGCGACGCGAGAGGACCGGTCGGCCGTGAGCGAGGTCGATGACCCGCGGGTTCATTGTCGGCTGTGCTGCGCGGAGTCGCGGACTGAGGTCGACGGAGATCTGCCGATAGTGCTTGTATTGTCTTTACGTCGCGAATATTCTGTACTCAGCTTATATGGGATCCTAATACACAAGAATTAATACAGTTGTTAGGAGTATTCGGCTCCTTTGTTCCCCAGAGCAAACAGCTGAAAATAGGGGCAAATCGAAGGGAGGGGGAAGGCTTTGCCTTGCAGTGGAATACCAATATCAATTAGGATCATAGAAGTTGGGAAACAATTATCCACTTCAGAATAAAAATATTTTCGCTATTTGAATGAAGTCTGTCTGTAAATTATACTCATATCTTTGCTACGCCGTTTCAAACCTTGCAAGGTCGCCAATAAATCCGAATAATAAGTAATTATAATATTGTATGTCAAAACCCAAGTGCGAAAAATAAAATCAAAGTTCAAACTCATTCATTAGTTCTCTAACAATGTTCACAATCTCAAAGTAAAGCTTAGTCCAAGTGTATGTAGGTACTAGCAGTTCAGTTTATAAAGCTCAGCGTTAGCTTCAAGTTACCAGGATGACATAGAAATGAGAAGTTGACGTCGACTACAAAGACCAATAAAAGCAAACACCCAGCACTACTTCGGTTTGAATGTAGATTACAAAGTAAAGATTTTTAAAAATAAAAGTAAAGTAGGTATTTCCCACAAACCGCAGATTCATAAAATCTCTACAAATTACTACTAGTGTTGTGGCTGACATGGTTTTCTGATGGGAAATGTGAATATCGAGTCGTAACCCGTAGCGAGCGGCGAGTGGCGTGTAGCCCAATTATTTATGTAACACATAATATGAGCAATTACCTCGCGGCTGACCTTGACTCGTGGTGGGATGAACATCGTACGCTCCGAATGTACGCGGCCTAATACGTAATATTCTGAACGTCACTACTACGGGTTACAGGCAGAAGTTCCAGTCTGAGTGGTTGAAAAGACTTTGAACCTTGTATTGACTGAAAAAAAGTTATTTCATAATTACCTGACTTAAACGCGACCTAGAATTTGAGTTACTATGAGTGTTCAACAAGCTTTACACCCGGGTATTTTAGTTACAAGATTAGGGCGTTATCATAGGCAGAAATATGGAGAAAAGAAGAATGTCTCTTGTCATGAAATAACACAAACAGCCAGATTCGGAACGATATTTGCCGATAACACAAATTGGATCGATTAACTCTGAGGATTTCTATCCTCTATCCTGAACAGCCAAACAGCAGAATCCAATGTATTGCGCCTATCGTGTGACGCATCATTAAAACTCACTGGACCTTAGCCACGCACCCAAACAAATGGTACGATGTACTTACATTTGCTTTTAAGAGATTATACTCTGAAGAAACTAATCTAGCAACATACAAAGAGAGAAATGAGAAATGTAGATATATAACAATACCCTGCTTATCTATACTGGCATAATAATATTCACAAACTAAATTAAACAAGTTACAATTTTCAATTTCATTAACACGACTGTATTATTGTTTGTACTCAAACTACCCATAAAACAATAACAAACTAGTCAAGCCACTGCCCTACTTTAGTCGCACGTACGCGTCGCACGCGGCTCCCATGTCACACGTCGCATGCCTCCGTGTAGTGTATTGTACGGACTTGACATTCTTAGTACATCTGTACAGTGACGGCGGCCATTGTTGCTAATGACAGCTGTTAGGTTTTATCATCTGTGGCCGTGTTTAATCTGTGCGTTAACTTTTACTGTCCCGTGGTGAATACTAATGAAAAATATTTGCTTTTGTAATTATTGGTGTTATGTATTGTTATTTAGTATTTTAATGGAGTCTATTACAAATACTTATAATGATTAATTTTGACTGCTTTTCGTATAGCTTCATGCAAAAACCGATGATTGTGCTTAAAAATACAATTTTCAAAGCTAATGAAAAACAGATGTGATATTAATTACTAACCTGAGAAAACTAGTTTTTGATTCAGTATTTCTTCACTAAGAAATTATAGAACAGCGCTCAATTAACGTTGAAATATGGTTCATACAGATTACACTAATAAAAACCTGAGTTTTGACGTTTACTATCAACAGATTCTAAATAGTGCTAACAGAGTCTGAATCAAGTATAACAATGTACCGCTTATGGTTTATACTTCACTTTCACTATAAAACGTATAAATGGTTCGAGTTAGTCTGTTTTTATTATAATAGTTCTACTTTACGATTACCTATCTAAATAGAAAGTATTTTCCAGGCTTAACTACTAGTTTTGATATGTGAGTTAATCAGCACAATCACGCCATGCATGTCTTTTTTTTTATATTTTTATTAGATTGTTTACAGCGTTCTATATCGTAAAACTATATTCAAAGCTCACAAAGGTATTTAAAGAAATTTAAAAAATATATATAACAAACCCAGGGCAATTTAAACGACCACAATTTTGGCGCGCATGGTGTGACGTCATAGTCTATGTCAACAAGCTACGTAGTTTAAGGTTATGTTGCTTTAAATAAGTAAATAATTGCAGAAAAGAGTATCCAATTTTAAATTAACATTGTATACACTACGTAAGTACCTTAAAGCTTTTACTTCTTTGATTTCAGCCGACGTTAAATCAGTATTTGATGTAAAATGTGATCTTTATGATCGTATCAATTTTCGGCATATTATCTGACGTCTTCACATAACCGCTTTCCCTCATTTTCCAAAAAGTCTCGGTGTGTTGCGTGTGTTGCTACATAATCAAAAAATTTGACACTTGCTTGTTGTCATAGACTTACGTTACATTTACTATTACAAGTGGCGGCGACTTTGAAATTCCCGCTCATTTGTGGCACTTATAATAACTAGTTTCAAAATAAAAGTAAATATTGATAGAAATATAATTCTGAAGTATTAAAGTTAACAAAAGGAAATATTTGCCCCATATTTGAATTACTTGCGTATTCCTTAATTTGTAAGATTTACTAGTAGTTACCATGGAGTATTATGAGTTCTTCTTTATTGGTATGGGCGCCTAGTAGGTACTTGACTATTTGAAAGCGCCTGGAAATAAATAGAAAGAAAACTTTTCGATATAGAAAGAAATTCTTGTAAAATATCACCATCAGCATGACTAGAGTAGGCCTTGATATAAACAGACGGACGGTCCAAAAGTATAATCATAATGATTGATCACATTCACACATAATGATGTGATCATGTGACTTCCGGGAGAGTGGCATGCTGACCGGCACAGAGACGGTGTTAAGTAGGACAACAACCCATCTTGATCTTGAACGTGGGCTATGTTACTTAACTTTAACTTAAATGTACTTTATTTCGTTGGTTACTCTAGTAATTACTAGAACTAACATGACAGGTGCGTGTCTGCCTCATTGGTCTAAAGCTAAAGCTACTACTTTTAAGCGTGAGGTCTTTAGTTCGGTTCCCGGGTTAGGCAGTGTTAATGGGTTATGCATTAAGCAGCACAAAGATTAAGTTTGTATCATGTAAGCCTAAGCTTGCTCGCATATTGTATTTATTACATAACAGGCAAGATGTGGGTGTACTATATACACCTCTGCAGATTCCTCCAGAGATTACAGGCGTGATAGTATGTTGAAAAATTCACATTATCCAGGAGTTTATTAGTATCCAGAATTAATCTTAAAAACCCCGACAAAATATTCAATTGATTTGATATTATATGTTATAACCGATTTAAATTGATTAAATACATACTGAAGAGTTAATTAATAATCACAAATGAATTCGCTGCAGTTTTCCGTGAATTAATTTATTGTACTTGCCTACACGCTGCTTGTCATAGAAAAGATTATTAATTAGTTTGGTTACGCAATGCTAAGTCATACTATTTATAAGGAAAAGCGACTCGATCTTTCCCGTTATTACTGCAAAATCGCTAAACAGATTTAGCATGGAGATAGCTTGAACCCCAAATCACGCCCATCTCCAAGATTGGTAAGGAGCACGGAGTAACAAACATCCAAAAAATATTATCATTAATGTTTATTTCGTAGCCATTTTCTGTTAGTACCAGGCGTTCAGAATTGACAGTAGGTTATTAGTGTCTCAACTTCCAACCGATGCACTGTACACCCGTCAACCTTCATGTTAGCGTAAAGATATATTGAAATCGCCTCTCTCATGATTCGCCCATTGATTTACGTGGAACTTGTCAGAGCGCGAGACACGCGTCACGCGACCGATAAAACAATGGCCGGTGAAAAAATGTAGCAAGAAGTGGTAAGGTCAAGTTCTTGGCGGTTATGCGCGCCTAGTACATCGGTTACGAGCATGTAACATCTACTTTTTATGTGTTTTGTAATTATTACGAGTTATGCGTAGTTACTTGTACGAGGAAGACATGGTTTTAAAGAGCTATCTATGATGCATCTGAATTTAATTTCTGTCTATCCCAAATAAAAAATACGGTGTAATGTCCTACTTTAACGAAACTCATCAATTAAGTCCATTTACAAGACAAATAGAATAGAAATTCGATATCCGACTTCAGAAAATGAGGACGTTGTCGATTCTTAATTTTGCGACGGTATTTTTATTTGGGTCAAACATATTTTTTGTAAATTCATCGATGGATAACGAGCGTAGTCGGTGGGTGCCTATATTATAATAAGGCCACTTCTACTGCTACTAGAAGATAATAAATTTAAGTAATAGGCCCGGCTCTAATTTTAAAACGTAAAATATGAATGAGGCGAAAGAAGTATGCCAGGATCGTAGCAAATGGATATCCGTGGTCTCTGTCTACCCCTCTGGGCAACTGGCGTGACTTTTATGTATGTTAATATCACATACACAAACACCCAGACTCCAGACAAAGTTATACAGTACCAAGCATAAATAAATTTTAAAACGTACGATAACTACGATTTAGCAAAAAAATACTCAAAAGTCTCGGCCGAAACAAAGAAACGACGACGCTCCGAATACCAATTTTTTTAAATCGGCTAAACATCAGTCAAAATCGTTAGACTAACAAAATAGAATCGCCTTTTTTAAAGTCGGTTAATCTTGCAGCTAACACGTTATAAACAAACCGACAAACTTATGCAAATGATTCAGTTTTCCTTTCTTTACTACAAGTGTGGTGTCCACGTTGTTCACGGCTGGTAGCTCCCCAACTATCATCAAGTATATTAATTACTCTCCGTCGGTGGCTCACACAAACATTACGCTAATAACGGGTAGTGGCGTGTGACGTCACACTGCATGAGAGCAGCTCGACTTGGAAGTCTCTGGATGGAGTTAGAGCTTGGAAATTAAAGATATTTGGGAAAACCGTTTTAACAGTCTGTTTAAGCAATTTTTATCTCTATTGTGTTGGTGACAAGATAGACGGTTGCAGTAAACAGTTTTTGCTAGGAATTTCTCCTGTATCGCGGGTACGTTTCACAAACATGAAATACCACACACAAACACCCAGACTCAGGACAAACATCTGCGGATCGCACAAATTATTTTACCGTGCGGGAATCGAACCAGCAACCCTTAGCGCAACAGTCCAAACACTTGGCTTACACCACTCAGGTCCTCAAATTGATAAAGGTAATTAGGACCTTCACCGGTCCGTGGCGCAGCTCTGCTAACTGAGCTACCGTGTCGCTGCTCTCATCCATTTAATTTCATAATTCCCTTTCAGTAACGTCTTACGAGTGACGGGGTTTTGTTTTTGCGAAATGTATGCGTAATCACCCAATTAGTTACCTACGGATGTACGTACACACGTATTTACTTACTCAGGAATGCCTGACTGGTTATTGCTGGCGACTCTGCCGCGACACCAGCTTATGATTAAGGACTCCATTTGAGTCCAATACAAGTTACTCTTGAATATACAACGTAAGGACATCCGGAAATACTTACATAAATTAATATTGGGCTAGCCCACTATTAGCGCAGCACAGTAGCACAGTTTCTCAAGCTCAATAAATGTAACCTCTGATTTACAAACTAGCAAGCAGCACCCCTTACTCACAGGGGTGGCCCCCCGGCACGATTCCCTCCTTCATATTAATTTCCCAACAAATCGGTTATAATTTTCTATCGCTTAGGTTTACCCTACTTACCCCCCGTGGGGTATACGATATATATTTTTATTTCTTGCAACATAGGTATTAGGATCTCAGAATTAATATGTATTGTTTTGATATTACAATATTATGGTTTTTTGACTTCGAAATTAGATTCAACTTTGTGAATTAGCAGAAGTCGGGATATAACATTATTTTATTTAGACGAACGATATTTTGACTCTATCCAATAAGAATCCTCATTAAAATCGGTCACCTGTCTGTCTGTTTATACCTCACTAAGATTTAACAACTGAAACGATTGTAATAACATTTTACATGGAGATAGGTCGAACCCTGGCCCAACAACATTGATCAAGTCGTGGCCGAATCTAGTTCAGCTATAACTAAAATTATTTCGACCTTGATATCCCTACCTATGTGCTCCTAGTAAATAATTCAAGCCTCATCGACCCGCCCGCGGCTTATACTTCATATGTAAACATTGAATACGTGTAATGTATGACCATATCGGGCTTATTACAAAAAACTAAATACGGTTTAAACCTAGCCTAACCATGGATAATAAGTCTTACAAACTAAACTATGGTTTTCACCAGTAATATGCACATCGCAACACATCACTACTATTCTTGTAACTAAGGTTTCTCCATTACGTTGTCCTCAGTAGCGGACGGAGTCTGGATTTGACAGATATTGAGGTGACAACTTACTGGTTACCCATGGGTCCTATAATGTTACTATGTTCTCTGCAGCTCTACTTTTGGATACAGGCGTAATGTCAGGTTACACATTGAATTAATTTTTGTGGTATTTGAGGAAAAAAAGTTCCTGAGGAATTCTTGAAACGATTTGTGTTAGTCGACTACCACATGGCATCATGTCAGCCAGGTGCAATTTCCCTCGAAGACCTGGCTGATTTAGCTGACAGAGCGAACGACTTTGCTAAATAAGCATTAAAAAGAAATTGAACTAGGAATTTTACGTTAAGGTTTAGCTAACACGTACTTAACGTAGAATATGATCATTTAGAAAAATATTTGTCGACTACCGCAAACGGTGATCCATAACTGTCTAGCCGACAAATGGGTCAGGGCCGGGGTTTGCGTTACATCGCGGTGTCCGCCGGAAGCCGCGCAGATAAGTTGGAGCCCACCCAGCAATGCACAGCATCCATCTAAGTATTATACGTGACCTCCTTGTTACTCTGCCTCCCTAGGCACGTAGCAAAATGAACGAATAGAAATCGAATAGAATGTTAAACGTATGGGGCTGTCATAATGTATATATACATGGTCTTTCGGGCCTCTGTACACAGAGTGCAATGTAACGCATTATTATCGCTGAACGGGATACCACTAGAAAAAGTATCTCAATATACCTATCTTGGGCACATTCTTACTGAGAACCTGAGAGACGATGTAGACATAGAGCGTGAGCGCAGGGCTATGGCTGTCAGGAGTAATATGCTGATCCACAGGTTCGCTCGCTGCAGCAAAGAAGTGAAGATTATGCTTTTCAAAGCTTACTGCCAATCCTTCTATACGAGTGGTTTGTGGATCAGCTATACTAAACTTTCGCTCTCCGCCTTGAGAGTACAGTATAACAACTGTTTCAGGATGTTGTTGGGACTGCCTCGTTATTGTAGTGCATCTGAAATGTTCGCG
This sequence comes from Abrostola triplasia, assembly GCA_946251915.1. Lineage (NCBI taxonomy): Eukaryota > Metazoa > Arthropoda > Insecta > Lepidoptera > Noctuidae > Abrostola > Abrostola triplasia. The sequence continues at coordinate 113,222 of OX276448.1, read as the reverse complement.
CAAAGACATACTGAGGATTTCTATGCGATCATCCGCAAAAAAACATGGTCAGTATTATCCAGAATGCGGGATAGTCCCAACAGTATTCTGAACATGTTATGTGATAAATACGATTCACCGTGGATGAAACATGCTGTAAATATCCTTGTCAAATAATTGTTTTTTTTAATTATTTTATTAGTGTAATTTTAAATTATGTATGGCCATTGTTGCTACGAATAAATAAATTATTATTATTATTATTTGTATCTCTCTTATTATACTCGGGCTATCAACTATGGGGAAGATACCCGGACTTTTAAAAGGCTTACGTGGGGACACAGGTCCAACACGCAGAGGCCCGTTGAGAACTTTAATCTAAAATATTATTATTATAATGTTTCGACGTGGTATAGATGACATAATGCTACTGTCAAGGGGGTAGTTCTATTACTTTGCGATTTGTTTTCACCTGAAATTGGATATTAACATGATCGAGTTAATTCCAAACGAAAAACTGCAAGACCGAATGACACAGTGAGCTCATTTTGCGTAAATCGGATTGTTAATAATAATTAGAATGTAAAGTAGTTGATAGTTATTGTTCAAATTAGACGTTTAACACCTCAGTCTGCCCGTGACCATGAATGCTTCGAAACACAAATACAGGTGAAACTAAATAAAAGCTTGTATATAGTTTTAGTAGAAAAAATTGTCATGAATGATAGCTAAGAACCATCTCTTATGAACCTATACCCGTTACCGAAAACCGCGTGAAAATCAGTCAACCCATTTTTGGCAAAATTGGCAACAATCATTTGTGGCCCACATTACAAACAAAAAAACAAACCTCCACCCTAAACGCATAGTGTACGCGTAGTGGGTAAAAAGAAAATACTTCTTTTACAAAAGATCCTCGATCACTGCTCCGATTTTAATGATGTTAAGGCATGCTTGGATCCCATATTTCGTTCTTGGTAGTTTAAAGGACGGAAAAGACGCGTTGAAATTCTCCACGCTTGTTAGGTAGCCTTCAAGTATAAAGTTACCAGGGTAACAGAGAGATCCTACTGGGACGATATTCTATAGCTTTTAATATTTTAACCTTAATACAAATTAATGGAATCTGCATTGGATATTACAATATTAATTTTAGACATTCTTTGGCAACAGTTGCTTCGATCAAAGGCGCATTGCTAACTAGTAGTAACTCGTGGTCACGGAGGTCGAATATGATCATAATCTATATAAATAAAGATGTGTTTCTGTATATGACGTCTTAGATGCGTTTCTAAAACCATTGATCGGGTTTTGTTGAAACTTCCTGGCCCAAAGTATCTGTATCATTTATATCTGAAATCACCGCGGACGATTTTCTCACAGAATAACTTTCTGCCTATGATGTCCACACACTTTGCCAAATCTAAAACCCCTCGTAAGCGCAATATGCGTAAGGAATCCAAAGCCTTCAAGTTTTACGTAAATAATATGAATAATTTATTAGTTATAATATTAATTGTGTAACCAGCAGTTGGATCCAACTAATACAACTCCAACCTTGACCTATTTATAACTAAGCCGGCTGCCAATCACACCGCGCTGTACTTAGGAAGCATTCAATTTTAATGGCGCCATACATTACGATGATCTGACGCTCGCGGCCGACGCTACATGTATGTGTGACATCATCCAGATAGATGGAATCTCACAGATTTCACCTAAAGACTAATTTATTCCAATAATATAACATTCAACTGTAAGGGAGCGGTATTTACTGTCGGTCAAACAATTCTGATCTTTATTTCATGGGTGATTTGACATACAATAGCTGCAGTGACATTGGTATTGAAAATAAATTATAGAAACTACAAACAAGATAAAAATAAATACAAAAAAACTATACAGAGACTTTTTAACCAAATGAAGGGCCCCCCCGCGTTTTGGGTAAAGTTGAGTGATAAAGCGGTTCCAAAACAACTAATTCTTGTCAAAAACTACCAGGACAACATGAAAAGAAGTAAGCTCCAAGCATTAGTTTAGTTACAGGCGGTGTTCTAGGTGCGAAAAGGTTTGGAGAGGTTTTAGAATTCGGCTACTTTATTCCAGCTCGAAGGAAATTGAAAATTCTGGAAAGAAAACTCTAGAAATCTTTGAAGATTCGATAAGTGGAAGGGGAAGAGTTTGATTGCTAAGTTTTTATTCCAATTCCTTCTAGAAGATAACAAAGAAGTAGTACTAGGCGCTCATGAGATGTAAAGCGGTGTGAGTGTAGTCCACAAATATGTCGTGTACTTGAAGACGATCCGATGTCCAAGGCAGTGAGGATTACGTTACATTAGGGTTTTGTTCTAGACGTTCGTGTCGTCTGAAATAACAATGTCACTAGGCACGCAATAGTTTGTTTTTAGACTAGCAATAATTAATTAAAAATAAGAAAATAATTTTCTTATAAAAATCATAAACTTCTCCACTAAAATATGTCATTTCCACGCAAAATCAGCGCAGCTAGTTATAAATACAAATACAATTTCTTAACAAGTTTGCGTAAAATATAGAGCGTAGTTCATTAAAGAGTTAATATTAATAAAAATGCCGACGCAGTTTACATTGCCCGCTACACAAACAACTGTCGGCCATGTTTACATAGCGAGCGCTCAATGTAAACAAAACACTATTGATCAACGATTTTATACAAGATTCTTAAAATTGAATGGCATTCCGGGGTTATTAGTCCAATGATTTGTTTTCTTTATTAGTTTTCATTTTTTTGTCGAAATTGAGATGGTAACGGATCGTGGGTGCGAGCGAGAGAGAGAAACACGGATTAAGAAAGGGGTCATTTAGAGTAGGGGTGGCAGTGACCTTGATTGAAGAGTCAGGTGCGTTAGAAATGCACTCGGCGCGCTAAACTTATAATATATTGATTATAATGAACGGGTGAAGAGGGATCATTCTTAGCATTTCCCAAAAAAATATATTTTAAATCATTGTTTGACCCTCCCACAAGTTTACTTGTCAAGGATGGAGGAGCTAATATAAGAGCCGTTTAATTATCGTATGAGGGGACCCTGTCTACTATCCTCTGTCCACCCTATTCGCGTGTATTATAAGCAAAGTGTCGTTATAATAATTCCTATCAAAGTTACCGAGAATTGTGAAGTTACTTCTCCTCAAGCTCTGCCGCCCTGGTACAAACTTTGATTGGTTTTGCTTTGCGACAAAGGTTAAAGGGAAGCTAATTAGAAAAAGTCCGTATTGCTTGCTGCTGCTAAGAGCTATCTATCTCTTTAGTTGTAACTAAAGAGCTATTTTCTCTTTCTTTTCATTGGTTCGTTATCAAGGACAGAAGATATCTGAATCAATTCGACATTAATTGGGGAAGTTATGTACCTGTTATGATAGCTGTGTTTGTGATAAATAAATAAATTTAATAATTGCTAAATGCCATGGAACATGGTTTGCTTTTCATAATTATAATTTTACTTATGTTATTGAAATTTTAAATGACTATCACGAATGAGTTTCAAAAAGAGTGTTTTATTTACCTATAATCTCGAAATCCAGTCCTTCATGATTGAAACCTAAAATAATTAACAATCTGTAAATGTTAATTATTTAAATATGGCAATTGCTATTAAATTTCATTCATTTCGTAAAATCGGGGCGAAATATTTTTGATCAGACTCAACTCAGCGACTCTCGAACTCGACTCCCCCAATTGATTTCCCGACTTATTTATATGTATGCATGTATGTTCGTTTGTGTACGGCCGCTCTTTTCATCTCCCCTCACTAATTAAAGAGATACAATAAGTTCTATATGACTGTTATTAGAATACAGACGACAAATCATGAGACTTAAAATATCAACAGTAACTCACGGAAAATATACATAATTCTAATTGCCAGCTTCTTAAAACCTAAGATGTGCTTAATTAAATTGAAATTCTTATTTAATAAATGTTAAAGCATTAAAATATAACCTATTGACTTGCTTTTGTGATTTAAGGTTTGATTTCTTGATCAAAGATCAAATTATAGTTTTTCTGTAAGAAATTTTCATTTTTATCCTGAGGTTTTGGAATTAACGCTATCATTTATGTATTTCTATTACTGAATCGTCGTTTGACCCCTTCTGCCTACCCCTTGAGTTATGCAGGTGTGATACTACCTCACAATATTTACTCCGCCACCTGTAAGATTGAGTTTACGTCACACATTCTCAACAGCGCCACATCGCCGAGTGTTATCGCATCCTCACTTCCTCCGCCGTCACGTGTCGCGCGGCCGGTATCACTGTTACGAGCAGTTCCGACGCACGCCTTCGACACTGTAGCGCAACCGTTCATGACGTCATCGACATCTGTTCACGTATACACACCTCTCGTAACTGCTCAATTGTCGCCCCTCTCACTTACGCATGCAAGGAAAACAGGAATATCCCAATGGAAAGGAAAGAGACAGAGATAGCTGTTGGCGTCCCCCAGGGAACGATTCTTGGGACAGTTTATTCTCATTTTATACATTGTAAAAGTTTGAAAGGGTTGTTTTGGTAAAGCGTTTGTTTCGTAGAGTTACTTTTTCTTATTGTCGCGCCGAGGTTGGCGCTCACTCCAGGGGTAATTAATTTTGGGACACAATGGAGTTTTTGGAGTAATTGGGAAGGATTTTTATAGGTCATGTTTTTTGTGTTCAGACTTAATTACTGTCTGTAGCGTGATGAGGCTCCGTGTCACCGATCTTTTGATTAACCCCGAGAGGCCAGTGCGGGACTACACAAACATCCCGGAATGGGAAGGTTTTTCACTCGGCCGTATATTTCCATTTGTTTGCTCGTTTCTGATTTACTTATAAAACGACTGTAGTTACACGAGATACCTTTGATACCTACTCAGTAACGCGCATGCAATTTTGAACTCTATTTGTAATCAACTTAGGTCTTCATTTCGCGTTTAGAAAAACTGAACACGCAGAAGTGTACCACTTTTATTAAGTCCAGTGCAAGGGCGAACCCGTTGTCATGGCGAGTGTCACTTGAGCTTGGTAAACCAATGGCTTGGTTTGCTTTACAATTAACTTTACTGTTATTAAATTAAATTAAATACATCACGCCTGTATCCCTCTGAAGAGTTGTGCAGAGATGCATAGTACACCACCATATCGCCAATTATTTTATAGGTCCTATAACCAAATAACATATTATCCGACTCGGGAATCGAACCCTGGACCTCACGTTCAGCAGTCGCTATGTGCAACCACTAGACCAACAAGAACCTTGCACTAATGGCAGCTAGTACGAACCGCCAACTGTAGTTATATAATAACTGTCTCTAGTAACCGTGATATTGATAGCATTCTTGACATCTTTCAGTGCTGTGTTTATGAATCGCGCGTCGAGCATTCCGATCAGTGCGCATGACAGGCCGCGGGTGCATTACTAGCTACGGTAAATAAATAAATACACGCTCGTAGTGGATGTTATGTCATACACACCATTATTATATGCGTTACTGGCAACGCACGGGTTTGGGCTACATTACTTTAGGTTGATGCCCGTTTTGGAGAGGTTTACCTTAACTTTAACTTTTGAGTGATTAGTGGTATATTTTTAGGACTGCCTCGTTGGTCTAGTGGTCGCTAAGCGCGACTGCCGAGCACAAGGTCCTGAGTTCGAATTCCGGGTCGGGCAAAGTGTTATTGGGTTTTTCCATTAGGTAATTCTCAGTAGCAGCACGGAGTCTGGATTTATGCCCGGTTGATGGCAATAGGATCGCCCCCTATTACATTGGAACCTAAAAACATAACTGGCGAAATGTGGGTGTACTATATGTGCACCTCTGCCTACCCCTTCGGGGAATACAGGCGTGATGCTATGTTACGTTTTAGGACGACTTATTTCTGTGATCGCTCGGTAAAAACACTAACCAAAGCAGTTGCAAGTAATAAAATATGCTTGCAGACAGAAAATAATGAAACAAACGCTTTTTAAATCAAAAGAACTTCAATTTAAAAGCCTTTTATTAAATTGATTATCATGTTAAAACTTCGGCAGGCAATCTTTAAAAAGCCCATAGTACCTCTATAAATATTCGAAATCCAATGCCATGATACAAAATGACCATAAATAAACCATAATTACGTACTAAGGCCGCAGACAGAGGCAGGATTCATCCAGTCCTCGGGAACTCGACACCTGCGCGGTTGCCGCTCCGCCACGCGCTCACAATGCGTGCACGCAGCGGCAACGTCGCTCAGGTGAAGGGGCGCGCGCCCCGAGCCAAGTGTCCACATTATAAAATATGTTCTCCTGGTATTATGCGAATGAATTAGGGTGTAGGTCATTTAATTGTGCAATTATTAATTATTATTACTTTTTGTGTTGGCCGCCTGTCGTGGGTTGCACTCGTTGTTATGGAAGTTGCGATCGATTTTTATTCACAGGACTTGCCTTTGGCGCTACAATCTAAGTTTGACATGATTGCCGTTGTGCCTGCTATAAATTCAGGCTATAAATAATTAATTACATGAAAACCCCTCATTCTCATTATTTCGATTGGTTTCCGCAACTTTAGTCTTATAAGCCAGGTAAACTAATTAATATGAACGATTTTTGAGACTTTATTTGTTCCTGACAGTTATTTGTTAGTTATTTATATTATGTTACGGCTTCGCTGTCCCGTGATTGGTTGCGGGAAAAAAGTACCTAAAGCAAATTTCTGCTCTAACCCATTTGATGTAGGTATGTAAAAAAATCACATAGTTCAATCCGTTGATTCTTTACGAGTATTTGGAACACAGTACCCAGAATGTATTAATATCTATATTGAATTTCAAATAGTTCATAGTTATGAATTTATGAAAAATCTGCCTACCCCTCAGGGAAACAGGCGTGACTTTATGTATGTATGTATGAATCCAATTTGTTCACTTCTAATATTTCTAATTTCAGTCTCCTCTTCAGTTCTGACAGCCTATTACCACCCATTTCCGTTTGATATAATATTTAAAAATGAAACTCAATGTGATAAATGGCTAAGTTCAAAAATATCTGGTATCCAACAACTACTGAGTAATCCAAGGCTGAAATATAATGTAATCGTAATTTATAAGTAGGTATTTATAAAGTGACTTTGACAGATGGAGTGGAACTTAATAAGAAATTGGTGCGGAAAGGCGGAGCTGGAGAAATGCTATGATTTGTAGAGCAAGAGATGAAAGATTTTTAATGGACGACCTGATTGGCGCAGTGGCTAAGCGATTGGACTGCTGCGCTAAGGGTTGCGGGTTCGATTCCCGCACGGGGCAAAACTTTGTGCGAACCACAGATATTTGTCCCGAGTCTGGGTGTTTGTGTATGTGATATTTCGTGTTTGTGAAACGCACCCACGTCACAGGAGAAATTCCTAGTGTGGGGCGATGTTTTTAAAAAAAAAAAAAAAAAAAAAGCAAGTTGAAAAAGAAAAGAATTCTTTCAAGCACTGCTCGTTGGTCTAGTGGTCGCTAAGCGTGACTGCTGAGCACGAGGTCCTGGGTTCGAATCCCGGGTCAGGCAAAGAGTTATTGGGTTTTTCCATTAGGTAATTATCAGTAGCAACGGAGTCTGGATTTGTGCCCGGTTGATGGCAATAGGCCCGCACCCTATTACATTGGGACCTAAAACATAACTAGCGAATTGTGGGTGTACTATATGTGCACCTCTGCCCACCCCTTCGCGGAATACAGGCGTGATGTTAGTTTCTTTCAAGAATCAGATCTGCAGGACTGTTTGCAATTGCATTTTGCATTGCAGGTAATTTCCCGTTGTGGAACTGAGACGCAGCACTGCAGTGCACGTAGCGACGTCGTCCCTTTTTTCTCTAGGAACCTCTAACTGACGAAGGCTGTAGTCGCTTACATTGGACATAAAAAATTGTGTAATTGTCAACAAAACGGCAATATTATTAACGTCCTGTATTCCTTAAAGGGGAAGAAATAGGCTGGTGGCAGGTACTAATCATAACTCGGAGATGTTCTACAAAAGGTTCAAGTGAGGAGTACCCCTTAACCGACGAGCGTGTATGAGGAATGTGATGCCAGTGAATGAGGTGAAAGAATTAGGCCAGGATCGTATTAAATGGAACTCCGTGGTCTCTGCCTACCCCTCTGGGAAATAAGCGTAACTTTATGTATGTATGTAGTATGTAAGCTTGCCTCCTGCGACTTCTGTTTCTTATGTGAAAACCAAATCACTGTCCGAGCTGGGAGTCTCAGGAACTTACGCTTGCCAACCACTAGACCAAAACGTAAATAATTGTAAATTAAAATGAAAAGATATCAACCTACCATTACAGAGCCGCGTATGTAAAGTAGCAAGTCTATCGATTAATTCTCAGAATCGATTATGATCGTTTAGTAGTCGATTGTCTGCTAATTGCTCGCCACTTTAGTTTGAATTGAGTTTGAAACTCGGACAGAACACGTGCAAGGAATTCGGAGACGGTTTAATTAAAATTCGTTCCTTCCTCGTATTATACGGACGTTGGCGTTTGGTATTCTAGTTATAAAAGGGCTCGTAGTTAGATAGCTACGCATATTAGTCGATCAAAGGTTAATCATCCCAGACTGCGGCCAGATCATGGATGGGTCACTGTTTACACTTATCAAGACAGCGTCGTGCCTCAAAAAGCACGTTAAACCGTTGGTCCTGACCTTGGTCTCTCTTCGGTCGTGTCTTGCCTTCCTTAACTATGAGATTGAGGGAATAAGGATTGCAGCATATTCACACACTAGTGTAGGTAGGTACCTACTGTAACATCGTCCCTCGGTTGAGATTGTCCATGACCGACATTCGGTCTGAAGGTCTCATTATTATAACAATTCTCGGAATCCGCTTAGTCGAGTTTGAAATACAATCGCCTAACAATGATCTAACTAAATTAATATCGAGAGCGCTCGGCTGTTCATTATAACAAACTATACAATAACAGAGTTACAATAGTTTAGTTAAATCTGAACGAAGTAAGGAGCGAGGTAATTAAAATAGAGTGGTCACAATAGGCCCACAGCCCACTCTACGTCGGAGAGCTCGGCCGTTGTGTAATGTAGGCAGGCTTATGAATGCCTGGTACAATACGTTCTTTGATTGTGAAAAAATATTATACTTGCACTTGACCCGCGACTTTGTCCGCGAAGTTTTTTTAGGACTTTTTCCCCTTGCCATGACTCTTAAAGCAGGCAGTTTACGTTTTGGAAGTAAGACCGGACATTACACTGCACGTAGCGGCTTACCATGAACTGTTCATGGTAAGGGGTGCATGCCTTCATGGTTCATGCCTTCTACTACCGGGTCCAACAATAGCTAAAAAGCACCTCAGTGAAGTACAGTAAATGCATCACATTTGGTCAACATATTTAGGTATAAAATTAGGAACACGCGTATCTGAATTCTTTAGTACTTACTACATGTACGGTACTAGACAAACATGTTACAGTACTGTAGCGTGTTCGATTCCCAGGTACAGTACAGTGGTCCTAGTGGGTAATGCTCCGCGTTCAACCATGGAACTTTGCTAGATAGGTCTAAACACGACGACGGAATGATCGAATCGTAATTGAATAAACAACATAACATAACATAACATCACGCCTGTATTCCCCGAAGGGGTAGGCAGAGGTACACATATAGTACACCCACATTTCGCCAGTTATGTTTTTAGGTCCCAATGTAATAGGGGGCGAGCCTATTGCCATCAACCGGGCACAAATCCAGACTCCGTGCTGCTACTGAGAATTACCTAATGGAAAAACCCAATAACACTTTGCCCGACCCGGGATTCGAACCCAGGACCTCGTGCTCAGCAGTCGCGCTTAGTAACCACTAGACCAACGAGGCAGTCTTGAATAAACAAATTGCGGAAAATTGAGAAAGTTTAATAATATTTCGTCACTATCTCAATAATATTAAACTAGATACCAAAACAACCCAAGATACCAATTTTAAACACTTTAAATGTACAATAGCTGGTCAACTGGACCATTCTAATTTCTAAAGAAAAAAGCAACACGCTCTCGTTTCGTGCTTGACCGGCGTTTTTTCAACAAAACGAATTCGCGCAATCGATCGAATGATATACTTTCTAACGGTCACCGCAGTACATTGTGAGCAAGATTGATTCTAACCTGCTCGCCTTTATGAGAGCCTGATACCTAAATGAAAAGAGAAATGCGTTTTTTGTCTAGCAATCTTCACGCTTTTGTCAGATTGATAGAAGTTGACTTTTAAATCTATTTATTTGGTTTGCCTGGCGAGGCTCTAACCAAATAGGTGTTTGCCAAAGGGTCAAGTGAGAACAGTGTGATGCGAGTGAATGAGGCGAAAGAAGTGCCTGGATAGCAAATGGAAATCCCTGTCTCTCTCTGCCTAGCTAGAGCCCTCTGGGAAAGTGGCTTCAGCGAACATGTTCTACTGGAGAAAGGCCGCGTTAGGAGTATTCTAAACTGTAGCATGTATGAAGAATCTGATGAGAGTGAATAAGGCTTTAGATAATGTCAATTCAAATGGAAAACCGTGGACTCTACCTAAAAAACTGAAAACCAGCCCCCCAACAGGGAACTTAAAAAAAGAAATAAAATGTAAGTCTCGCAGACGCCGTAGATACCTGGCTACCAGGTTATCATAACCTTTAAGAGAACAAAGAACTGTTCTCTCATGTATTTAACATACGCCTCACGGAAAAACAACGTGATTATTGAGAATTCTGCCGCTGTCGAATAATAAATGCCTTTGTGTCAAATCTATACAAATTCTGTTTGTAGTACAGCGGGACGAGCCGTAATGAATTCTGTGTCGGAAAAATGTCAGCTTTGTGGTAACAATGAGTTTGTTATTCCTGGGAGAGGGATTTGTCGCGAGAAGTAAATACCTACGTCAATAACTTAGCCTGGAGCTACGGGAAGAAGTACAAGTTTGAATCTCAGTTCAATGTTTTTAATAAACATAAATTACATTTTGCCGCTTAAGTTCGAACACCGCTTATGTTAAAATACGCAACCTTCCAGGAGGGGGATACAAAACTACTGCGTCGTACGGTGCAACATTACACGCCATGTTTTTCTTATTGTTTTGTTTCTCACCAATGGTTTTAAACTCTTGTGTTTGATGCGTCAGACGACGCGTCTTGCGATTCCTTATCGAATGACATACGAAACGTGCCTGTTTCGGTAAATAATTACTTCGCTGTTTAAAATGATGCGACGATGTTTATAGTCACACCTGTTTATCGAGGGTTAGTCACTTAGGTAGAAACCACGAATTCTCATCTGCTAGGATCCTGACATACTCGTTTTTTCTCATTAATTCCTATTTAACTTTGATTCCATCTCGTCAGGTCAAGATAATTTTAAACTAAGTCTTCTCCAGAACACAGCCACTTAGCAAGCAAAGCCGAAGCAATAGAAACGTGCACAAGTACTATTTTGAGTTCCAAACACATTTACAAAACATTGTCTCTAGTAACATGACGTGTGTCAGCTATTAGAGCATGACTGACACATGTAATATTGCCAAAACGCTGCATAATACGCGGCCATTAATAATGTCGAACGCATCGGTGTGGTGAACCCGCGCCCGCCGGCCGGCTACCAGGTGGTCGGTGAGTTGGCACTAGTATTACAAGTTGTGAGTAGCAGATGCCTATCTAGTAGAAAACCTAGCGTTATGTTGAGATGAACTCAAATTCAGACATGAAACAAATTAGTTATAGTTAACTTTGTTCTCTTGTTTCTTCTTCGGATCGTCATGAGCCAATAGCCACATGGAACAGATCATGCCGTGGTGTACACATTGGTCAGTCAACAAGGATGGTGGCGAGGCTGACCGGCCAGGGTCTGCCGTACTGCCTCGTCACTTGTGGAACACCTTTTACTGTTCGTAACTTATTCATCAAACTTGATATTTGACATGCTATGCTTTGTCACCCAGTCATTCATATTATCTTCACACCTAATCTATCTAAGTATACCTTTCTAAATCCCTATACATCTGTCATCACACTGAACTTCCCTTATATAAAAACGAAATTGATTGTTTGTTTGCCTCCTTATAACGACTAAACCACTAAACCGATCGTAATGAAATTGGATACAGACAAAGCTACACACCTAGGGAAGAATATAGTTTACTTTTTGTTTTAGAAAAGACGCGGTAACAATCCCACGCGGACGAAGTCGCGAGCGAAAGTCAGTTCATTATAAAGCCAGTTACATGGTCCACACCGCGCCGCGCGCCGGTAAGATTGAATCACGTCGAGTGTGAGCCGATAACGTTCAGTGCTACGGTTAACGGCTTGCGCTGAGATAATACTAGATGATGGTGAATGATCTGCGCTTAGAGTTACGTTACACAACATCACGCCTGTATTCTCCGAAGGAGTGGGCAGAGGTGTGTGTACCTAGTACATGGACAATACCCAGTTCTGTCATGGTGGGTTATATGAAGTGAACCCAAGACCTCAGCAGTCGCGCTTTGCTCATTGGCGGCCCAGGTTAGAGGTAATTTTGGAAACTATTCATCTGATTTCAATAATTCATTCTCTAATATTTAAATTGGACAGGTTGGACATAGACGTTAAAAACTAACATGTTCCACGTAGACGAAAGTCCCGGCTGAATCTAATTCATAACATTAAATACACAAAATTCTACATTTTATTTGCGAGTTCGATCTAAATCTATATTTTTACGATACTCGTAGATAGTAATAGTATGTGTAGGAGTCGTGCCGGCCCCGTTGACTCGCGGCTCGTGACAGCCACCCTCAGGGGCTCATCGGAGACGCGACATTTATGTAGTCGTTAACTTGCTCTGCGATGGATGGTATTTTATTTTCATCTTTATCGGGTTTTGGTTAGGTACATCTGTAATATCCAGATTTAGTCCAATAAGGTTCGAATTCCGAGTCGGGCAAAGTGTCACTGCAGCAGCTCTGAGTCTAGGGTTGTGCCCGGTTGATGGCAATGGGCTCGCTTACATAGAGACCTAAAAACATAGCTGGCGATATGTGGGTGTACTATGTTCGCACCCTGTCCCTACCCCTTCGAGGAATACAGGCGTGATGATATGTATTCAGCTTCATGCCAGTGTTCGCCCCCGACAATGTATTATTCAACTTACATATTTAGCCAAATGTCATCTAGATCGGATAGTGTATGGATTCTCAGACTTTCTTCTTACTTAATTCTTACAATTTTCTTAGTTTCTGCCTTGTCGTGTCTTGTGGTTATGTTGCCATTGTCATCATACTGAATGACATATTTATTTCATTAAAAATAAACCTTCTTCATTTATGACTACGGTCTATTTGAATCTTTATGTTAGTCCCCTTGATATTCACGCGGACCAAGCCGCAGGATAAAGTTTACTAGTTGTATAAAAGTTAATTAATATAGTTTAGTTAGTGAACTTCATAATTAAGCTATCTTTCTTGCATGTTGTTTTAATTCTAAGAACTAGTGGCAAGTGACACCGTGTTTACATTGTAAGTACCAGGAACTCATAAATATGAAGAGTGCGTCGTCTTCAGTGAGTTTTATTACCGACGAGGTTTTACTATGCTGGGAAATCACAAAATTTACTCTTCGTTTAAACTGACTTCAACAAAGGAGGTGCTCTATTTGTCAGTTTTGTCAACAAAAACCAATAACTAAAAATAATGTACTTAATTCTAAATTCAATTGAACTACGTCAGAGCTTATTGCGTAACTTAAAGATTTTGTTACCCACAAACCGACAACGGGACAGGCGAAACTAACAGCTTGCACAACAAAACTAAACTCAAAGTTCTCTAATTAAATAATTTTGAAACTTTCAGGAAATAGTCTTGTTCGCGTTCAAATCATTATCATTTTTACTAAACTCTACGAATTATAATCTAAAATTAAATCTGAAATTGACGAAGTTTAACGAAATTATCTAGAATGAATAGTAACTGGCAACTGATGCCACCGACTGTACCAGCCACAAGACGGTACAAACCAAGTTAGTCACTACGGCATTGACCTTCGTGTGTTGCACCACATTTGATAATATATCGAACTTCGCAGTCCAGAGCTCTGTCCGCGCATAAGTAGTATGTAACAATTCTCAGTAATGCAGTAATGGACGGTAAATTATAGATGGAGTCTACAATTTGACAGATTACCACGTACTTTCATGAAGTCCTGGTACTTTGGGCGTTAAGTGGACGATCAAAATTATAGGTTTTAAAACCCTAATCGCTAAGTGTTTGGGAACTTCTAGGTTTTTAGGTAAGGTAGCACACAACTTGGGTAAAATCCCCAGAGCTGGGGTATTTTCGGTTATAGTCAAAATATTAAAACGCCCTTCTACTTCCCTACCCCAGGTATTTTGGTGTCCTGTCTGAATCTTAAGCTGTCTTGCTTCTCATCATATTAATAAAGTCACACTTGTTTCCGAGACTGCCTCGTTGGTCTAGTGGTTGCTAAGCGCGACTGCTGAGCACGAGGTCCTGGGTTCGAATCCCGGGTCGGGCAAAGTGTTACTGGGTTTTTCCATTAGGTAATTCTGGATTTGTGCCCGGATGATGGCAATAGGCTCGCCCCCTATTACATTGGGACCGAAAAACATAACTGGCGAAATGTAGGTGTACTATAATATGTGCACCTCTGCCTACCCCTTCGGGGAATACAGGCGTGATGTTATGAAGCTGCCCTAGATATTACAGTTTCAATATAATCTTAGTTCTTGCTTGCATCATTCAGTAGATCCTTCAGTTCCAGCACCACCTTTCCTAAATGACTGAGTCATGAGCTTGCCTCACATACATAAAAATAAAATTACGCCTGTCTCCCAGAGGGGTAGGCAGAGACCACGGATTTCCATTTACTATCAATTATTTACTTCGGTTGTACTCGCGTGTCGGAAATGCCCGACCAGGTCTGAACTCGAACGGAGGCCTTATTCATGAGTACTCCCGGTATTATAATATTTAATACTTTAAAATGTCCGCGGTAACGATGTTAATCAATGATTAATTAATTACTACTGTGTGGATACGATAAAGTTCAGGTATATAATTAATTGGCGCGCATTGGTTGTAATACAATGCCGGAGCCTGCAGGCTGGCCGAGTGGATGAGGTTGTTGGGTGAAGGGATGGGCTCGAGGCTATGGCCGAAGACGAATATTCGGCCTCAAATTGTACCTAGGTATATTCGGTTTAAAGAATTTATTTCCCAAAAGAACTTTACAAAATTCACTTAAATATGAGAAATTTAAAGAAGTTTGCTCGACAATTCTTAGTGAATTGCGCGTTACAGACATTTTATTATTTTAACGTGGCACCACACATGTATCGTTGATGCCTTTACAAACATGTAATATTACATACACTAACACCCAAACTGCGGTCCCACACATTTTTGTGCACCGTTGCGCATGCAACCCGCAACCCTTAGCGCAGTAGGCCAGTCGCTTAGCCACTGCGCCAATCAGCTCGTCAAACGTTAACATTAACTTCTCAAAAGCATTAAATTACACAGAGTTCCTGACGTATTCGGCCCAATAATTAATTTGATGAAATATAAATATACAGTATTAGCTAACCCGGCGATCTTCGTACCGATTTCTCACTGTTTAAACCTTCCCTGGACTTCCACGGATATTTCTAGACCAAAATTAGCCAAATCGGTCTAGCTATTCTCGAGTTTTAACGAGACTAACGAACAGAATATCATTTTATATATATAGATTGACTAGGCTGAATATTGCTCACATATATTCGGCTAATATTCTAATTTCATTCAGCTGAATTATCAGGATTATTCCGTCGAATGTAGCAGAATTTGCTTTTACATAAATGATCTGTATAACAGATGATTTATTCATTTGAAAACACGAAGCGGGATTCAGCGGAAGGTTTCATTATCAATGTGAAGAATCCTTTAATTTGTAGTTGAGTACGTCACTTTACTATTCTGTGACTAAGTAATCGAGAGCCGAACTTTCGGCGTAAATTCACGAATGACGAATTGATTACTATACTATAACATCTCTAGGGACACAAATAGAGGTTTGGAGTGTTTGGATTTGTCGCGGGTTCATAGAGAGCTATATTATATAATTAACTACAGTCAAGTATATACCCTAGCGGGCGCACCTTATTCATAGAACATGGAACAATCGACTATTTGAGATCGTGTGTCAGCCTTTGTTAAGCACTCTTCGTCATTATTTTGACATTTCTGTCTATTGTACGGTGAAGTAGCCGTACGGTACGGTTATGGTAGCCTGGTACTTCATCGGATATCAGTTTTACAACATTACGCTTGATCAATAGACAGGAAAATGTGCCCACGAAGGTACTTTCATGATGATCTAACTCGAAAATGCAATCCTGTGTTTGTTTGTCCACAATTCTATATTATCAACTTAGAAATTATCAATTATCCTGTCCTCAGAATGACGGAAGTTGCTGAAAACGAAACTCCTCGATACCGTTCAAACAAATAATATAAATGAAATTTTTGAAAAATAAGATGTAATACTGAAAATTTTCTTTGATAGTTATGTACTTAGATGACCAACTTTATCTATCTTATTTAAATAGTCGACGCGAATTCTGTGCAGGAAGGTCCTGGAGTTTTAATTCCGGGGAAAGTGTTACTGGGTTTTCCATCAGGTAATTCTTAGTAGCAGCACGGATAACTAGCGAAATGTGGGGTACTATACTACTGCACTGCCTACCCCTTCTACAGGTAAGGTAGGTAAGGTGAATGTAAGTTGTAACGAATTAGGTAATTTAATTAACATTAGTTTATTTGAGTTGACTGTGAGTATGGCGGCGCTACCTTATTTCCGAAATAGATTAGAGCACGACCAGGTACCAGGCAGACAGGGATTTACTTTATTAGATTATCACCGGCGTAATCCTCTTACTGTGCTTAATTGTGGCTTATTGTCTGTACGCCACGAGGAAAAGAGAAATCTGATCTAACGACGTTTTCTTTTCTGGATTCTTTGTACAATTTTAGATACCGATTAGTTTTGTTTCGGTTGGTAACGCGTACAGAACGTAGAAGCAGTTCAGGAAATACAGGAGTTTATATAGAAATTGCACAATGTTATTAGGATTTTCCTAATTACCGGTATTTACATGAATAAAACAAGTAATTAGTGATACAATTTTACAATACGAACCAATTACTATAATCTACGCCTACTTTAATTACTTGGTCGTGTTCTGTAGCAATAGCATCCTGGTTATTATGCGCTCCTGGTACCTCGCTCTCACTAAAACACGTGTTTGCTTGTTCATTTATGTTCATTTTATTATTATGCAATGGAACCTATGTCTATCATATAGGTTTTATGTAATAGGTGTGTAGTAGTGGCCAAGTAGTTAACATACCAAATCTGTAAGCACAAAGCAAGTATCAATGTGACTTTTTCAAAGATATTCTAAGACACTATTGAGTAACTATGGCGGAAAACATCGTGAGGAAACATGTATTTAATTATCTGAAATCACCCACAGTGAGCTAGCATGGCGATCAATGCTCAATCCTTGTCTACACGAGAAGAGGCGTTTGTCCTGCAGAGGATCAGTTACAGGCTGGTATTATTAGGAGGTGATCCTAGAATACTCTTAAACTGGGTATTTCCTTATCTCCTTGCCTGTCCTCAAAGGCAAATCTGACAACTTACATTACAAATTAAACGAACGCTAGTTAGGTTAGGTTACGTAAATAGTTTCATCACGTAAAACAATATTAAGTGATGAAATTCTGTAATAATCTCGTAAATAAACACTTCGGTCGTTATTATTATTAATAGGATTACAATAATTAAACATTCACGGTATAAATAGTATTCATTAATTATTTGACAGCTTAATTAACCAGACGTTTTGGTTCACCACGACAGTTGACAGTTAAGGAATCATCTGTTAGGAATATTAAGTGACAAGCGACTACTACTATATTTTAGTTGAGCGCCGACTTACTCACTGATGTAAACAAAACATCAATGTTCCGATGGTTTCAATTCAATTTTTAATCGGTACTGGGGATTTTCTATCGCTTTTTTCCCGGAATCCCTACATAATATAAACGCGAAAGTGTGTAAGTATGGATGGATGATTGTTACTCTTTCACGTAAAAACTACTGCAGGGATTTTAATTAAATTTCATATGGAGGTAGCTGACACCCTGGATTAATACATAGGCTATAAGCATAAGCTTTTTATCCCGAAAAATGTAGCGGGTAACACCGCGGGGCGCAGTTAGTAATTAATAAATAATGAATTTATGACGGACAGGCTAGTATTTGAATTATATTCAGAGATTATCTACCGAATATAGTTTCTGAGTATCTCTTCAAATATAGACAAAATCAGTTTTGCAATTAGTGTGCAAGAAGTCCGCCTCCGCGAGTTACCTCAGTACGTCCGTCACTACACCATCAACCTCGCAGTATATTTGTTGAAGACAATCTCTATAGAACCTGTTTCTATGTGACAGTCAGTTTATGAAAGAAGAAATTATAAGTAGTAAGTATCAATAAAGATGTAGGTGCCTCTCTAAAATATTGAAGGGTGACACCACCAGTTGTCGGAACTGGATCAATTGTTATTACTTTTTAAATTCTTAATTTTTATTTTCGGCAAAAAAAATATTTTTCAGTAAAAAAAATCTAATCATAAATATTTACTAGGTTTACGAATAAATTTATGCTTTGTAGTCATTTATACGTAGGAGAAAAGACAAAGGTTCTTAATTTTTGTCCAAAACTAGGTACAGACATACTATTTGTTTTCCGTAGGGAGGATGGCTTAATTGTCAACTGTTTACTTTTTGGTAAATAAAATAATTTCGAACACCAGATTCCAAAGAGCAAATTGTTTGCAAAAATAATATTTTGTATAACGAGTATTATTGTAAATTCTGATGATATAGTTGTAATCGTCCATTGTATTTCTCCCGCGCTCGTCTTCACACAAAGGATAAATAAAACATTCCAAACTCGGAGATAATATTAAACAGAAAATACAAAATGATTTCAACCGTACAGAGGCTCGAGATCTCGAGACGTTGAGTTATGAACAGTTGATGAAAAACTTAGATTAGAATGCGAGGTTCACTTGGAAATCGTTCGTGTCGAAGTTATCGCTCGCAAACGTCAAATACTTGCTCAAACAACTCGCTCCCGGCGCTTCCCAATTATACCCTTCACGGTAAATTGACTTCATGAATAAAATAATCCTATAAGTCAAGACTTCCGAATCTTTTAACTAAATTACATTTTTTCCTCAAAGTTATTTCCGACTTGAGTTTAGCTTTTCTATTGAGAGCTCTCAGTAACCCGTCGGTGCCTTAAATATGTAGGTAAAGAGTGTAGGAACAACCGTTTGTGTCGGTCAGAGGGTCGTCGAGGGCACACCGCCTGCTTGTATAGTTTTACGAGCATCACAGTGGCCGCCGCCGAGCGCCGCGCCGTGCACTACACAACCCGTTTCTTAGCAAAACGAAACAATAAAAAAGTGGTTTCGGACGCCGAAGGGCTTTGTTTAGCCAAATGAGGGAACTGGGTTACTGTAGAGGATGGGGCGCCAGTTATGATCCCATCGCTGAACACAATGCGATCACCGCTGGGGCCCGATTGTTGGGCGAGATACGGTGCAAATAGGTAAACGACCTGAAGGATCGCATAAAGGCCCAAATATAACGGGGATGAGACAGGAAGTAGTACATATTTATAGCAGTGGTGAGACGAGCCACTCCCTCGACTCAAGCACTCGGTCGTGACAACAGTTCCAGTTCAATGTAAAGTTCTGGCAGAAATTCAGAGAATCGGTTCTCCGCTCGGCAAGCGGAGTTGTGACCAATGACCCGTGCAAACCTCGCAAGACCGACCGGCCGCAGTTACAAACACTTCGCAATTGCAAAAGTTTCAAGAAACAGATCCAGGCGGCTGTGGGCGCGCGAACTGTTGGCCAACCGCAGTGCTCTAACGATTTGTTCTGCCACGACTTAGTTAAGCCCTGTATAGCTGAGCTATGCGGCTTGGCGCAACAGGAAGCCGCCGTGTTTACAGCGACGCGACGTGACCGACACGGCGACGACTCGACGCGCTTCCAAGAATCAGCCGCCAGCCGGCTCGACCGTGCGACATCACACATCGATCCATGCGAAACGATTTATTGACAAAAGGGTTGTGTTCCATGCAGTTGTTTCGACGAGCTCCGGACACAGCATTCACTCAATAACTTATATTGAGGAATACTCAGAAACCGAAGCAACAGTTTTCTCTCACGTTTCTCGTGTTTTCGCAACACAAAGCAATCGGAATCGATTCCCGTTTCGACTTGAACTCGGCCTGACACGAGCGAATCGATTGTCTCGATCAGACGGCAATTGAACGGAATTGAATACTATTTTTAGTAGACGGTAGCTTCCGATACGGTTGCCTCGGACATCGAGATGGAGACGGAACGCCATCGATACGAGATGGTTCGCCAAACAACACTCGGCTGAAATAATTCACATTGAGATCACTCTAAACAGTCTAAACACAATAATGGTCGGTGGTGAGAAAAAATATAGAGCGACGACGTCGTGGTATCGACGTTTCATTCGTCGGTCGCTGGAGCGTTACTGGACAGACGCACTGTCGCGGCTGCGGCGCGCCCGCCGTACATAACAACACTTTATAGGCATTTTTTATGGCTTCAGCAAAAACTAAGAACACTGGCACTTGAGCACAAGGCGGAGGTCGCCGCAGCGCCGCGGCACACACTGCTCACCTGAGCCTCACGGGCGGCGGGATGTTGAACGCCGGGAACAGTTTCGCGTTGGGACTCTCAAACAGCATCGCGATTGTTTTTTTCACCGTGCACGCATCGTGCATCCGTCCGCGCGGGTTAGCGGCCGGCCGTGTACTGCCGGCGCTGCGCCGCGCCGCCCCGCGCCCCTCCGCGCCCTCCGCGCCGCGGTGCCCCGCGCCCCCGTGACGTCACGCCCGGAACGCTAAGCTAGGCTTCTTCGTGTCAGCCGTAGCGCCCCGTCCCGCTCGCGCGCTCCGCTCGCAAGCGGGACGTAGCATGTCTTACAAAGGATATTGCGTCGATGCGTATTAGCAACTCGGGCTGCCGGGCGCTCGAGCAGCCCCTCCACGGTAGGGCTTCGCAGCGGATGCGGAACGCAGGCACTCGCCGACTATTTTATTTATACTGCCTGACCTCGAGGCTCTGGCAGCGGAGCGAATGAAATATGGACGTGATGGAGCCTCGGGGTGTTAGTGGATCAGCTGTCGGCCGGCGGCGAGCATCCCGCGGCCGGCGCAAGGTCGGGGCATTCGCAGCGCCGCGCCGGCTCCCGCCGACAACAACCATACTAAATAACATTTGATGTTAACTTACAATAACTTTATTTAGATGAACTTTTAGAACTCGATTGCTGATGAAGCAAAAACTTCGCATGTGCAAGTCATGTTTGCTCGATAGAATGACTTAGTAGTAGGCGGACGTGTAGGAGACTCGACGGACAATAACAACAGCTCTGTCACCCTAGTACTATTGATATCGGTAATAATAATAATGTTTTTACTTTCTGCCAAAGAAAAGTAATCTCTCAATAACCACGTCATTTGCCTGTTGGTTTCGTGACGCGGCTGCTGGGCAGGATGTCTCGTTTTCAATTCCTAGGTAAGGTATTTCATATTTCTGGTAGGAAATACCTAGGTACCTTTTTTCTTGGATTTCTCCTACAGAATCCTTATTTCCTATGTGAAATATAAACAGAATTTATCCAAACTGAGGTTTAGAAATAACCTACTCCACTGCATACAACCTTACTGCCAGGCATGCAGACACTTCCGCCTGCGTCGTGACGAGCCCCAGGCGGCGCCGCGGGGCACCGTCAGTGTAATGACAGGTAATTGTTTTAAATTTTACTATTATCAACGTAAACAAAGCGTTATAATGGCAATCTCTAAGGTTATTGTTACACTCTCCCCCTCCGGACCGCGCCCGCGCCGCTACACCTCCCCCCTCCCCCCCAACGCGTGAGAAACTATCGGCGAACAATAACACCGACACACAAGAATATGTCAATGACATTATCATTAATATAATTTGCTTTTAATAAAAATACCTAAAAATGAAATTCTTATGTAAAAAAATATGTTTATCGCAATTTGTCTGAGACGACAATTGGTGTTGTCACCCTACTATTGTTTGACAGAAGTATTTGGCGCAATTATTTTTTAATGTGTTCTTATTGTTCTCTGGCTGCAAAATAGTTGAGCTTACTTAATGTTGTCAATTAATAATAAAATAGTGGATACATACAAAATAAAATTATAATGAACAGTGACGAAGTTAAGTCATTTTACAACACTTGCCGTCTCTCGTTACTTTGTACTCATATTACAAGGTATTAATGTATTTCTATTATTTTCACGCCTGTATTTCGTTCAGGGGTAGGCAGAGGTGTTAGCCTGTTGTCGTCAAAGATAATGGTCCACTATTATAGCAATTTTAAGCACAATGCTACATTATTCAGATAATTATGATATTATTTGAAACCCAAATTCGAATCAAATTTATTGCCACTAAGGTTTATAAAAGGTGTTGTACCAGTACAATAGGTTCACTTAGTTTTTTTTTAAATCCCTCCCCCTCCCCTTGTAATTTCTCCTGTATCGTAGGTGTTTTTCACGAACATTAAATATTACACGCAAACACCAAAAACCCAGACTCGAGACAGACAGCTGCGGATCGCACAAATGTTGGTCCCGTGCACCTTAGCGTCACTGTTCAATCGCTAGCCCCCCCCCCCCCCCCGCGCCAACCAGGTCCTCCTATCGTTATATTTATACTTCACGGAAATTAACAAGAGTTGTTAACTTGGTTATTGTAAGTCTCCGCGCCGACCGATGTGATGTGTACTGGCGGAGGGGCCGACAACCGCGGATTAATTTACACCTTCACATCACCCGTGTATTCCCCCCCTAAGGGAATGTGGCTCACGGTAAGCCACCACTAGACCAACTGAGAATTACCCATCAGAAAATCCCAATATCACCAATCGAATCAACCGAGAATCGAACCCATAACCTCACACTGCAAACTACTACGAGGTAGTCACAATTATTTTCTCTAATATTTATGGCAATACCAGCTTTTGCCCGTGGCTTCGCCCGCGTCAAATAACCTATGTCTTTTCTCGGATTTGAAATTATCTACAGGCCAAATGTCATCAAAATCCGTCCAGCGGTTTAGTCGTGAAAACGTAACAAACAGACAGACAATTACTTTCACAAATATAATAATATAATATTAGTACGGATTGTTTTTTTTTTTTTTTTTTTTTTCGAACTTGTCTCTCGCAGTTAGCTCTGAGGGAGCTCTTACTGCTTAACCGGTCGTTTGGCGAGACCTAATAAAAGGCCTCCAGCCAGGCTTATAAATTAAAAACTACAAACTAAGCGACAGCGCCTAAGGGCACCCCCGCAAGGGGTTCGGACCTCGGCTCAGGGCGTCGCTGGGGAAGGAGAAGCTACCACTACTGGGGGGGAGCTGCTGGATCGGATTATTTGGGGTTTTTGGGGACATGATCGAGTTTTCTCGCACGGCACGAGCCGGCGGCGCGGGAATAGCTCTAGAGGGGCGTCGCGACGGACCTCGCCGGCGAGGTCGATACGATGGTCGGGCGGTGTGTCGTCGTCGTCGTGTGGCGTTGTCGATGTGTAGTTGCCGCCGTTCGGCATCTAACCTAGCTTTCACCTCCGCCTGAAGGACGGTGATGGGATCGTCCGGATCCGAGAGAACATGACGGGGACGGCGCCGTTTGGCGCGGACGAAAGCCGTGTATCGGGCGGCCGATACGATCAGGGGATTGGAATGAGCGGGGACGGACTTGAAGTAGCGAACGGACGCTAACTTCATGAATTGCCTGATAGTGGGCATTTTGAGATCGACATGGAGTTGCTCGTTGCGAACGAACCACGGGGCTCCCGTGGCTCGACGCATGAACCTATTCTGGAGGGTCTGAAGCTTCTTGAGCTTATAGTTTTCGACGTGAGCGAACGTTACGCTCGCAAAGGTCATGATGGGGCGGATACAAGTGAGGAAAAGCCTCACTTTGAGTCTGAGGTTCAACTTACTGCGCTGATTTACGAGAGGATGAAGACGGTTGAGAGCGAAGGCTGCGCGAGAGCGCACCCTCTTTATGTGTTCTCTGAAGGAGAGGTTGTGATCTAGGATCACACCCAAATATTTAGTCGACGTCTCCCAAGGGATCGGCCGACCGAACATTTATAGTACGGATTGCAAACCATCAATTATTTTATAGTAAGTAGGAGCCTACCTGACGTAGCTATGTCTGAGTGCCTGATGCTTGGCATTCCGCCCCGCGTCCTCGTTGCCCGGGGCAACCGTGGTCCAAGATGGCCGCCGCCGGCATTCAAATCAAATCAAAATCATTTATTGGAACAAAAGCAAGTTTACAATATTAATTGTGCGTTAATTTAATAATACCTAACTAACATAAAACTTACATCTAGAAAGTCAAATAATTACTAACTATATTTAAGGAAATGACTAAATAATGAGATCAATTTTTTATGTGATGTGTGTGTGTGCGTGAGTGTCAGTGTGAAAATTTTTAAGATTAAACTTTTACAAGATTTTCTTGTTCTTCATAATGAAGGGTACTGAGCCAGTTATAAATTGCCTTCTTACATTCACGAATAGTTAGTTACATTCATAAATGTTCAGTTTTTGATTTATTCTATTGAACAAAATACAGCTTATTAAATGGTATTGTCATTTAATAAGCATTAACATTGAGTCAATCGTCTAAAGACAGTGATTGTCACCATCAGTTGACTTCACCTGACTGGTTGGTGGCGACACCCGAACCTGATTGATGTCTGTGGCTATAACACAATCTCTGGTAGGTACTAAGTTGAATGTGCATCATCGGATAAGTATTTAATAACATAACATCACGCCTGTATTCCCCGAAGGGTTCGGCAGAGGTGTAGGTATGTTATTGGTCCCGTGTGTGTCGTGGTGACCTAATGGTTAACATACCGGATTTGTATGCACAAACCCGGCCAAGTATCAATGTGACTTTTTCAATGTTATAAATACTTTCTTAGTTATTCTAAGACACCACTGACTAACGGTGACGGAAAACATCGTGAGGAAACCTGGATTTAATTATCTGAAATCGCCCGCAGTGAGCTAGCGTGGTGATCAATATACAACCTTTTATCCATTGTGTTTATGTAAGTTTTTCTTTCCTTGTGTGTACAAATAAATAAATTTATTATTATTATTTATTATTAATGCTCAATCCTTCTCTATTCGAGAAGAGGCCTTTGCCCTGCAGTGGAACAGTTATAGGCTGTTACAATTATTAACATACGAGGCGCCTAGCCTGTTGCCATTATGTAACCACAAATAGTCGTGCCATAGGAAACGCCTATATCCAGCAGTGGACTAAGATGAATCACAAATCCAAACTCGTGCTGCTAGTGAGAATTACATAATGGAAAACTCAATAACACTTTGCCCAACCCGGTAGTCGAACCCAAGACCTATCAACCTTTTTCAACTCGCTCGACAGTCATGCTATAATAATAATAATAATAACAACTGCACAATTTTTGGATCAAATGGCTACGTAGTTCGCATGGTTGCTTGGCGTCTCAATTCCAATCAGCCCTTGAAGCAGGATCGCTACCGCAGTTCTTAACAACAGGATCTACCCACCTGCTCCACAAAACAGGTAGTACCACGGATCCAAGAAATTTTAGACCAATTACATGTTTACCCACCATCTATAAACTCCTTACATCCATTTTGAGGACAAAGATCACAAAACATATTGATGGTAACATTATTATGTCTAATTCTCAAAATGGATGTAAGAACGGGTCCCGTGGTACAAAGGAGCTACTCCTCATAGATATGACCATTTGCCAACAGGTACGTCGTTCAAAAAAAGATCTATCGACATGTTGGATAGATTATAAGAAGGCCTACGACTCGGTGCCTCACACATGGCTCATGAGAGTGCTGGAGTTGTACAAAATAGATGCAACTCTACGCACTTTCTTATTGTCATGTATGAGGCAGTGGAGGACGGTTCTTCACTATCCAGGATGTCGAAATATCCAACAGGACGGTGAAC
The DNA here is from genome assembly GCA_946251915.1 of Abrostola triplasia. Lineage (NCBI taxonomy): Eukaryota > Metazoa > Arthropoda > Insecta > Lepidoptera > Noctuidae > Abrostola > Abrostola triplasia. The sequence goes on along the minus strand of OX276448.1, from coordinate 87,050 downwards.
CGATCAGGATTGAGCGGGGAATATTCCAAGGCGATAGTCTGAGCCCTTTGTGGTTCTGTTTGGCCTTGAATCCTCTTAGTACTTTACTTGAGAATTCAGGGCTAGGCTATTCGTTGCGGAGAAGGAGTCAGGTAATATCCCACCTGCTTTACATGGATGACCTTAAATTGTTTGCCCCCAGCAAAGTCCAACTGATAAAGTTACTAAAGATTACGGAAACTTTTAGTAACTCTATCAGGATGGAATTCGGTGTGGACAAATGTGCAGTTATGCATGTAAAACGTGGAGGGATTATGGAATCCCAGGGAATTCAACTCTCGGATTCTATAAACCTTAGGTCACTCTCCGCAACGGAAACCTACAAATACTTGGGAATGTCAGAGGCGTTAGGCATCAACGTGGTTGACATGAAACAATCATTGAAGGAACGTTTCTTTGGCCGCCTGAATAAAGTACTGAAAAGTGTTTTGTCAGGTGGCAACAAGGTTCGTGCCTTTAATGGTTGGGTCATGCCAACCTTGATGTACTCCTTTGGCATACTTAAGTGGACTCAGACCGAATTGGATGCCGTGGATAGGAGAGTCCGTACGCTGCTAACTGCAAATCGGATGCATCACCCACGTTCGTCGGTAATGAGGCTTTACATCCCACGAAAATGTGGTGGTCGTGGTTTTTTAAACGCCAAGACTCTTCATAATCGTGAGGTGTGTAGCCTCAGAGAATATTTTCTGCATGCTGACGTGGGAATGCACCGAGAGGTAGTTGTAGTGGATAAAGGACTCACTCCGCTCTCCTTGGCTAAAGAGAACTGGTGCAAACCTGTGGTATTGAGTGTTAACGACCGCAGGGATGTATGGCAAAGCAAGGAGCTACACGGCCGGTTCTACAAGGCTCTTCATGGGCCCGACGTAGACCTCCTATCGTCCGTCTCCTGGCTACGCTTCGGTGATCTCTTTGGAGAAACCGAAGGGTTTGTTTGTGCAATTATGGACGAAGTTATCATGACGAATAATTATCGGAAATATATCATTAAGGATATTGATATCAGATGAGATGTTAGGTCTTTGAGAGAAATGCATAATGTTTGTTTTATTAAGATTAATTTTTAAATTATTATTATCGAGCCATTTAATAATTGAGTTTAGAGATTTATTTATGTCAGTTTCATATAAAGCTTTTTCATTACATGAAACTGCTATTGTACTGTCATCAGCAAATAGTGACATTGGGTGGCTTGTCGCTTTTGGCAAGTCATTTACATAAATAATAAATAGTAAAGGACCAAGAACACTGCCCTGTGGCACTCCAAAACGTGGAGTGCGTTCACCAGATTTGTAAATTTCTTCTTTTTTATTTTTAATGTTAATTCTGGAAACAGCAGTTATTTGTTTACGGTTACTCAAATATGATTTTATTAGATCTAGAACAATTCCTCTAACACCATACGTTTCAAGCTTATTTAAAAGAATACTGTGGTCTACATAGTCAAATGCTTGTGTAAGGTCACAGAATATTGCACATACTGGATTAGTTCTATGTTTAGCATAATATTTTTCAAAAAGTCATGAATGGCTAAATTTATGCTGTGTGTGTGATAACAGTTCAGTTAACAATCACTTCCCCGCAGGTTCTTGCTGTCTCTTTCCCGCAGCTAATGAAGATGTGCCAACCTGCAAATGAATCAAGTTGATCCAAGGATGAGCCCATCATTAATTGGCTGGTGTCGACATTGTCTTCGCTACGACCGTTATTGTGAAATAATTAGGATGTCAGTGTCTCAGACCGAGAGGAATGATCATATTACATTTTCACATCATGGCAAGTCGTGGTGGCCTAGTGGTTAACATACCGGATTTGTATGCACAAGGTTGCAGGTTCAAACCCGGCCAAGTATCAATGTGACTTTTTCAATGTCATAAATACTTTCTTAGTTATTCTAAGACAGACTGACGGTGACGGAAAACATCGTGAGGAAAACCTGGATTTAATTATCTGAAAGCGCCCGCAGTGAGCTAGCGTGGTGATCAATGCTCAATCTTTTTAGAAGAGGCCTTTGCCCTGCAGTGGGACAGTTATAGGCTGTTATTAATTTACCCCTTGGCAGACACTCAGACCGAACCACGAGCTAGACTTCGGCTGTCTTCAGTAAATCTGTCTGTCGTTACTGGTATCCAGGACGCTGACCGTCTGACAACCAGAGGGATATTCGTAAAGCAATAACTGACTGGTTTCTGATCAGGGCCCGGGAATGAACCTACGTCTTTACACTCGAAGATTGTTAGAAAACTTAACATGCACTGTGGAGTAAATAAAACAAGAGATAGTTAATCAACTGATTATTATTTATTAAAATAAAATGTCTTCCATGACAAACATAACATTATTATTATTGTTGAACAATGTGTACCAACTATTGTTATATTCACAGACTGCAGTATACAGAGACATACACGGACATATCCCTACTAATATTATAAATGGGAGAGTTTGTAAGTATGGATTTACTCTGTCACGTAAAAACTACTGAATGGATTTTAATGAAATTTCATATGGAGGTAGCTGACACCCTGGATTAACACGCAGGCTACTTTTTATCCCGAAACAATGTAGTAGGTAACACCGCGGGGCGCAGCTAGTACATAATATATAGGACATACATTAGGAGAATTTTGAAACGATTTTAATTTGACTATAATAACTTTCGTGAGTGTTATCGGGTGTACGTATACAAGTGTGTTCGGGAAAGTCCGACTAGTTTCGAACTCGATCGGAGCCCTTATTCATGAGCTGGTTACGCGGCCGTTGTGAGCTCTGAACTCTCAGCCGTTAGCAGAAACTAGTCGGACATCACAGTTCATACACGTGAGTACAGACATATATAGTACGTAATAGGCGTGGAAGTGATGGCTACATTTAATTCATTTTCATTTAATGAAATGTTTTTTTTTTTCATATAATTTCACATTTGAAATTTGGCAGGCAGTCCTAATGTCACGCTTGCTACTGTTCGCTTCTAGCAATAAATAATTAATCATTATGATACACTGCTAACATGGTACTTATATGAAAGTTATCATATTCGTCATTGATTTTCGTGAAACAAATATGTTGTGTTGTACACTTTACCTAATACTATGAACTTCCCAAGGAAGTCGGCGAAATGCGAACGATCTGCGAATTCACAGAATGTGAATGGGGGCAGTTTGAGTGAAGGAAAGTAGCGGGAGTGACGAATGACAAGCATTTAATTCACGTTCCATGGCTAGTGAGTAACATCAATATATTTGACATAAATAAATAAATAAGGTACAGACGACACGGTTTTAGTACAATATTAACCTTTACATAAAAGTATACAATTTTCTAATATAGTAACCCTAGAATGTACTAAGCTACCCTTATTTAATACAACTGCCCTCCTCCCCCCCGCGCCCCACCAATAGAAGTGAAAACAACAGCAAACAGCTATATTATAGTGTAGTCTTTATTTAATTATTATGCTTTAATAATTAACTAAGCTGAATCCAGATAATTCTATTTATTCGTGTTTTTCTCCCCATACTTGTTCTCCTACAAAACCAGTGTGGTAGTTTTTGGTAGAATATAGAAGCAAGTAGTAACTTTTGGTAGTATTAGTAGAATGTCGTGGTTCAAGGCGGGGTTAGTGTGTAGTGTTAAGTAGCGTGTGGTGGTGATGTTCCCTGGTGTCGGTGCTTATCGTCCGCAGCCGCCGCCACCGCACTTGGATTTCTTGGGAGGTCGGTAGGACGAGGTGGACGCGCCCGCGCTCAGCGGCATGTAGTCTGGAAGTACATAATAAACAAGTTGATTAATACAATAAACATTTGATAAATCTTGTCGCAAAATAAAATCAGAGCATAAGTAGGTACCAACCATCTCCCTTCTCCGGCCGGCCCAGGCGCTCCCCGGGCTGCGCGGCGTACTTGCGCAGTCGCTCGGCCGCCTCCTCACGACGCTTCTCTTCCCGCTGAGAACAAAACATCAACAATCATTAATAGATATACTGCGTGAAGTAAATGTTTGCGCGCTGCACAAAGCTTGTGCAGTTCACAGGCACGCTGTCATCAACTCACCTCGGCCTGCAGCTGCAGCGCGCGCTGTGAGGCGGCCTCCAGCTGGCGCTGCTGCTGTTCACGCGCGCGCTGCACCGCCTCCAACCGCGCCAGCGCTACATCTGGGTCTGCAACACACATACATAACATCATCTATGTTCTGCGAGCACACGCCAGCACGCTCCGGGGGTACTTGTTACGCTGGCTAATAATGTAAACACTGCTGCAATAATGCCCTGGACCACACTATCAATGTGTTCGTAATTTTAGACAAATATATACAACCGACCCACCAGCAGCCTTTCTCCTCTGGTGGAGGAACTCCTCAGTGTTTCGAGGTAATGAGCTAGTATTCTTACTCTTGTGGTACTCGGCGTCCTCGCGCGCCTGCCTCCAGCGAGCCAGCGCGGGCCGCAGCCGGTGCAGCGCGTACAGCGCGGCCGCGGCGCCGCCCACTATGTACCAGCCGTATGACGCCAGGAACTGCAGGGCTGCGGGGGGAGGAAGGGGTATCAGAATAGGCTGCTTTAGTAGAACCATATGAGGAAATAATATCAAACATATGCTGAAGTCACATAACAAAACATCACGCCTGTATTGCCCGAAGGGGTAGGCAGAGGGGCACATATTATAGTAAACGTCTCGATACAATATGGGGCGAGCCTATCGCCATCAACCGGGAAACAATCCAACCTCAATGCTGCTACGAGAATTACCTAATAGATAAACCCAGTAATATTTAGCCTGTCCTGGTAGTCGAACCCAGGACCATATGCTCAGCACTACAACTAGACCATTGAGCTCAAATGATAATTAATATGATCTGCCATATTCTTATCATGGAATTAATTTATCTTATCAAATAATTATGATTCCATTAAGTAATTATTGTAATTTTAACATAACCATTTCATGAATATTAGAGAAATCTCTGGGAGCGCAGGAAATTACCATATTAGTTCTGCATCACTGTTAAACATAAAGTTAATAAGACACATGAGACATCACTATGTTTCGTAGAAATGCATACCTTTGCAAATGCCGCAAACTATAAGTCAATGTTTTCTTCATGAAATCTTTACTTAACGTAAGATTAAGTAATCATTAACATCTTTCAGTGAGGCGGTAAGTATAATAAGTTTTAAATGCTGCACTTCTTAATCACAATATGTAATTTAAACATTATCTAAACTAACAGTTCATGTTCTATGCATGTGAAGCAAAAATTTGTGAATAATATGACTCAGTTCTAGAGAGGAAAACGCATTGTTTAGTGATAATGGTATATCTGGGAATTCCAGTATAAATACACTATTGCCTTTTACTTAACTTGAGACATATTTATATAAAAAGCTTTAGTTTCAATTATAAAGTACACTCCTGACTCTATGGTAAAGTATGATAGCAGTTGGAACGGCTTGAAACTTGGCCTTATCACAGTTATGTATCAAGCCATACCTACTTTAAAGGTTACTGCCCCTAAACATTCAATCACATCTGGGTCATGTCAGTATAAAAAAACTGTTGTTATTTGTATAATTTGAATATTTTAATCTGTTGAAACAAAAAACTTGATGGTGTCGTAGCCTGTACTCACCGAAACTGACGGGGTTGAACATGCCTCCGCGTGGTGTCTGCTCCTCTCCAGTAATCAGCGGATCCATGTTAATGATAATAACTTATAATTCGCTCCGAAAACAGGATGTTTCACAACCTCGTCCCACACAACACTGTGCAGTTAGATTAGAGCCGGTAACTCACTAAATATATTCCAATAATTAGGATTCAACACATTTGAATTACAAATAATTGATTTCTGGATATTAATGAACCTTTTTGAAAGATATTCTAGAATGTTTTTAGTTTCGTGTCGCTTGTTTGGTATAGTAATTAATTCAGACACAAATGAGAATGACGTGTGGTTGAGTCAGTGTCAAAACTGACAGGTAAATTAATTTTGAATTATTTTGCAGCTAAGCCTTTTGAGCTAAAACAGAATACGTACGCTTTTCAAACATTTAAGCCTTGCATAACATCATGCCTGTGCATCCCGAAGGGGTTGGTAGATGTGTATAGTACATCCACATTTCGTCAGTTGCTATAGGTCCCAATGTAACAGAGGGCGAGCAAATTGCTATCAATAGGGGCGCCGGCCGGGACTAATCAAGGCTTCGTGCTATTACTGAGAATCACTTAATAAGAAACCCCAGACACTCTTTTCCTGACCCGGGCTTCGAACCTAGGACATCATACTCATCAGTCACACTTAGCGAACACTAACCCAACAATGGTCATTTTGACCTTTCTTGTGTAAAATCACTGACAAAGGCAACAGTAGTAAACCATGGACCAGATACCTATTAGATTACCGGTTAGATTAACGTGTTGCTAGTGATCATCGTCATCGTTGTGCTAGTACTTACTTCGGCATATTAAACTCCTGGTGAAGGTCTCAGCTGCTGGGCGGCTCTCTTTAGTGCGAGGTTCGTCCCCGTAACTCATCATGAGTTAGAGTGATAGGAAATACCACACAGGTGTACAAATATGTGTTTTTAAACAATAAATAAAAAAGCAGATTGTTTTACAAAATAATCATTTTATTCAGTTTGGTATCAACACAACGTCCTCGCGCGCACACACACGTTGTGACGTCACTCGCGCTCGCATCCACACACACATACATACACATAAATATATACATAGGTACAATGTACACACACACAGCGGCTCTCTCACCGCAGTCACATAGTAAAATACTTATCCTAATTATATTATTGCTACGAAACGCTTCGGTCTTGGGGAGCACTCATTGAGCATCGTGGTACTAACACCTGCGTACAGGAACACTCCGATGGGCCACTGATCGTGACGTCATCATCGTTTGTGTAATATAATAGGGATGATGACTGCGAGGTTTTTAGATTTATATTTTGAAAAGAATATTCATATTCTTTGTTGTAATTCCGCAATTTTTAGAATAAATATGAAGACTAAATAAACAAATTAAATACGGCAAAGAATCACAAAGGTATAAGCATTTTAAACTTACTGCCAGACAGAGATGGCATCTGCTTAGAAATATGTCACGCATAAATAATCGCATAGTAAATATCACATCGCCCGTACAATTAGTGTTTCGCGGGAGAGGGATGTAATGCCCCCTTTTCAAACTTCAACACGCTGTATTTCCTTCATTGTCTCATGGATGTTTTATATTTCTACCGATCTCTTTGGGATGCTTTTCTAGACTTTATTTAATTACTCCTATATTTGCACCACAGCCATCATCCCTATAGTTACATCGTGCACACACACGGACGGTACTGACCACTCTACGACACTAACCACTGGACTTAATGTTGCTACAGGCTATTTATTTGCATTAATTTAGACACCAGACATTTGGTGTGGTCATTTGAAAATTACATTTAGTTTTTTAGGTAAAGATTTCAATGTTTCTTCTCTTTATGAGAAGAGGCTTGTCTTGCTTCTCATATGCTTCACATAGTGTCAGCTAACCATCGCTACGGTCGGTAGAGTGGTCATGCCCCGCCCGACACATTCAGCGGCAGTTTGTGCGTATCACATAAATACATGTCTAATATGTTATAACATAATAAATAGCGCAGTTTGTTCACACGCTGGCCTGTCCCACGTGTCCCACGTGTCACACGCGGCAGACACAGTCGCCACTTATCACTAGTCCGTCGTTGCTCTTTACATTATCACAATACATCCATTTGACATAACATGTCACATGACAAGCCCTTACTCACCGCCCGTTCAAACGATTTTGATCTCTATCGCATTAGTGATATGACACACAGTGGCAGTAAACAGTTGGTAATGTATTATGATTTAGCTTCTAAAGTTATCCTCATGCGTACGGAATAGAGTTCACAATCGGTTGAATGGACTGTGAATACGTTGGATTGTTTAATGTTATGACAAATGACGTTTATATTATAATTACATTAAGTTATTATATTATACAAAAATATCGCATCTATTGTAAAAAATGTCATAAAATAAAAACTGGACTGCTGTGTTGCCAGGCAGAAACTCATTGCATTTCTGTGTTGCATTTGTATAATGGAGTTAGGAAAAGAAGTAGATTATATAAACAGACTTAATCAGTTGTTACAACCTGACACCGAGGCTGGCTCGGGCTGCTACTGAGAATTATCGAATGCAGGACTCAATAACGTTTTGCTGGACCCGGGCATCGAGCCCGGGACCTCAAGCTAGGCGGTCACGTGTGCAGCCGAACCCGTAAAACTAAAAAAATAGTTTGTCCTTGAATTGAAATATCAGTACTCATGTCCATAGACAATGCTTGTGGTGTCTATTGAACCGTATTCTCCTCGCTGAGCTGCCCTCGCCGCGGGGCGCTACACTTTAACTTATGGCATATAATAAGTACATAGGACGCGCCAACTAACTCACACACACACTCGCACGGCGGGTGCGTGCGAATTGAACTCTATTATCATAGAAGTAGGGTTGAAAGCGAGTCGGTTAGCGCGCGTCATCTCCTAGCACATGTACAGTCGCGACCAACCATATTGAAACCTGACCATAGCTGTTTTACATTAAATATGATATGAAATATTAAATACTAGTTATTAAGCTCAAACACTACAAAAAGCTTTGTAGCTACTATCATGAGCCTGTATAGATACACGGCCTTACATTAAGAATACATCACTTATATATACACTTGGACACTACACAACAGCTGGTTTTGGATAATTCGTCTAATGTCTGTCTCCACACACATCTGCTCGTGACTGTACATGGTGGGGCCGCCCCCCAGGCGGCGGCGCGAGCGGACTGCTAACACTTGTCTAATATTTACATGAACGTTGTTCGTGTCTCCTCGGGCGCCGCCGGCGGCTCGTGGTTAACGAGTGCGGGTACAATTTACATTGTTATACTTAAATAATTATCATAATCACCACCTAATATGCACACCACCGTCAACTGATCACCTTTCAGGCATATGGTCACCCATCAAGAGTACGACCTCGGCAGGCGCTGCTGGACCTCACACATGTCGGTCGGGTGCACACTTCTCCATGAGATTGCTATTCCTACACGTTCTAAACGCGTCCGGCCGCTAGTGCCGCACCACAGGTGTCCCCGCGGCCGGCGGGCTCAGGCGCGGGGCGGGGGGGGGGGGGGGCGTGCGCGGGCTTCCCCCGCGCCGCTCGCCGCACTCATTCCCGCAGCAGGCCGCGCGCCTTGGCCGTTAGCTTGCGCACTCGACCACGAGACGAGATGGACACGCCCCCCGCGCCGCCCGAGCCCCCCGCCCCGCTGCCACTGGCCCCGCCCTCCCCGCCGGCCGCGCCCTCTCCGCCGACCCCGCCCTCCCCGCCGCCTGCATCCCCCGACACGCCGGAGCTGCCGGACGCGCCTGCTGGCCAACCAACACGGGTGACGTTAGTCGCAGTGCGGTGTGGACACGGCTTTATACTTATAATTATTACGTGTGTAACTATTTGCAAGCTGCTCGTAAGCATGTGTCAAAGTAAAATCCAAGTGAGTCTCTAATATTAGAAATTGAAAATAAATAATTCCATAAGCGTTTGACTCTGTGACCACCAATAAATATCTAGTAAAATTGACAAAAACTATATACTACGTAAGTGTTACCATTCTGCCTACAATCTAAAGAGATACTATGTCCAACTAGGGCATACAAAAGTAAGAAAATGTTAGCCACCATCATACACGAGTGAACCGCTATCGTTGGCATGCCTCAGGGCAGCATGTTGGGCCACGGACAACGTACTTCACATGACAACATTATAGTGATGAAGGAAAGAGCAAGCTATACGTGCAGATGTAACAAATACACAATACATACAGGGTGTCCCGCTCTCTTCCGCTATACGAGTGTGTGTTAGAGAGAGACAGCGATGTCTGTGTGAGTGATATAGGAGCACATGTGGACAGCTACCTTGGGCGGGCTACTGACCGTTGCCGTTGGTGTCGTGCGCATGCGCGTGGCCGTTGAAGTAGTTGTGGTCGCTGGTGTGCGATGCGCCCGCGCTGCCCTCCGCACTCGCGCTCTGCGGGGAACACACTGGAGTTAGCATAGCGCACTACTGGATGGTTGTGTGTGGGAAGACGCAGCGTTGGCAGGCCTCCCACCAGGTGGACCGACGATATCGTCAGAGTTGCTGCCACCGGTGGATGCAATTGGCAAGTTGTTTACTGTGTAAGGGGAAGATTCAGTGGACGTCTTCCGGCTGACGCGGATGATGTGTGTGTGTGTGTGTTAGTGTGTGAGCATGTCACCTGCTCGGCGTGGTGGCGGCGGCGGCGCGCGACGTGCGCGTGGTGCGTGCGCGCGTGGTGGTGGTGCTGCAGGCGCTTGCTGATGTGTGTGTGTGTGTGTTAGTGTGTGAGCATGTCACCTGCTCGGCGTGGTGGCGGCGGCGGCGCGCGACGTGCGCGTGGTGCGTGCGCGCGTGGTGGTGGTGCTGCAGGCGCTTGCTGATGTGTGTGTGTGTGTTAGTGTGTGAGCATGTCACCTGCTCGGCGTGGTGGCGGCGGCGGCGCGCGACGTGCGCGTGGTGCGTGCGCGCGTGGTGGTGGTGCTGCAGGCGCTTGCTGATGTGTGTGTGTGTGTGTTAGTGTGTGAGCATGTCACCTGCTCGGCGTGGTGGCGGCGGCGGCGCGCGACGTGCGCGTGGTGCGTGCGCGCGTGGTGGTGGTGCTGCAGGCGCTTGCTGATGTGTGTGTGTGTGTTAGTGTGTGAGCATGTCACCTGCTCGGCGTGGTGGCGGCGGCGGCGCGCGACGTGCGCGTGGTGCGTGCGCGCGTGGTGGTGGTGCTGCAGGCGCTTGCTGATGTGTGTGTGTGTGTTAGTGTGTGAGCATGTCACCTGCTCGGCGTGGTGGCGGCGGCGGCGCGCGACGTGCGCGTGGTGCGTGCGCGCGTGGTGGTGGTGCTGCAGGCGCTTGCTGATGTGTGTGTGTGTGTTAGTGTGTGAGCATGTCACCTGCTCGGCGTGGTGGCGGCGGCGGCGCGCGACGTGCGCGTGGTGCGTGCGCGCGTGGTGGTGGTGCTGCAGGCGCTTGCTGATGTGTGTGTGTGTGTTAGTGTGTGAGCATGTCACCTGCTCGGCGTGGTGGCGGCGGCGGCGCGCGACGTGCGCGTGGTGCGTGCGCGCGTGGTGGTGGTGCTGCAGGCGCTTGCTGATGTGTGTGTGTGTGTTAGTGTGTGAGCATGTCACCTGCTCGGCGTGGTGGCGGCGGCGGCGCGCGACGTGCGCGTGGTGCGTGCGCGCGTGGTGGTGGTGCTGCAGGCGCTTGCTGATGTGTGTGTGTGTGTGTTAGTGTGTGAGCATGTCACCTGCTCGGCGTGGTGGCGGCGGCGGCGCGCGACGTGCGCGTGGTGCGTGCGCGCGTGGTGGTGGTGCTGCAGGCGCTTGCTGATGTGTGTGTGTGTGTTAGTGTGTGAGCATGTCACCTGCTCGGCGTGGTGGCGGCGGCGGCGCGCGACGTGCGCGTGGTGCGTGCGCGCGTGGTGGTGGTGCTGCAGGCGCTTGCTGATGTGTGTGTGTGTGTTAGTGTGTGAGCATGTCACCTGCTCGGCGTGGTGGCGGCGGCGGCGCGCGACGTGCGCGTGGTGCGTGCGCGCGTGGTGGTGGTGCTGCAGGCGCTTGCTGATGTGTGTGTGTGTGTGTTAGTGTGTGAGCATGTCACCTGCTCGGCGTGGTGGCGGCGGCGGCGCGCGACGTGCGCGTGGTGCGTGCGCGCGTGGTGGTGGTGCTGCAGGCGCTTGCTGATGTGTGTGTGTGTGTTAGTGTGTGAGCATGTCACCTGCTCGGCGTGGTGGCGGCGGCGGCGCGCGACGTGCGCGTGGTGCGTGCGCGCGTGGTGGTGGTGCTGCAGGCGCTTGCTGATGTGTGTGTGTGTGTTAGTGTGTGAGCATGTCACCTGCTCGGCGTGGTGGCGGCGGCGGCGCGCGACGTGCGCGTGGTGCGTGCGCGCGTGGTGGTGGTGCTGCAGGCGCTTGCTGATGTGTGTGTGTGTGTTAGTGTGTGAGCATGTCACCTGCTCGGCGTGGTGGCGGCGGCGGCGCGCGACGTGCGCGTGGTGCGTGCGCGCGTGGTGGTGGTGCTGCAGGCGCTTGCTGATGTGTGTGTGTGTGTTAGTGTGTGAGCATGTCACCTGCTCGGCGTGGTGGCGGCGGCGGCGCGCGACGTGCGCGTGGTGCGTGCGCGCGTGGTGGTGGTGCTGCAGGCGCTTGCTGATGTGTGTGTGTGTGTTAGTGTGTGAGCATGTCACCTGCTCGGCGTGTTGGCGGCGGCGGCGCGCGACGTGCGCGTGGTGCGTGCGCGCGTGGTGGTGGTGATGCAGGCGCTTGCTGATGTGTGTGTGTGTGTGTTAGTGTGTGAGCATGTCACCTGCTCGGCGTGGTGGCGGCGGCGGCGCGCGACGTGCGCGTGGTGCGTGCGCGCGTGGTGGTGGTGCTGCAGGCGCTTGCTGATGTGTGTGTGTGTGTTAGTGTGTGAGCATGTCACCTGCTCGGCGTGGTGGCGGCGGCGGCGCGCGACGTGCGCGTGGTGCGTGCGCGCGTGGTGGTGGTGCTGCAGGCGCTTGCTGATGTGTGTGTGTGTGTTAGTGTGTGAGCATGTCACCTGCTCGGCGTGGTGGCGGCGGCGGCGCGCGACGTGCGCGTGGTGCGTGCGCGCGTGGTGGTGGTGCTGCAGGCGCTTGCTGATGTGTGTGTGTGTGTTAGTGTGTGAGCATGTCACCTGCTCGGCGTGGTGGCGGCGGCGGCGCGCGACGTGCGCGTGGTGCGTGCGCGCGTGGTGGTGGTGCTGCAGGCGCTTGCTGATGTGTGTGTGTGTGTTAGTGTGTGAGCATGTCACCTGCTCGGCGTGTTGGCGGCGGCGGCGCGCGACGTGCGCGTGGTGCGTGCGCGCGTGGTGGTGGTGCTGCAGGCGCTTGCTGATGTGTGTGTGTGTGTGTTAGTGTGTGAGCATGTCACCTGCTCGGCGTGGTGGCGGCGGCGGCGCGCGACGTGCGCGTGGTGCGTGCGCGCGTGGTGGTGGTGCTGCAGGCGCTTGCTGATGTGTGTGTGTGTGTTAGTGTGTGAGCATGTCACCTGCTCGGCGTGGTGGCGGCGGCGGCGCGCGACGTGCGCGTGGTGCGTGCGCGCGTGGTGGTGGTGCTGCAGGCGCTTGCTGATGTGTGTGTGTGTGTGTTAGTGTGTGAGCATGTCACCTGCTCGGCGTGGTGGCGGCGGCGGCGCGCGACGTGCGCGTGGTGCGTGCGCGCGTGGTGGTGGTGCTGCAGGCGCTTGCTGATGTGTGTGTGTGTGTTAGTGTGTGAGCATGTCACCTGCTCGGCGTGGTGGCGGCGGCGGCGCGCGACGTGCGCGTGGTGCGTGCGCGCGTGGTGGTGGTGCTGCAGGCGCTTGCTGATGTGTGTGTGTGTGTTAGTGTGTGAGCATGTCACCTGCTCGGCGTGGTGGCGGCGGCGGCGCGCGACGTGCGCGTGGTGCGTGCGCGCGTGGTGGTGGTGCTGCAGGCGCTTGCTGATGTGTGTGTGTGTGTTAGTGTGTGAGCATGTCACCTGCTCGGCGTGGTGGCGGCGGCGGCGCGCGACGTGCGCGTGGTGCGTGCGCGCGTGGTGGTGGTGCTGCAGGCGCTTGCTGATGTGTGTGTGTGTGTTAGTGTGTGAGCATGTCACCTGCTCGGCGTGGTGGCGGCGGCGGCGCGCGACGTGCGCGTGGTGCGTGCGCGCGTGGTGGTGGTGCTGCAGGCGCTTGCTGATGTGTGTGTGTGTGTTAGTGTGTGAGCATGTCACCTGCTCGGCGTGGTGGCGGCGGCGGCGCGCGACGTGCGCGTGGTGCGTGCGCGCGTGGTGGTGGTGCTGCAGGCGCTTGCTGATGTGTGTGTGTGTGTTAGTGTGTGAGCATGTCACCTGCTCGGCGTGGTGGCGGCGGCGGCGCGCGACGTGCGCGTGGTGCGTGCGCGCGTGGTGGTGGTGCTGCAGGCGCTTGCTGATGTGTGTGTGTGTGTTAGTGTGTGAGCATGTCACCTGCTCGGCGTGGTGGCGGCGGCGGCGCGCGACGTGCGCGTGGTGCGTGCGCGCGTGGTGGTGGTGCTGCAGGCGCTTGCTGATGTGTGTGTGTGTGTTAGTGTGTGAGCATGTCACCTGCTCGGCGTGGTGGCGGCGGCGGCGCGCGACGTGCGCGTGGTGCGTGCGCGCGTGGTGGTGGTGCTGCAGGCGCTTGCTGATGTGTGTGTGTGTGTTAGTGTGTGAGCATGTCACCTGCTCGGCGTGGTGGCGGCGGCGGCGCGCGACGTGCGCGTGGTGCGTGCGCGCGTGGTGGTGGTGCTGCAGGCGCTTGCTGATGTGTGTGTGTGTGTTAGTGTGTGAGCATGTCACCTGCTCGGCGTGGTGGCGGCGGCGGCGCGCGACGTGCGCGTGGTGCGTGCGCGCGTGGTGGTGGTGCTGCAGGCGCTTGCTGATGTGTGTGTGTGTGTTAGTGTGTGAGCATGTCACCTGCTCGGCGTGGTGGCGGCGGCGGCGCGCGACGTGCGCGTGGTGCGTGCGCGCGTGGTGGTGGTGCTGCAGGCGCTTGCTGATGTGTGTGTGTGTGTTAGTGTGTGAGCATGTCACCTGCTCGGCGTGGTGGCGGCGGCGGCGCGCGACGTGCGCGTGGTGCGTGCGCGCGTGGTGGTGGTGCTGCAGGCGCTTGCTGATGTGTGTGTGTGTGTTAGTGTGTGAGCATGTCACCTGCTCGGCGTGGTGGCGGCGGCGGCGCGCGACGTGCGCGTGGTGCGTGCGCGCGTGGTGGTGGTGCTGCAGGCGCTTGCTGATGTGTGTGTGTGTGTTAGTGTGTGAGCATGTCACCTGCTCGGCGTGGTGGCGGCGGCGGCGCGCGACGTGCGCGTGGTGCGTGCGCGCGTGGTGGTGGTGCTGCAGGCGCTTGCTGATGGCGGCCACCGAGTCCTCCTCGCTGTCCTCGTTGTACCGGCGCTGCGCGGGCCGCGCGCGCAGCGACACGCCGGCGGGCGCGGCGCGGCGCGGGCTCCGCTCGGTGCGCGTGCGGTACAGCTGCAGCGGCGTGTCGTCGTCGCTGGAGTAGCGCGGCCGGTAGGAGCGGTCGGACTCGTAGCGCCGCGCCGAGCCGCCCGAGCCCGCCGACTGCGCCGAGCCCGCCGAGCTGCCCGACGACGACGACCACGCCGACGGGAAGCGCTCGCGGGTGCTGCACACACACCCGTCACTACATATAACTACGGTGAACTCATACTAGTGTGCGAATGGCCCTATTAGCAATGCCACCGTTCTGCCGCAGGAAAACCACCAGAATTCCCCTTGTATACCCAACCCACATAGACCACATCAAGTGCAACAGTTTTTATTAAAACAACTACGTAAAATATATGGTACGACAGGTGAACAACTAAATGTATTAATTCAGTAAGGTAACCAAAAAATAAATCTTCAATATTAGAAGTGGGGAGGCAATAATATAGAACCTTGAGGAACACCTTTTGTTATTAACATTATTTTGTAAACGGGTTGAAAGTGTAAACTAGTAGAATTACGTGCGTATGGGACGACGGTGCTACTTGTCAATCTTGCGAACTAGTTCGTAACAATGTTGACGGTAGGGCGACACTGAAGATCAATTATTTAGAAGAGAGCGTCGAAAGCTTCAGTAGAACACATTTCTGACGTACAAGTACCGATGTACATTGTACAGGCATTACTTTCCTCCTTCCTTTCTATATCGTCACACATCGCGAGTGGTCCGAACTAGAATTAACCGCCCCCTTTCCTCCAGTGGGTGTCGTAAGAGGCGACTAAAGGAAAGTCCAGAAGATGGGCAGCAGCGTCTTCTGTAACTTCAACATCAATACTGCGAACCCCAAGCCGATTGCCAAGCATGGCGATTATGGCTATTCCCCGCCCCCCCTCCCCCCTCTTACCTAAGGGGGAGGCCTTTGCACGAACAGTAGACGTCTTCCGGTTGATGATGATGATATTGTCACATATGGATGAAAATAGTGTATTGTCATCAACAAGGATGGTAGCGAGGGTAAACCGTCTAGGGGCGGACGTACTGAGGAAGCACTTGGAGAGGAGAACTATTCACACTCCTTGTCTTCCAGTGATAATTATTATGTACCTATATAAACAACTCACCGCTTGAGTGGTCTGTGTCTCGTGCGGGGCGCGGGGCGGCGCGCGACGCTGGCGCTGCTGTCCGAGCTGGCCAGCCGCCGCTTGCGACCGCGCCCGCGGCTGCGGCTGCAGGCGCTCTGTAGGGGGGGGGGGGGGCAAACATTAGAGGCTGTTGCTAGTGTACTGTGTGTGTGTCTGTGTGTGTGCGACTCACGTGTTCCCGACGGCTCTCGCTGTCGTATGTCAGCTCGACCTCGTCGTCGCGCAGTTCCTCCTCCACCACGTGTATGTTTGAGTGAGAGGAGGAGGAGTTGTCGGAGGCGGAGCCCGAGCCCTCCCACGAGGAGCCCGCCTCTGCCGACCCGTTCAACTGCTCGTAGCACTCTGCAGCAACATCACCATCGGTATTAACATCACACCACCATCACCACAGTGGACGCAGTCCCCCCCGCCACCCCCACACGTACCTTCCGGCGGCGCCCGGCTGGTGGACGGCACGGGCTCGGCGCTGGCGCTGCTGCTCTTACTCTTCTTACCCACGCCCTTGCCTGACACAGACCAGAAGTTAACATTTGTACAACATATGATCACGACAAAATGTATCAAACACCTGTTATCTTTTGTGATTTCAGTTTTGGATGTATAGTGTAATAGACAAAGTTGTTTATGATAGTGAGATGAATGACCTCTTACAAGGTTTTTAATTCTTTGAATTTCTCCCGGTATAGTGTCGTGTGTGTGTGTGTGTGTGTGTGTGTGTGTGTGTGTGTCTAACCTTTCCTGTGCACGTGTAGCGGCGCGTCGCTGTCCCAGGAGTCCCTCCGCGCGACCCCGTGCACGCGGCGGGAGGTGGCGGCCAGCGGCTCCGAGTCCGAGCTGCCCGACGCCGGGGGCGCCGCGCGCTCTGTGGGGACCACCACTTGTACTGGGTATAAAGAGGCAGGAATGCGCCTCATCCATACGAACGTTTTATAGCAGTAGAACACTCCTGGGAACTGACTGATTCAGAGGTAATGAGGTTTTTTAGAAAATAAATAAATACTAGTGTCTCACCGATCGCAGCCTGCGCGGTGCGGCGGGTGCGGCGCGTGTTCCGCCGCGCACGCGCAGCTCGTCCTGTCCGCACTGCGCGCGCGCTGGTGTAGCGCGCCCACAGCGCCTCGAACAGCGCCGACAGCCGCACCGTCATGGAGTAGATGCGGCTGCGCTTGTTGGTGTTGTAGAGGCGGCTGTTGGCGAACACGCGGCGCACGTCCTGCGCGAAGTGCTCCGCGCGCGTGTAGCGCCCGGCCGACAGGCGCGCGCGCACCGTGCCCAGGTCCATGGGGGAGCTCACCACGCTGCGGTAGTCGGGGGCCTGCGCGGGGGCCACGGGCGCGCGGAAGGGCTCGGCGTCGGCCGAGGCCCACAGCTCGGCCAGCACGGCGGCGCAGGCGGCGCGGGCCCGGCCGGCCGGGGCCTCGTCCTCGCTGTGGTAGGCGGCGGCCAGCGCGCGGTACGAGCCCAGCACGTCGGCGTCCCGCCAGCGCGCGATGACGTGCAGCAGCAGCTCCGACACCAGCCGCGCCTGACGCACGATGGGCGAGTGCGCCTCGTTGAACAGCTCGGCGTTGCTGGCCAGGTAGCGCGCGTCGAACTGCACGGCGGCGGCGCGCCGGTACCACTGCGCCGACAGGCGCGCGCGCACCGTGGCCAGGTCCACCGGGTAGGCCACCAGGCGCGCGTAGGCCGGGTAGCGGGCCAGGTCCACGGGCGCCAGGAAGGGCTCGGCCGCCGACAGCGACATCACCGCGCCCACGTGCGCCGCGATGGCCGCGCACGCCGCCGCGCTGGGGGGAGGGGGGACATACCATGTAGCGCGCTCGCCCGGACCTACCGCCACCCTCCAGTCGCGGCACACTCACCGGTCCCCGCTGGGCGGCCACTCGTCGGGCTCGGGCCGGTACAGCGCGGCGTCCAGCTCGCGCGGCAGCACGGGCACGGCGCCGCCCGGCTGCGGCGGCAGGCGCGCGGGGTCCAGCGGCTCCAGGTCCCAGGCCGACAGGCGCTCCACCTCGCCGTTGTCCCAGCGCACGCGCAGCGCCAGGAACTGCGCGGCGGCCGCGCTGGCCCAGGCCTCCGCCTCCGCCCCGGACAGCCCCGCCGCGTCCGCTAGGCCTGCACCCGCCGGGGCTGCGGCGAGGGGGAAGCGTTAGAGACAATGGGAGGCTCGCCCCACCGACAGCATGCAGTACTGAGGGCGCCGGTACCGGTGTTCTCGAGCACGACGCCGGTCCACCAGCAGTCGTCGATCATGCAGCGGAAGCGGTCGCCGGCGCCCCAGCAGCGGCGCGCGGCGGCGGCGGCCTGCTGCTGCAGCACCAGGAAGTCGATGACGTCGGCCATGTCGTGGTAGCGCACGGTGAGCGAGCGCGGCGCGCCCAGCGAGCACGCCAGCCGCAGGCACGCCACGCGCGGCGGCTTGATCACGTACTTTATGCCCACCACCTTCACCTGCTCGCACTCCTGCGCACACACACACACACACACGCGTCAGTCGCTACATGACAGGCATGTTCAAATTATTGTACAGTGAAATCCAAGAAATAGGTATACAAAGGGACACCATACATATTTCAAAAATGTCATAAATATTTCGAGATTGAGTTTTACGCTAAAAAGAATATAACTTTATAAATTCACCCTGTATGTATAGAGTTTACTTATGTTCGTCCCACAACTGTAGCGACACTTGTATCACACATGAGGAGCATGGCCCACACTTGTCCTCACTAAGGCGTTCCACACCCTGCAGCACGGAGGCCGTCGACACATACTATGCTACATTGCGCTACTCTGTCATTCAATGATCAATCTTCGTTAATGTTCGTTATATTGTACTCTATACAACCACATCGAAGTCATAGCAACTACTTCAGACTGATTCCCTGACATACTAAGACAGGTGTCCCCCAAGGCACTATACTGTCACCGCCCGTATCACAACACTCCACTGTACTCACATAGACGTGCGTCCTCTCCCAGGGCTTGTCGCGCGGGTTCACCTTGTACACGTCCTTCTCGGCCACCGCCTCGAAGTACCGCTGGTGACCCTGCGCGCGCATCAACACTATACCAATGAGCTCACACAGACCAGTCACGTATCGGAGTTACACATTATTATATACATTATTATTATATTAAACAACACAAATAGAAAGAAGTCGGTTATAGTAACTGTATATAGTTGTCACAATTCCTGAAGGATCGTAGTTAGATCACTCACCAGCCGGAAGTACAGGCATTGGTCGCCCATCTGCGGGTGGTAGGGAGCCTTCCGGGGGGACACGGCCGTGATCCAGTCCCCGGGCCGGTACACGTCCGGCAGCTCCTCGGGCGGCGCGCCGGGCGAGTCGGGCGCGGCCGGGCCGGGCGCGGGCCCGTCCGGCTCGGGCTCGGCCCCGTCCGGCCCGGGTTCAGCCCCATCCGGCCCAGGTTCGGTCCCGGCCGGCGCGGCCAGCCGGCTGGCGGCCGCCCGCTCCGAGCGCTTGGTGGTCACCGTGCTGGGGCTGTAACTGATACACGTTGGAGTCAGGGATCCGATGTGGATGTGCGACGCGCCATACTGGCTACATGTTCACACCACATTACAGTTAGAGCCTACAATAGTCTCCACTATACACCCTGTGTACCTCTTCATGGTATCCATACTAATATTAGAAAGAAAGTAACTCTGTCTGTCTGTTACGCCGCCGACTACCGCTGGACGGATTTTGATGAAATTTGCCATGAAGAAAATTGAAGATCCAAGAAAGGACATAGGCTACTTAACGCGCGTGAAGCCGCGGGCATAAGCTAGTTTCCTCTTAAGTATAATAATGTAACAGCTATGCTGACAGGTGGGACTTGGTATACAACAGTGCGTGGCACAGTAAGCGTGGTGTACAATAGTCACCCGTACCGGTTGGTGGGCAGCGGGCGTCGCCGCGCACGCGCAGGCGGGGCCAGCGCCGCGCCCGCCTCCCAGTCCGAGTACTGCGACGACGACGACGAGCTGCGCACACACACCACTGATTAACAACTTTATATAATTTGAGCTCACAATATATAATATAATACCACTCTGCTGGCCGGTGCACCACTACAGTGACTAAGGAGTGAACATGTAATACAACAGGCAGCTACCTACTGGACACCGGCAGGACAACACTCGTCACACACACACACACACACACACAGCGCGTGCCGCCACTGTCTGGAACTGTCAACTTTGACAGCTTTTCTTTGACATTATTTTAGTTCTACATTTGGACGCTGGTTTTTTTAACTAATTTATATAGTGCTCTACTGTAGTACCGCCGGACGGTAAGCGGTGAGGCAGGGTTACATCCCTAGCTAGTGACGAGTGTCGCCCGCGCGGCCCGCTCACCTGTCACTCTTACTCCCCGCGCGCGAGCTACGACAAACCGACACGTTAGAAGACTGTACTGGGGGTCACTGAGGGAGGGGGCTTGTGGGACAGTGGTCACGGGGTGGTTGTGGGACACACAATAATCTATGAGTTGCGTAGTACAAGAGTTATGCAGATAAGTCAAAAATTGGTTAACAAACGGTAAATAGCGCAATCGAATTGATATCGAGGTCCATTTGGGTGGGGGGCGGGGGGTACCTGGTGTCTGAGTCCGAGAGGTCGAGGCTGGAGTTGCGCGAGTCGGGGTCGGAGCGGTCGGTGCGCGCGCCGCGCTGCACCCACTCGTCCGACGTGTCCGAGCACGGGTCGGACTCGGGCTCGGGGGGCTCGTCCGGGGGGCGCGAGCGCGCGGGGTGCGCAGGCCGGGGGTGCGCGGGGTGCGCGGGGCGCGCGCGCCTCCCGGGCCGGCGCCGCGGGCCCCCCGCGCCCTCGGCCGCCGTGCTGATCATGAGCGGCCGGCGCCGCATCTCGCGCCGGTACCAGCTCTGCTCCAGCTGGTTGAGCTCGGCGCAGGTGCGCGTGATGCGCTCCTGGTGCGCGGGCGCCAGCGGCTGCACCATGGGCCGCGTGCACTGCGGCACCAGCAGCGGGTCCCCGCGCTGCCAGCTGCCGGCCGTGTAGCGCACGCCCTCCCCGCGCCACACGCCGCGCGGCTCGCGCGCGCCGTTGGCCACCAGGGCCTCGATCATGGAGTCGATGCGGCTGCGCGGCGCGTCGCCCGCGGCCGGGATGAGCTGCGCCAGCGGCAGGTTCTCGCGGCCCGGCACCAGGCGCTGCAGGCGCGGCGGGTGCGGCGCGCCCTCCACGTCCACCAGGAAGGGCGGCGGCAGCAGGTGCGGCGGCGTGTCCGTCTGCTCGTCGTGCGCGCCGCCCAGCGCGTCCACCACCACGGGCCGGTAGTCCGTGTGGAAGAACAGCTCGGGCGGCAGCGAGGCGAACAGGCGGTGGCCGCGGCCCAGGCCCAGCAGCAGCAGGTGGCCGTGCGAGTCCGTGGCGGCCACGCTGGCCGCGCCGCCCCACTTGGCGTCGAAGATGGCCCCGTGGCCGTGGCCGTCGATGCGGTTGTGGAAGCGCGCCAGCGGCTGCGGCTCGCGCGCGTCCCACACCAGCAGGCGGCCGTCGTGGCCGGCCGACAGGAACACGCCGCCCAGGAAGGGGTGCGCCTCCAGCACGTAGGCCTCGTCCGCGTGGCCCAGCAGCGCGCGCACGCCCGCGCCCGAGCGCGCGCACCACACGCGGATGGAGCAGTCCGACACGGCCGTCAGCACGAACTGGTCGCTGCGGTCCCAGCACACCATGGTCATCTGCGGGAGGCGCACGGGTCACGGCCTGTGTGTGTGTGTGTGTGTGTGTGTGTGCGCGGCACGAACCTTGAGGCGCTTCCCGTCCTGCAGCGTGGAGGTGGGCTGCAGCAGCACGTGCCGCCACTGCGTCGCGTGCAGCGTCCACAGCGCCGCCGTGCCGTCCTGCGGGACACGGCGCCGCGTTAGGGGGGCGGACTAAACTCGCGCTTATGTCAAATGAGGTAAGGTCGAGTTTTGTATGACTGATTAAAGGTGATGTCGTTCAGTTGAACACAACCTTAACACCAACGACATATAGGCGAGTTTAGATTGGCAATTCAAAATGGTACAATAAGACTACTTACAAGTTAGATTAAATACTATGCTGGTAGTCATCTGCCGCGAGTATTGACTATGCTATTCAATTTGTGTTTGGGACATTCCTACTTACCTCAGGAGTTATTGGATACAATTGTTGTACCTGTTGTGAAGAATCGGACAGGGGACATAGCAGACAAAGGTAACTACAGGCCTATTTCACTGGCAACTGTGATAGCCAAAGTGTTTGAGTTACACGACACACAGTTTGGTTTCCGTGCAGGGCTATCTACCGAAAGCGCAATACTTGCGTTGAAGCATACTGTCAAATATTATAATGACAGGAAAACACCTGTGTATGCTTGTTTCCTGGACCTTTCTAAGGCCTTCGACCTTGTTTCTTACAATGTCTTATGGGAGAAGCTTCTGGAGGCTGGCGTTCCTACTGCATTAGTGTCTACGTTATGTTTTTGGTATGACAAGCAGAGGAACTTCGTCAAATGGTCTAATGCATTGTCTGACCCGTATAAACTTGAGTGCGGCGTTAGGCAGGGAGGCCTAACTTCCCCGAGGCTTTTTAATATCTACGTAAATAAGCTGCTTGTTGAGCTCAGCAGCACTCATGTCGGATGCCATATAGATGGAGTATGCCTAAATAACTTAAGTTATGCAGACGACATGGTGCTGCTTAGCCCTACTATCAGTGGAATTAGAAAGTTACTCTCCATTTGTGAACGATATGCCGAGAAGCACGGGCTAAGATATAATCCTACAAAGAGTGAGCTGTTGGTATTTCGAGGTAGGAATAAAAATCCAACATTTGTCCCTCCTGTAAAACTAAATGGTTCACTTTTACAAAGAGTTGCCCACTTTAAATATTTAGGCCACATTGTCACTGAAGAGTTAAAAGACGACTTGGATATGGAAAGGGAGCGCAGGGCACTGGCTGTGAGGGGAAATATGATATGCAGAAGATTTAGTGGTTGTTCAGTTGCCGTGAAATTAACTCTTTTTAAGGCCTACTGCCAAACATTTTATACCAGCAGCCTTTGGGATAACCACACCCTGAAAGCAGACAATGCTCTGCGCATTCAATACAACAATGCCTTCAGGGCGCTGTTGAGGCTTCCACCTTACTGTAGTGCGTCAGGTATGTTCGCCGATGCGCACACTGACGATTACTTCGCGATAATGCGGAAGAAAGTTGCCTCAGTAATATCCCGAGTGAGGGGAAGCAGCAACAGCGTTCTGAGGGTGTTTGCGGAGAGGCTGGATGGGCCTACAATGGGGAGGTTTATCAAGCTACACGTTGGCAACAAAGCTTGTTAAACCTTCCTGTAATTTGTTAATTTGTTATTTTTTTTTTTTACTGTCTTTTTTCTTTTTTGTACTGTTCCTGGTTGTTGCTAACATAGTCTTTAAGAAATGTAATACTAACACCCTATGGGCCTAGATGCCTGACAATAAAATATTTTTTTTTTTTTTTTTATTATTATTATTTTTTATGTCCCTACACCTACCTTGCTACCGGACACGAAGCGCAGTCCGCGGTGCGCCCACGCGATGCTGTCCACCGCGTCGTCGTGCACCGGAGTCTCCAACACCTGCGGCACGGGGGAGGGGGGGTGGTCAGCACCGTATGTGTGAGTGTGTGATGAAGGTATGTGTGTGTGCGGGGCTCACCCGCTTGGGCCCGCCCGGCTCGTGCTCCACGGTGTAGATGCGCACGTGGTGGTCGGCGCTGCCGGCCGCCAGGAAGGCGCCGCCCGCCGACCAGGCGGCGCAGATCATGTGGCACACGCCGGGGCGCATGCGCTCCACGTACTGCACGGGCTGCGACAGGAAGTGGCCGTCGGGCGAGCACGTCCAGAAGGCCACGGAGCAGTCGGTGGAGGTGGAGGCCAGCCAGCGCACGTCGGCGCGCGCGGGCGGCGCCCAGTGCACGGAGGTGATGGTGCCGGCGTGCGCCGCCAGCACGGCGCGCGGCTCGGCGCCGCCCAGCTCCCACACGCGCACCAGGCGGTCCACCGAGCCGGCCGCCAGCAGCGCGCCGTCGGCCGACACGCACACGTCCGTGATCTCCGCGCCCACGCCGCGCAGCGTGCCCAGCAGGCGCCCGTCCACGGCGCTCCAGATCTTCACCAGCATGTCGTCGGCGCCCGTCATGACGTAGCGGCCCGTGCAGTCGAACACCACGCAGTACACGGCCGACAGGTGGCCCAGCGTGCGGCGCTGCAGCTGCAGGCCAGCCAGCAGGCGCGGCGGCAGCATGGCCTGCCCCCCGCGCCCCCCGCTGCGCGCCGCCGCTCCCAGCCCCAGCTCGCGCGCCACCAGCCGCCGCACTGCGCGGACAACACAACTCACTGCACGGTGCGCCGCACGCTGCGTACTCAGCGGGCGGAGCTCCCGCGCTCACCGCTCACAGCCAAAGGTGCTCGGTATGATGAGCTCAATCAATAACACTTGAGTTTTTGACTCAACTGACAAATCAATGACCATATTAATTTATACCTCCCCCCCCCCCCTTGCTTCCAGCCACACCTGCACCGCACACCATCTACAATACTTGGTGTCACTTACCGAGCGTGTGGTCTTGCTTGTGCGCGGCGTACTTGGGCTTGGGGCGCACCAGCGTCTCGCTGAGCAGCGACAGGCGCGCGGCCAGGCCCCCCGCTTCGCCCCCCACGCCATCGCCCGCGCCCCCCGCGCCATCCCCCTGTACCCCCGCGGCCCCCTCACCCCCCGCGGCGGGGGTCTTGCGCGCGATGCACAGCGCGCGCTCGCACACGGACACGAGCCGCCGCCATGACACGTCTGAGTGTTGCGAAGCCTTCAAACACAGAATTTATTATGACTTGTGCTGCACGCTTGAATCTACATTGATGACTGACGCTCGTGCCCTATATTTTTTTTAATTTCCTTTATCTATTATGAATACCATCAGCTATACACAATTAAATAGGTAGTGAGTATATATAATTATAAGCTATTAAAAAGTTCTCACTAGTAGAGATAATCTAGGTTAATGATACTTAATGCTAAATAAATACTAAATATATTATTGAAGAATATTACCCGCCGATACAAATAGCGAGAAAAGAAGCGAATTGAAAAAAGAGAGGTCCAGATGTTGAACCACCATGCATCAGTAGGAGGGACCGTGGTCGTGACACTTCAATGGTTCACTCACACATATCAGATAACTCTGTTCAGATGTTGCTTCACAAATATATGGAGTATGGACATTACATTATTGGAGTATATACCCTATGTCACCCAGGGATAGTGCAGCTCCCCAACAGTGAAAGATTTTTTCAATTCGGACAAATCCAGACTCCGTGCTGCTACTGAGAATTATCTAATGGAAAATCCCAGTAACACTGCCCGACTCGGGCTTCGAACCCAGGGCATCGTGCTTAGCAGTCGCGCTTAGCAAGCACTAGACCAACGAGGCAGTCTAGCCAGTCAGGTTTTATAATAGTATAGACGTAAGTTAGAGGTCACATAATTAAGGAGGCGCGCTTATTGTCATTCAAAGAGTTAGCTAATACACCTTACCACTGTAAACTAAATCCAATAGAATTG
Source organism: Abrostola triplasia (assembly GCA_946251915.1). NCBI lineage: Eukaryota > Metazoa > Arthropoda > Insecta > Lepidoptera > Noctuidae > Abrostola > Abrostola triplasia. Next base: position 61,177 of record OX276448.1, on the reverse strand, counting down.
ATATGGGCACAAGTCAAAGGGTATGTAGCAAAAAATAATAAATCTTTTAAATTAAATGAGATGAAAATATTGTTAGCCGATGCTCTTAATAATGTAACATCCGAGAATTGGTCAAAGTGCATTGGTCACATTATAAAAGAGGAAGAAAAAATGATTAAAATTGATGATGGGCAGACAACTTTATAATTAATGTGGGTGATGACAGTGAAACAGAATCCGAGTCTGAATAAATCATATTTTAAAAGAATACCTTGTTTTATTTCATAATATATAAATTAAGTCATTATGTTGAAGATAATAACCGTGTTACAAAAAAAATACAACAAACAAAGTACAATTTAATTTTTATGAAAAAACATTTGAGAAACTTTGGATTCTTTGTTTACATTTATTATTTTGGTATATTGGATATGGTATAGTAAGTGTAAAACTCAATAAAACTGCCCAATCCCAAAATCAAACCCAGGATATCATGTTTAGCAGCCGTGCTTTGGGTCTCTAGACCAACGATAAGACTCAAGACAACCATCAATAAATTTTAAGTCAAAACCTAATTATCAGCTGGTTCATCATTTAAAATGATTTTAATTACATAATCGTGAACATTAACATCATTACTATCGAAAGAACTTTACAGTCGCATTTAATGTATAACCAAACTAAAACCTATTGGAAATGGTGACGAGCGAGTTAAATTAGATGCCCAGTGATAACAACCTATATTATTTATTCATTCTCATCAAAATAATGTATAACATGACTTCTGAAGAAGTCATGTTGTGGCTTCATTGATAGCTCGCGGTACGAAGTATGGCGCCAGCTGGCGCCAGCCTCTCACGTCACAAAGGCCGCGTCGTGCGCGCTCGGCTGTGCTCGGGTCGCCGCCGACCAACCGAGGCCGAGCTCCAGTGCATTCGTCCGTTAAAACGAGACAGCACATGCGTAGTACGCACCGAAGCGTGTGAAAGAAGGAGATGCAAATACGTCTAATTATGACACGGCTCCTTCCCAATAGTGCATGATATAACAATTTTTTCGCAAATTAGCCAAAAACATAAATTTTATCACATAAACACCACAAAAACATTTTACACGATATTCCACGGTATTTTCACGATCAATTTCGTGTATAACACAATTTAAGAATTTTTGCGGTTTTTTCACAATTAATATATTTGTCGTCGCTAATCTCGTAGTAAAACGTAAATAAACACAGATTCCAGCCCCAAAGCGCGCTAAACTCACCAGTTCATCGTAAGACTGGGCGTGCTCGTTGCCCTCCCAGTCAAGTCGTCGGGGCAGCACCTGCAACGACCGCGAACATTACAAAAACTTTTCAGCGAAGTTTCAGCGAGTTTGACAGCCGCAGCCACGTGCGTCCGCGACCAAAACAACAATATAAGCTCAAACCCGGCACTAGGAAAAGCTCAGACCTACCTCTATAGACTCGAGCTCTTTTAGCAGTGTCTGCAACAGAAACGGACAGTATTACCTCACTTGACTTTATACAATTATATTAGGATCGTATTAGAAGCCACTTTACCTTTGCAGTTTCCTTCAGTGGACCGCCAGACAGAAATTTCGCTATCAGAAAGTAGAGCTCTGAAATCGGGGAAGCTAACATTACACGACCTCGCACAATAGACACTCACATAATCGAGCATTATTTTCTCGGCACAGCACTTACCGGGAATGACCCTGAGCTCCTCGTTGGACTCCTCCATAACCCTAGATTTTATTCCAAGGGTTACAACTCCACTTCACATTACATTCACTATAAAAATCGAGCAAACATTTCACTTTACATTGTTGACGAACAGATAATGCAACCTTCTGTAATAATAGCAAAATGGCGTTTGATCTGTCAGTCAAGCAGTTTACAGAGTATCTGTGTCGGTGAAACAGTTTCTAGGGCATTCCAAATACTGTGTGTAGATGTCACTACTTGCAAAATAAACATTTAACATTTTAATAAAAAATATATTTATACGGAAATAACTAAACTATTAAGATATATAAAAAAATTTTATTGGTTTGGGTTATTTATTTAATCCGTTCGTATGTAAGGATGATCTTTAACGTGACCTGATTTACAGTCCTTGACCCCGCTTTAGCCAGGAATGACCCAATAGTTAAAAATGCAATTTCACTTCTGGCAACTTATCAGTGCCAAACGTCAGTGTGTACGAATAATGCAAGTTTTGTAAAAAATCGTAGTAAAATGCTTGAAATCGTATTTTTATACGATGGGGTTTGGTGTTGAACGGTGTTTAGTGTGTGAAACATTAATTGTGAACAGTGGTTGTAGTGAACAAGTTGAGTTGTGGAGGACTTGGGCGCTGTTGAACCGGGGCGGTGTCAAGAGCTGGCCAGTGCGAGGCAGGTCCGAAGACCGCGCACAGCCCCTCGGGCACTGGGCGCGCGCGAGCATGCCCCAGCGGCCATCGTGCTCGCCGCTCGCTACACTAAGATGTGCGTACCCTGCGTCTGCTTAATTTAGGTCAGCCGTGTTTAATTGGCCGTGTTATGATCAATATGTATCGATTGTTCGCTAAATATACGCGCGAACAGGCGTCGCCGGTGACGGCCAGGTGAGGGGCAGGCCGCCCCTGTGCCTCTGACCGCCGGGAGGAGCCACAGAGGTGCTCAGACTGAGACAAAAAGCTCATGTTCATATCTTAAAAACAGAATTTAAAAGAGTGTGATTGTGACTGAAAAACAAATACCAGGCCCGTGGATGAAGATAATTATTGCTTAAAAGTATTTCCTAACGTTTATTATGTGTCAGTTTTGATTATCCGGTGGGTGAAGTGGTATGTATTAGGTCGTGATCTCCCATATGCCCCATATACAGACATGCCTGATCCCAGACTGATAGACCAACTCCTAACACTTGGTTGCTCATCGCTCATGTTGGACCTTCCTGCACATTGAGTTCCATAAACAGACAGATTTATTTAACTGGATATTTTTTAAAGTATAAAAATAATATTAAAATATGTGGGACTTAAGTGGTCAGATACTGTAAAGGGTAGCGTGGTTTTGAAGAAGAAAGGCCTTTCCCAGCTGTGGGAAACAATATAGTCTAAGAAAAAATAAAAAGAAACTTCAAATACCATTGCTAGGTTTAAATTATTTTAAAAGTAGTACTTATTTACCTTTGTCCAGCAGTGGACGTCTTCCGGCTGATGATGACTGACTGACTTATTTAGTAAGTTGTAATTCAGAATGGAATGGAATGTATTTATGGTGAATGGATAAAGTTGCTAAAATAATAGTAAGTGCTCTATTAGTTCTATACCTAGCACAGTAACATTGACCCAGGTTGCAATGTTATTTAAAAATAATATTCACACTGTATGTATTGTCCTGCTACAGCTACCAGCACCACTGCGCTAACAATGGCAATACTAGCACTCACAGATTGATAACCATTAGGAACCACCTTGGAAAGAAGAATGAAGCTTGGAGACACTTATTGAAATAATTGTTTTGATAAAATTGGAACCACAACAACACAACTCAGAAAAGTAAGAAGAGGAAACATTTAGTCCCCACTCAGGCCATCCAGGGAAAATAAAAACTAGGCACACTACTTGTTGCGCACGGTGTTTGAAATGTGAAACCAAAATTAAAATAAAATAGAATATTTATTGAAATACAAATTTTAAAAAAAACTTTGAATTTCGTGAAATTGTCTTAATTATTTAAAGGGGAATGGGACTGGTATCTTTAACACAGGTTACTCTGTAATCTAGATAAGATGCCAGTTGCGATCCGTACTGTGACTATAAAGCCACATTCACTGTTAATATTGTAACTATTTAATTTTAAGGTTTTATACTGTGAGAACAAATAAAGATGATCATTAGGAGTGGATGTCACACAACGACGAAAAAAAGGGAGGGCTTTGCCCTGCAGTGGGACAATCATGGCTGAAATATAATATATAAATAATTATTTTGGTTATTACAGACAAACAAATTAAATTAGGACTAATGAATAAAAATATGGAATTAACTTAAAAATTAAATACATAACTATATAACAGAATACTTAATGTACATCATTTATAGGAACTTGTACGAAAATGTAGATCAGCACAATATAAGGTAGCATGTAAAGGCGGTAAACTGACCCGACACTACACCGAGGACATCCCAGACATCAGCCTGTATGAGATTAGAGTGGCTCTGAAACAGCTTAAAAACAACAAGGCGCCGGGTGATGACGGAATTACAACAGAGCTTCTGAGAGCGGGTGGAAAACCGGTACTTTTAGTCCTCCAGAAGCTATTCAATTCCGTCATACTCGAGGGTACTACGCCAGAAGCATGGCACAGGAGTGTGGTGGTGCTCTTCTTCAAAAAAGGTGACAACACCTTATTGAAGAATTATAGACCCATCTCGCTCCTGAGCCATGTGTATAAGCTGTTTTCGAGAGTCATTACGAACCGTCTCGAACGCAGGCTTGATGACTTCCAGCCTCCCGAACAAGCCGGCTTCCGAAAAGGCTTCAGCACCATAGACCACATCCATACGCTCCGCCAGATTATACAGAAGACCGAGGAGTATAATCGGCCACTGTGTCTAGCGTTTGTGGACTATGAAAAAGCCTTCGATTCTATCGAAACCTGGGCTGTATTGCAGTCCCTCCAGCGATGTCATATCGACTATAGGTATATCGAGGTGTTGAAGTGTTTGTATAGTAACGCCACCATGTCAATTCGGCTACAGGACGAGAGTACGAAACCAATCCAACTGCAGCGTGGTGTGAGACAGGGAGACGTTATGTCTCCGAAACTGTTCACAAATGCGTTGGAGGACGTTTTCAAGCTCTTGGACTGGAACGAGTTCGGCATCAACATCAATGGCGAATACATCACTCACCTTCGTTTTGCCGATGATATAGTTATCATGGCGGAGTCGCTGGAGGAGCTCAATACTATGCTCAGCGACCTCAGTATCGTCTCCCAACAGGTGGGTCTTAAAATGAACATGGACAAGACAAAGATCATGTCCAATGTCCATGTCGCACCTGTACCGGTTGTCGTTGGGAACGATACCCTCGAAGTTGTCGACCACTACGTCTACTTAGGACAAATTGTTCAGTTAGGCCGGTCCAACTTCGACAAAGAGGTCGCCCGAAGAATCCAACTCGGATGGGCAGCGTTCGGGAAACTACGCGACATCTTCTCGTCCAAAATTCCGCAGTGTCTGAAGACGCAGGTCTATGACCAGTGTGTGTTGCCAGTGATAACGTATGGCTCAGAGACGTGGTCGCTAACGGTTGGCCTTTTGGAGAGGCTCAGAGTCACTCAACGAGCTATGGAGAGAGCTATGCTCGGGGTTTCTTTGCGCGACAGGATCCGGAATACGGAAATTCGCCAAAGAACTAGAGTTACCGACATAGCTCGAAGAATATGCAAGTTGAAGTGGCAATGGGCAGGCCATATCGCTCGAAGAACCGATAACCGCTGGGGAAGAAAGGTTCTCGAGTGGCGACCACGAACCGGAAGACGCAGCGTTGGCAGGCCTCCCGCCAGATGGACCGACGATATCGTCAGAATTGCGGGCAACCGGTGGATGGAATTGGCAAGCTGTCGTTCTAAGGGGGAGGCCTTTGTTCAGCAGTGGACGTCTTCCGGCTGATGATGATGATGATGATGATGTAAGGGCGGTCTGTCTGTTTGTTAAACATAGGAGTGACGGGTGGTAAAATAGAACACTTGTATTTTGTTATGTTTGTTTATTTTGTGTCTTGCAGAGACCATCGCTATGTCTGGCGCCGCTGCTAGCGGCAGCGCGAGTGCTGCTGGAGGCGTGGGCGGAGCTGGCGGCGTGGGCGGGGCCGGCGGGGCAGCCGGCGTGGGCGCGCTGGGCGGGCTGGGCGGCTCGCTGGAGGACAAGGACTGCGACCTGCTGTGCCCCGTGTGCTTCGAGCTCATCGACGAGGCCTACGTCACTAGGTGTGGACACTCCTTCTGCTATGCCTGCATCAGCAAGGTAAACACCCTGCGAGGGGCCGGCTCGTAGCACAACGAAACGCAATCAACGGGTTAGTGGCACGCCAGCACAGTGGCAGGCTCTGTAATGTTCCCCGTGTGGCAGGCGGTGGAGCTGCACCGGCGCTGCCCCAAGTGCGGCGCGGCGCTGGCGTCCCGCGAGCACATCTTCCCGAACTTCCTGCTGAACGAGCTGGTGGCGCGGCGCCGCGTGCGCGCGCGACACGAGGCGGCGCCGGCGCCGCGCGGCCCGTGCGTGCGCGCGCTGGTGGCGGCCGAGGCGCGCCGCCTGCCGCTGGCCGACGTGGACGCCATGCTGGAGCTGCTGACGCGCCGCAAGCGCCTGCTGGAGGCCGAGTGCGCGGCGGCGCACCACCGCCTGCTGTACGAGTTCCTGGCCCAGCTGCACCGGCACCGCGCGCACCAGCTGGAGCAGCTGGCCCGCGAGGCCGCGCTCGTGCGCAGGGACATGGACCACGTGGCCGGCGTGCTGCGGGACCTCAAGCAAGGTAGGCGGCCGGCCTCCCGACGCCGGGCAGCGCAGCCTGTGACCGGTGGTGACTGTGTCGTGTTGTGCGCAGGCGCGGCGGGGCTGGCGCGGCTGCCGGAGGCGGGCGACGCGCCGCCCGCGGGGGCCGGCGCGGAGGGCGCGGCCGGGGCGGGGGGCGCGGGGGAGCAGGCCGCGGGGGACGCCGTGCGCGCGCTCAAGCGGGAGCTGGCCGAGCTCGCCGACAGCGTGGGCGACGCCGCCGCGCACGCTGAAGGTCAGTGCTCATACAATGTGGTACTATGTTATATATTACTATGTCATCTGTAAAGGATAATCAATAGCAGGACCAAATATGGATCCTAGAGGAACTCTTTCCTCAATATATTTTTTACGGTGATATTTTTGGTGTTGAAGGACAATGGTATTCTTTTTTTTTTTTTTTTTTTCTTTTTTTAAAAACGTCGCCCCACACTAGGAATTTCTCCTGTATCGTAGGTGCGTTTCACAAACATGAAATATTCACATACACAAACACCCAGACTCGGGACAAACATCTGTGGTTCGCACAAAGTTATGCCCCGTGCGGGAATCGAACCCGCAACCCTTAGCGCAGCAGTCCAATCGCTTAGCCACTGCGCTAATCAGGTCGTCAACGTATTGGACCTGGTATATACACTGACAGCTTCAGCTACACTACTTCACATGCAATAAGTAATAACATTACTATAACAGTTCCCTGTGATGTAGTGTGTCTAAGGCTGAACTGAATTCCTTAAGTTAACGGTTGTGTAACCACGTGTCCCCGTGTGTGTCAGGCGGCAGCCTGGCGGGCTCGGAGGAGGAGAGCTTCGCGGGGAGCGCGGCGGGCGGGGGGGACGCCCTCGCCGCGCGCTGGAGGAGGTTGCACGCACACTTCGACGACTTCGTGCAGGTGAGGGGTTGACTGTCCCGGGAACGGAACCAGAGTTGGGACCGGTTTGACGGCTTTGTAAGACTTTTGACGAAGCTAACAAGAGATCTCCAGCCAGACTTGTGATGTTCCATATATTAGGCAACAGCGAAACTGAAGGGCACCTCATAGTGTGTGCTGAAGATATAATTCAGAAGATTCTAAACCTTCCGTTTAATAATGTTGTCATTCGTCAAGACGGGCTTCCAAGCGGTCGCTAACTCACTACACTCGTGTCTCCCGCAGTGTTACTTCGCGCATCGCGCGGAAGAGCTGTACTTCCCGAGCTCGTCGTCGACGACGCCCGCGCCCCTCGCCTTCACCCCCGCCGAGCCGTGCTCGCAGCCGGCCGCGCCCCCCGCGCTGTCCACGCCCCCCGCTGGCGCCACGCCCCCCGCCCCGCCCGACGCCGACCACGTGCCGCAGGCGCCCGGCGACGCGCGGAGCATCTCCACACACGGTGAGGACGACGACATGACATGCCAGCTGCGCAGCGATCATCACTCACTGGGGCAAGTTCTAATGCTAGATGTGTGTGTGTGTGTGTGTGCAGGCGGCGACCAGCGCGCGCCTGACGAGGCTGGCGAGCCCCCCCCTCCCCCGACAGGCGCGCCTCCCCAGCAGGCCTCCCCGGGCGAGGCGGGCCCGGCGGGGGGCGCGGGGGGCAGCCTGCGCAGCGCGCTGCGCCCGCGCGGGCTGGACGCCTTCCGCGAGGACCTGCTGGCCTTCACCCGCTACCGCGCGCTGCGCCCGCTGGCCACGCTGTCCTACTGCAGCGACGCCATCAACTACTCCACCATCGTGTCCACCATCGAATTCGACAAGGACGAGGAGTTCTTCGCCATCGCCGGCGTCACCAAGCGCATCAAGGTGTTCGAGTACGAGAGCGTGGTGCGGGACTGCGTGGACGTGCACTACCCGTGCGCGGAGATGCAGTGCTCGCACAAGATCTCGTGCGTGTCGTGGAACGCCTACCACAAGAACGTGATCGCGTCCTCGGACTACGAGGGCACGGTGAGCGTGTGGGACGCGGGCACGGGGCAGCGCACGCGCGCGCTGCACGAGCACGACAAGCGCTGCTGGTCCGTGCACTTCAACCGCGCCGACGTGCGCCTGCTGGCCTCGGGCAGCGACGACGCGCGCGTCAAGCTGTGGGCGCTCAACGCCGAGCGCTCCGTGGCCACGCTGGAGGCGCGCTTCAACGTGTGCTGCGTGCGCTTCAACCCGCGCTCGTCGTGCCACCTGGCCTTCGGCTCGGCCGACCACTGCGTGCACTACTACGACCTGCGCGCGCCGCGCTCGCCGCTGGCCGTGTTCCGCGACCACCGCAAGGCCGTGTCCTACGTGAAGTTCCTGGACGCGCGCACGCTGGTGTCGGCCTCCACGGACTCGGCGCTGAAGCTGTGGCGCGTGGAGTCCCCGCGCTGCGTGCGCTCCTTCACGGGCCACGCCAACGAGAAGAACTTCGTGGGGCTGGCCACGGACGGGCGCTACGTGGCCTGCGGCTCGGAGAACAACGCGCTGTACGTGTACTACTCGGGCCTGTCCCGGCCGCTGCTGGCCTACCGCTTCGACGCCGTGCGCGGCTTCCTGGAGCGCGAGCGGCGCGACGAGGAGCCCTCGGAGTTCGTGTCCGCCGTGTGCTGGCGGCGCAGCTCCGAGCGCCACGTGCTGCTGGCCGCCAACTCCCAGGGCACCATCAAGGTGCTGGAGCTGGTGTAGCCGACACCCCTACCCACGTCCAAACCAATATTATTATATTAAACCCTACCTTACTGTGTACCTATTATTTTACTTACACCCCCCACCCCCACCCACGCGCGGCGTGTGGCAGTTAAATAAAGTTTCGAGACCTCGTTCTCTTTCTACGATATCGCGCAAATTACCAGACATAACTGTGATGTCAATATGCTTTTATTATCAGATTTGAAATGAAATAAAACACCAAGTGTAAGTAATAAACAATTTATTTCTAAATATATCTATTATCCATAATCTTTGAGAGCCTTCATAGTTTACATGACAACTGCCAGTCAACACACAATGGACCATGCTGGACACTACCATCCAACAACAGTGCGGTACATGTGTATCGTAGGTCACGGACATGCTGAGAGAAACAAACCAAACATTCTCTTGAGATAATGTCAAACAATCACTCGTAAATCTGCTTAACATTATTGCTGCTATATACAAGTTTTTTAATTAAAATCTACGGAGATGAACTCATGGGCCAAACCAATATTACTTGACAAGCTAGTGGAAAACTAAAATGTTCAGCTAGTTATGTATCTTTGTTGCCTACGGTACCATTATCGCTATCATGAATACACTAGCTTCTTCCACAGACTCGTGCAATCTCATAATAAATTAATTCATGGGACATAACTACCTCGGGAGACTCAGTAGACTACACTTCACGCTCACTACAGCAGCATCGCGACGGGCGCGGGCCACACACGAACTGGACCTGGTTGGTCTGCTTCTCTCACAATACATCTGTGTCACACAGCACAGCTTTCTGTCACGCTCCAACAATCAACTTACTAAATAAGGCAATTTCTTAAACTTGTACAATAGAAACACGTGTCACTAATTAATTCAACATGCGTTGGTTATAGGTCTAACTGACTCATATCAGGCACAAGCCTCAGCAGGACACATGGTCCTTACTATCATTTAAATACTGAGATTAAATTATTTTGGTAGTTTATACAGACTGATTGATACTATTGGCAGACGTCTCCAACCAACAGTACCTATAAACAACTGGGAGATATGATAGTAGCACACAGTATCTATGAACACTTTAGTTATAGCTTCAATACTAATTCAATGAACTGATAATAACTACAAGTAACTCATCTGGCATGATTTACAGTTGTACACACAACAGTCTGTGAACCACTGCCACAGAACAGTGAACTAACAGCACTGTGAAACATAATACTAAAACTCACCGACTGAACAAACTTGTAGTGTAGGGGCGGGTCTAGTGCGTGCCACTAGTCAGACTGTCAGCTGACTGTTTCGTGGAAGGAACACTTGCTGCTGCGGGCTTGCTGAGTCATATTCACACTCAAAAGCACTGCAAGCACACTGCTGCTGTATACATCACAGTCACTGCACCACACTGCACTACACTGCCCGCGCCGCAGCTAACTAGCGCTTCAAGCGCGGCCGGGGCTAGAGCTTGTTGTTAGGGTTGAACAGCTTCCGCGTGTGCGGCGCCCGCGCCTGCGCAGGGCCGTCCTCCGCTGACGACTCGGACGCCGTCGAGTCCGACGAAATCACCAGCACGCGCTGCCGGGCCGCGAACCGCCGCGTCACCTCCGAGTAGCGCGGGGAGCGCCGCGGGGCCCCCCGCCCCCCGCCCGCCTCGCGGGCCAAGCGCTGCGACCTGCGCGACGCCGACATCACACCTGGGACAGACACACTGCTCACTAACTGTCTTCTTATGGAGCTACAAGTAGGTAAGCACGCGAGCGAGCGGCCGGGGACTTACCTGCGCCGTTGAGGACCGGCGACACGCTGGGCGAGGCCGGGGGCTCCTTGCTGGAGGACGAGGACGAGGACGAGGGAGAGGGGGGCGCGGTCGGAGTGGCGGTGGAAGAGAGCGAGGACGGGGAGCGGTGTGAGGAAGGCGCGGGGGGTGGAGAGGTAGAGGGCGCGGGGGGAGGGGAAGTGGAGGGTGCGGGGGGAGGAGAGGTGGAGGGCGCGTGGGGAGGGGTGGCGGAGGGAACGGGGCGGCGCCGGGAGGCCGCGCTGTGAACGGCCTGCTCCTTGAAGATAGAGTTGCGGCGCGCGGGGCCGGCGGGGGCGGCGGAGGCGGCGGAGGCGGCGCGCGCATTCTTCGTGCAGCCTGTCAGGGGCGGAACGATGTACACACGTGCTGCGTGTGCGGGGTGGTCACGTGACGCCGAGCCGCCTCACGCGGCACGCCGCATTACATGGCTTGTCCAAGTCAGTCATCATTAAATGTCAACATTTGAAAACATTTTCCTTAAAATCTAAACACAATATTAATACAAAAATAATTGTATTGAACTAGCAGTCAGTCGAGACAGTTCCCTCTGGACAGTAGGCACAGCTCCGTATTATTCAAGCTATCTTGTTGCGTTGAAGCGTTAGTACAATGAGTGGTGCGCACGTACCGGTAGCGGCGGCGGCCCGCAGCCGGGACACCTCCGCCTGGGGCAGGCCCAGCGAGCCCAGCGCCGGCAGGATGTAGCGCAGGTACCGGTTCCGCAGGGAGTGCCACGACCGCCCTGCACACACACACGCGCCGTCAGTACGCACACACACGCGCCCGCTGGCACACACACACGCTTGCAACACTCACACGTGCCGGTGAGCCGCTCGAACTGCTCCTGCAGCTGCTTCCACACGACGTTCCCTTTGACGTGCGAGGCGCGCGAGCCGCTGGCCAGCCACGCCACGATCGCGTGGTCCTCCAGGTTGGAGTACTCCTTCAGGCCCGCAAACGACGGCCTGGGGGCAGACACGAACAGTGAGCACCTCGTCCAGTCGCCGGAGGGAGCGCGAGTGGCTCAGCCATCCCTCACCGTTTACTAATGATGTGTGGGCCGGGGGAGGAGCCGCACGCTGCGGGCGGGGGCGGGGCTACCGCCGCGGGGGTCGGGACTCGCTTGTACGGCGCATGCGCGGTGCGGTTGCTGTTAGTGCCGGCCTCGTTGGCGCGCTCCGCCACGCTGCGCGCGCGCAGGCTGTGTGGGGCCGCGTCCTTGCGCTCGGCCAGCTTCGGCTTCTTGTCTCTACTCGCCGCCGGCCGCGCCGCTTCCTTGTTCTCCTATGAAGTTATAATGCGACGGCTTCAAACGTTTTCATTATTTTGGTTCACATTAGAGTAAGAGTTAGCTCAAGCAATGAGTTGTGGACTCACCCGATATAGATGTCTCTACAATGTTAACGGAACAAGTAAGCGATTCATTTGGTTCAAAACTTAATGAATCTGATGCAACTGCAGCGTGAAGTTCATAGTACGGCAGAGTTCGGAAGTTAGCTGTGAGTCAGTACCTTGTCGGGGTCGGCGGAACTCGACCGCTCGCGGCGCATGCGTGCGGCGCGGGGGTGCGGCGCGGGCGGGGCGGGGCCGGGCGGCTCGCGCGGGGCGGGGCTGGGCGAGAGCCCGAGCCGCGCGGCGAAGTGCGGCAGCGCGGCGGGCCGGCGCTCCAGCAGCGCCCGCTCCAGGCGCGCGCAGCGCCGCAGCTCCACCAGCGGGTTGATAGCGTAGAACAGCGCGCGCTTATACTCGTCGTCCGCGTCGAAGCGCGCCAGCGCCGAGGCGCGCGTGCGCGACACGAACCCGCGCAGCGCCGCCACGTCGCGCTCCGGGATCACGAGCTCCTTACAGGTGGCCCCCGCTCCCCCTGCCCCTCCCCCTCCCCGCGCGCTGTCCCCCGTGTCACTCACCGCCGTGTCGTCGGTGCTGGGCGGCGGCGCGGGCCCCGCGCGCAGCAGCTCCTCGAGCTCGGCGCGGGCGGGGCGCGCCTTCCCCCGCGGCCCGGCGGGCGGGCGGGCCCTCCCCCGCCCCTGGGCGCGGGGCGTGGCGAACTCCTCCCCGGAGCTGTCCGCGGAGTGCGGTACGCTGATGGTGAGGCCGCGCTCGGCGGAGGCGCACTGTGTGGCGGCCTCGGACCGCGCAGGCGCCGCGCCGTCCGGCGCAGGGTTAGCATCCCGCACGTTAGTAATACATCTGTGAGAGAGTCGCCGTATGAGACGTTGTGTCGATACTTTATTCAAGGAGAGATAACAACAGAGAATTACCCATTGTAATGAGCGCAACAGTGATGGTGCTCCCACGCATGAAGCACGGCCGGCGTGTTCGGCGCAGGCGCGGGCCCCGGGGTGGGGGCGGGGGGCGCGGGCTCGGCTACAGCGCGCGTCTTCAGGCCGCGCCCACTGGACTTACTGTAGAACATAATATTGGCTGTCACAGTCACAGAGGATTTTATTTCAAACAACTATGACTACAAAACTAACATTATAAACATAACTATTTTAATAGAATTCAACAATATGTCTGTAGGTGCACAAGGTCCGGCTAGTCCCTGTGAGCCTGGTAGATGGCGTTGTCATTTTCATTAATTATAGCAAAGTTACAACATACAAATTAGTTGATTGTTGGTTCATATAGGACCACCAACATGATCCACAGGAGGTGCATTGAGACCTGATACTTGGTTGGATATGTATGATCAGTAATGACACTCAACACATTCATAACTTAAACAATACTGCTAGTTTTGTATGAAACTTGGATTCAGGAGACGGGAAGATGATATTATGGTTAAAAAAGCTGGTAAAACCTGGACGAGACTGATGCAAAAGAGAGAGGAATAGAAAGTGTTGCAGAAGGCCTTTACCAAAGGCCACACAGAATATTGAAAATATTAATATGTATATCATCAAATACTATAAAGACTAGGCTATATATAAATAAATAAAATAAATGTTGATTTAAAATTAAATAAAAATACTATATTAATTGATTCATTTAGTGTTTGTGACACATTCAGGGACAATTTCCTCACATCACATTAACATGTCAACCGATAGGATCTTATTAGACCAACGTTGACGACTCTGGGTCATACACTATGTGTGTACAGTGGTGATGGATCAGAGATGATACGAGATGAGTTCAGACATTCTCACTCTTAGAATAAGTAGGATGCACCGGAGTGAACCACAGGAGCTATGACTTGATGTAGAGGGATTAATGCCACACCAGTATGTTAATTAGGACACCAGAGTATCTTGAGTGGCGAGGAGACTTGTGTAGGACGTCGGCTACAGTCGTAGACAACAACTACTAAGGCGGGGGAGCCGGCCCGTTTGTTTACCTGCGGTGGGCGAGGCGCGGGCCGTCGGCGGCGGCGCCGGGCTGGCTGGAGCCGAGCGCCTGCAGCGCGCGCAGCACGGCGCGGCGCCGCGCCACCTGCAGGCGGCCGCGCCGCACGAACACGAAGCGCGCGCGCCGCCGCCAGCCCGACACGCGCCCCGACGACACGTCCAGCTCGCGCCACACGCCCTCGCCCCACACGAAGTACTTGGAGCCGGCCATCGCTCGGCCTGCATGTCACTCTGGCCGGCCTGCTCGCTGCACTCTACTCTCTCTCGCACGGTTCGTACTCTCGGTAACGACAACAGACGCTCTCCACAAACAGACTCGCATCGCTCCCGCCGATAAGAGAATTGACATTGACAACAATTTGAAGTTAGACATTACAAACGCGTGACGCGTCGCGAGATTTCTCAGCTTAGATACATGGCTTTTGATCTATTCAAAATATAAAAATTCTAAAATTCCTGTAAAATCCTTAGAGGTAAAAACACACAATAATCAATAGTCGGGGATCAACAGATAATTTTTATAATTGACTAGCTGCGCCCCGCGGTGTTACCCGCGACATTTTTTCGGGATAAAAAGTAGCCTATATGTTAATCCAGGGTATAACCTATCTACATACCAAATTTCAACCAAATCGGTCCAGCCGTTTATGCGTGAAAGAGTAACAAACATCCACACATCCATACTCACAAACTTTCACATTTATAATATTAGTAGGAAGTAGGATAGTAGGATAGGATAGTAGGATTATAATATTAGTAGGATTACTTTCAATCAAATATTCTGTGAGTGGCTACGATTTAACGAGACGCCAATTTTTCCTCTTACAAAAAATCTCGATTATGGTGGCTAACAGAATAGGGGTAACGGTACATGCCACTCAATTTGTATGTAACTTTTTCCCGATTATTTCAGAAACTACATTTTAGTTTTTGGCACCATTGTAATTTTTGTCGCCTAGTTAAATCAAATAATATATCACCTCTAGCTGTAAAAAATCTTTAAAACATCTTAGATTTGTGATGCGTGAAACTAGAGAATTAAAACATGAGAACATGAAACATGTAAACAGAAACATGTCAGCTGTGAAATCACTTTATAATTCTTCAGTCAGAAGTAAATTAGAAATTAGTGCTATCATCTCATGAAACTAAATATTGTCTTATCTCAGACAAGATGCAGATTATATTCACCCGTTATTTGTACCTCAAACAATATGGAGTACACCCGTTTTATCCTCTTATGTATCCAACCTTATTTGTAATAGGGATGGTTGGATATTATAAGCCTGAATTTCGCACTTAGTGAATACATTTTTCTAGTCTTTCGGGGTAAGCTCCATAAACCGCAAATACTGAAATCACTGGCTCTGCTTGTTCGGAACACCAAGCTGCGGCTGGGACCTAGAGGGACGCTCTCGGCTTCGATATCCACGCTTGCACGCACGAACATATTACAATTTGCTCCAATGATACGAGCAATGAGGATCATTAACAGCGTCTCACAAAGTCACAAAAGATAGATTTGTTCACATTTACATTGGCGGAATTTGAAAGGGTAACACTGGATTTTTTGTCTATGTAATAATACCTATATTTTTCAATTATTTAAAAAAATATATCTGTGGCTACATTATTATCTGAGATTATTGTATTGGCTAAATACCTGTTAAAATGATGTATGTATTGTATATGTATAATTAAATAAAGATAAATAAATGTTGCATGTAAATATATGCTATATTATGTAGTATACGATATTATATACAAGATCCATACCATCCACAAAACTAAATGTAATTATAAGTTACACACACTCATGACTCAATCACGACTATACCACAGGGTAGGCAGTAATGTTCACCTTTAGTAGCAACCCATTATAAAACATATTGCGGCGGGGCTACAGGCAGCACCAGCTTGCGCAGACCACCCCCGCACCCCGGGATAACCACCTGCGGACGATTGAATCCATTCTGAGCGAATATTTATAACCGACTTCAAAAAAGTGTTAAATAATATTTTATTCACTTCAGTTTCCATACACCAAGTTAAAGTCACAAGATAAATTTAATCTTAGAAAGTGGTAGGAGGGGGGGGGGGGGGAGGTTGACACATCCTTTCCTACTTATTAGTCTTTAGTAAGAAAAATGTTTGAAATCCTTAATAAAAGCCCTTACAAACGATACCTCCATGATACATTTAATCTTAGAAAGTGGTAGGGCAGTGATCAACCCACCCCTCCCCCTTGTTAGTGGTCAGTCATTAACTACCCGTATAATATTACTGACTGAGGACTTCCGTTTCATATCTACGAAGTTTGTGACAATGGGACGACCTGGAGAGTATACTCTATTGATTACAAAAATAATTTCGTAAATCGGTCCACGCGTGTTTGAGAAATCGGGGGACATGCATAAAAATAAAAATCCGACGAATTGTAAACCTCCTCCTTGTTTAAGTCGGTTAAAAAACTTTACGCTCTTCTCAAAATTGTTAATTTTGTAGTAAGTGCAATTGTGAGCTAAGGCATCGATTTAAGATATGTTGTTTTTTTTTTTTTTTTGTTATGTTCACTTCGGCATTAAACATTAAGGCTGGCGTCCACTAGGCGGATCGGGTCGGGCCGCATCGCAACGCAAAAATACGCCTGGCTATGTTTTGTATGAAATATCGTTCATTAGCGACGGATCGGAGCGCGGCGGGCGGCAACGCATTGGCGGATCGCTTCGCAGGCGTATTTCTGTCGGCGGTGCGCTGCGACCCGCCCCGATCCGTCTAGTCGACGCAGGCAGGCGGATGTGAGCGCGAGTGCCGTGAATAAACGAAAATGAACGAAGAACTGCTTATTTCTTTAGTGCAAAAGTATAGAGAATATATATAAGTATAGAGAATCTATCTATCATGCACCCACACCTTGTGTACTCGTCGTCGTTTTTTATTTTTCCTCAAGAAGGATTTGGAACCATAACATCTCTTCGTCTGAGCTGTCCATGGTAGCGCGATGTCAGTCCAAGCACGAAAACACGTCTGTAAGATCAAATCCGCTTAGGCGGTCCGCCGCGCCCCGTACAGATGGACGCAAGAGCATCACAGAACCGCGGCCCGTTCCAATGCGACCCGCCCCGATCCGTCCCTAAAGGACGCCAGCCTTAGTTTGACGGACGCACTACTTCGGAACAGTATTACTACACTCTTTTTTCCAATAGGAGCATATTGCAAAAGAGCGAGACGCCAACATTTATCGGGTCATCCTTTGATGTTTGACCGCCGCGCGCGTCACTGGGCGCCGGCGGCGTCCGTTTAGTCATCCGCCGACAGCGTCCTGTGATTGTGTTCCGTTGTTCTTGCTGTCATGTTTATTTGTTACCGCCCGCGATGTCTTTCCGTTATACTAATATCCAGTACAGTGAGATGGTGAAGACAGTGGCTCGTGGCGTCAATAATATCAAGTTAGCACAGCATGTCGAGTGGTTAATAAACGGTATCAAACCAGAGTGAGTGCCAGCCCAATGCTGAGAGAAACTTTACGTCTGAGGGACTGCGGTACCTGAACAGTGGTCTGGTCGGTCGACCTAACACTATCGACTATAATTTGTGGGTTTTAAATAGCTTATGCACAAAAGACTTCAACATAAAATTGTACTCGTTTTTGTGACGGTGGGAAGTGATACTGAAGTGCTTATCAAACTAAAAAATAAAGCGTAAAATACAGTGCATCCATGTTATAATATAAATACCTGTAATAAAACGAGGACGAAATAGTGTAGTGTTTCTACAAATCGTTCAGTTTAGTAAATACCTACAATTTTATTTTAAACTACTGTGAAAAACGAATACAGTCAAAACCTGATATAGCGACATTGAAGGGACCGTATAGTTGCCGACGTTTTACCAATCAAAACCAACCAATTCAGCAAGTGATGATAAGGTGGGAGAAAGTGCGTAGGTAATAATAAGTCTAAATATTCCTTCAATGCTTATCAATAAGATTTAAAATCGTCCGTATTGTTTTGTTTTGCTTTGACGAGAAGCGGTTGGTCGTTATAGTTGATGAATATAGATAAAGTTTCGCCGTTGTAAGCGGCATGTCGCTGAAACCGGTGTCGTTATAGGCGGTATGTTTGCTGAATAGTTACAATCTGGCTGTAATAACCGATCGGTCGTTGAATAAGCGAACAAGCCTTGAACAATTGTTTACTTTCCCCGGTGGCTACTGGACGAATCATCAATTACACACTCAATTTAAACATCAATTTAAATTAAATTCCCGTAACTGTACCGTAGGGTAGATAGATAGATAGATAGATAGATAGATAGATAGATAGATAGATAGATAGATAGATAGATAGATAGATAGA